>SELF01000041.1:0-1200000 GCA_009805535.1 Laburnicola sp. JP-R-44
GGAGCCATCTCACGATAGATTTTATTGAGTATTGCAACGCCAACAAGATCCTTTTAGTCGACTTTCTACCCTATTCAACTCACACCTTACAGCTATTAGATGTGGTTATGTTTAAGCCACTTTTAAGTGCTTACTACTCCAAACTTTCCCAGCATCTTCATTGCAGCCAAGGCCTAATCCCTATTACAAAAGGCTACTTTTTCCCGTTATTTTAGGCCTCATGGAGCACCTCATTCACTTAGGATAATATATTAAGCTCATTTAGAGCTACAGGCGTCGCGCCACCCGATGCCAACGTCGTCCTCCAACGCTTCACAACCACCACTTCCGAACAAGATGAGGGTCCAGAATTCAGGGAGGACAGTGATGGCAATACTTAGAAGCAGCTCCGCAATTTATTCGATGCTGCTATGGAGGATACTACGAAAGTTGAGGCAAAAAGGCTCTCTTCTTCACTGCACTCGCTGCAGGTCTAAAATGAACTTCTCTATCACGAAAATAAAGGCCTCCGCACCGCGCTTTCAACCAAACAGAAGTATAAGAGGAAGAGCAAGCCTCTAGATCTTCAACAACGCAAAGAGTATCATAGCGGGGCAGTTTTCTGGTCTCCTAGGAAGGTGAGGGAAGCGCGGGTGCGCGAACAGGTAAAATAGCGCGAAGAGGAAGCCGAAAAACTCCAGAAAACAGAGGCAAGAGAGCTGAAAGCAGCTGCAACACTATACAAGAAAAAGATAGCAGAGGAAGCAAAAGCAGTGCGAAAACTTGCAAAAGAGGCGCGCGAGAAAGAGCGCGCTGCGAAGTCTAAGGAACTCGCCGCCGCGCGAGCGCAAAAGCAGCAGGAAAAAGAGGCTGCAACCACGAAAAAATTATCGCAACAGGCAAAGACACCTAAGCGAACAGCCTCACAGTCTGCTACATCATCAAAATCTACAAAGAGGCGTCGTGTTGTAGGCGAGAGTAGTAGTGCTGCCGCTGCACCTTCAGCGCCCAAGCCGCCGCCCAAGGTGACCACGCGCGGCCGCCAAATCAAGGTTCCTCAAAAATTTAAATAGTACAAATTGTGCGTAAGCATCTATATACTACAACACTATAAAATCTTGTGATAACACCTATTGTGGGTGGCTCTACAGCCTCAATTTCCTAGAGGGCTGTTATGGTTGGGGTGGCTCACTACGCGCCGTGGCTCATTACCGGTACGCGGCCGACCTCGGTACCGGTACCCCCCACACGCTGACCGCGCCGGACTGCTGTAAACCTTTTGCCCAAGCATCTACAAAGCCAACGCGGTCAAAAATCAATGTACGCAACGTGTCGTTCTAATCCAAGCGTCGCGTACTCTCGCTTTGTCAAGTACTCTGCACCGACGCTCAGGATGATGTTCCTCCAGGCAGCCTGCGAAGAGAGCAGCTCCATCTCCCACCCCACGAACGAAGAGCATTGAAGCAGCAGGAGCGCAACCTGTTCGTCGAGCCTAAGGAGTATACACGAGCTCAATGTTGGACAGGAAGAGGATTGGAGCGGGCTGTGGTGATGTCCTACCTAACTTTTGGTATTCACCTTCACCTTCACCTTCACCCTCTGCCTCCACCCTTACTGTCGCCCCACACCTTGTGTACCGCGCGATGTAGTCCATAAACCAGTTCTTTCTATTTACCACACTCTCTTACAACTTGAAACAACGCAGCTCCTGGTTTGTACCTACTACTACCTGCCTACCTCTACAGACAGCAGCTACAAGCACGAGCAATGGTTAGATAGACCAGCAAACCCGCATAGGCGGGCGTCGACCTCTTTAATCTATTCGACGTTAACCCGCATACGACTAACCTAACCTAGGAGCTCGTCTAGACCAAGTTGCTTAGACTTATTAAAAAGCTTTCTTTAGGCGGCCCGCGTGCAACGCCGCTGCTAGGTGTGTCCGCAATATTAATATGCGACTTTAAAAGCGATCTCTTTACTATCCTATATCTGTTTAAGACAATAGATGGCATGCATTAGAGAGAAGACGCGACGATAAAGTTAAGGAAAGAACTTAGTAATAAGCTTAAGAAGATTAATAACGCAAAGCTAGTAGGATATTAGCGTATATAGGACGCTATAAATGGAAAGCCAGATAACTAGCTAGGTATAGTAGGTATTTTAGGATGGTACTACTACTTAAGTAGGTGGTAGTACTATAGTAGTAGTTATTTAAGCAGCGTAGAACTTTGCTTATATAGCTTAAGGTGTAAGCGTAATTAATAAGGGCTTAGATAAGTAATACCTAAGGCTGTTAGAATAGGAGCCCTAGGCGCCTACCACCACGCTATTGTTAAGGACTACCTAGATAGAGCTAAAGAGCGTCCTATACTTATTAAAGAAGATAGTACGCAGAATAACCTAATTACTCTTAGTAGAGATAAGGCTCTAGCTAAAGTATAAGTTAATAACACTAGGGCTTTTATATAGATGCTACTACACTAGCGTAATTAATTTATATAGCTAGCACTATAGAAGCTATTACCTATTAACTTCTAATATATAATTGCTCCTAGTTAATTACGCGAGATGGCTAAAGGGGCATATAGGTAGTAGCTAGTACGCTATAGTTATTAGAGTAGTAAGGCGACCTATATAGAATATAGAGAATATATATTTAGAATATATATATATTGCTTTACTTAAAGGCGGCAAAGCCCTAACTATTTACGTTAAGATATATAGTGTTAAGAGTTAGACACTAGAGAAATAGCTAGGTAGTAATTAAAGCTATATAACGCTTAAACGTATTATAGAGTAAGGCTACCTATTTCTGCCCTTTTATAACTAGTTTAATAAAGATTAGCTATAAGCTTACTTATAGAAGATAGTAGAGATTAATAGTATACTAAAAGTTTAAGAGAGGGTAGTAGCGATTTATAGTAGAGATTAAGTAGTAAGATAATAGATATGTGCCTAGCACGAGCTTAGCTTTAGCTTAAGAGAAAATACCTAGTACGCTTAGAGAATACTAGAAGGTTTTAGTTTAATTGTGTATATAATGCGGTTAGGGCTTAGAGATATAGAAGATTACTTAGTAATTAATTACCGCTTACACAAAGTCGTATTATCTATAGGCTATATTAGGTAGTAAGCTATTAGACTACTATCTAGTAATTTCTTTATAAATATTTTAATTGGCTAATAGATATATAATCAGCTAGTTATTCTTTTTTATTTATAGCTCCTAGCCGCCTAATAATACTAAACTTATTAACTCTAGGAATAGCACTAACTAGGGTAAAAAGAATAGAGTTATAAAAGATAGTAGTTTATAAGCTGCTTTAGAGTATATAAGCGCACTAGACCTATTAGGGCTATATTAAGAATGTGGTAAAACGCGATTAAGAGTTCTAAAGTAGTCTAATAAGTATAATTTAACGCAATAATAATATAAAAAGTAAGCTAGCTACGCGCTAAATAAGATAGTATATAGCCTATTTTCTAACGCGTCTCTCTTATTAGACTCTATATATAGAGATCTTAGCGTCTAAAAGAGAGATAAATAGAGGGTTAAGGTATTATGAACTCTTTAAGGAAAGAGCGCTTTATTTTAGAATATATAATTTAAAACGTATACTTTAGGATATATAATTTAGAGTGTAATAATTTAGGGTGTATATAATTTAAAAGTGTATAATTTGGGGTGTATAATTTAGGGGATACTTTAGAGTTAGTATAATATATTAGCACCTATAAGTTAAGTGCTTATAATTATAGTGTATATATTATAGGAGCTTATAATATAGAATAACTAATTAAAAAGGCCTTAATATTAGTAATTTAACGCTTAATTACTTATAATAGTAACTAAGTAAATAGATTTTTACTTAACCTAATTTGGTAGTTCTCTACTCTTTATAGGCGGTCTTTTTAGGCTTATTATTATCTAAAGAAATTATCTATATCTCTATTCTCTTCCTAACACAGTTTCTAGTGACTAAGTCTTACTAGACTTAGCTTAGTAGGATTAGTCTTATAGAACGCATAGAGCTTATATAGGCTATTTTTAAAGTTAAATATATTGTACTATTTTAAATTAGCTTTATAGTTAACCTATTAGATACGATACTATAGATTACTATAACGCAGATAGACTATTAGAATTTGCTCTATCTATATTTAGTATTATTATTACTCGCGCTTTTATAGTTAGTCTTTATTCTATTTAGACTTCGCAATTCTTTAGTGTTAAGATAAAAGATATGGGTAGCGTTTACTACACTATTACTGCTATTAGTGTTAGTGCCTTTGCTATTTAATACCTTAGTAATATTAGCGCGTAACTATACTTCTGCGGAATATTGCGAAGGACTAGAAGAGAGATATTATTTTTATTATTTTAGTATATGTGTGTTGTTTGTAAATTGCTACTTTAATATTTTATTAGATAAGTAAAAGTACTACTTATAGTTAACACTATTAACTAAAGTACTATATTTCTATTTTCGAACTAATAATGCGCCACTTGTCCTATAGTTATGACTATAATATTTATTATTACTTATGCTATTGCTATAGTTACTAGTTTTTACACTCTTAGGCGTTAGAGAGTTATTTTATTACTATTAGGCACTATAAAGGCATTTGCAAATTGTGAGCGCTTACTACTATAACTAATTTAGTTAAGCTTATACGGCTACTATAAGTAGACTATAGAATTCTAGATAGTATGGCTACTAGCCTTTTAAACTAATTGGCCGCTAGAGAATATACTAGTACCTATTATAAATAATGGATTGCTATAATATATAGTATTCTCTGGCTAGATATGGCTGCTTAATAAAAAGAGTAACTAAGTTATAGTGTCTTTAGGCTGTGTAGAATTACGAGCCTCTTATAAGACACTACTACTTTATACTTCTTATAAGCGGCACTTATCCTTTTATAAAATTATAGGTATAATGCTTAATCTATTAATTTACTACTAAGGCGATCCCTTAAAAAAGAAAAGTAGGTCTAAAGGCTATAAGGCCTAAGAGAAAAGAAAACTCTAACCTAGCCAAGGCTAATCTAGGCCAGTCTAGGGCAACTAGGGGGTTACGCTGCCATAGGGGACGCGTTATAGTAAAGCTTCCTTTCTTTAAAGGACCTTAACCCTAAGGTTACTAGAGAAATTTTCCTAAATAGGCTAGCTAAGCTTGCTTAACTAGCCTATTTTAGACTAGTGTACCTTTATAAGTTTACCCCTAGTCTTGCAACTCTATTACCTCTTCTTTTTACTCTTCCTATATTACTACTTATTCTAGCGTAAGTACCCCCTAGAATAGGTGCTCCTAGTAGGCTCTAATAAGAGTAATCTAGAGTGACCTAGGCTCCTTTTAGGCTAAAACACCCCTAATTTAGAGTTTTCTTAGGCCTGTGGGAGGTCCTCTTATATCTATCTAGGCTTGTCTAGAGCTAACAACGCTTAATAGTCTGCTTTAACGTTTGCCTAATTCTTTTTTTTAACCTATTCAACTTCCTTAAAAAAGCCTTAGCCCTAGTTAAGCCTAATCTAGGCCTATCTAGCCCTATCTTACTCTTATTAAGATGTCTAGTACTTTGCAAAGGTTAAAGAAAACAGCCTAGAATAATATACTTATTATAATAAACCCCTATATAACCTACCTTTAGAGTTTGGTAGACGAGCTCTATAATAATAAAGTTAAAAAAGTTTATTCTTGCTAGTTCTTCTAAGAGGACTATAGAGCTCTATAGGACTATAAGACCTATATCTTAGATGGCGTTATTAACTCTAGCTAGGATAATCTTATACTTAAGTGCGTTAAGTGCGCTAATACTGGTTGGGATTATTTCTAGGTAAGTAGGGCTAACCTAGGCATATCTAGGCCTCTCTAGGATTCTTAAGGGCCCCCTAACGTGTTTAGGTTTCCTAGCGTCTTGTCTCTAAGCTCTAGGCCGCCATAAAGCTTATTCTTTTAGATCCTAGTAGTCTTTATCTTACTAAGGCCAAATTAGACATAAGGGCGTTAAAGGAAATTTCTAAGGTCCCTAAGGGTTCTAAGACCCCCTAGCCTATCTTGCCTCCCCTTAAGGAGGCTTTTACCTAGTTATGGAAGGTCTTTAAGAATATCCAAATATAAGTTTCTCCTATCTAGGCCTATTAAGGCCTTCTAAGGCTAATTTTGGGGTAGCTGTACTAAGGGTAAGTATGCTAGCAATAAGGACACTTTGCTGCACTCTGGCTAGGCTAACTTTCCTATTAATAGCTTTTTTTTCCCTTAGGCTTACTAAGAAGGAAAAGGCTAAGGCTAAGAAGAATTAAAAGTATTTAGCAAATAATAATATGAGTAGTCTTATAGGTACCCTATGTAAGTAGGCTAGAGGTAAAGATAAGGTAGTAGGCAATGCTAATCTCTCTACTATTAAGGTAATCTAAACTTTCTAAGCCCTATCTAGGGTAATCTAGGCTAACTAATATTAGGCTCGCTTAAGTGCGCTTAAGGACGCGTTAGACTTCCTAGTTAAGAGGGTGTGGCTAGGTTTTAAGGCTTTAGAGCATGCGAAGAGGGATTTTAAGTTGTTTGTGGCAGCAGGTGCGCACCTAGGATTAGGATTCTTAGGCTTTCTAGACCTGTTTGGCCCTTTTTAGCGTTTTTTCTAGTCTAAGATACCCCCCTTTTAGCGTTTTTACTGCCTCGCTTTGGCTTTTAGGAGGGGCTAAGGGTCTTGTTTAGCCTTGTTTATAGGTCTAGAGAGGTAGCTTCGGCCTAGTTTGGCCTTAATTAGGCTTGTTTATAGTCGGCTTTCTAGTTTATAAATCTTAGACACTAATTAGTTTAGGTTCTTAGTAGAGAAGCTTTTTTATGCTTTGCTCTTATAATTCTTTATATTATATATTTATAATGGTATTTTCGCCTATTTTATAACACTATTACTTCTTAGAGTCCCGCGATTGCGTACTATTACTTACCTGTCTACTTGCTAGGGCTAGTCTAGGCTAATCTAGGGCCTTTCTAGGGTTATCTCTACCCCTCCTTGTTTTAGAGGGCGACCCCGGCCTCTGCGTGGCCTGTGGGCCTCTTTTAGGGCCTATCTTTAGCTCTAATAGGTTTGCGTCCTCTATAAAGCCTATGCGCTTAAAGAAAGCCTTTATTACTGTCTTAGAAATGTCTTTTGCTAGTAACTATTAGTTTTCTTTATTATTATACTCTTTCCACTTTACTTTATATAGCCACCTATTATTCTTTCTTATTCTACTCTTAATCTATTTAACTAAGTATATGTCTAGACTTATTTGTGGTACCACGATCTTAGGGGGACTTTACTCCTACTATATAAGTCCCTTTGGGGCCAATTGTTCTAGTAGGCACACGTGGAACACTAGGTAAATCTAGAAGTTCTTAGGCAGGCTTAGTTTGTACGCCTAATCCCCTACTTAGCATAGAACTTTGTAAGGACCCTAGTACTTATAGTTTAGCTTTTTTTTTAGTCTTAATAAGGCTAGGTTCTATATATTAAGGTAGACTATATCTTCTATAGCAAACTCTACTAGTTTGTGCTTAGAGTTGTATGCCTTTGCCTAGTAAGTCTAGGCCTTTATTATAGTTTCTTATGTAATAGCCCTTATCTAGGCTATTCTAGTTACGTTAGCAATAGCCTAAGGTGTGTTACCTCTTAATTAGAGTTCTTTAGCTACGCTAGTAGTTAGTAGGTTTGTATCTATATATAGTCTAAAAAGGCGACTTTCCTATAAAGCTGTGTATTTATTATTGTATAAGTACTCTACCTTTAATAGTAATAAGACCTAATTATCCTACTTATAATTGTAAAAGACTTATAGGTACTGCTTTAGCGTCTAATTCTGTCTCTTAGTCTGCCTATCTATCTGCGGGTAAAAGGTGGTCAAAAGTAGCCATTTTAACCCTAAGTACTGCGCAAAGGTGCTCTAGTATTCTAATATAAATAGGCTACTCCTATTTATTACTATTAATCTTAGGGGACTATAGAGCTGTATAACCTCTCGCTAAAAGATCTTAGCTAGCTCTGCTATAGTTATATTCTTGCGAATAGTTATATAGTAGGCTATCTTACTAAAGCGATCTATAATTGCTAGTATACTATTATACTTATAGTTATACACCCTGCTCTTAGGGAAGTCTATAATTATATCTATTATATATCTTACTAGGGACCTGTTAGGATTAGTAAGCTATTAAGTTAGCTATACTGTGCGTGTTTAGTAGGCTTAACTCTTATATAGGCCTTATAAGTTAGGACGTAATCCTTAACAAACTAATAGGCCCTAGGCTACTAGAACTTTCTTTAAATAATATTAAGTGTCTTTATAAAACTAAAATAACCTACTAGTAGATTATTATAATAGTGTCTTAAGGTCTTAATTCTAACGCTGGCTGGCACGTACAGGCGACTATTAAACTAGAGTAGATAACCCTTAATTGGGCTCTACCGCTTTATTTATAGTAGGCAATCCTCTATAGGGTGCGAGAGACTCGCCTTTACCCTAACTACTATTAGGTTGCTTATTATTTCTTTAGAGATAGCTTAAAGTAAGGGGTTTTGAAATTCCTCTTATTGTGTATTCTTTAGGGTAGGTCTTTCCCTAGGTTGCGCAATCCGCGCGGTGGCTGCTAGCCTAGGCTCTTCTAGCCTCTTCTAGGGTGTTTTAGCTTCCCTAAGTTTTAGCTTACTTTAAAGCTCTCTAAGTAGCCTTTCTTAGGAACTATCTGTCCTATTAGGCCTTTTCGCTCCTTCTAACTTGTAGTTAGGCCTTCTTAAGGGTTTGTTTGCTGGGTTTGTCTTCCCTAGGCAGTGTCTAATTCTAAAATTAAATAAGGTAAGCTATTTAGCCTATTAGGCCTAGTGTTAGATTAGGACTTTAGTTGTTATAAACCTCTATAGGTTAGTATAATTTGTTAGGAGCTCTATCTACTCTATAGTGCCTTCTAAGTAGTGCTTTTAGTGTTTAAAGGCTTTTATTATTATAAGTAGCTTTTTATTATGCGTGTTATAGTTACGCTTAGTCGAGCTTATTTTACGCGAGTAGAAGGCAACTAGGTGCTATTATTTTTTTTTCTTAGGGCCCTAGGTGTGGTTAACTTAAGATGCCAAATATTGCGTATCTAGAGGCGTTAGTCTCTACTCTTAAGAGCAATTTAGGGTTAAAATGGGCTAGTAAGGGCCTATTAGTAAAGCTTTGCTTTAGTTGCTTAAACATAGTCTAAGCCTTACTTAATAGAGTAATAGGTACTAATTCCTTCTTATATTATGAGTGACTACTATGGGCCAACCCTTCTAGTTGCTAAGTAAGTATGTGTAGGAGGCTTATAACCCTTAAAAACCCTTTAATAAATCTTTAGTAGTAATTAGTAAAGCCTAGGAAAATTCTTATATTCTATACTAACTTAGGCTCTGGCTACTTTTATATACTCTTAACTCTATTCCCCTTTATATATACGCCCTCTAGGCTTACTATAAACTCTAGGTAGTCTACTTCTTAGGTATAAAACTTATACTTAGAGAGTTTAGCGTATAGCTTGTGCTAAATAAGCCAATCTAGTACTATCTTTACGTATTTAATATATTTCTCCTTACTTTAGGAATATATAAAAATGTTGTCTAAGTATATAATATAATAGATATTAAGTAAATCTAATAGCGCACTATTAATATAGCTCTAAAAGACTATATAAGAGTGTTAGTTAATCTAAAGGGCATTACTGTTCTATTGTACTGGCTATATCTAAGATCTTAGAATACTTACTGTTTATATTAGTGTTGCCTACCTAGTAAGAAATTTATATATTAGTAATAGGCGTTTCTTATATAGTCTAATTTAGTTTTATATAATAGCGGATTCTAGCTAGTTTTTTGACTCTTTAGATTTCTTTAGTAGGAGTAGGTTTATTTAGTTTTTTATAGTTACTACGTTACGTAGTTAGTTATATAATCTATACATAATTATAATTTTCTCTTATTCTTCTTCTTTATAAAAAGGATTAGTGTTTCTACTTTTAATTTTAAGTGGCGTATCTAGCCTCTTTTAAGGTTTCTCTTAATATACTCCTTTAAGACCTATATCTCTCTAGCGCTAATAGGATATAGAGAGCGGTTTTAAAGGGTACCACCTTCTTACCTACCTTAATATTAATAGATATTTTATAAGGCCTATAGTCTCTACTAGTAGGGTAGTGTTTACTTTTAAGAAGGCTTCTTTAAACCTCTCTTAGTAAACCTTAGATAGAATAGTCTTATTTAGACTAGATTAGCCTAGGCTAACTCTATATATAACAAAATAGTTATTATTAGCGTTCTTAGCGGTATTTGCGAATTGTTGTGGCCCCTTTATAGCGACTTTTTAGAATTTACACGCTTACTATTATTATTAATTGTAATATATAAGTAGTAAGTTTAGGTAGTGGGTTCTATTTTAGTTAGCTAGTAGGGCATTCCTAGCACTACTATGTTAAACCCTTTTATGTCTCCTCCAACGAAACGAATTTATCTCTAACCTCTAGCTAGGTTTGCTTACAGCTGTCTATATTTACGTAGCTTACGTAGCTATCTAGTCTTCTAGTCTTAAACCTCTAATTTAACTCTCTATTTAGGACCTTGTAAGTCTAGTTTATATTCGCTTTTAGTTAGACTGCAACTCTCTTTACTATTTTAGTACTAATAAAGTTAGCCTTTGCACTATAGTCTACTAGGACCCTTACTTTAAAGGAGCCCGCTGCTGTTTAAATAATTTCTTTTAGGGCGATTAGAGACTCTCTAGTCTTATAGGGGTCTCTTGCCTCTAAGGCGACTGCGGTAAGCAATCTTTGTCCCTTTATATATATAATAGAGCCTATTAGTCTAAGGAACAGATAACCTAGGGCTTATCTTTTCCTACCTTTGTTTTTTACTTTAGGTAGTTGTCTTTTGTAGTGTGCCCTTGCTTATAATAGTAGAAATAGTTATTTTTTTTTAGTCTAGTAGTAATTATGTCTTACAACGCTTATCCTATTATTTATATTATAGGTTATGGCGCCTCTAGTCTAGTCTAGCGTTATTTAACCTAAATTGTTTCTAGCTAGTTGTGCCTCGCCTATTGTTCTCTTAGGCCTTCTTATTATTATCCTTTTGCTTTCGCTTTACCTAGCTTCGGCCCTTAGATAACCTACTAGTGTTAGTTAGCTATCTCCTCTAGTTAGATAAGGCTAGTCTACTGCTGTGGTTGCTATTAGAGCCTCTTTACTACTTAAGTATCTAGAGTAGAGAAAAAATTGCTAATGTGCTAATTGTTATAATTATCTAAGGCACAATTAGGGTTAGTCTCTTCCCACTAATCCTTAAGATAGTTTAGAAGTTTAGTTAGGGTTTAATAACCCTGCTTTGCGTTCTTAATACGCTAATAAGCCTCTTATTCTCTTTCCTAGCTTAATTCTAGGGTGTCTACTATAGTCTACTTTCTTAGTTTCTCTATTTACCTTACACTTACGTTTGCGCTTAGAGGGATCTTCTAGACTACCCTATTCTAGAAGTTATATTGCGTGTTTCTAAGATAGTAGTATATAAAACTTATCTGGGCTAGATTAGTGCTAAGGGCCAGTACGTATTAAATATAATCTTTGCAGCTTTTTGCCTAGGCGTTTAGTTTTTTCTTCTAGCCTCTTCTTTTAAATTAGGAAGGCTCTAGCAGTTTTAGTAGTTGTAGGTCTAAGCTAGCTATTATTGTTTAGGGTAGAATAATAGGCGTAATGCTAGTCCTTAGGGGCTTCCTCCTATCCTTCTTACTTAGTCGCTTGCTCTTTTGTCCGCCCTTCTTATATAGAGGGGAGTCCTCTCTAGGACTACTAGGCTCCTCTAATAAGTTACTACTATTATTAGAGTTGCTTATATTCTCTTTAATAGTTTTAGGCGTTAGTTACTTACCCTTACTATTATTCTATTTTGTCGCGGCTTTAGCGTCGCTCGCAAGGGTTAAGGTTCTTTATTTATTATTATTAGGTCCTATTTTAACCTATAGGATCTTAAGTTAGTTCTATAAGGCTTTAATAGCCTTACACTTCTTTACAATCTTAATTTTTTCGCTTAAGTTTCTTTTTCTAACGTTGTATCTAAGCTTCTTTAGCGCTTAAGGCTGTTTGTCCTTTGTCCGTACTAGTTTGGCCTAGTCTAGAGTCCTTAATACTAGCGTAAGGTTGCCCCTTACTAGTTACTATCGCTCCGCTTAGGCCAGCTATAAAGGCCAGGCGTTAGCTTTAATAGATGTCGCTTATATTAGAATAATAAGATATAAGGTAGTAAGAGATTATATTATAAGATTATAGGTATAATGCTTAATCTATTATTTACTACTAAGGCAATCCCTTAAAAAAGAAAAGTAGGTCTAAAGGCTATAAGGCCTAAGAAGAAAACTCTAACCTAACCTAGCCAAGGCTAATCTAGACTAGTCTAGGACAACTAGGGGGTTATGCTGCCACAGGGGACGCGTTATAATACCTCCCCTCTATATTTATTATTATTGCGACTATTATTACCTATACTAGTTGCGCCTATATTAGTTTCGTTTTATTTATTTATTATGCTAGAGTTATGCTTACCTAGATTTATTTAGTTAATTATAGTAGGTATAATTACTATTAGTGTAGGCTTGCTTATTATATTCTATAAGCTTACGTCTACTCTTTTTAAGCGGCATCCGCCTTTCTTTCTACTTATAGCCCTCGATTATATATAATAGTCGCGATTGTGTATATATAAACCTAAATCTTTTTTAAGTAAGTTACTTAAGTCGGCCTTAGAGTCTAACTAGCTATTATTAATAATAACTATAGTTTTTAGGCATTATTAAAAGATGTATACGCGCGCTACTATTACAATCTAATAGAGGCGCTTACCTTAACTACTATTCTTTAAAGAGGCTAGCTAACTTCCTTCTAAAGTAATTAGTATGAAGACGCCTTCCTATTTGTTTGTAGGGTTGTTACTACTAATATTACTACTTTCGTCTCTACTACTACTAATTTTATAGTTATCTTTATTATTAGCTGTGTCTTTAGTAGCTATTATATAACGCCTAAGTAAATACTAATATTATGTTAGCGTAGGGGATACTAACCTAAGTATATTAAATTAATAATTTTAATATTATCTACTATATATATAAGTTCCTTTCTATTACCCTATTTAGTGTTCGAATTACGCTCTATATTTAAAATCTTATTAACATTAGGGTATTCCTTATTATTATTAGGTGGAACATTTTTTAAATAGAAACAGCGAGGTATTTGCTTTAATTTTAAAGGCCCTATATAAGCTATAAAGTAGAGGGGGCGTTGCGACTGCGGCATAGGAATAGCACTAAAAAGTAATATTATTGCTAGAACTAGTCCTAAGAGAGTCCTAAGAGTCTAAAAGAAGCGGGAAATAAAACATTTAAGTAGGCTATAGCTGCACACTTAAAGAACTTTCTACGCACAAGCTTACACAGCCCCTAAATATATATATATAGTAGTGCAGCCCCTTCTTATAGAAGAAGCTATAAGCAGCTACTCGACTTAGGACTAAGTAATAGTAGTTCTAGCTTCCCAGAGGAAGGCTATTCTATAGTAAGCGTCTCCTTCTTATTAGAGCCCGCGTGAAAATTGTACGAGGCTATAGATGCTCATTCTATCTAATCTGCCGTGCGCACGCTAATTAGGGAGCTTCTAGCACAGGCTGCCCACTTCTTAGCGACTCTAAGAC
Organism: Laburnicola sp. JP-R-44; assembly: GCA_009805535.1. Classification (NCBI taxonomy): domain Eukaryota; kingdom Fungi; phylum Ascomycota; class Dothideomycetes; order Pleosporales; family Didymosphaeriaceae; genus Laburnicola; species Laburnicola sp. JP-R-44. Next base: position 13,711 of record SELF01000041.1, read on the forward strand.
CTAAAATTAGGCTTATATCTTAATCCTAGTAGCATGGACCAAAACCTGCAAGTAGATTAGCGCCTAAACTAGCTCCTACTAAGTTAAAAGGCCGCTCCTGCTCTTTCCTTCGCTTTATTTATAATGCTAAAACGCAGTCTACTATTATGTAAGCGGTTATACGGAACTAGGCTTTACTAATTAGTGTTAAGTGTAGACTAGATAGGTATATGCTAACACCGTCCTGTATAGCTAAATAGTAGGTTGTAGCCTAGCTAAGTCTGCCTCGTCTAACTTTGCAGCAATAGTATTCTAGGCTAATTATTCTTCTAAGGCTTACAGTTCTATAAAACTATTAAGGGCTTAGCTAAAATTGCACAAGCCTAATCCCTTCTACTTAGACGCTATTAAGGCGTGCAAGGCGCTTCTATTGTCACTCTGCATAATTAATAACGTGGCAGATTAACAATCTATAAGACAAGTAGGTATTTAACTACTCCTAAAAGAAAGCACTAAAGAAATAACTAGAAATAGTTTATAGGTAGTGCTAAAGTAAAGGATAGATATTATAAATACTACTTAGTTATAGGGAAGACGATAGATCTAAAGCGGCCGAAATCTAGAGTAGAATAGAGCTGCTTACGGAAGATTAAAGAAAATATAAGAACTGCCTTAGACACAACCTATTACCCTTATTATTAGTCTATCTAGGGGGTAAAATTAGAGCTATCTAGGCAGTGCGCGATTGCATAATTGCTAAGGGGTGGGAAAATGCCTTATAGGCGAGTCTAAGCGACTGATTAGATAAAAGAGGGGTGTTAGGAGCAAAGAGATAATAGAGGGAGAAGGGTAGGACAGCGAGGGCGGCGCACTTTTATGTAATAGAATCGGCGCACAGGCTATATAAAAGCGGCGAGCTACTAAGTAAGCGTCTATTTTTTGCTTAGGAAATCTCTATTTCCGAATGCGGTTTCACTAACACTAATATACCTATTAATACTAAAAATAACTAAGTTAAGTCCTATAAAATCTAACTTCTTAAGAAGATTTTTTTTAGAAAATAAAAATATTAGGCTTTAAATATCTATAGCTCTAGTAATATAAGCTTTGCCTAGGAGGCTTAACCCCTATAGAAAAGAAGAAAGCTAGGCTAAATATAAGAAACGCTAGTCTTCTTTTTTTCTACTTACTAGAAGAGTTTTCTCTTAAACTAAAAATATATTCTTTAGTAAACTTAGACTTATAAAAACTATAGTTTTACAGCTTAAAGGAAAATTTATATATTTAGAAAAGTAAAGAAGTATATTCTTTACTATAAGCGCACTTTTTTCTTTTTTTTCTAAACTTAAAGGTTGCTATATAAGAATATAATATTAATAACACTAGTTACCTCTAGTACTAAAAATAAAAATAGGTTCTAGACTAGAAATTTCTATAAATAATATTAGTTACTATAGTCTATAACTTCCCTATATCTAGGCACCTAGAGAGAGAGATTACCTATAAAATAGTTGCTAGATTATACTTTTTTCTAGAAATATTAGACTTTATTTATAGATTTATTAAGAACTATAATATATATAGTATGGCAATGTGGCCTTACCTATAGTTTTATATATGGATTTTTTTTAGTCGGAGTGGGCGCGCCAAGCCTGCCAAGCTCGCTTAGCTCGCTTGTAACGCGCTAACCCCTTTTTATTCATACCTTAAAACGCTTTTCTGTGTATATAATAGTAGGAGGAATATTTGCTATTATTGTAATATTTTTATTAGAAACCCCTTACTCGTGTAAAAAAAAAAATCATAATATATATAAAAGAACTAAGCTATAGAGAAATATAAAATAAGGGCTACTAAACCCCCTTTCTCTTTAGACTAAATATAGAAAGAAATCTCTATTGACTTTATTACTAAGCTTTCTATAAGTAGAAGAAATATAAATATAATAGTAGTGTATAATAGGCTAGAGAAAGAAATAGTTTTAGTCCTCCTACTAGACTTAGAGGTAATAATAGTAGTAGAGGTGTTTCTTTATTATATTATAGCTTACTATTATAACGCGCTAACTCTTTTTTTATTAACACTATCTTAAAACGATTTTCTGTGTATATAATAGTAGGAGGAATATCTGCTATTATTGTAATAATTTTATTAGAAACCCCTTAGTCGTAAAAAAAAAACTATAGCTTACTATTAGCTTTCTAATACTATAATCTCTAACTATAGAGGTTAATTTATAAGTAACTTTTAGAGGTATTTATATAAAAGAATAAAGATTTAAAAGAAAATATTCTTTTCTAAACACCTAGAAACTAATAGTACTATAAAGTATATATATTTTATAATTAAAGCATACCTTTACGCCTTTATATAATAGGACTAGAAGAATTAGGCCCTATACTACCCTATAGTGCAAATAGCTATTAATAGGTAAGAAGCTACCTTTACTAGAGTAGCACTATTCTTTCTTTAGTATAAATATAATATAGACCTATCTAAACTAAATATAAAAATAGAAGCTATTAACTATTACTAGTAGGATTTATAGCTAGTAAAGTCTACTAAAGCTTTACTATAAAGATTGTAAGAAGATTTTATATTTATTTAAGCTAAAATAGCTAAGTTCTAATAAGAGTAAAAGTAGTAAGTAAACTAGCACTAGAGAAATACTTCTATATTAAAGAAAGGAGACAAAGTCTAGCTCTAGTATAGGGAGTACCTATCTAACTTCTACCCTAATAAGAAGTTAAACTAGAAAAATATAAAGTTTAATAATTATATAGGTAGTAAACTTTTATAATATAAAACTATATATTTTACTTAAAGTTTACCTAGTGTTCTTAGTAAATTATCTACGCGCCTAGCTAGAAAAGATCCTCTCCCTAGCTAGGCTATAGATAATAGGAAACTAAAGGCTATTATTATTCAAAAAGAAGAGAAATAGGTTATAGAAAGTATTTTAGCTAAGAAACCTACCCAAAGGAGGAAAAGACTATAGAAATTACTATGCTAAGTTAAGTAGTTAGATAACACTAACCTAACTTAAAAAACCTACTATAAATCTCTCTATTATAAAGGTATTAGATTACTAGAAAATATAAACCTCTCTATTCTAAAATAATAATAGAGAGTTACTTATAAACTTTTATAGAAACTTCTTAAACTAGTAATTGCACTATAACTTCTAGTATAGAAGTTATATTTCTAGTAGAGAACTTAGGAAGCCTTTACTAAAGAGAGATTAGAATAAGTCTAGACCTTTAGCCCTTTTTACTAATTACTTAGGAATTAGTAGGAAATAAGACTATAATTTACTTAGAAGAGTAAAGAACGTGTAAAAAAGTACTATAACTTATTTAGAAGCGTTAGCTCTAGCATAAGCTAGTAAAAAAAGGAGAGAATTGTCTTTTTTATAACAAAATAATATAGATCCTAAGTAATAGAAAGTAGGGCGATTAGGAAAAGAAAAGAAAAGGGCTATTAAAAGAAAGATATTATAAAAAAGGGGGAATAGATATAGTATAACTAAAGAAATTAAAGTATTCTAAAGGTTAAGCTTATAGCTTAGTTATACCTATAGCATAGTTATACCTATAGCTTAGTTATACCTATAAAGTTTTATAAACTATATAAGAAAACACCTTTAAACCTCTATAATAAGGCTAGATATAGGGATAGAAAAATCTTAATATTATAGAAAAATAGATAGGAATACTATTCCTTCTTTATAAACTTATTCTTGCCTAAATTAGAATTAAGGTCTATTCCTTTAACCTTCTTATAAAGAATAGTAATCTAATTAAAACTAATAGTTGCAAAATCTAGAATCTACTTAATACACTTTAAAAGAGTAGTAATTTTATATTATTTTAATATCTTACTAGCATAGATAGTCTTTATAATATCTAGGATAAACTTAACTAGATCTTAATAGGAAGGCTCTAGAATAGGTAGAGCAGAAGTAGCAATTAACTATAGCATAATATTAGCTAAAAAGGATAAATTCGACAAAAAACCTAGGACTTATAGTAAGTTTATTAGGAAGAGCTTAAAGGATAGTGCAAGTATTCTACTAAACTATAAGAATTTAATATAAAAGCTCTATATTTTATTAGAATATCTAGTACTAGTGTTATCTATATTTTCTAGAATTTAATTTAAGCACTCTAGATAGTAAAACTATACTTATAAATAAAGACGTTAAGATAAGCTTACTAGAGATTAGTAAGAGGCTTAATAGTATATAACTATTACTATAGAGAATGTTTTAAAATAAGGTTAGTAAATTTAGTCTTAGTAAAGTTTTTTTATAAGCTATTCTAGATCTAAGATATAGATTAGTAAGAAAGAGGTTTACTAGAAAATTATTATACCTTACCTAAATACTTACTTAAAGTAAATAATATAAGCCTTATAGTTATACTTCTTTTCTATAAGCCTTTACGCATAGAGAATAAGCTACTTAAGGTAGCGCTAGTAGGTCTTTTTATAAATATAGGCAGTCTTAAAGATACACTCCTTAGATATTATATAAATAGCCTTAAGGGTCTTCTAATTATAGCTTAAGTTTTTAAAGAACTACTTAGAATTAGTAAGGAATAATATAGAAGAACTAAAGAACTAACTTTATAATAGTTTTCTATAGTCTTATTATATATAAACTTCTTAATGTCCTTAGCACTATAGAAATCTAGAGTAGATAATAAAGGCTTACTATTATAAGTAAAAGTGCTATAAGTTATAATCTTATAAAGGAATGCTAAGCTGTAGTTAAGCTAGCATTTAGACACTTGCTTAGAGTTATAAAGGCTATTATAAGGTGTTGCTTAATAGCTCTAACTATAATAAAGATTAATAATAAAAAGGATAGCAAAAATAGTATAAAAGTAGAAGTAGTAATTAGAATATAGCGTAATATTAATAAGGAGTGTTATAAATATAATAATAGAGTAGAGGAGAAAAGCAAAACTAAGGTAGAAAATCTTTTTATTTATCTTAGCTAGAGCAAACAATACTAGCACAAATTCTTAACTAAAATAGGCAGCTATGCTATAAAAACTAAGAGACATAACTATAAACGCGTTAGATATAATAACTAGATTACCCTACTAAAGGTAGGAGAATAGAAGCCTAGTACTCTCTCTAGCTAAAGTACGCTTAGAACCTTATAGAGGCTTAGAGTACTATTACTAGCATACGTAGTATTAGATTTATTCTTAAGACTTTAGGCGCGTAAAAAAAGATTAGTGCTACTACTATAGAGAGTATAAAATATAACGCTAGAATTTTTTTAGGAGGGAAGAAATATATAAGGGACTAAGCGCTCTTCTATAGTTACTTAGTCTACTACCTTAGAGTTTTAGGTCTATGCTTTAGCTAAGCTAGAAGTATATATAAGTCTATAGCTAAAGTTACTATTAAACTCTATTAAATTTATAAGTTTACTTAGGCAACTCTAACCTCTTAGTCTAAAGCCTCTTATACTTATCTTATATAGGCTGGTAAATAGGTTCGGTGTACCTAGCTTACGTATAGGGTTAGGTTAGGGTTGCATAGACCCTAGATATAGGTTAGGTTAGAGTTGTATAGACCCTAGGTATAGGTTGGGTTGGGTTATATAGACCCTAGGTATAGGTTAGGTTAGGTCGCATAGACTTCTAGGTGTAGGTTAGGTTAGGGTACCTATTAGAGTTATATAACTTTATATTATATAAAATTAATAGTAATAAGATTAGTAACTTTAGTTACTCTCTAAAGGTATATAAGAAAAGAAATCTAAGTAAAAGTAAAATTAACACTATTTTGCTATTAATATGTATATTTATAATATCTTATTATTGCTAATACCGCGATAGCGCTAAGGCCTTAACTACTTTTATAGTGGCTACCCCTAGTAGAAAGAAGTTAGTAGCTCGCTGTCTAAAACCTGAGAACCTTATATAGTTTTAATAGTCTTCTTATTAGCTAGCAGCTTATATAAATTATCTCCCTTATCTAATAGCGCTATATTTCCTAAATTGTCCTCCCCTATATTAGAATCTAATAACTTTATAGATTGCTTATTAGCTATTATAAACTTAACTATTATAACCTTTTACACATTATTTAAGCAGCGAGATTGTGTCTTTAATCTCTAATTATATCCCTACTAGTATTAAAGACGCGCTTAACACCTACTTATAAAATCTACATTACTAGGATATTTTTTATAACCTGTGTAAGATAGAAGTAAGATATTTAATAAACTTTCTACTACGCTAGTATCATAAACCTATTACCCTTTTTAACTATAAAAGTATTTAGGTATATTTTTTCTTCTATCTAAGTTAGGCCTAAGTTATAATTAATATCTAGTGTAGCTAAACTTTACCTAGAGGTAGAGAGGCTACTAAACTATAAACTAGATAGCAAAGGAGGCTTTTAAAACTATTTACTGCCTTATAACTATCTTAGGTTAGTATTTAAGACTAGAGTGGGGTCTCTAGCTATTAGGCTATTATAGTAATTAAGGTACTTTAGAAATTATTAGTAGTATATATACTTATTCTAGGTCTCCTATATCTTTTTCTATGCAACTATTAGTATATAACTATAATAAATAGCTGTAATTATAATACCTTATACGCTGTAAGCTTTTGCGAAGAATCTAATATTATTATATAGTTAAATAAGAAACTCTTCTTTCTACCTATTCTTAAGTAATACTTACGCAACTTCTTTTGTCCTATCTTAGCTATAGCCTATATAGCTTCTGGCTATCTAATAATTATTTAACTCTTTAATAAAGCTTATTATTTATCTTATTTAGAAAATTAAAGAGCTGGTTATATATAAGCCAGATGTATAGAACCTAGGGTTTCTAGTTCTTACTTAGGAAGTTTGTGGCCTCCTTAAACTTTTGGGAGCATAGAGGTAATTAACTTAAGATATAACTATTCTAGGGCTAATAGTTAAAGTTTCTTAAGGTCTTTAAAGTCTACCTCTATAGTGTTGCTATAAGCAGAAGTGTAAGGATTCGGGCTCGCGATAGTTAGGATAAAAGTAAGTTAATTTCTAGTACATGAAATACTGCTATACCAAGTAGGTAGGCAGAAGGGCAGCACCTTATGGGTGCTGCCGCGCTAGTGGCCGGATTGGGCCTAGCGCCGGATCAACGTTATTACGGGTTCCGAGCCAGGTGCCGCTATGGATCCATATGTCAGATATTAGGTTACTGGAAATTACTCTGTAATTTTACTATGAAATCTAGTAGTCACGTGCGTCTGATTATATAGTCTTCTTATAACGACAGTTAGTGTAACTTATAGTGATTTCACTGTGAGATCACTATGAAATACACAAAGGAGACTGGCGTACTACTGTTATACTACTCCGCACTATTATTAGTGCGTTTTAGCGCTAGATAGATATTGCGTACGATAGCTAAGCCTCTCTAATAAAGATTACTTTACAATTAATTTATTATTAAATCTATTACTTTTATCTTATCTTATTAAAGATACTTACGTATCTAACAATTAAGAGTCTTACTACCTTAATTAAACTAAAAAATTATGTCTCTATTAACACTTAGGGATCCTATAGTGATCCTAACTAATTACTTAAACTACACACTATAGCTAAGGCAAATTAAAGCCTAAGCCTAGTTGTTAAAAGTATAGAATCTTATTAACCTATCCCTTAATAATAAACCAATAGCAGAACTAGTTATGCTAGTCGCACCGAATATATTGGTGCCTATTAACCAGCTTCCGCTTTCGTTAATAGAAACACTAACAACGCCTATCCATCGCTACTATCGCACCTATTGCCGGGTTAGCAAAAAGGCGTACAAAATCGATACTAATTTCTATAAGAATTAACTTAAAATCTATAAACTCCTAGATCGAAAGTATGAATAGAAGAAGGAGAACCTAGATAAGCTAGTTATTCTTATTTAAACCACCACCTCGGCACATTTACAGTCCAATTGCTGCACCCTAGGTAAATTAATTAGATAATGGATTAAGAACCTTATAAAAATGGTTAAGGTTAACTAACACGATAAACAAAGAAGAGTGAATTAGGTACTAAGATGCTCTTAAACTAATAAAATTAGTTGGTTTATAGTACACCTAGCTCGCTAAGTACGATTATACGGCTATAGAAGCTAAGTATAATCGTGTGTTAGAGCTTTAGAAGCTAGACTTAGTTAAATAAGATTTTATAAAAGCGGTTACTAATATTATATCCTAATAGGTTACAATCTTTCTATAACACAGAAGTAAGGACGAGACTGTTAATAGAAAAGAGATAGTAAAACTCTTCTAAGAACAAATAGTAATGCAGCACCTAATTAAGGGTAAACAAAGGGGCGCCTTTGCTGTTATAGGACTATCTCTTGCTAACAGTGGTGTAACCACCTAGGCCGTAGCTGGGGACGCCTAACCTGTGGATAAAGCAGCATCACCCAAGCGAGGTAGATTACGCGCTAATAAAGCTGGCCCTAAAGCCAAATCTAAGCAGTCCGTACGAGTTACCAACGATAAGCCAACGGTAGTTAGAGGCCAAGAGAGATCAAACCCCAAGTGCCCTGCTTGTGAACAACGCTATAGTCTGAAAGACTGCTTTTACGCATTCCCTAACAAACAACCTAAATAGTTTAAACTAAAGCCTACTATAGAGGCAGTTATAATATATAGGTTAGAGAATAACTCTGTGCTTATAGAGCGCATAAGATCTATAAAGCGTTAAAAGTTACAGACACTAAAGATTAAACAATTAAAGACCCCTACTCTAACTCGAATTACTAAGATTACTAATAATAAATAACTAGATAGTAGACAGATTACTATCCTCTTAGCGAGCTTTAATGCTATCGCAGCCTCCTATTACTTAGACCCGAACATATACCTACTACGTAACTCTATAATTCTTAATTCTAGCACAACCTGCCACATCTTTAATAATATTAATTGCTTTGTCTTATAGCAACCACTATCGCCAGGAGACTTTGTATAGGCGGGATTATCACGAGCATAAATAAGGGGATATAGGAGTGTCTATCTTCACGTTAAGAGTAAGGAGAGGGAAATTGCTTAGTAAGGTTAGACAACGTTGCCTACTATTCTAGTCTACTTTGCAACCTAGTATCCTTCTAATTACTCTAAAGGTAAGGCCTCTAGTAGGACACTAAGTTAGACCCAACAACAATTAGGAGACAAGACAATACGATCCTAGCCAAACTCTAAGAAATCTACGATTAATAGGTACTAGAGTTTATACCAATATTAAAATTAACTTATACTACGATTAATAGTACGTACGCTACACACAAATTTACCTCGCGCACTGCACAATAAGCGCAGAAGGCGAACGCCATTATATAGCACAAAAACGACTAGGCCACCCAGGCCCTTAGGCACTGGAGCACACAGTAAGTTACAGTGAAGGGGTACATATTAAAGGGTTAACCACGGTCTAATATAACGCTTGTGGCAGATTAAAGCTTAGGTGACAAATTAGATATTAGGCTAGACAAATTAATAATAGCCTAGGATAGAGAGTCGCTATAGACTTTTACAACTTCGAAGATAAGAGCTTAACTAGCGAAAAGAGTATAATGCTTATCTCTAATTGTTTCTTAGGCATAGCTTGGGACTTCTACTTTAAAGACAATTAACTAGCACGAATAATTATTAAGCTGCTAAAGAAATTTGTACTATTTATAAAAGTACAGTTTAAGGTGACTATAAAAGTTATTAAATTCGACAATAAGATTTTCTTAGTTAAACAAGACGTTCATAGGTAGTGTGTTAATAAAGGGGTTGTTATTAAGCCTTTAGCACCTAATACCTAAGCTCAAAATAGAGGGGCTAAACGCTTAGGGGGTGTAATTAAGGAAAAGAGAGCCGTGCAATGCGACTTAACGCCAACCTCCCCTAGACACTATAGCCAGAGATCACATAAGCGGCTGTATACCTGTATAATCGAACGCTAAACTACGCTAATTAATAGCGATTACTATACGAAGTATTTTTTATAACAGTTGCCTACTAAAATAGCATTGTTACCAAACTAAAGAAACTAAACTAGGCTTACCTTAGAGCCTACAGCTATAAAGCTTTTGCCTTAACTAATAATATAAAACGCGGCAAGAGCAAGCTCTAAAGGCTCGACCTAAAGACATAGATTAGTTATCTAGTGTAGGCTATTAATTAACAAACATCTAGAGAGTATAGATATCTCTACTTAACAAAGTTATTAGCACATGCAACGTTATCTTTAACAAAAATTAAGTGTTCTTAGGTAAACAAGAAGACCTGTTAGACAACCTTATATATAGCACTACTAAAGAGATTGCTGCATAGACCCGAATAGTGAAGCTACCGCCCTCACTACTAGAACATAAAAATACAAAGTCTTTCTATAAGAATAAGTTAATTATTAACTCTTACAAGGAGGACAAGGGTGCTCTAGGGTACTATTAAGGGAGGAAGATCAATTACACCTACCCAACACCACCAGAGACACCTCCACCTATCGCACTGCTTGCCCAATTAATAGTGAGTTTTAAACAGAACCAAATTAAAAAATTACCTATAGGAACACTACAGCCAGATTAACGCGCTATGCTATAGGCAGCTGCCTTCCTTACAGGTACACTTATAGGAAGTAGAGGCAAATATAAGGGGAAGCTACTTAATAAAGCTTAATTTAATCGCATACTTACAGTAGGCAAGAAACCCTATTAAAGTTAACTGCCAGAACCCTCTATTATGCAGAACCTAAATAGATAATTATCTATTATTTAAAATGTGGAAGGATACTAAGCGATCCTATCTATAAAGTTACAAAGAAATAAGGTCTTAGAGCGAGGTGCCTACAGCCTTAGTGCGATTACGCAGTTACTAGATTCTTAACTACTATATGTGGGTATATACCTATAAACTTAATAAATATCACAAATTATAGAAGTGTAAGGCAAGGCTAGTAGTGCGCGGAGATTAATAACGCTATTTTACTACATAGAATACCTATGCCGTAACACTTATAGGTAGATTATTTCGCCTGCTTATATTAACAGCGGCTTGGTTTAATCTAGAGCTAAGCCAGTACGACGTTACTAACGCCTTCGTCCACGCGAACCTGGACAGAGAAATCTATATGCGGATGCCCTAAGGTTATACCTAAAGAGGCACTATCCTACAGTTGCATAAGGCACTATATAGCTTACGCATCTCACTAGTACTATAGTAGAGAGAATTTACTAGTGCGCTTAAGAATCTCGGTTTTACTGCAGTCCCGCACAAATCTTACTATATAATTAAAGACAGTATTATTATCTTCTTCTATATAGACGACCTTATTGTTATATACTTAAAAGATTAAAAGCACGCTACTAATATAGTAATAAAAAAGATAGGTATAAAGTTTACCCTAACTAGTGGTAACAATCTACAGTAGTTCCTAGGCATTAAAGTTGTTAGAGACTATGCTAACAGGCAACTCTAGTTATTATAAAGATCCTACGTAGACAAGATTAGTCGTCTAATTGTCAGATTGGATAGGTGATCCGAACAACTATCGTGAGTGGCAGGAGAGAAATGAAACAGCCCCTACCCAAATAGGGATAGTATGGAGGATTAGCCAAGAACCAAACAGCGCACAAGCAGACCTCTAGAGGGAGGACACCCTTAAGAACAACAATAACTAATATATTACGCATTATTAAGATATAGACTTTATTTATTAATAAACCCTTTAATCTAATAATTAAGAGTCTTACTGCCTCTACCTTAAACACTAGAACAACTAGAACGCCGATACAACTCGAGCTGAAACAACGCAACGTCGCACAGAACGATTAAAATCTATTAAGATGTTAACTACCCTAAATCGCGACCCCATAGTAATCCTTATAGACTATACCTAGTAGATTAAGTGGATCGCACAACTGGAGTCGAAGTGTGTGTCGTTAAACGTCTGGTCGAAGATCGACCCTAAACAGATAGCCTAGCCACTCGCTAAACCTATCGCCCTAATTAGGCCCTTAATAGTTGGCTATTAAGCAGCTATAGCAGCGATAAACTAACATTAAACCTAATACTAAGCAAATTACGGGTAGCACGCAGTGATACCCCCGTTTGTACTAGCTCGACTATCCAACCTCTTAAACGCCGGCAAGACCTTATACAAAGAAGACGTAGACGACTTTAAGTCCATTTTTAAAGAATATAAGGTCCTTAATTAGAAATATTAATAAGAACAAACCCCACTTCTCTTAGGTTACTAACTTTATTCAGACAATAGTATCCTTACACCTATTCACTAACTGCTGCAAGCTGTCCCAACCATATTAAAGCTGGATAATCAAACTCGCCACTACTATAGGCGTAAGATTAGAGGACAAGCTTAACAAAGTAAGGGAACGATACTAAGCAGCCCTTAAACTAATAAGGACAACAGCCTATTAGGACACCTGGCTTACTAAAGTGGACCACGCGGTTATAGAAGCTAAAGCGACTAGTGTACCTAACTGCCTAAACAATCAATTTATTAAGAACGACTTTGTAAAAGCTACAGCAAAGAATTTCTAAGGATAGACAATCTTATTTATAGAAAACAGCCTCCTAGATCCTATAGTAACGGCCACTAATATGTTCCTACAATTTAGAAAATAAGCTAACCTACTATACCTAGCTAAGAGCAAATTGTCTAGAGCAGCCTTCGCAGCTAAAGGACTAACCCTCGCTAGAGAAGAAGCTAATAATAATGCTAATACTAAACTAACTTGTGGAAGAGGTTGCAACTATATATTAAAAGCGTAGTTATTGCGATAGTGGTACAATTAACTATATAATGCAGAAGTGTAAGGCTTGTAATGGACTATATAATCTTAACAAGTGTTAGTATGTAATGCCAGAGACAGCGCCTCTAAATTAGAGAGCCTAAGATAGCGTTAAGAGAATAGCTTAAGAAAGGATTAGCAATAATGCTAAACTTTAGGAGGAAATACGCTTAGCGAAAAGGCTACAATTAAAGACCCTAGCTCTTAAGAAGTCGCACTTAGCGACTCTAATAATAGAAGCTTCTATAGAAGAGTGACTATATAGAAGGCAAATTAGAGAGGTTAATATTGCGATAGCCGCCGCCTCTTTTATAACGAAATAGTTAAGGTACCTACTTAAACGATCTTTTATCCTCAACTTAGGGACAACGTGCTATGTAGCAAATAATATTAGACGATTTACAAATACTTAGCCACCTATACTAGGAGATTTCTTATAGGTAGGGAACTTACGCGTATAGAGATTATAGCATATAGCTTACTATATGTAAGAGTAAAGACTGCAGGCTTAACACGCCGCCTTTACCTTAGAGATATAGCCTTCTGCCTAGACCTATACTGTAACCTTGTCTTATTTAGAGTACTCTAACAACAAGGCCTATAGTAGGATACCAAGTCAAACCCTACCGTACTACGCCAGTATAACAATAGTGCTGTTGCGCTCCTTAAAGAACGATACGGACAATAGGTTGTTAAGTACAATAATGTCTCTAAGCTAAAATTAACCTTTGCAATAACTAAAGCACGCATAATTAAGCCGCAACAATAAGCGAGCGGTGAGATGTGGCACAAATGACTGGGACACCTAGGACCTTAGGCACTTAAGCACCTTGTGCATTACTCTAAGGGGGTAAAGATTGTTAGCATTCCTACTGTTAAGTGCGACGTATATAGAAGATTAAAGTCTAAGTAATAGATAAGAAGAACCCCCTAAACAATCCTAGAGAAGGTCTAGGAGAGCGAATAGCCCTAGACTTTTATGATTACGAAGAAGGGAGTAACACAAAGGAGAAGAGCCAAATGCTAATTATATGTAGAGTTACTAGTATACTATAGGATTTCTATTTTAAAGACAACTAACCTACTAGATTAATTATTAAAACCCTCCAAACATTTATCACATTTATAAAGAACCAATTTAGGATTATAGTTAAAGTTATTAAGACTGATAATAAGACGTTTCGCTTAGCCGAAGCCTAGAGGTGGAGGGACGAGCAAGGTATAGCAGTTGAGCCCTTAGCACCTAATACCTAAGCCTAAAACAGCAGAGCTGAACGCTTAGGGGGTGTAGTAAAGGAGAAAGCTCGTGCAATGCGCCTTAACGCGAATCTACTATAGGAAGTATAGCCTAAAGTAACTTGAACCGCCGTATACCTATACAATTGAACACCTAAGTATTCGAATTGCTAGAAGACGCCCTATAAAGCGTTCTTTACCGCTATCGCCTTTTAAAATAGAATAGTTACGTCCCTACGCAAACCAAACTAATCCTATCTACAAGCATATAGTTGCAAGGCCTTTGCTATAACAGATAATATGAAGCGTAGCAAAGGACGTCTACAAAAACTCAACCTAAAGGCATGGATTAGATACTTAGTAGGTTACGTTTCCTTAAACATCTTTAGGATATAGATACTATTAATAGGTAAGGTTATTAGCACCTGTAATATAGTGTTTAACAAAGATAGCATCTTTAATAGAGATATAAAACACATTATAGACAATCTTATGCATAGTACCCTTAAAGAAATTGCAACTTGGATTAGGACAATAGAGCTACTACCTTTACTATTACAATAGAACGATGCTACAAGCAGGTTCTATAAGGATGAAGCGACGGACGACTCTCCTTCTAAGCAAGTAGGGACACCCTAGTACGACGAGCGCGGGAGGAAGGTTATACCCTACCCGACGCCGCTAAGTACACTACCACTAGCAGCCTTATTAGCGCAACTAATAAGCTTAGATAGATACGAGCAGTGCCCTAACTCGCTGCCCAGCGCTAGAGATAATTAGGAGCTAGATCCAGCCCTGCCTTGCCCTAGAGGAATACAGCCTGTTAAGAGAGCCCTCCTGCGTGAAGAGGAAGGAAAGCTAGTTAATCCCTAGTTGCCCCTCTCTTACAATCTAGACAGACTCTAATCTTCACTTAGTTCCTTACCTAGTAAAGCGAAGCTAGCTACTATACTATAGGCCCGCAGCCTTTATAGCTAGTACTAAAGCAGGTTATATTTGTAAAGTAGAGGGGAAGAAACTAGATAATATAAGCATTAAACGCATAATAATAAAAGGCTATTAGCCTTATTATAGCAAACTGTTACTAGCACCTCCTCTAAACAGGCTTAAGCCTACACACCCACTCTACATGCTCTTTAAGAAAGCTAAGGAAGAACACCTTAATAGCCACAAACAAACGAAGTTATAGACTAAGGTGCCTACTATTTAGGCAAGACAAGAAGGGATCTAGATACTGGATTTAATATAGGTATACACCTATAAGCTTAATTAGCACCACTACTTCTAGAAGTGTAAGGCAAGGCTAGTTGTCTAAGGCGATTAACAGAACAATGTTATAGCCTAAGAGACCTATGCCGCCACACTTGTAGGAAGATTATTTAGGATACTAATAGCTATTACTGCTTAGTTTAACCTAGAGCTAAAGTAGTACAACGTGACTAACGCTTTTGTACATGCATTAATTAATTGTGTTATCTACATGCAAATGCCACGCAGGTATGCACGTCTAGGCACGATACTTTAGCTTTAAAAGGCGCTGTATGGCCTGCGGATCTCGCCCTTACTATGGCAAAGGGACTTCAGCGCCTACTTCACAGAGCTTGGTTTCTCTGTAGTTCCACACAAACTATGTTGCATAGTACGAAAAGGGGTGTTTATCTTCTTCTACGTTAATGATATTATTCTCGCGTATTACCCACGAAACCGTACACTAGCAGACTAGGTCGTGAAGGATCTCTAGAAGAAATATAGCCTAACAGGAGGAGGGGATTTAAGATAGTTCTTTAAAATAGAGGTAATAAGAGACTAAATCTAGTAGAAGATATAGCTATTATAAGCCGCGTATATTAACAAAATCGTCCAACTCGCAACTGATCATAACCTTCGCCACAATACCCCGATAGCTCGAATAGAGACTTACTGGCCGCATAGACCTCGCAACACATGGAGAGATCAACCTATACTAACGCAAAATTAGCTCCCTACTCTTTATAGCGGTGAATACACGCCCTAATGTTGCATTTGCTATCTTATAATTTACCCACTTCCTTACTATCTAATCTAAGCCTAACATATTAATAAGCGACTAACCACGTCCTCTTATACCTACACTCTACACAAACATACGCCCTAGAGTTTAGAGGAGACAATAGTCTTATTATAGCTAGTAACGCATTGTTTACAGACAACACACAATAGATAGGAAGAGTTCCTAAAGGTACGCAATTAAACTATTTAGCGGTCTTATCGCCTAGCAAGCTAATAAGCAGGACACAGTTACTACTTCAACAACTAAGGTAGAGCTCTTAGCACTATCCTAAGTAGCTAAGGAAGCTATGTTTACGCGGATGCTGCTTAACGAACTTTAAGTAACACTAAAAGACTTAGTAATTACTATTCAGTGCAATAATAAGCAGACAATTTGGCTAATTAATAAGGAGATCTCTTAGCTAACAACTAAGCTCTGATATATAGATATCCACAATCACTAGCTACAACAGGAGGCAAAAGGAAGTTAATTAGAGTGACATATGCCCCCTTGAGCGATATAATCGCTGATAGATTTACTAAAAGCCTTCCTATTAGGACCTAGCCCTAGTTCCTAAGTTAAGTAGGACTAGCAAACATAAAGGACCCGCATACCCTGTCTCGGCAGTCAATGCGCACCGTCACTCAATGCGCAACCCCAACGTAATCGCTCCGCCAGCAATATGAGGCTATAGAGCTCTACACAAAAGCTTTTATCGCAAGATTTTCTAGAGTTGGCTTCTCAGAGAGCTATAGATAATTGCTAGCTAGTCAGATTATAGATATCTGCTTGGTGTTCTGATTATACGGCCACAGCGCGATGATGGCGTTGATAGCGCAGATGCCGCCGCATCAACGCGTACAGGTGCTAGAGCGTAAATTTCTTCCTCTTTGTAACTGTATAAGTAGCTTTTAAAGCTTTCTAACTTCCCTTTTTAGCAATTTTGAGACGTTTTTGAAGTTGTTGTTGAGTCTTGCGAGCCTGTTGACGGAGGCGTCACTCAGCAGCTTGATCAGCTTTCTCCTTAGCGCGCGCATCTCTGGCTGCTGCCCGCTTAACGCGCTTCTCCTGCTGTAAACGAGCTTTAAGCTGTTTATTAGCTATATAGATCTCTTGCTGCTAAGCTTTTTAGAGTTGTAACTGTTGTTTTTCAGCCTCCTGCTGGCTGAGCGAGTTACGCGCCCTCTGTACGCGGGCAGGTGACCAGAAAACTGCTCCTCCATGCCACTCCTTAGGTTTCTCTAAGGGCAGAGTCTTGCCTTTTGTTTGACGCCGTTTCTGGTTTGCAAGAGCTTCTCGGAGACCCTTATTTTCATGCTCTAGGAGCTGCTTTTGTACAGAGATTAAGTGTATCGTCTAGCTCAGCTTACGCGACTCCTCAGTCGCGATATCCTTTACAGTGGAGCGTAACAGTCGCTCTATTTTACGCCAATCTGACGCGCTAAGTACTGAGGTAGAGCTTACTGGTGATTCTGGCTCTAGCAGAGTCTCTTTGTTAAAACCTTTTGAGGATAGGTGTTGGATCTGGCGGCGAGATACCTGTACACTTAAAAGCTTTGGTAATTAACTGCGGCGTAACTAACGTCGTCCAGGCCTTCCAGAATAGCGTAAAGAAGTCTCTTTTGGCGATTGTTGACAGTCCTTGGCTCCTATACAGGTATCTAGAGAGCTCGTCAGAGTAGGCAGCTAAGAGAGACTTAAATACGCAGACGTCAAGAGGCTGCAGCGTATAAGTCGCATAAGGGGGAAATATCGCAAGGAGGATCTTATTCTGATCGCAGTAGTTGATAAAATCCATAGTAACGTGAGATCCATGCCCATCAAGGACTAGGAGTCGCCACTGCCGTCGAGCCTTCTCCTTTGTACAGCGATCAAACACCTATTTAAGCCATTAAAGCCCTATCTTATTGTTTGACTATCTAGAGGTTGATGAGGTGATAAAGACTCTCTATAAGAATTAACGTTAATTTCTTTAACCCAGCTTGATTGTAGAGTCGCGGCGTCAGATCGATAGATTAGCGCTGGATTAACACAGTAGATCCGTCGGCGCATATACATGCAATGAGCGAGATCCACTCACGGCTGCCATCCTGTATAGATTGCCTTACTTGGCGACTCTTATATAGAGGCCTATCGAAGATCCTTTTTGAGCGGCCAGTGATACTAAGGAGGAAGCCTTTCTCGTCTATATTGTACATATGCTAAGGCTCTACACTATACTCTGTAATTTTCTTATGTAGAAGCTTAAAGTAGAGCCTGTATTTTGCCTCTAAATTAGCCTTGTGGCGATTGCTGTCAAGCCCAGTCGTCCATCGTGAGATTAAGGAGTTAGGGTTGCGCCTAACAAAGCGATCAACCTAGGATATGCTAACGTCTCTTTTTGCTATGTAGGAAGCAAAAATTTTGTATTATCTGCTGTGTAGGAGGAAGGCTACGCTTAGTAAGGTAGGTGATATATTGTAGAAGCCCCTTTTCTTGTTGTGGATGGAGTAGACGACGTGTACCATCAGTGATAGTACGCGCCTGCGTGACGCGTTGGTGCCTGCGCGTCAACGTAGAGCGTACAACACCAAATTCTTTGGCGATTTTATTGTATGATAAAAATTCTCTCCTGGTTCTTGCGCTTCGATTGCTGCTATCGCGGCGTTAATTGGGTCCATATTGGTGGAGTTGGGGCGCGTCATGTTGGGGTTGCGCATTGAGTGACGGTGCGCATTGACTGCCGAGACAGGGTAATTGTAGAGCAAGGAGAAATAGATGCGATAACACAAAAGATTAAAGCCTTAGGGAGAATAGTAGATACTAAGACATCCTAGATTACCTAAGAATAAATAGTAAACAGCTTAAGGCGAGGTCGCCAAGCTAAGGGGGTGTGTTAGATTAGATAGGTGATCTAAACAACTATTGTAAGTGGCAGGAGAGAGATGAAACAGCCCCTACCCAAATAGGGATAGTATGGAGGATTAGCTAAGAACCAAAATAGCGCACAAGCAGACCTCTAGAGGGAGGACACCCTTAAGAACAACAACAACCAACATTACGCATTATTAAGATATGGACTTTATTCATTAATAAACCCTTTAATCTGACACTAACACTAATCAACTAACGCGCGACCCTAAATACATACCCTAATATTAGAAGTTAAACTATTACCTTAAGAAGGACTCGCTATAATAGCAGAGATTAATTAGTACTAACAGAAGGTAGGATTAATCCTCTACGCTGTAGTAACCACGCACCCCGGACATAGCTTTTGTAAGCTCCTAATTATCGCGCTTTCTTTTAAACCCTAGCGACGACCATTACAACGCCGCTAACCGCGTACTACTATACCTATTATCCACCCGATTACTAGGGCTATAATTTAGAGGAGTAGATACTTATAAGGTTGCAAGCGACGCGTTGTTTATAGACAACACCCTTAATAGAAAAAGCTTATAGGCGTACATTATTAAATTGTTTAGTGGCCTTGTCGCCTAGAAGGCAAAAAAATAAGACACTATTACTACTTTAATAACTAAAGCTAAGTTGCTAGCACTTTTATAAGTTGTAAAGGAGGCACTATTTATAGCTCGGTTAATTAATAAACTTAAAATTAAACTATCGCTATTAACAATTACTATTAATTGCGATAACTAAACAAACTATTTAACTTGTTACTAAGGAAATCGCCAAATTGCAAACTAAGCTTAGGCATGTTAATATACACAATTATTAGCTTTAATAAAAAGTAGTACGTGGAGCTATTAAAGTCTAGTACTAGTAATTAAAAAAAATAGCAGTAGATAGTCTTACAAAAGCTCTGCCAGCCGCCATATAGACTAAGTTCTTAAATTAACTAGGACTTAAAGACGTTAGGGGAAGGATTACTAACTAAGAGGCCGACCTTAATAAGTTAGAAGACAGAATAGAAGCTTTTAAACTATAAGCAATAGTATAACTACGCAAGAGATAGTTTAGCTTGGCCCTTTAAGGATCTAAGCTGAGGGGGTGTGTTAGATATCAGGTTACTAGAAATCACTATAATTTTACTATAAAATCTCGTAGTCACGTGCGTCTAATTACATAGTCTTCTTATAACGACAGTTAGTGTAACTTATAGTAATTTTACTGTGAGATCACTATAAAATACACAAAGGAGACTGGCGTACTACTATTACACTACTTCGCACTATTACTAGTGCGTCTTAGCGCTAGATAGATATTGCGTACAATAGCTAAGCTTCTCCGACAGAGATCACTCCACAATTAATTTATTATTAAATCCATCACTTTTATCTCATCTTATCAAAGATACTTACGTATCTAACACCATGACAGCTACAATGCAAGCTAAGGAAAGAATTTATTATAGTAATTTACTATATTATTTAAATATAGAGCTTCTAAAGTGTAATATAAGTTAGTAGTCTAAGGTAATTACAAAGTAAATTAAGAAAAGAGTAGGTTATAGTAATTTATTATACTCTTTAAAAGTAGGGTATTTAAAGCGCAATCTAAATTAGTAGTTTAAGGTAACTATAAAGCAAATTAAGAGAAGGGTAAGTTATAGTAATTTATTATACTATCTAAGAGTAGGGTATCTAAAGTATAACCTAGGTTAGTAGTCTAAAGTAACTATAAAGTAAATTAAGAGAAGAGTAGGTTATAGTAATTTATTATACTATTTAAAAGTAGGGTACCTAAAGTATAATCTAGATTTATAGTCTAAGATAGCTATAAAGTAAATTAAGAAAAGAGTAGGTTATAGTAATTTATTATACTATCTAAGAGTAAAGTATCTAAAGCGCAATATAGGTTAGTAGTCTCTCTTCTGGGCAGAAGAATAAACTGCCTCCACTTATTAGTTTTTAAGTGGCCCCACTACGTTTAATTACTGCGTTTTTTATTACATAACTAGCGTCTATATAATATACTATTATATAATGTTATATAATATTATGTGCAAGCGCTAAGCCCTAGGACTAGAGCGTATTAAAATTTTACTAATATTTCTCCCCCTAGCTTTTAAGACAACAAATAAACTTATAATAATAACACCCTAACTTGCTTGCCTGCCCACTACCTTACTAGACAATAGACTCTACTTTTCCTTACTATCTTACTAGATAATTAATAACTTAGACCCTTACTTTACTATCGCAATATATAATAAATTGCGCGCGCGCTTTCTACTTCTACTACTAAATAGCACCCTACTATCCTCTACTAACAACTTATTAACCTCTAGACACCTAACTATTACTTTACCTATCTTCTATAGAAATTCTATAAAATAAGCGTGTATCTATATATGCCCTACACTTTAGCAACTATTCTTTATATATTTTTTCCTTGCAGCAAATTGCTAGCGATTCTAGATTATACTAGACCTTTTCTCTATACCTTTTACTACTGTATCGCTCCTAGATCTAATTAAACCTTGTCTCTTACTTGCTAAAAGCGCTCTAGTAATAACTATCTCAAATATAGCTAAGGACTAGGCAGCTAAACTAGTAGAGAAAGAGCTATAAGTCAAAATTTATAGTCCCTAGAGCACCTAGGTATTACTAGACGCTATAATAAGACAAACTAGCTATAGTAATCTATTTACTATATAACTTATACTATGCTACTATATATTCTATAAAGATAATAGGCGTCTAATCTTTATAATAGTAGTCCTATATATATATATTCTTTTTTTTATATAATTACCTTTTTTACGCTCTTTTTAATTACTAAGCAGAGGGCTCTGCTTTTTTTATCATGTTATTTGGGATAAAAGCCTTTGTCGTGCTACCCCTAGATAGTTAATTTAACGCCACATATATATATTATTATTGTACTACTTATTATTAGTGCAGTACTATTTATTATTAGCATTGTCCTACTTAACTTTAGGGTTATCCTACTTATTATATATATATAGGCGTCTAACCGCCCGCCTAGTAAAAAGCACGTTAATAGATTAAGGAATAGCTATACTAGATTATAATCTTAAGGTCTTATATAATAATTAAATATATTATATAGTGAATAGATAAACACTTAATATATCTAGTTTCTAATTTTATACTACGCAGGCAACCGTGCGTTATATTATTATTAACTTTAGTATCTATAAACTATAGTACAGCTTATAATTAACTCTATAAGGGCTAGCTAATTTGCATATACTTATAAATAGTCCCTAAATAGCTAAACCTATCTTACTGCTTTACCTTATTTTAAAGCATTTTTCTAGCACCCCTATAGCTTTCTATAACAGTATTATACTGTGTACTAAGAGTGCGCGAAGTCTTCTTTTATATAGGTTAGTAGTCTAAGGTAACTATAAAGCAAATTAAAGGAAGAGTAGGTTATAGTAATTTATTATACTATCTAAAAGTAGAGTATCTAAAGTGTAATATAGGTTAGTAGTCTAAGGTAATTATAAAGAAAGCTTAGAGAAGAGTATATTATAGTAATTTACTATAGTAATATATAATAGCTACAAAACAAAGTAACCTATAGTAAAGATAGATAGTTAACTACGCTAGTCTACTTACGCTAGTCTTAGGTAAGTTCTATAGCTAAGGCACTAGTAGAGTTAAGTAACTACTAACAGCTACTAATAATAGTAACCTAGAACTAATCCCTCTACGCTATATAATTATATTATATAATCTTACCTATAATTATATTATTATATATAAAATATAACTATAATAATAGTAACTAAAGATTAGTTAGATATAAAATAGTGCAAGGAGACTACTATAAAGCATTTATAATAGATACTAAAAAATATAATTATAAAAGGTTTCTAGCTTATTAAAAAGAAAAATAGAAGTATAATATAATATAGTAAAATATACAACTAATAAAATTAATAGGTACTTGCTATTATTTAATCTAGTATTATAGATAGAAGTATATAAGACTGCGCGTAATAATATAATAGTAGAACTATAAGCTAATAAACACTTTAAGATAGTCTATAAACTTCTAAACTCTATACTAAAGAATAAGTAAAAAGATAGAATGTAGTGTGAATAGGCTAGGCTTAATTTCTAGATAATAGTCCTATAGGGATAAAATAAAAATATAAAGATATCTAAGACTAAGGCAGATATAATAGACTAAACGCAGGTTTATAGTAGGGCAATATTGTAATGACTTATAAGTTAGATAGCTTTAGTTACTTTATAATAAAATATAGGTATAGCTAATATAACTATGCTATAAGCACTTTATATTAATAATACCCTATATACTAATATATAGACTATAAACTACTTATTTAGAAAGAATAAGATAAATATTTAGGTTACTAATATAAAAAGGGAAGTTGTTTTAACCTACCTAATATTAAGCATCTAACGCAATTATATACTAATAATAAGTAGACGCAATAGTAGAGAGAAGGACCTAACTCTAGTTATACTTAACGCCCTTTAAGATATTATATAAAAAAGACCTTAAAACTAATATAGAAGCTGCTAGATATATATTATATATACGCATCTAGAGTTTTACAACTAATAAAAATTAAGATAACTAGTGTAGTAAAATAAACTTCACTATACGGATTACGTGGTAAGCCGGTGCCTAATTAGCTCTTAAGGATTTAATAGGCGGTTTCTTTCTTCTAGCACACACAACTTAATCTATCTTTCTACTAAGTCCTAATTAGAACTAGGTTCTCCTATAAAATTAGCGACTAACCCGCAACTTAAACCTCTAAAATCTTAACCTTAGGAAGGCCATTATATTAGTACTCTAATATAGACAAGCAGTGTTACCTAAGAAAAAGATAAGATAGAATAATAGCAGCCCGCAGTGGTGTGCAGAACAGCGTATACTAGAGATAGAAAGAAACTCTAAAAGAAACTTAGGGGCGAAATTAGGCGCAACTAAGCATAGCGCTAATCTTAAAATAGAAATATAACCTAAGCTTTAATTAGCTACTATACTAGCCCTTATTAAATCGCACTACTAGGAATAAATAACAAAAAATAATAAACACTAATAACCCTAGTATATACATAAATTAGGCATAGAGCGTAGGCTCTAAAACTAGACTAGACTAGACTAGCACTAGACTAGACTAAGACCTAGACTAAAAAATAACCAGAACTAGGCACTAAACAACTCTTAGAGTTAGAATATCGAGCCTCTAGAAATAAATAATAAACACTAATAATTCTAGTATATACACAAATTATGCATAAAGCGTGGGCTCTAGGACTAGACTAGACTAGACTAGCACTAGACTAGACTAAGACTAGACTAGACTAAGAAACAACTAGAACTAGGCACTAAGCGACTCTTAGAGTTAGAATATTAAGCCTCTAGGAATAAATAACGAAAAATAATAACTCTAGTATACATATAATATTATACGTAGAGTATAAGCCTAGGTATAAGGAGTATAGAAATAGAACAAAAATAGAAGCCTAAATTAAAAAGCAGTTAGAACTAGGCGCCAAAAGACGCTTAGAGCCAAAATTACCCTACTAGAACTAGATAACTAAGCAATTATAAATAGATAAGAACTAAGAATAGACTAGGGCACTTAGACCTAGACTAAGGAAAGACCTAAAGCTAGACACCGTATTACCCTTAGAACTCAAAACTAAGGCGAAGTTAGAGAAAGCTAAGAGATAATAATAAGTATAGGTGCGCAAAGGCAGAAACAGAAGCAAAAAAGAAGAACAAAAACACTAACTCTAACTACCTAAGAAACTAACTAGATAACTAGTAATAATAATATCCGCCACTAGAAGACTAAACAACTATTAGCGATCCTAGTTAGAGAGTCTAGATTATAGCGAGATGCGTAAGTTCCTTAATATTCTAGCACTTAGGAAGTGTGTAAGAACTCGAGCCTAAAATTCCCATAGGCTGTTAGTTCGTAGAGACAACAAGCTCAACTAATAAGGGTATTTATACACTTACTAGAGGGTCTCTACTTCTTATAGAAAGCTCTTTACAAGAATCTAAAGGAAAAGCACTAATGCTATCTTAGCTAGCTAAAGACGCTAATGCCCTTATAGCGTAAATAGTAATAGCCCTATAATTCCTTACTAATAAAGCTACCTAGTGGAACCTAGTGCAGAGCCTTGTTATAGAACTCGACCTATTCTTAGGCAAGGAGCTGCACTTTATAGGAGATAATATAACCTAGTTTCTTTAAGACTATAAAAACGCACGAACTACTACTAGTACTCTAAGAAAGATAAGATTATTAGAGTTAAGGAATATTGCAGCTAAGAGATTTAGAATATACTTAACTTTTTAATGCTAGAATACTTTAAGGTAGGAGAAGAAGAGGTATGGTAAAAGCTATGGGTAGCTATGCGTAGGCGTTAGCGAAGTTAGAATTAGGCCTAAACTAAGGAGATAGAGGAAGTATTAAAGGCGTGGCTAGCGTAGTGTTAAGCAATAACAAACCTTAATATCCGTAATTTTCTAGACTAGTTTGCAATTAGGTTTGGAAAATGCCTAAGGGTAGGCATAGTTATGGAAAGCCAGAAGGGTATACTTTTTATCTAAGCCCTAAGTAAGTAGCTAGCGGGCAATATCCTAATAAAGAATAACTAGTTAATAGAGAGACCTATAGAGCTTAACTTTAACATAATAGAGAGATAGCTTTTAAGTAGGGCTTAAATTTAGTTAGAAGAACATATGCTAAATCTAGTATATTAAATTTAAGCGCTAATGCTATCTTAGACTATTAAGCCATAAGTACTACTAATACTATAGAGTGTTTTCTAACCTACTAGACTTAACCTAAACTTCTAATAAGCAAGACTATAAGGAGCTCTAGGCGCGCAAGTAACCCTAGGCTCGACTATTTCTTAACACGAAGTGGACGAGCTAACTAAAAGGCTTAAGGCTATAAGACTTTAGAACGTTCTAGTTTAGAACTAGAACCCTTAAGAGATAGAGATTTTGTTAGACCTAGCTATTTGCTAGAAAAATACTATAAGGGTAGAGTAGGCTCTAAAGTAAATAGTACTACAACAGCCCTAGTACCACACACTAACCTAGTCTTAGACCTATATAGTAGCGCTAATACTAGTTAATATATACATAGCTACGGTAGTAATAGACCTAATATAGCGAGAAGATAACTGTTTTAAAGAATACTTTAGATATAGGAAGGACTATATTATCGCGAATAGAGAATGCGAGAAGAGAAATTTACTTAAGAATAATAGATAGATGTACTACAATATAGAATTACAAAGGGTCTAGTAGAGCTAACTAAATAATAATTAGGGCGAAATCTAACGCATTAGCGCTAGGGGCAAGCAAAACTAGATGCTAATTTGCCTAGTATAAAATAAGTAGCAAATGGACAGATTAATAGAGGAGGCCCTATAGATAGAGGAGGCCCTATAATAATCTAATAGAGTAATAGCCATAATAATAGTAATGACTTACTAGGTAGAATTAGTTATAGAAGCTAACAGTAGCCAGTTCGCGTTTAATAAGATAATGGCACCTAGCCTTTTCTTTAAAAAGAAATTTAAAGTGGCTTAGAGGGAGTAAGCTATCCTAGATAAAGATATACTAGTAATAGTTTAATCCCTAAATCTACTATGCGAATTATAAGCCGCGAGCTCAAACGTCCTAATAACCTAACTAAGTCTTAGAAAATTACTAAAGGCAGAAATAATCGCGAATATTAAAGTTTCTAAACAAGGCATCCCTATAGTTTGTGGGAGGAAGAATAATAATAAGAAGGATAGAAGAAAAATAAAGCGGGTGTCTTTTCTAAAATAAGATTTTCTAATAGAAGGCATAGAAGATGTAGAGATGCGCAGGCCTAATAATATCTTAGGTCTAACTCTAAGGAAGAAAATCTTTGCAGCTAAAAAGAAAACAAAACTAGTTAATATCCTAGTAGGCAGTCCTAAAAATATACTGTCCTAAGTAATAAATGCTAGAGTTCGCCTAATAGTCTAAAAAGTACTTAGTAATATACTAAGAGTTAAAAAGGCGATGTTTAAGGACGCTTTTAGCGAAGGGGACCTACACTGGCTGCAGACACTAGCCGCCACTATAGAGGAAGTAACTAATAAAGACTTAGACGCTAGGCACGCTAACTACGCACCTATCTTTAGAATCTAAGTCTCTAAATAAATATTAGTTAAGCTTAAGAATAGAGTAGTTACTTGCTGCGGGCCTTATAAACTAAATTTATCTTAAGTACTACTATAGGTAAACTAGGTAGCCAGTATAGGCGCATTAATCGCAAAGGCATAGTTTGGCAAAGCAACACTAACTATGACTATTACTAATAGGAAGAATCTTAAGAGAGAATTAGGAGTTAAACACATAAAAAAAGACTATCCCTAAGTAATATACTAGATTAACAAGTATTAGATAAGTGCCTTACTTAATATAGGTACAAAATTAAACACTATTTACCTTAGCACTACTAAAGCTATAGGCCTCTAGATTATATCTATGCTACCTTAATTGCAGAGCATAAAACTAATAACTACAAATAGTAATAATAAGGATTTCTAAGGTGTTATATTCTAAGCCCTAATTAGGGTGGGCTAGGTTATTGTTATAATAACGCTCTTTGTTATTAGGTCCTTATCTAGCGCTATTATCCTAGGAAACCTATTCTTAGCAGACGCAAAGGCAGAATTCTCCTATAAAAACAATAGCAAGACCTACTATAACAAGAAGCTCTACTCTACGCGATTTGTAGCCACTCGTGCTAACCTATTTTACCTAAGAGGCGTAATTATTACTAAGGCAATAGAAAACTTTAAAGGAAACGTAGTAGCTAGGGATAGCGTTTCTAAGCACCTAGAATACATAAAACTCGACGCCAATATAGTCTTAAAGCAGTGGCTTTGCTATAGGTTAATATTAATAACAAGTAAGACTAATATTAAGCTTAAGTAGGAATTAGGGCTAAGAGTCTAGAAGTAGGCACTAAATTAGGCAGTGCTAACTTACAAAGAGGAAATTGCGGATAGAAACAAATAGCTTATATAGAATGCTAATAAGGACTAGTTAGTGTATAATACTTTTTAGGCTAGTAATATAAGTCGCAAAGTTAAGCTCGCCAGAAGGTACTAAGGCCTCTTTAGAATTAGGGCTATGCTACTATATAGTGAAGGATAGTATATACTTAGGAAGCTTAATAGAATACTTTTTTATAAAAATAAAACGCTAGGTAATCGCATTGTTTAATTCTATCCGCGTATAATAATAGATCTTAATATAATACTAGAACCTAACGTTATGGACACTAATAACTTCTTAAAAGAAATTACTAATCCCTTAAAGGAAATTAATTCTATAGACCTTAATAAAGTTATATAGAGGCCTAAGCCTAAACATTCTATATTTGCGCGCAGATTATAGAGGCTGGCAAGATATACATAGAACGTACCTATAAGAATAAAGCAAGTGGGTGGGAATTCTACCGCCACTAGCAAACTTTAACCCCTTAGACTTTGCCTATTAGGAGGAGTAAGCTAGCTAGAACATTAGCGCATTATAAGCTAAGGGACAGCTTATTTCTTAAGGGGGGGAGAAAGTAGTTAAAGAAGAAAAGTTAGAGAAGAAGATAGAATAATAGTATTAGTACTAAGTTAAATTAAAGTCTAATGTATATGCATAATTACTAGGATAGAATCGCAAGCTATAGATCCTAACAAATAGAGCCTAACTAATAATTAGATAGTTAAAAAATTAAGAGCTAAGAACTATTATACTAACCTCTATATAAGAATCTAAACCCCTATAACCGCCACGGCCTAAGCTATAATTAGGGTTCGGATTGCGACTCTAATAGGAGCAAGGCATAGGGCTACTTTGCTCTATAGCTTAAGTTTTACTAGGGCCTAAACTTAGGCGTGCAGCTTAGGTAGAGAGGTTAGAAGGAATAGAGAATAGACCTAAAGAAAGAGGAGAGGAAATTATGCTACTATAGCCAAGCGGGGATAAGGGAGTGTAGGCGGAATTAATAGACTATTAGAAAGCTAAATATATAGGGGAAGGCGAGTAAAATAGAACTTTAGAAGGATTATTAGTAGTCTAAAAGAGGGATAAGTTAGAGGACAAAGAGCTAATCTATAGCACCGCATTAAGCAAGACCTAACCTGGAGAGAAATGGGGGCTAAAGAGCAGACGACTAGGAGTAGGAGTAGTTTGGCCCTAAGATAGGGAAGGGCTACCGCTATTGCTACTAGAGAAGACAATAAGTTAAGAAGGATGGGAAAAGAGTAGTGTGCGGAGAGAACCTTAGAATAAGGAAGGACTACCACTATTGCTGCTAAAAAGAATAATAGGCTAGGCGTAATAACGCCTATAGAGGGGTGTGCGCAGAAAAGGCTTAGCAATATTAAAATTAGTGCCTAATAGAGAATTAGGCGCCTCTAAGGAACTCTTAACAATTAGACGAGGCCTGCTAGGACGCCTAGTAGGAAGCATTATAGCAGTGTCGCTAAAACTAAGCAGTTTACTAATCCTATTATGGATGTGAGTATTTACTTCTAGTTATTTTGTCTATAGCTTATATACTTGCTAACAACCCTACTAGAAAGAAATTGGCTTAAGTGTTTTGTGGCAAATACTAGAGGGAATAAAGCTAAGTAGGTAGATTAGCAATAGAAAACTAGTTAAGAGCAAATTGGGCTTACTGTGGCGGTTAAAGAAGTACTACTAATATTAGGAAGTTGTGTCTAGCATAGAACGCAGCAGCCCTTAAGAAGAAGGCGCCAACTGCTGTTAATATACTAAAAGTAGGAATAATAACTCTAGATATAAGTCCCGCAGGCTTAATTATAATTATCCTTAGCCGCACTAGAATTATAGTTAATGCGGCCTTAGCCTATAGCAAAGAGAAGGGCAGAAAGATAAGATGTATAAGAAGTATAACTAGATACTAAGCGCTATTTAAAGTAATTACGCCTCTATTTATTAGTGCTTATGTCTTTTATAAAAGTAGCTTAGTATAGCTAATAGAATAGAATAGTGTGGGCGATAGGAGTGTTATTAGTAGAATTAGAGTTAATTTTAAAGCTACCTATACCTTAAGCAAACTGTGTAAAGTAGTCTAACAATAGATACTTAGTGTAAATATTGCGTAAGAGTCTTATAATCTTATAAATAGTGCCAAAGTTATATAGCTAATTTAAGAGGGTAATAACTAGGGTATAAGTTAGCAAGCTAAGGGATAATTAGGGCAGACATACGCATAATAGAATAGAAGCAGTTGCAGGGCGTTATTAATAAGTAGTAACAAGGGCTATTATAAGCCTTAGCCGCTTTTCTTGCTGTTACTATTATTGTTGTTGCCAGTACTAGAGGCGTGGCTACTAAAGGAGAACTTGACAGCAGCTATGGTTAAGGAGAAGGTTAAGACTATTAGGTAGGAGAATTAGAATAGTAGGATAAGAAGGAAAGTAGAAGAATATAAAGAGTAGGTTATATGCTCTAAGTGGCTATAAGGCTCTATTAGGTTATAGTAGGTGAGGCGTGTGCGTAAACGCCGCTTCTGGACTAGTAATAGGTAGCAGTACCCTTTAAGGAAAGTGTGACTACGTTACTACTAGTAAGAAACTCTAAGGGTGGATTAGGCACTTATAGATAGTGATTAAAGAGTAAACAGCTTATAGGCGCAGATAGAAAGATATAGTATTATAAGGAAAGAAGTAGAGTAGTAGTAGGAATAAGGGATATATTTAAGTACTAATAAGCTATCTAAAGCCTAAGTAGCCCTTAGGTGAAAAGGGACTTTTATAGCTGTTACTAGTAAGCTATAAGCTAAAACTACTACTCTTTTTTTACTCTTTTTCCTCCTTACACTTGTTATAGAACCTATAAGCCTAAGCGACTCTAGCCTAAACTTAGGGATCCTGCGATAGCCTCTAGAAAAAGTCCTACTCTAGAGAGCGCTGCAACTTATAGGAAGCTTAACTCTAGGCTTTATTCTCTATATTAGTGTTATAGGGAGAAGAAGGACTAATAGGCTAATAGTTAAAGCGTGCCTAATGCCTTCTTAGGGCTTTTCCCCTTCCTTAGGATGCATGAATTACAGTTGCATAATAGGCGAGGGCTAAGAGTAGTGCTAGAATAGTCTAAGAAGCTAATAAGCCTATCTCTAGAGTAGCCTAGCGAGTAGGTGCTCTAGACTAGTTAGGAGTATAGGTACGCGTAGTGGTAAAGCTTGCGCAAGAAGAAGATTAGAAAGAAGCTAAATAAATAGTGTCTAAGGACGAAGCTAAAGGATGTAAAAGTAGAGAGTTAGGGGTTAACTAAAGTAGAAATTTAAGGTTATTGCTAATTATAAGGCCCTTAAATATAGACATCTCTTCTAGAAAGCTAAGTGTTACTTAGGTCTAAGTATTAAGGTTTATAACGCGTGCTTAACGCATAGAAGAAGAATTAGGAAATAAAGAATAAAGACCTATTTAATAGTTAACTTAAGAGGCATTTAGGATGTACACCTATAAAAAGAGGAACAGTGTAGTATACCTAGAATAAAAGAGTATAGGGCGCGCTTTTATTGCAAATATAGTAGACTATATATATATACTACTAAATAGTAGTTTTATATTATTATTAGCAAACTAGAAACACTAACGCTGCGCTAGTAGGCACCTATTATAAGACAGAGTGTTATTGCCTATAATAGGGGAATGGGTAAAGTTAATACGTTCTTGGGTAGTAGCAGCAAATAGGCTTAGTAGATATATGGAATAAGAGCCTTTATTATTTAATAATTTAGACTATTAGGCCTAGTAAAATATAACTCGCTTATTCTTAGTGTTGCATTGTCGCGCTTCTCTTAACTACAGTAGAGAAAATAGAAGAGCGAGACGTTAATTATAAGTTTATTAGAGTTATAGTCTAACTAAAGTATAAAATTATCTTAACTTATTTACCTAGGGTTGCAAACCGCGAGGCAGATTATTATTATCGCTAACACTCTGTCTAAGGGCTGCAAAAACTTAGGCTATGACGTTAAAGCTAATGCGTGCGTCTAAGAGAGGAATCACTTTCTAGGGGTTAGCCTAAGAGACTATTAGGGTGCAAGGGACTTACGCAGAGACAAGAAGGTAATAAATACGCTAATAGAGAGCTTTTTAGGCACTAGCAGGAGGTCGAAACTACCAAAGCCTGCACTATTATCGCCTTAATAAAGAGGCTTGCCGCCCGCCGCCGCCGCTACTAAAACTAAGGCGGCTAGATGCGTAGGCGCCTAGGGCATAGTTAATCTAAAGATAGGAAGGCATAATAAGGTAGGCTAAGTGAAGGCTTAAGAATAGTTTAGGGTTTAAAAAGGATAAGAAGCTAAACTATAGAAAAATTATAAAAGTGCGGAGAGTAAGTAAAATGGATAGATTAGTAATAAAAATAGGTGGGTGTTTATAGGCTATTGTTTAAGGTTATACAAAGCTAGGTAATTAACAAAGCTTACTATTAAAGGCGAGCCCAATCTCTACTTACTAGTAGGAGGCGCTATAGAATATTTAGAGTGTTTTTTAGAAGAGTGTTTAGTATAAAGCTTAATAGGGCTAAGCTTTTATAGATAGAGAGGTATATGTAGTAGAATAAACTCCACTACACAGGTCACGTGGTAAGCCGGTGCCTAATCGGCTCTTAAGAATTTAATAGGCGGTTTCTTTCTTCTAGCACACATAACTTAATCTATCTTTCTACTAAGTCTCGATTAGGACTAGGTTCTCCCACACTAGTATTCTTTAAATAGAGGTGCAACTACTAGTAGTAACTATAGTAATAGAATAGAATATTATAATAGCGCAACTGCTAGTTACAATAAAGATTTTCTAGTATGCTTACTCTATACTATAGCACTAATAAATATACTAGATAAATAACTTCTAGTACTTTATATCTCTCTCTTATAAATAATATAGTATAGTTAATATAGACTCTAACCCTAACTTAGTATAAATAAAAAAAGGTAAAAAATTAAACGCTACTAGATAGAACTTAGTATAAACTATAGTAAACTAATAGATAATAGATTCTACCCCCTATATACTACACTAGCGATAATAGCTTAGATAGCAAATTAGACAACTAAAAAAAGGCATAATAATAATAGAAAAATAAAAAGAGTAATTCTCTAAGTAGTAGCGAGTTAGATAAGTATATAATAATTAGAGGGAAGTTATAATAGTAGAATAAGAAAAAGAGTAGCTCTCGCTAAAGCTATAATTTAAATAGCAATCTATCTTAGCCTAGTTACACTTTATTATAAACTAATAGTATAAAGAGAATTTGTATACTATTACTATAGATTTTACTAATACTTTTATTATCTTAATATAGTGTAATAGCTATTAATAAGAATAAAGTATAAAGAACTATTAACGCAGATAGTGCTAATTTATCTAGTAGAAGTAGATTTTAAGATGCTAAGTACAGATAGTAATTATTATAATAATAGCTAGCTAAGACATAGCGTATACTATAGTAAGTTACTATAACTCTATATAATACTAAAATCTTACTAATAATTATCTATAGAGCAAATATAGCTATTAACACTAATTTTAGCTAGATATACGCTTATATAATAAAATAGTTATACGCTATAATAGCGCAGATAGTTATACTTAACTAGGCTACACTTATAATATAGGCCCTTACTTTAAATTCTATAATACTTTTCTACTAGTAAATAGTATTAGCTAAAATAGTTATATAGAGCAAGCAATATAGTAGTAATAGCAATAGGTCTAGTTCTAGTATTAGAAAGTTCTACTCCTATCTAGTAAGGTTAATTATAGGGTACTAGATTATAATATAGAGAATAATTATTAACCTTGGGTAAAAATATAAAATAGGCAAGTTATCTATTTAAAGAAGTAGTAGGTCTATATCTAAGATAGGACTAATACCTATTACTATATCCTTACTTAGCTAGTTTATAAATATATAACTACTAAATACTAATAGAATATAGTTAGATTATAATAGTTGTAAACACTAGCAGTAACTAGGAGAATATTATCTTAAGTCTACTATACTAAGCGTAGATAGCAAAATTTCTTAAACTACTATTTAGGCTTACTATTAAATATAAACTAATAAGATATATTATAAAAAACTGGCTTAAAAGTAATGTATATAAGAGCTTAGTAACTATTATATATATATAAAAAGAAAGTAGTAATAAACCTATAGCACGCTTAATAACTTTTAGCCACTATTATAAATACAGCTAGTTAACCTAACACTATCCTAGACGTTAATAAATAAAAAGTTAGCTAGTATTTATAGGACCTTATAGTATAATAATATAGCTAAAAGAGATAAAGACTATTATAAACTATAGTAGGTATATAATATAGTATATTGTACACTATAAGATTTATAATAACTTATAATAATAATAGTACTAAAATATTTAGTCTAGACACTAGAGCTATTCTAACTAATATAATAAAGTAGGCAGCAAGTCTAGAGGCTTATTATAGTGGTTTTTTTTTGCGACTAAGGGGGTTCTAATAAAAATATTACAATAATAGCAAATATTCCTCCTACTATTATATACATAGAAAAGCGTTTTAAGATATTAATAAAAAGGAGTTTATAAGGCTTATTATAAACTACTTCTTACACTTTATTACTTAAATATCTTAGTAACTAAGATATATAGGAAAATTTTATAATCCTAAAAGTGTAAGAATATATAAGTCTATACTCTAACACCTTGCCTTTAAGTATAGTCTATAAATAGTAGCTATAGTAAATACTAGTATAAGAGGGGTAAAACCTCCCCTATAGCTATATAAAAAAATACTATCTACCCATAACATAATCTAGAAAGGTAGTATATAGGCTGCTTATAAAGTAAGAAAGATAGAAAAGAAGTATGCTATGCTTAAAAACTAGGAGTTTTTTAAATATAGCAAGGTTATAGCCAATATTATATAGATAATATTAACTAAATATAATAAAATATATAAAGGCTAGACAAAAAGCCTTTTACTAAAAGTAGTAAATATTAAACTTATCTAAAAGGACATTATTATTAAATATAACTAAATAAGTAGAAATATAATATAAAACGTTATTTAGTTAGTAAATAAAAAGAAAAAGCGTCTAGAGTATAAGAAAAGAGTGGAATAATTAATATTAAATATTAAAGTCTTACTATAACTTATATATTACAGGCACAGCGCTATTACTTATTAAGTTCTATAATAAGTATAGTATAGATACGCATTCTAACTAACTATAAAGTATTTCTAGTAACCTTAAAGTATTGTCCTTATTTACTAATTTTAGTAAGGCTATTAAGGGCAATTTAAAGTAGACATATATATATAATAGTATACTTAGAAATTTAATGTGTTAAGAAAGAGTACGCGTTTAGGGCTTTACTCTAATAGAAAGCTACGCTAAAATAAAATTATAATTAAGATAAAGATACTAATAATTATATTACTTAATGCTATTATACGTATATTATAAATTGTAATAAGTTACTATACTAATAGCTATAGGATATATAGAAGCTCTTTAAGAGTTAAGTAGATAGTACTAAGAAGTTTTATACTATTATCTAGATTATCTAGAATTAGATATATATTACACTTATCTATAGTAGGATAAGCTTCCCTAAGTAAAGGACAATTATTAACGTATTTAATAGTGTTAATAGCTTATTAAGAGTTATTATAATAACTATAGACCTGTGTACTAAAGGTATTAACCTTATAGATACAAACTATATTATTATAGAATTGCTAGCTCGCAAAATCAAAGAGCTTAAATAGTTTATTTAATAGCTAGTTTAGCTAGAGTAGAAAGAGTTAGTTATAAACGCGCGCTTACTTTATAATAAATATAGCTAGATTAATATAATAAGAATAATAGAGCGTAAGTAGTTACTAGAGAAAGTAGATATAGTAATTATAAAAGATATAATAGGCGTAGAGAGATATAAATATTCTAATAAGAAAACTACTCTAGACTTAGAGTTAGTATAGTATGCTATAAAGCGTTAAAATTATATAAGACTAGGGTAAAGGCTAGTAAATACATCTTAAGATATAAAAAATAGAAAAATAGTTATGTGAGGGTGCTGAGTATAAGCAGGTTAAAAAGGTGAGATTCGAGCTAGGGTACGTATGTACGTACGTACGGAGTCTATATACAGGGCGCGCTAGTGGCCAAATTGGGCACTAGCGTCGGATTTTACGGAGATAGCCAGGTGGCTCCAGGTGGCCCGGTGACAAGTTAACTAAAGAAACTTAAACGCATGCGCATTTAGATAGAATTATAACTATTACTAGAATATAATAAGTTATAGTAATTTAGAATTAATATAGGGCGTAGTAAATAAAGTTACAACTAGTACTATAACGTAATAAGTTATAGTAATTTAGAATTAAAAACGTATACACTTTAGATAGAATTATAACTATTACTAAAACGTAGTAAGTTATAGTAATTTAGAGTTAAGTATTATATAACCTAAGTTTATATATACTTTCTTATAATATTATATATTTATATACTTATTTAAGTATATTTAGGCAGGTTTATATATACCTACGCATATTTATATATACTTATATATTTAGGTAGATTTATATATATCTACGCATATCTATATATACTTATATATTTAGGCAGATTTATATATGCCTATATATATTATACACATTTAAGCAAAAATACGCTAAGCTAAAATAAAAAAATTTCTAATGTACGCTTTATTAGCAAAACGCTAAACACTAAAATATAGTTTCTAACCTAGTACTAATTTACCCCTAACTACTTTCTTTAATATCTCTACTAAATAGCACCTAAATTAAAACTAAGGCTACTACTAAAACTAAAGGGGTCTATAGCCCCTATTCTAGCCCTTTTTAGCCCTAAAATAGTGCTAGTTATATTAAAAATCCGCTCTAAAACATCCTATTTTTATATACTTTCTTTCCTATTTTTAGGCCTTAAAAAGGGAGTTATATAATAATTTATACCTGCCTTCCTACTAGTTATTTACTATTACCTTTTCTTTTATATTCTAATAGCGCCTTTTACCTTATAAAAGGTGCTTTTCCTAGTTAGTATTAGCGCGTAGTTAGTATAGGCCTATACTCTACGCTGCCTACTATATAAGTAAGGGCCCCCTAGATCTCTTTCTTATCCCCTATCTTAGTATAATTTTAATTTAGTTATCTCTTTTAACTATACTAGCTGTCCCTAAGAGGTTTGCCCTATAAGGCCGTGTACCGCCCTTATAACTTATACCTAGAGTCTATGCAACCCTAACCTAACCCTATACCTAAGCTAGGTACCTTGAACCTATTCACCAGCCTAGCAGAGAGTAATCGCTCGATCTAACTTAACTTACAATTCACTAGTGCTCTACCGCCCCCCTCTCTTGAAGACCATCACTACGAAAAATTCAGGAACTATTAGTCAAACGCAAAGATCATAAGCACAAGCACACGCTTGTTATGGACACCTAAACATTTATACCTAGGTAGATTTATACGTCCGTCTATGTCTCTCCCACAAGAGAAGGAGCACCTGGACTGATATACCAATCCGCGAAGTAATTAAGTGTACTCCTAGGTCCTATACCAACCTGAAATCCAACGGAGACGACCTAAGTAGGTCGCGGCGTCGATTAAACCACTCGAAATTAATTCCCTTAAGAACCGGCTGAACTTGGAAGAATCCATACTCGGATATCAAGACCAGCTGCATTCCCACTATGCGTTACCATGTATTGCAAAAGCAGCGCACAATTTCTGCACGGCGCAGCCTAAAGGCCAACCATATGCTAGAATCAGCGTCTCCAATTACTATATTCAAGATCCAGATATATCATCTTAATCTATGTTCGACAGGAAGACCATGTGTATCAGATCCGCATACCTCTATATAAGTTTCAACTCCGGCACCGTGATCCGATAAAGTGAATCACACTACTTTTGCATCCCTTTCGTTGGATCCCGGAGTAGCTCAAGGCATATCCACTGGCCGTAGAATGCAATAGGAGCAATACCTGTATGAACCTTGCACGATAGCTACCTAGTTGGCTCTCTTATCAATAACTCATTGGTTGATAGAGTCAGTCGGTCGACGTATACGGTGTGTGTGATTTTTGCCGTGGGATATCGCAGACGCGGCGCCGAAGCGTATTTCGAGGTTTTGAGATACTGGGACTAGGTGGTCTGAACTGTGGATGAGTACACTGTCAACGGTGTTTCTGAGTCATATTCTAGCGCTTCGTATTTTACCCTTTTTCACCCAAGTCAGCGATTCGAGCGTCACATGTTACCTCGTCTTCACGATATCCAGGCAACAGGTCCAACCGACAAAGCCCCAGCCACTCTAAAAAGCCGGATGATCTAGATCGTCAGGACCAGGCTGGCGGCAGCGTACCCGAATTAAGCCACCCTCATCCGAAATATACCACGAAGCGGGGTATTCCGCAGAGTAAGATGCCAGCAAATGTGTTACCAAAGAGAAAATCTTCGCAAACCTTTCGGTGCACGGTAAAACGTTGCGAGACAAGCCTTTGAAGATAGATTGTCGGCATACTAGCGGGTTTGAAGTGGCATGAATTTGGCTAGGTTTTCGTGTTGTCTCAGCCAATGGGCTGAAAAAGAAAAACGAAGGAATTAATATATGAAATCCGGTTTTTAGGGCCTGTTAGTACGCTACGATTTTCACAAGTGTTTGAAGGTGTAGGATTTAGATCTTGTAGCGCGTATTTACTGCAGTAGCTTCGGGAAGGCAAGTCCAAGTGCCGACGTGCAGATTGGCCAACGGTCGTGGTGGCTTGGTGTGCGCTGTCAAATTTGTGTAGTCCAGTACTAAGTTCACTCGAATACGAAAGCTCTCGTGGTGATGATGCAGTGCGCTCGTCGGTTGCCAGTTGATTCCCTTGGGCTTGCGGACTCCAAGTACCGGTTGGATCGAGGTGGGAGTGGACGCCAAGAATCAAAGGCGGGGAAGGTGCAGCCGCAGCCAAGCATATTTAGAGCGTGCCAGTAATAAAATGGACGAAGTCGACGAGTGAAGGGAAAAAAGCGTGATATTGCTTGATTGTTGCACATGTTTAATCCCCGTGCCGATCAGGCGTGTTCCCAGGGCGTCGTCGCAAGGCAAGGCGGGGTAAGTGCACTTCGGTTGCATGCTAACAGCGAGATGGAGGCTAATTGGTTATGATGGTCGACCGCGTCGTTGAGAGGCATGGGACAGGCCATGGGGGATTGTCAGTGGTATCTGGAGTGCTCCCAGCCACCTTTCGCCAAGCGACAAAACGAACGTGGCGGCGGCAGTAGTAGTAGCACAGTATGTGGGTCACGGTTTATCATCACACGGCAAGGCGCGCCGTGGGAGTATGGAGAGGCGTGATTGAGATAGATAGATAGGTCGGTATGGACAGCTTGTGCAGAGCTGTTGGGCCCCACGCGTGTTGGACCGGGCTGCCTGCAAGTGACGCCAGGCCTTGCAGTAGCTAGTTGTCGTGGAAGATTGGTGCTAGCAACAGCTCGCCCGTGCTGCTGCGTGTTTTTTGCCTGCTCATGTGCTCACGTCGAGCGAGTAAAGCTCGAAAAGAGAGGCAGGCCCCCTTGTGAAGTGTAAAATAGGCGATTAACGGTGCTGAAGGCTGCTGAAACACACAGCGAAGCTGGTACGGGCGCCGGGCAGGTCTCGCGTGGGCCCCACGCTGCACCAGTGCACGACTCGAGGGGCTAGCCAAAGCCCGACTAGGCCTCCGCGGCATGCCATCCTCGCACAATCCTGTCATGCAGGGGATTCGCTGAGCTTTTCTCTTTTGCCGCCGCGTGAGCGGATGGCAACGACGACATCTCCGCGCGGGCTTTGCCACGCACACGGTCGTCTGCTGGCAAGCAGAAATGGGGGCACCGCGGGAGAAGGAGACGGCGCGGGAGCAAGGCGGGCCCAAGGTGCTCTGCGGCTCGCCATCCAGATGCCGCTGCAAGGGGCATGCTTGTTGCAGGTAGCGGACGAACGATGGCAGAAGTTTGGTAGCAGTGCCGGCGCCACAGGAGTGATCAGCGCCGACACCTTACTGCGAAGAGCGACGACGCGGCCGGCGTTACGGTCTACGGCGGCATGGCGTGACGACGGCGCTGCTGGAGGATGCATCAGAGAGGCCGACTGCTGCTCCGGCTCGCTAAGGCGCACGGTGCTTCCCTGAGCGGACGGCCAGGGGCTGCGTTTAGTGACGGGCAACTGGCAACTGGACTGGCCTACCTCCTACTTTGCTTTTCGCGCCCAAGGCCTGCCTTCACTGCCTACCTACCTCTCTGCCCGCCTTCACCTCCACCGCTACCCCGCCGTCGGCCTGTCCTGTGACACCCGCGCTGTATGAGGGCCTCCCGCCGGCGCATCCAGCCCAAGTCCACCCTCGCCGCGCGCACTGCACCACCCCGACGACCTATGAGCAGCAGCCCTGAAAACATCTCGCCCGCCGACACGACGCCCTCGCCCTGCGTAACACCCGCCTCGGGCACTGCGCACGCCCTCGCAGAGCAATAACGGCATTGCCGCCTGCCGGCAGTAATGGCCTCGCCTCCAGGCTCGCCGCCCGGCGCCGCCCTCCAGCGCCCTATGAGCGCCATGATCCGCTCCAACCGCTCGAGCAGCAGGATGAGCATGTGCAGCAAGCAGGGCGGCTCGCGGGCCTCTGACGAGGACTCCAGGACGGCCGTCAAAGTCGGTACGTCTCCCCCCTTTGCCGCCGTGCTCCCCGCCGAAACGAAGCTTTAACCCAAGTCTAATGCAGCTGTTCGCGTGCGCCCCCCGCTGAAGTCTGGCGATCCGGGCTTCGACCTCGTCCCTCAGCGCTTTCGCGGAGCCACATGCCAGGTCACATCGCCCTCGAGCCTCGCCGTCGATGCCTCCGGCGGCCGCAAAATCTTCGTCTTTGACCGCGTCTTCGGCGAGGATACGGATCAGGGGGGTGTCTTCGACTACGTGTGCGAGAGCGTCACCTCGTTCGTGCAGGGCTACAATGTCTCCATCCTCGCATATGGCCAGTCCGGCGCCGGCAAGTCGTACACCATGGGCACGACCGGCCCGCGCGACCAGGCAGACGCCAACATCATGGGTAAGCCTTCTGGAAGATTGGCCGTAGACACACGGTCGCTGACCGGAGCAGGTATCATTCCACGTGCCGCGGCCGACTTGTTTGAGAAGCTGGAAGGACCAAATCGCTCCGCCGGCTCAGGCATACGTGCGCCGTCGCGACTCTCTGGGCTCGGTTCTGCGCAGGGCATGTACAGCAAATCGGCAAGCAATAAGAACTGGCAATTGAAGGCGACCTACGTTGAGGTAGGTAGACCAGTCCAGTCTCACATACGAAGCTAATCTGGATAGATCTACAACGAGCAACTCCGCGACCTTCTTGTGCCAGAGCACACACCCGTCCACGAACGCCCCGTCGTAACGATTCGCGAGGACACCAAAGGCCGTATCCTCCTTACCGGCCTTACCCAGATATCGATCAATTCCGTCGAAGATCTCCTCAACGCCCTCAACTTTGGGTCCTCCATTCGCCAGACCGACGCCACCGCAGTGAACGCAAAGTCTTCCCGCTCGCATGCCGTATTTAGCTTGAACCTCGTACAGAAGAAGAGTTCGACAGGCACCCTCACGAAGCGCGAGAAGCGCATGTCTGTTCCCATTGAAGCCATGTCCGGCAGCAATGAGAACTGGGTCACGGTTGACAGCAAACTTCATTTTGTGGATTTGGCTGGTAGTGAGAGGCTGAAGAATACACAGGCGCAAGGGGAGCGAGCGAAGGAAGGCATCTCCATCAATGCCGGACTCGCAAGCCTGGGCAAGGTCATTTCGCAGCTGTCCTCGCGAGCACATGGCGCCCATGTTTCTTACCGCGATTCGAAGTTGACGCGTCTGCTACAAGACTCCCTCGGCGGAAACGCCATCACCTACATGATTGCTTGTGTCAACCCCGCTGAGTTTCACCTGAGCGAGACATTGAACACAGTGCAATATGCCCAGCGCGCCCGGGCCATCCAGGTCAAGCCGCAGATCCAGCAGGTGCACGATGACAGCGACAAGCAGGCGGTCATTGAGAGGTTGCGAGCCGAGGTGCAGTTTTTGCGGGATCAAATTAGACTTTCCGAGCGAACGGATAGGAAGAAGACAAGTCCCCAGGAACGGAATGAACGCCAAAACGAACGAGAGATCGAGCTCAACAACCATTTGCTCGACGTGCAGGAGAACTATAAAGCTCTTAGTGCACGCCACGCGAAACTGATCTCAGAAATCACCAAAGCTCGCGACCATGATTCCGAGGATACCCCCATGCTCAACGATGCCATTGGTGATGCCGCCGTGGAGCGATTAAAGCGATCGAACTCGTTTGCCGAAGCGGTGGAATCAGTGGTGCTCGAGTATGAGAAGACCATCCAGAGTCTGGAAACTTCCCTCTCGAACGCCAGATCTTCGTTGTCGACCAACGAGAGTGAGTTATCCGAGAAAGAGACTAGGATCGCATTCTTGGAGAACCAAGCACAGCAATTGCAGGCTCGCATCCAAAAGGCCATTGACCGCGAAGCTAGCAACGAAGAGTATGTGAAAACGCTCGAGGCTCAGGTTGACAATAGCGC
This sequence comes from Laburnicola sp. JP-R-44, assembly GCA_009805535.1. Classification (NCBI taxonomy): domain Eukaryota; kingdom Fungi; phylum Ascomycota; class Dothideomycetes; order Pleosporales; family Didymosphaeriaceae; genus Laburnicola; species Laburnicola sp. JP-R-44. Next base: position 56,396 of record SELF01000041.1, read on the forward strand.
TTCCGGTATCGAGAAGAACGATACCGTCATTTCAGACTTGCGGGAGAACCTGCAAAAAGCGCGCGAAAATGAGGCTAGCTGCGAAGACTACATCTCCACCTTGGAAGAACGTCTCGCCGAGAACGAGCAAGAAGTGGATCTGATGCAACGGGAAATTGAGCGGCTGAAGCACGTCGTGGAACGTCAGCGAAGTATTGGCAAGCTCGACAACCTTTTATACGAGCTGGATAGTATCCGCCAGACGGACGCAAAGGGCGAAGAACCACTTGTCAATGGCCACTCGAAGAAGGCTAGCGACCCATTCGCGGAAAGTCGGTCTTCCGAAAATGTCAACCGCCAGCTCAACAATGCGGACGCTATCGCCGAAGAGGATGAACAGGAGCGCCCATCAACCGCTGGTGCTGGTCCTCCTGCCACCGATGGAGCTGAAGATCACGACGGAGATCAAACACCAACCATTTCCACACAGGATCTGAAACCAGAGGATACTGTGGACGTACCGCAAAGCCCTGCCCAGTCCAACTATGTGCACGACAAGCTAGACTCTGTTACGCAGGAGCTGTTCGATCTTCGCGTGGAACATGAAGGCACTGTTCAAGACTACGAAAGACTATCTAGCAAGTATCAAGAGGCTTTGCGTACATTGGCTTCTCTTCAAGACGATGTGGATGAGGCGCGGCACCGAAGACCTTCGCTGGCGGCCTCTTCTCGGCCCACATCTTTGTTGGCGGAAACGGGTGTGCATGAACTCAAGACAGAAGATGAGCCACTATCATCCTCGCGTACTTTATCTGCAGAACTATCCCTAGCAGAATCTAACAATACATGCACTCCAGACGAGGAGACCGAAGCACCCGCAGCAGCCGAGAACTCTGAGTTCGAGACTGCGAAGCCCAAATCCAACCTGACAGACGAGCTCGCACAGAACGAGTCTAACATTCTTCGAGAGCTGGACCATCTGAAGAGTCTAAATGACGAAAAGGAAAAGCGCATGGCGGAGTTGAACCAAAATTATATCGAGCTGCAAGACCAGCACCAAAATACCCTGGATTATGTGGAAGAGCTCAAAGCCGAAGTTACCAAGGCTCAGATGGTGCGCCCAAGCTCTCCCTCAGCGCAGATCATTCGTCGAAAGTCGAGCCAAAATATGGTTGCCAGCGATCGCGCAAACCGTGCATTTGCGTCCCTTAGGAACATTGCTCTTGATAATTTCGAGGATGAACCGGACACCATACAAAACTTCGAGCTCAACTTGAACGCCATCATGACCGAGTTACATTCGCGGACCGAGCGAGTCCAAGACTTGGAGGCTGAGGTTAGCTCCGTCCGCAAGGAAATGGAAGGCAAGATGACCTTGATCAGTGGTCTCACCAAGGAACGGTCGAGCTTGAAGACGGGATCACCCATTGATATTTCTGTGGTGGCCACCATGCAAGACCAGCTCAAGCTCAGCCAAAAGCAGATCCAAGAGCTGAAGGGCTCGCACTGGCAGCGTGAGCAAGAACTCTTAGCACAGATCGCGAGCCTCAAACCGCCTGTTGCTTCTCCGGATTCTATTGATGAGCCTCTTTCTCCACGACAAGTCTCAGCTCCAGTTCCAGCATCATTGGAGCAATCACTAGCGCAAGAGACTGACGGAGGGACGGACGGCGCACACCAAGCCCAAATCCTCAAGCTTCAAGAGGAATTGATTCAGTGGCAGTTCAAACACGTGCAGGCAATCGAAGCTACTAAAGCATCAGAGCAGCAACATCTTGCAAACGTTCGAGAGCTTGAATCTGCCATGGAGAAATTACAGGATGATCACTCTACCCGCCTTGCAGAGCTGGAGAAGTCCCAGGGTACACATGCGGAAGCCCAGCTTGAACAAGAGCAGGCTCAGCACGCCGAGCTTGTCGCAGCCCTTCAGGCCCAGGTGGACGAACACAAAGCCACTGCTATCAGTAACGCAACTCGTCTTTCTGAACTGGAAGCCCTGAACGCTAAGATTCTCCAACAAGTCGAAGACGATGCCGAGGCGTCACAGCTCAAAGAGAAGGAGCTGGAGACCCACAGATCGCTCGTGTCGAACTTGGAGAAGCAGATCGAAGAGCACAAAGCTGCTGTTGAGTTTCATCAGCAAAGCATGGAGAGTCTCAAGCAGTCGCACACTACTGAGTTGGATAAACTCGCCACAGAGCTTGCCGCGCAACAAAATACGTCTCAGACGCTTCAAGCGGATCTCACCAAAGCAAAGTCTGATATGGAGAGCCTGCTCGTTGGAGTTTCTTCGGCCTTGGACGGAGAAACGGACATGGCTCAGATCCACACGAAGATTCAGACTTTGGTCGAGGAGCGTAAATCCCTGAATGATCAAATGAGCCAAGCCCTCAGCGACCTCGAGTCAATACGAAACGAACATTCGGAGGCTACCAAGTCAGTTGAGAAACTCAAGGACAACATCAAGGAGCTTGAAGCGATCAATACGAGCGTTGTCGAGCAATGGAAAGAGGTCAGCGATAAGGAAAAGAAGAGCTCGCGACTGGTACAGGAATTGGAAGAGCAGCTGAATGCGAATTTCGATCAGCATGCTGCAGCCACAAACCGCTTGTCTGCCCTTCAGACAGAGCGCAGCCGCGAACTGCAAGACGCGATCGACCGGAGGGAACAGCTTGAGCGAGAGGTTGAGCAATCCCGGATCCAGATTGCACTCCTGGAGGTACGTAAAAACATATCGCTTGGACGATCTATACTAACTGTGCAGTCTCAACTTGCGGACGCGAAGCGCGGCTCTCATCGCGAGTCTGTCGATCCTCGCGAGAACCTTCAGCGTTCTAACTCTAACAACTCCAACCTCCGAACGAGCAACTCCCACAACTCATTGCCGTCGCCTCCGCCAGCCATTCCCCTTCCGCCACTACCCGGTAGCCCTCCGCCTCAGGCAAACGGATCTTCACCGCCTGCTTCTCGGCACCAGAGCAAGGACATCGCATCTGCGCAATTGGTTGAAGACCAGGAAGCCCGTATCCGGACAATCGAGAAGCACCTCTTTGCTGAGAAACAGCTCACCGCTACTCTGGAAGATGCTCTCACCGATTTGGAACAGTCGAGCCAGAAGACTAAGGAAGATGTTCAAAAGTGGCAGAAGAAATGCGCTGGCCTCGAGGAGGAGCTCAATTCGATGCGCAAAGAGCGTAGCATGGCGCGCCACTCGCTACAGGCTGTCGAAGAAGAGCGCAGTGCTCGACTCCGCGTTGAGGCTGAGCGTGCACACCTCGAAGCTCGCATGGCCGCCCTCAACAACAGCAACAAGAAAAAGAAGAAGAGCGGGCTGAACTGCTTCTAAACGCCCAGCTCTTCGTTCCAACACATGACCAATCGATTCTTCCGCTTCCGTGTATATTTTGCACATATACATCTGCTTAAACTGGCGCCTTGGGAGGGAAAGCTGCATACCCCGATACACCACTTCACTTTGTCCCTTTACTGCCAGGGCCTGTTATTTTCTTCTCGACATGTGTTTATGATTTGCGACTGAAGGTCTCACTGTTACTGCATATAGGCCACGCCACTTATGGTGTCTGGCGGAGGGTATCAGCACTTTCTCTTCTCTCTTTTTTTTTGATGTGTATACGCGCCCCAGTTATTGCTGCACCATACCCCTTTTTCTTCGGCCTTTGTTTTGTTTTGTGAGACTGCATTTCTTGGTGGATATATATATCGATAATGTACCTTCAGTGGTAGTGGAAAATTGCTGGACGGGAACCTTGAACTTGAGAGGGAGCTGGACACTGTGAATAATGGAGTGAGAAGGGAGTCCACAGGGAGGAGCTTCTTGTCTATCTATTGGGTGGGGCGGAGGGATGGATGAGGGATGTGGGGATGAGATCGGATGTGGGAATGAGATACTGTAGCTTCTTAATTACATACCCTCTTGTTTTGTCTTTGATCATGGGATCCTTTTTGCGAGCGGGAATGGTATATGCTATTGACAGCGGATAATGGACATGAGGCGTTGACTGGGTGAAGCATCATACGTTGATGAAAAGTCAGGGCATGCTCTGTAATGCGTCGTATTCTACAAACTTAACATTGGTCGTTGATGTGCATAACACGGGCTGCTTTACATCTAACTACATGCGTTTCATAGCCTACTAATCATAGGTAAGCCGTGACTTGAAGTAGTCCCACCTTGGGCACCATTGCATCTCCAGCCGTCTTTAGAAACGTAACCTCTAGAGCTGAGGCATTGAGGATTCCCTATATATGGGTTGGCTCACATGCATAAGCTAAATAAGAGGTACACGAAGGTTAGTCAGATCGATGTTGGGGTGCTCGTCTACGGCCTGGCCTTAACGCGGCTGTTGTCATTGTGGGAGGCGTGGTTGTAGATGGCGGCGTGGCCTTTGGGCGTTGAAAGTTGGAGCTGTATGAATGTACTGACTTGAGGCTTTACATCAGCTCTGCACATCTCTTGTCTGTAGTTTTTTGCTTAGATGATGCACTCGATGCATCTCGTAGACTTGCGACTGAACTTTATAATTAATAGCGGTTCTCCTTCTCGGAATGTGGTGAGACTGTAGCTTGAGAATTGGTGGCTGTCATGGAAATAGTGATGGAAGGTAGTTATGTGTATTCGATTGTAGTCTCTATATTGAATTAGGGTTGAACGGCATGTTTATAAATGTTTTTGTTCGCACTTTACAGGTGGTGCTCTGGGTAGAAACATTGAAATCCACTTCTAGAGAGGCTGGACGGAGAAGGAACTGTAAAGGTTCGAAAGGACGACGAGGCTACGAAAGTTTGATTTATTCTGTAGAAGGTGAACAGCGAGTTTCAAAGGGAAGGGTGGGTCGCTTACATAACTAGCCCACGGCGAAACGTAGTCCCGGTGGAGCTCTCTAAATTTTCGAGCTCCGCCCGAACCTCGACTTCCACACCCTCCCACCACGAGGACTCAACGCGCCTACATGCGCTCCTTGATCGCCTGCATCTCTTAATGTACTAATTCGAATCAACCGCCAAGGCTCTTCGCGCGCAGTAAGTTTCACCCTCGCCTTCCCTCTGCGCTGCAAATGATTACACTTCATTAACAATCCAACTCCTAACAACTCCATGATGGACTTAAATACTCTAGAATTACAATGATGCACATTGTTTCTATCGCTTTGTCATCCGTCTGAGATCAGAGACGCTGCTAACTGGCGCACCAGGGACCGGAACATGTAGCCTGCGCGTGCGTCCTGCGCTACTTCATTTCTTCAAAAGGTACGACTTACCCCGTTCATCTCTGCACGCATACCCCACACATTGATGATATTGTGACACGGAAAGGCATTCCTCGACCTGAATATACGATGTCGATTCTGTCAAACTAAGTTTCAGCCTTGTCTGATTGTGCTCCCACCTTGTCCTCTCTTACCATACGCTCTGGTTCGCAAAGCTAACGTTGCGTCTCACAGGTACATACCGCTCACTCCTCCCTTCCGATTGCCCCTTCCATGATGAGATTTCTTCGATGCCACGGGCGGACAGATCGTACTCCTGGACCGGCATCCGTACAAAGCAGGACGTACAATCCTGTGGGTGTTTGGAAAGGGAGCTACTTGTTGATAACGCATCTTCTGATCGCCTCCATACCCCATACCTCGGTCTGTATCACAGCTTGATCTCTGGCTAATGTAGGCTGTAGGTATGCCAATTTTTTGTCCCTGCGCGGTTCTCCATCTTCTGTTATGATGATATCTTGATATTCACACTGCGTGAACGGCTCTGCCGTTTTGATCTTACAAAAAAATCTGATTTAATGAGGTATGTTGCTTGCCTGAAGTTGGCCGTGGGTGTTTGCTAACAGAAGGCAGGCTGATCTCAGATGGAGACTATTGTATTCGTCCGGCTAGGATGATTCACTTGCGTACCAGATCAAAAGCTGATCATTGATGCTCGCAGATACCCGTTTGTCGTCTTTGGTTGCGGTTGCTCCATCGCTCGAATGGTATGTGTACCCTTCGCCTCCCACGCCCCTCGTATGATGAACAACCTTTATTCGCTGTGTTCTTACCGAGATCATCGTTGAAGAAACAAACCATTTCACCTTGGAGAACTGATACCACACAAGCCTCCGTTTCTCTCACCATCTGATTTGGTATGGGCGCTAACGGCTTTCAGGTCTTGCGATACCAGGAGGACATGCAGTGCAATAACGCTGTATCCACTAGCCTAGCCATGACCTGTATACAAAAAATTCCACTTTTGAAAACCTGTTCCAAACTCTGTGTTGTCCTGCACTTGACAGCGTGTCCACCCGGTAGGGTGGAGTCGTCAAGATACATTGACCGACGTACCTATACCCACAACTGTGCGCACCATCCCTTGAAGCGTTTCCCTCCCGCCCGTCTTCTCTCCCGCACCGCTCTTTTCTGCCCCACCCTCGTCCCACCCGTAAACTGTGATTATCGGTGTTCGGTGGAGTCCCGCTTCGGTAAAAGGTAAGCCCCCCCATCGGGTGTCCCGCATCTAGGTATGCAAAAGGGCGGTCAGTGGGCGTGCCACGTTGGACTTGCGACGTCGTACATGGGTCGATTCCCGAGGCTAAGAGTGAGATCCGGCTGGGCTAGAGTGGGTAAGTGCTAGGTGGGTGGGTGTCACGGCTTGAATTAAAAAGAAAGAAGATTGGTAGCGAGGGTGCGAGGTTGGTTTGGTTTGGTTGGTGTTGGGGCTGGGTGTGACGTGGCGGTGGGTGGGAGGTGTGGGGAGCTTTTTGTTTGTTGTGTGGAGGAGGATAGGTGGGGATGGTGAAGATTAGATTGGATGAGGGTGGGGTGGGAAAGAGGGGTGTTTGTTTGTTTGTTTATTTGTTTAGTTCGAGTTGGGGGAGGCTTAAGAGGTGGAGGCGGAGATGTATGTCGAGGGATAATGAGCAGAGGTATATGTACAACGCTGTTGATGCTAATACTTGGGATGTGTTTGCTCGAATAGATGGTCGTAGTGAGTGTTTGGTAAGTTGGGTGGTGGGTGGTAGTAGTCGATTGCGGTTGTTGGTACATACAGTGAAGTAGCGCCATGGGATTGGAATGCTTGTTAAATGGTGGGCATTGTCGATGCTGCTGCTGAGTCGAAGGGATGGGTACAGCTAGGTAGTTGGAAGGTGGGCACGATTCGTAAAATCAAGGCTTTAACTACTACTAGTAATTTGTTGCTATCCAAGTATACGGTCTAATAGGTAAAGGCGTTGTCGTTCTGGATAAGAGGCTCTCACGACGGCCTGAAGCGCCCCCAGGTATACACGGGAATTGAAGATAGAGCATCGCTCGTTCAAAACGAAGCCTTCAGCATGCGTCTCTGAACTGTAAGACAGCCAATCACCACGTCCAATCCAGGACAAACCCGGATCTGTACCGAAGGTGTACACCAACTCCACAAGGGACTCCACACCGTACTCCAGCCACGTTCTGATATGTGAGACGGACTTGACAGAGGCTCCAAGACCATGACCTTTGACCACTCGGATGCTGCAGGTACGCGACGGCGTCGGACCTTCCCATCGGGGACCCACGTGCTTTGTTGTCGCCCGACAGGCTGATAGAGACCCGAGTCTCTGACCCGCTCTCAGGCCATCCCTCCCCATCAAGAAGCCTGGCCTCGTCCTCATTGTACCACGGTAAGCTCATGGGGCGAATGCCACATCTTACACTCATCAATCAATGTAAAGCCCAAATCAGCCTTGCCCATCAGCACAGCAATATATCGTGCAGATTGCACAAGGGGTTGGCGCCCTGCGAAGCTGGTCGTTCCTGACACTGTGCTTGCGAGGCCAACGTCAGATCGGGAACCATAAGGGTTGAATCCCACGTAAGCCGCCCCTACCGGCACCGGGAGTGAGAAGAAAAATCTGATCGTTCGGGACGGTCCTTTGCGCGGAGAGACCGGGATGAAAATCCTACGCTTGGCTGACGTTGCTGTTATCTCTCCAGAAGGAGTGGACGTTGGCATCTGAAACTCATGGTGGGATGGGGAGGGTAGGATGCGCTTTTGGGGTCGGAAACCGTAGGATGCGCCATCTTTTGAGACAAGGCCGCGCCTAGAGCACCAAGGTGCGATTAGGAGGATCGCGTTCCTGGAGCTAAATCGGGAGTACGCTGGCCCGGTGTGAAGGTACTTGGTGAGAGCCGTTGCACGTGGGGTGAGCGGGTGGAGGTCAATCATGCGCAGTGGGAGAGAGAGAGCGGGATACTGGGCGTGAAACTGCACACGTTAGCACCCCATATCATGACCAAATAAAAAGTAGTTGATTAATAACAACTCAAAAGCAAAAATAGGGATTTGATGCGGCTTACACTCGTGCTGGCGTCTCAGCCACATTCGTGGCACGTATGTAGAGGGGATCAAATTCGGAGAATCCCAACGAGACAGGCTCGTTGAGTGATGGCGGTCTCATGCCGATCTTTACAGGCCGTAGATTGAGCAGTGAAATTAGCCTTGTCCTGACATATCGGCGGTGAAACATGATGGCAGATGTCACTGTTGCTGCGCTCGTGGACAGTCAAGCTGTCACTCTGGTCCCAATCAGGAAACCACGCCCGGAGAATGTTTGTGCTACCACGACGCCCAACACATTGGCACAAGCATCCACCGAACGATGCGCTCTAGCGTAGCGATGCAGATGCTGACAGAGATAGCGATGCCTAGTGCTCAGCGACTCAGCAAAGCCGTGCGGCAGGAAAAGCAGGGAAGTCTGGCCTTTCCTTTCGCGGGACCGAACAACTGCTGAGCGCTGAACAGCCCAAACGGGAACGGAGAGTGCGAGGCAGCGACGAAATGGGCAGACTGGATCAAAAGCGGAAAGAAGCGATAGGTGCAGAGAGAATGATGTGCTGGGCTACCTAGCTACGTATGTACGGGGCTGACCTGCAGCGCTGCGCCGTGTTGGCGGGCGTGACGGACCAATCTGCTGCTCATCCGTGCGGGGCAGCGCACCATTGGGCGAGGGCGTGCAAATACAATCTTTTACATGTTCGGAAAATCCATTGGATGACGGCTGTTCCAACGTTGTTACATGTTGCTGTCTTCCTGGGTGCAAGCAGCGAGATGCGATGCGATGCTGCCGGCGTAAGTGATGGCGGTTTTTTTTTCCGGGCTTCTACAAGACCGACCACAGCCAAACCACGCAATCAAACCGGACTTGTTGGATAGGGCACATGGTCTTGGCAACAAGCAGGACCAGTGCGAGCAGCGATGGGTATGGTGTGGAGGAGGAGTTGTTGGTGAGCGGTGGCACGGGAACCGGCCGGGAAGGCGCCAAGGAGCACAGTGAGTTCCCACATAAAGATTCTGTCGTGAAGGGAATAGCAAGAAAGTATACCAGGCAGGGCAGGCACACTACTAGCAATTGAGTTTGGCACCCCCAGACGACACACATGGCCGGTGAGATGACGGCATTCGGCACCGCAGCGAGCACAGGAAGTAGGCCGACGACGGAACTCTTGCGGGCCGCGCTGCGCCAATCACGGCGGAAGGCGGGCACACCAGGCCCAAGAAGGGACAGCTTCCCAAACAGGCTGCGGAGCGCCCAAGCAAGCAGCGCAGGGCCACGCATGCCGGCGCCCAGGCGTGACGGGTGCGAGGAAAAGGGGCAGACGCGATGCCAGGTGGGCCGATGCAGCCTCCAGGGCTGTCGCACCCGCCATGTCATGGTGCTGGAGGGCGATGCCGCCCGCGTCGCAGAAGCAGAAGAGGGGGCGCGACGCGTTCCTACCGTCCTTACCCGGGCTGCTGCCAGAATAATGCAAACAGAGCATGCACCGACCTAGGTAGCACGCGTCACGTGGGTGCATAATGCCCGCCATGCAGGCACACGGCAGCACTACGGCTAGCCACGGCGTGCAGCAGCGCGACGAGCAACAAAAAAAGCGCAAAAAGGGGCGGGCGAGGCCAATCACCCACCAGGCACACTCGGCGCCCGTGTGAATTTCTTGTCGACGTTTGGGCCTGGCGCGGCGCTGGTGCAGCGCTAGGGCGCCTGGAGCGTGGCAGGCGGATCCAGCCGACCCAGGTCGTCCCTTCCTCAGCACCCCGAGCCGTCAACATCTCGCGAAGCTTCAGCCCCCGTCGCCGCAATTTCACGCCCCCAGCAGCCTGCCCCCGGCCTTTGTGCCGCCACATTCACCCTCAGTCCCTCTGCTCTCAAAAACCACCGCCATGCCGCTCGCGCCCTCTGTTCCGTCGTGACGTTCCCGCCGCCCGCTCGTTAGCATTCACCGCTCTCTGGCCCTGCGCCCGCTGGCCGTCCTGCATCGTCGCCTACCGGCCTCTGCCAGCGCACCAGCGCGACCGCCAGCTCTCAGCAACGGCCATCCTCTGGCCTCGTCGCAGCGTTTCCCATTCAAGCCTCTCCCTCTCCATTATTACCAACCTGCCCCGCCGCTCCTTTTCCCCTCTAATCTGCCAACGGCCTGGCCTTGCCCGAAATTGGCCAAAGCGCTTCATGCCGAAGCCCACAAGCGCACCGCTCTGCTCTCCTCAGCAAACCCGTTCAATCACAGAGCATCACCTGCAACCGGCGCCCTTTCCAGTCAATCACTGGTGTTGTTGTGCGCCCACACGCCCACTGTCCATTCACAAGTCCGCGACCCTGTTTTGGCAGCCTCGCCAGCGCCAGCACGGCCACCCCCATCGACTGCCTGAGTCGTCCTGCTTTCAGACCTCCTTTCTCGCTTTAATCCACTTGCCTCCCCCCCGGACGCACAGTCCTCGTCAATTATCCTGATTCACACGCCACTCGAGCTATGGCCGCCGAATAATTCCTCTGTTGCCCGCTAGAAGGAACCTATCCCACGGAAGTCTACCCGCCTACCGTGTCCCTGGACCAGTGGACCTGCCACCGCACCCTCTCTTTGAACTATCGTCTGTCATTTCTTCTTCGACACTCCCGCACCTGCATCAACCTGGACCCTTAGTCCTCCTGCTATCGAACCTCGACTTGTCGATAAGCATTGGACCCCTTCTCCCCTCAGCAAGACTGGACTCCCCGCCGTGTACCACGCCATTACCATCAACATCTAATCTAACCATCCCCAACCTGAGATGATCCCGACTGAGCTGTGAGCACCGATACCAGTCCAACAAGAACGCCACAAGCGGTGAGTACGATTCTATAATCGATGGTCCAACGACGCTCATTGTCGCAGTTCAAACTCACACATCAGCCATGTACCCTGACGTACAGAGCCAACCTCAGGGTTGGGCGTCATTAGAGGAGAGGTATGAGGTGATGAAAGAAATCGGCGACGGCAGCTTTGGCAGCGTCGCTCTGGCACGTGTACGCACGGGAGGCGCCCACATTGCCCGCCGTGGCACGCTGGTATGCAGTTCTTTATGACCGCAGCGCAGACTGGCATTAACAAATTCCAGGTCGCAATCAAGACAATGAAGAAGACTTTCGACTCTTTCACTGCTTGCTTGGAGCTTCGAGAGGTCATCTTCCTGCGGTCATTGCCTCCCCATCCGCATCTTGTCCCTGCCTTGGACATTTTCCTTGACCCCTACAGCAGGCGGCTTCACATAGCGATGGAGTTTATGGATGGCAATCTCTACCAGCTGATGAAGGCGCGCGACCATAAACCAATGGACGCTCATAGTGTGAAAAGCATCTTGTTCCAGATCCTCTCGGGTCTAGAGCACATCCACGAACGCGAGTTCTTTCATCGCGACATCAAACCAGAGAACATCTTAGTCTCCACATCGCAACAAAACGACTCATCACATCCTTTCCGGAGATACTCCGCCCTCATGACCCCCCCATCGACGCCTCCGGTCTACACTATCAAGATCGCCGATTTTGGACTCGCGCGAGAAACACACTCGAAGCTACCGTACACGACATACGTTTCGACTCGATGGTATCGCGCACCTGAGGTTCTGCTGCGCGCTGGCGAGTACTCCGCACCGGTAGATATCTGGGCAGTGGGTGCTATGGCAGTAGAAATCGCAACACTCAAGCCTCTCTTTCCTGGTGGCAACGAGGTGGACCAGGTTTGGAGGGTATGTGAGATCATGGGCAGCCCAGGAAGCTGGGTTAACAAATACGGCCAACGCATGGGTGGTGGTGAATGGAAGGATGGCGTGCGCCTCGCGCAGAAACTCGGCTTCTCTTTCCCGAAGGTAGGAATACTTTGCAAACATGACCAGGCTTTTCGCTAATACTAGCTGTAGATGGCACCTCATTCCCTCGACACTATCCTACAGGCCCCGCAATGGCCCGCTAGCTTAGCTAACTTCGTCACGTTGTGCCTCATGTGGGATCCTCGAGGCAGGCCAACATCGACACAGGCTCTGGCCCATGAGTACTTCCAGGATGCTTTCGACCCAATACGTCTGAAGTCATCGTCTTCACGATTATTGGGACGCAAGCAATCTGATATTTCGGGGAAAGATTCACCTGATGCATCTCCAAGCCTGACATCCAAGACCTCATCATGGCTGCGCAGGTCACTGGTGGCGCGAGAAAGCGCCCCGGCGGTGCCACAGCACAATATCGTCCAGACAGTGTCGCCACATCCATCACCTGCACACGCCACTGCTGCAGACACGAATGCCCCAGCGAAGCAGCGTCCTAATCCCACTAAGCGAGCTACGTGGACAAACGGCGTTCCTGCCAACGGGGCGCCCATCCCGATCTTACCTTCCATCCGGCCAGTGTCTCCTCTGTCGGCGGAAGTCACTGCGCAAGCGAGCGTGCGTGCTGCAGAAAGTGAGGACAAGGCTGCGAAGAAGATCGGTCGCCAACTTTCCGTGGCCTCGCACGGTAACCACTATGCAGACGTACATCGCCTAGAAGCTGAGAGAGCATTAAACGGGCAATCTGGCCTTGCATCACCGTCCGGTGGACAGAAGGAGGGATTTTTCTCTCATCTTAGGAAAAGAGCCCGACGTCTTTCCGGTCGCTACCAGACACCGATGTCGCCCAATTCTGACGACATTGAGGCCAATGCCGGTTGTGCACCCTGGGCTGGCAACAATAGACAGTCCATGATCGTGGACCAGTCACCGCTTGGCCCTGCACCTTCAACCAACTCGGACTTCTCTGATCTGGACCGAGCGTTGAAGAATGTTCGATGTAGTCTGGAGGCCCCTGCGCAGCCAAGCAACGTCACGAAAACTGCCCGCGTCGCTGCTAACCCGATGCTGAAACGACACCATTCGTTGAACCACGGACATGAGAACCGGCCGTCGGATTCTCAAGCTGCTCCAATTTCGAGTAGGACAAGGCGTGCTCTCCAAAACAAGTCGAACCCTTCAAACCGATATGAAACGCCCAACGAAGAGGAGGAGCTACTAAACGAAGTGCTTACTTCTGCGCACAAGGCAGTAAAGAAGCTGGACCGGAACTCGGAAGCCGCCCTAGAACAACAGAGGAGAGCTCAACGACCTGGTCATGTCGACGCCAATCCTGCCGCCTCGTATCTAACGCCTTCCCCCTCGGCCAACCGCAACGGCGTAGGTTTCGGGCAGACGCCGTATGCAACTCCCAGCAAACCGCTGGAGATCTCGAAATCGCGTGCTCCCAGAGACGCAGAGCCTTCGAAGTTCCCAACGCCACCGTACGATGAAAACGATTGGGCTTCGAACGTCGCTGCGAGCTTACTAGCTACCCAGTCTATGTACAGGTAATGGCTATTATCTCCCTCTCCATCCCACCTCCCCGGACTCGCATTCTCTACGCCCTATTCAACCCTATAGTTCATGTAATTCGGATCTCCATTTGCGGCTTTCATATACTAGCGTCTATCGTCCGATACAGATCGCGGCTCGCGCCACTAGACGTTCACGGTTGACGACCACATCCCGTCAGGAACGGTGCACGAGTGGAAGGGTGTAAGACGCACGCAAGTCGCACCTACAAAAGCGGAACAACAACCGCATATCTGGTTTTGGCGTTGGAGGCTCGCTGCATGTTCATTCAATCGTTTCTACTCGTCATTTAGTGTGGGCGGCTTTCCGTCCACACTTTCAACTCTCGCTCGCTGCTTCTATTCTGATTTCCTTCGGCACAACATCTAGGCTGCATTTTCAGCAGGGATTTTCCTTCATGGAGTGGAAATTATCGTGGTTATGTTTCTGTTTGCGCGGGGATGGGGCCCCCGCCGCATAATCTCCTAATTTCCTTTGCAGTTTCAGCAACTGCTTTGTAAGAGATACCGATACCTGGCTCGACCGCGCGTTGTTATTTGGTTCCTGCGCTTTCTCGATTGCCGAATACCCCCCAAATTTTGCATTTGCGACATCATCACTATCATACTACAACCATATTACTGTTTGGATTGAGACTGTTGGAGCGATCCAAGTTTGGACGCTGGGTGGAGAAAACAAAACCAGTTTAGTTAGTTTTGTTCCTGTTCTCAACCGTTCTTTCTTGATTCCACCAGATTGCTGCTTTCCCTATGTCTCTTTTGTGAAACTTTTCTTTTGTCGTCCATTACGGGACGCGCTCCCGAGCGAGAGAGACCATCACCAGATTGTACCTTGTAATCGTATAATACGCAACTTTTTGACACTGCTTGCCTGGTATTGGCACGGTCTTTTTCTCTTGTATATTTGATCATATTCATCTGAGGCAGGGACTCCATTTCTAGTCGCCCTGTTTGCTGGGTGGGAATTTCGATTTTGGGGCTGGCTTTGGTCTTGGGCGCTTGCTTTTCCTACACAGTCGTTCACGTCAGATAGTCTGGACGTTAGTGAACAAGGGATCGGATCTCTTCTCAGGTTTATGTACAACCAATTCAAAAGATTGATTCATTGATACTGCAGAAGGACAGACAGCTGGATCGACGTGCATTTGTTTCGCTTTAACTGACTGCTTTTGCTTGCTTGCTTGCTCTACAGAGTCAGACTATCACACACAAATCTGTGAATACGAATGTAAACGATTCATCACCAGGCGCCGGTCCGCAATCTCAGGTGGAGGTCATGCCGACGACTCTTAAACAAGGTACATCCCGGCCACGGTTCAGCGTCGATACATCGCCACAGACGCCGCCACCGCCGCCTCCTCCTCGTTCCTCGGCAGTTCATATACACTACAGCTGGGTACCGTCGACCGCGCCGTACCGCACCGTGCCGGCTACCGTAACCACCCACCCACCTTTTGTGCTGTGCTGTGCTGTGCTCAGTGTGCTGCACCTCTCTTTTCTTGGCCATGCATGTAATGAACATGTGCGCGTCCTACATTAAAACACAACATACATGCAGACATGCGTTCCGTCCCGCAGAAACGAAACATTACACAACACGCAGAACACAAGTCCGATCGGGGTTGTACACATATCTGCAGCCTTCGGGGCTTACTGTACCTGGAGGGAACGGGCCGATGCGCGACTGCGCCATGCGTACTGTGCCTTGCGCCAGCGCCGGCTGGCGCAAAGGGGAAAGACATGGTTACCTAGACCTGTATCATGTATGCACGATGGTGCTTTTCTGCGCGCACGCACGCAGGGCGCAGAAAAATGGAGTGCGGCGTCCGTCGTGTGACGGATGCGAATAGGATATCCACGGATGTCGGCAGGTGGTAGCTGTGTGATTCCTGGGACCTTGTCTGTCCGTTTTGTTTTGTTTACTTTTGGTTTTTCGACTGTTTGAAACGGTGGTGCGGATTTTAGTGGCTCGCTCGTTTCATAGAAGGTAGGCTTCCTGCCTGTGACATTCATTTTCTTCGGCGGATGGGCGGACATGATTTGGAAGGCGTGTATGAGTAAATGAGGCGAAGATAGTGCTCATTGGTATATGTCAAATGATATTCTATCTAGATCTTGCTTCATGCTACCACGCGCCTGCAAATGCTCATTCCATCAAAACGCCTCTACATGCTTTAAGTCGTCGATGCAGAGAAAAATGATCACCATCCGCCGCCGATACTGCTTGCCAGTCCGGCAACCCTTTCAACATCGTTCTGCTTCTTGCCCACGTCGCTCTCTACCTTCCGGTAAGATGTGTACACCAGACTCTGCAGGTTGACGCCCGTGACAGCCGACCAGTGGCTCATAACGCCCCGTATGTACTTCCTAGAAATGCCGTTCACGGCATCTCCTTCAAAGTGCCCATTTGCTCCGTTAGTTTGGACATCTTGCATTTCCTGATCTCCATCCGCATCCACTTCCTCCTCCGAACCAGAGAAATATGCTTCATCTACTCGCCCCTGCCACTGCTTCTGCTCCTTCGGGCCAGGCCGAGGAGGAACCACGTCGCCGTTGACTGCCTGAACGCCCTCGGCTGCCCGGACTTCTTCCACTTCGCTGACCTTGACTTGACCTCCGCCATTTGTACACCCGCCAGGGCATGCCATCACTTCCACATAAGCGTACTCCCTAACTCCTTCCACAGCCGCACCATTCGCGCCCGGTCTCCGGCTCACGCCCGTCCTTGCGCCTGGCATTTTGCTGATCTTCGCCGGCTTCAGGCGCCGGACTAGATTCTGGATGTTGCGGAAGCCGTAGTATCGCGCCATCTTGATGATGGTTTCTGATCCTCGAACAAGCGCGTAGTCCACAACGTCCGTATTCCTTCCCTGTGATATGACTATTTCCGAACCGGGGTTCTGCGCTTGGTATGTGTGCAGTATGTGGTATAAGTAGCCACCCGAGGGCCCAGCGCCTGGGTTCTGGTTCTTTCGTCGGGACGGAGGAAAGAGGAAAGCGTCTAGTTTCGGGTCGGGGAAGGGGGTTCGCTGCGAAGACGGAAGAGGTATGCGAGGGAGCATCGAGAAGTTGATGTTACGCGCTGCAGCGAGGTGTAGCAGCTCGCGCGCTGTAATGACGCAGTCGACGTCTCGTACGGGTTCCTGTGAAGCGTCATGGTTTGGTAGCCAAGCCGTGGATGTGAGCTCGCTTCTGCTGGCCTCCAGCTTTTTGTCAAAGCATGGCATGATGGCGAGATGCCATATTTGGGAGGGCGGGACGTTGTATTGCTGGCTGAGTACCGACTTCAGAAGCGTCCCGGTCAGTGCTTGCGGTGACTTCATGCGCGAGAGGTGGGGCAGGACGTAGGGATGTGTTTTCTCGGCGTAGCATATCCAGCCGGGACATGCTGATGTGAGAATAGGCTTCTTCGGCGTGGTATCAATCGCGCCCTCCGAGCCAGGCGTAGGTGGCGCGTTCGACGTCTCTGGTGAGAGGGCCGTTGCAACCTCATCGGCCGCCGCGACGAGGCAGGCTTCCCGGACAACGTTGGTGTCTATAACCCAGGTGAAATCGCTGCCATTGGTCCCACCAGCTTGTAGGCCAGCGGGACCGCTCAGCAACTGCGCGATCATATTCCCCGCCTCGGCCTCGGGGACAGAAAAGACAGCTGCCAGGCTTGCGCGTGTCTGTGGCGACACGCTGGCCACGAACAACTTCCCCTCTGCATGGTGACCGTTCATACCGTTCACACCGTTTGCTGTCCCATTGCTTGTGCCATTCTTTGCAGACCATGGCGCGCGTAGTGATCGGTAGGAATCGAGCGTGGTCAGGACCTCAGTATGGGACTGGAGCGAGACCAGCATGGCTTCTGCACTCGTCACGCATCCTGAACATGCCAAACAGTCCGTAAGCGATATCTGAGCGGGCGGCGGGGGCTGCGAGGCTGCGACCTTGTCTTCGGTTGTGACTTCGTAGGCGTTCTGGCATTTGTCAGTATGCGCCGATGACGGCATGCAGGTGCGGGCATGCGATGACGGTCATACAGAATTGGCTTCTGGCTTCGCGGCTGGCAGCGTCTCTATGGGCTTTATGCATGCGACGCCGGGCGATATGAAGTCGTTCAGATCGTCTGCAGAGAGAATGGCGCTCATGGTGAGTTGCCGTGGTGTATCGCGTGGCGGGGAGCAAGTTGAAGTGGAACTGGCTGCGCCCGGCGCGAGAGCAAGTAAAAGAAACGAAGCTGCGACCGCTGGGTGTGCTTATGTAGGGTTACAAGAGAATGAAGAAGAGGCAGCAGCAGCACAGTCTGCAGTTATAGAAGCGCAAAGACAAGCAGCGGAGAAGCACGTCAAACTTCTTTTTCCTTTTCCAGCCCTCCAGTCCCTCGCCGCTCCTATCGATAAGCCCGCCAATCGCCTCTGCGGCATTTCCGATGCCGCCATCAAGGCCTCACGTGCTCCTCGCAAAGCTCACCGGACCTCGCTCCGAGCCCTGGGCCGCATGGCGCTGCATATTGCGGCTCCATTTAGCCAGCTTCCCAGCAGGCTTGCGAACACCATGGCCTCACCCGCCATCGTCAACGTCGAACGTCCGGTCGAACAAGTGCTTCTGATGCTTCCTTCCTGTCGCTGGGAGTCACTATGCCGCGGATCTCCATCGATACCTTTGGGATGACGGGTATGAAGAGTGGTGGAGCTTTCTATCCGAGGAGGAGGAGGAGCCCATGGTATCTCTCGCGGCCGAGGCTTTCGGCGACCCTGCTGTGCTTTGCGGTGGTGTATTTGTTGTGCAACTTTGGCGGGCACGAAATCTTGATTCCGAGGGATTCGTGGGAGTATGTAAAAGATGGAACCGTGACGGACGTTATGAATGCAACTCTTGGTGTAGGTTCTCGACTTTCTTTGGAATTCTCAACAAGGACGTCTCGGGATATTCATTGTCTTTGAGATCCTCTTGTGCATATGCACAAACATTTCGATATATCCTAGATGTCATACTCCTCTCCAGACAATAGCTGCGTATCCTATGTCTTTTCCATCCACCTCCTCATTGGCACTTCTCTTCGGCCATACTGACCGCTCCTCAAGTTCCAGAAGATACTCGTGCTGAATCTTCCTTTCCGAACCGATCGCCGTGATGCCATCACACTATCAGCAGCGACCAGCAACATGCAGCTCGAGTTCATCGACGGCGTCACCGGAGAGAGTATTAAGAAGAGCGCTTACCCGCCGCCCGAAGAGAACATCAAGCTCTCCTCCGGCATGCGAGGGAGTTGGCGAACTCACATGAATGCACTCCAGAGGTACCTCCTCACGGCCTCGTCTGCGTCATGAGAGCTGACACGCGTACAGAGTCGTCGAGCAGAATCTCACAACAGCTCTAATCGTCGAAGACGACGTTGACTGGGACGTGCGGATCCGGCAGAACCTACAGCGCTTCGCTCTAGCATCCCGTTTCCTGTCGCAAAACAAGGAAATCTTGTCTTCATCGTCGCAATACAAAATCGAAAACGTAGAGAATGTCGAGACGGAAGAAACTAGCTTCCGCATACTCAGCGACAATCACACAATGCCTTACCTGCCATCCCTTCCACTCGATTCCCTGTATCGTAAATCTCGCCGTTCACCACACCGAACCAGCACCTTACCATCACCCTACGGTGACCCCACCGAATGGGACGTCCTCTGGATCGGCCACTGCGGCGCCGGATTCCCTCGCTACTCACCCTTCCACAAGAAGACAGACGTCACAACCGCTAACGTCGTTCTCACCAACGTGAACGACGACACAGTACCAGCGCAACGACACCTAAAAGCGCATCCTTTCCAGGGAAGCCTAGATCCCCTCGCCGACGCATATCCCCCGCATACGCGTATCTACCACCGCTCGACAGGCGGCGAGCTCTGTACCGTAGCCTACGCCGTTAGCCAGCGCGGCGCACGACGCCTCCTCCATCAATTCGGTATCAAGGGCTGGAATGGTATCTTCGACTCTGAGCTTGGGCGCTGGTGTGCGGGTGAGGACCCAAATATGGGTACGTCGTACGTCCGGTCGTCAGCTTCTATGAAGGGAAAGGAAAGGGTGTGTTTGGTGAGCCAGCCGCCGTTATTTGCGCACCATCATCCGATGGACGGTGAGAGCGACATTGGGGGCTTGGGCGGCGGGTATGCGACAAAGTTCGAGACGAAGTATTTGCGGCTCAGCGTGAGGATGAATTTGGAGCGGATTGTGCAGGGTTTCCGGGCGAAGAAGTTGGTGGATCAGTGGCCGGATGAGGGAGGGCATGTTGTTCGTTAGGAACAGTTAGGGCAAGGCTGCGAGGGATTAGTATGCGATTCATTATATCTGGCTATTTTGACTATGTACCGTTGCCAGGACAGCTTTAGCGCGCAGCTTCAGTCTGAGACATCTTATCTTATCGAGAGCGAAATCATCGCTGCCCGGCACAGCAAACCTATGCCCTCGTGTATATCAACAAACACAGTGCCGTAGCACCAGCCCACCAGCAACGCGAGTCGCGAGTCCCTCCCAGAAGCACATACACGCTCCAGACCGATCGACTTCTTCTTTAAGTGCTCAGCATCGCTAAGTAACTCCATGAAAAAGGACAAAGACACGGCGCGACAGCCTGAAGTAGCATGAGCAAACCCAGCAAGAGGAGGCTCGCAATTCTATGCATCTCAATAACGAACAGCCGTTTTCAAAAGTCAATAACAAAACAGTTGCATAGAAGAAACTACATAAAACGACAGTATGCATTAGAGGGCTAGTATCACCTCATCCGTCAAACAATCTACAATTCCCAGTTTTCCGCATCCCATCTTCCGTTTTCGAGTTTCAAGAAGTCAGCTCCGGTTTACACCCGCTAAGCACCAAAGCGGTGATAGCGCGAAGCTAAAAGAAGCTAGCGGCTGGCTTGCAGAGCTTTCCAGTGAAAAGTGAAGAGTGAATGAACAAGTATAATTGCGCTTTTTTTACAGAAACGTGCATCGAACAATAAAAGCTTCCTTGGTGTAGTTGGTTATCACGTGGGTCTCATATCAATCATATGATCTAGCTTCGCCTAGAGCAATCCCAAGGCCGCCAGTTCGAGTCTGGCAGGGAGCATCAGTTCAGTTCTTTTTTTGGCTTGAAGGTAGAGCTTTTTGGCCTCCATCTCTTGTCTGAACCCGCAGACGAAGATATAAAGGATGAAGCTAGGAGCGATCTGTTTTTTTTTTGTTTTTGTTTTGTTAAATAATGGATAACTGGCCAGGACATATGTGTAATGCTGTCATTGTGTTACTATAGTTTACTTAAGAAGTAAAGATGTCCTAATTGTGACGCTTAACTTATGGCCGCAAGTCTCGCAAGTGACCTCTAACAATATTATACCCAGGTCCTATAGGCGTGAATATAAAGAGCAGATGTGTTAGGAGAAGTATCGGAGTAAAGCACGAGACAAAGCTACCCCTTCTCAAAGTGAATGTAGAGCATGGTTTCGCTTGGCTCTCCTCACCCCCCTAAAACTTAACTAAAATTAACTTTAATAGCTAATTTAATAGCTTTCTATATATAGCTAACTCTACTAGTATAAAATATCTACTATATATTCTTATTATTAATAAAAATAGTAACTTTACTAAATTTTATATATATATACTATTGCTTATAGTTACTATAATACTAACTAGTCTATAGGCTTTACCTTACGCTGCCTATAATACTAATACTAATTATAATAATAACTACTAATACTACTTTACAAAATATTTATAGTTACTACTATTACTAAATAGAGTAGTATCACGCCTACTTTAACTATAGTATTAATAAACTTAATACTAATATAACTTTTATTTTAAAAAAGTAATAATAAAAGAATATATAGTAGATAGTATAATAAAAGCTAGTAACTTAGCGCTTACTACTACTTTAGATTTAGTTATAAAAATAGCGCTTAAGTAACTATAATAAGTAATTAAAGATAATTAGTATAGCTTATAGCGTTACTATATATAACTATTGCTAGGAGAGCAAAGCTTAGCCGCGACAAGCGGCACTGTTGAATAAGCGACATCTGCGTTGACATGTTATTCCGAAGATACCTTGATACTAATGCTATTCAGAATCTTTCACCTTCACGAACTGGCACCGGAGCCCAGAAATCTCGGTTGAAGCAATTGTATAGTACTAGGACAAGAGTCGGAGCACCGTGTGTCACCCAAGGATAGGCTATACAAACGCGCCAATGGCTGTAGACTGAGAGTTACCGATGACATGCTCGGCAAATTGCCCAGGTGTCCGCCAGTATCACAGGCTTGAGCACCTGTGAGCCTGTGACGCAGTGTCCGACCGCAATCTCTCACCCAGACCCACCTGCAGCCAGGCAAACGCTTCCAGTGACGCCTCGCCCCACTTCTCTCACCCAATGACGTCTCCCTATCACCTTCTGCGACCTTCTCCTGCCGTCCACGACCTTCTTCCGCTTCCCCTCACCGCCCTCTGGTTCCGTACTAGCGTCAAGGTACCCATCGGCACGTGATCCACTAGCTCCGCGGCCCGTGCGAGCTCCCTCTCGCTATATAAGGCCCTCTCCCCTCGCCCTCAGTTTCTCTTCTTAGCTCTCTTTGCCTTTTGGCTTAGATCAAGTGTAGTATCTGTTCTTTTCAGTTTAATCTCTGAAAGTTAGTTTGGCCTTTGCCATTTCCTATCCACATGTCCTCGCTCGTCATTGCTAACATTTACAGCGTTCCTACGGGAACATTCTTGATTATTCCTATTTTTGAAACCGGGCCTCCTCTCACTGAGCTTGCTCATAGTTGAGGCCACAGTGTCGCTGGCCTTGCACTCCGCCAGCTGACGCGAAATCCTTTTTCATTGAGTTTTTTCTGGCACTGCTAGAGGCTTGAGGAAGAAGTTGTTGTTGTTGTGATGTCGTCGCCTTGCGGTGCCGTGCGTGCTGCCGCTGCAGAGATTTTTTCAACATGTGGGGCTTGTTGACGCTGGTGAAGCATCGATGTACCTCAGGCCGTGCTGGATGTACCATGGGTAACATCACCCCATGAGATAATTGATAATTCGTGTCCGATGCTAAGACCTAGACAGCTAGCAATACAGTATATACAAACTATGTTTATAGTTTAGTTAATATAGCTAGAGGTAACTTGTATAAAGGAAAGGCAGCTATATTAACTTTGGCAGCATCTTGGCATCAGACACGAATTCTTTCGTGGCGGTGGCATCTAAGAAGTATATACTTTGACTGTTGCAGAGCGTAGAACTTGAAATCAACCACTTGTTTTGGTACCAGTCTCGACTAGGATCTGCTTCAGCGGAAGACCTAGAGTATAAGCTCCTAAATTGGTCAAGGCGACACCTATATCTTTCGGAGTGGTGTCTCGCCTTCGTCGGGAAGACAGCTAATCAATTTGGTTATGAGTGAAGTCGTTTGGACGTCCTGATGGACAACATGAGAGTCATGAAACTCACCCTAGTATCGAGCAAACGGCAATGAGATCCAGCTTGGTACAATCATATCGACATTGCACTGCTCACCAACTGATATGTCTACCATGCTCAGAACAACCACGTAAGCTGATTTAGACGCGCACGTTATCAAGCTGCGAGCAGATGAACCATTGAATTTTCATGTCATAATAGCGCTTGAGTGATAGAATAGCTAATGCAGCTACGCCCAGACCACGTCGACTCGTGGAATGTGGAAACGGACGTCGAGATCCTGATCCCTCCAGTATCTGCGTGCAAGCCCAGCTAGTCCAGCTCATTTTCGAAATCAGTAATTTGCAAGTAGCACTCCTCGACCCTATCCGCGTAGTCGCAGAAACCATGGAATCTTTGGAAGTCCCTGCTGGCTCTGTAAGATTCGCGTGTCGCTACGTCCTTCCAAGGACATAGCAGGATCCAATAAACCATGTTTGGCGAGGTGTCGGCTTCCCTATTCGACGACGGGGGTAGATGAGCCCATCCGTAGTTGATGATCGAACCGTAACTCGCTAGATCAAGACACGCTCCATATAGGTATGGTTGGTGATTGAGTAGCTTGGAACTCACCATGATTATTCTCGTACAGGTGTATATCGGATTCTGTCCATACACCGCTCTCCAGTTGCGTACTTCCGCGGCGATATTGAAACCGGAGGGCGGGGTAGGAACGTACATCGACCCCCAAGAGTTCAAAAAGGGGGCCAAGAATACCCTCGCTTCCTCTTCGAACCCTATTGTCCTTCGCTGTGATTCTTCCAATGAATTCCATCCACCAATGTACCATATATTTGAGCACGGCGGGTCTCTGTGCTCTTCGAAGAAGATGAACTTCTGGCCGCTGATACTCTCCAAATTGGTCTTTATGCTCAGGAGCTTTAACATGAGTCTGCAATTGTCGGCGAGGTTCGAGCATTGATGGGTGCGCAAACGCGAAATCTCGGTGACTCCGGGTGGATAGGAACGATTGACGACGTCAGTCTCCATGCGACCGGTAGGTATGTGGTCCATTGTGAGAGCGATGATTAAGATTAGCGATAGTTGTCGTTGGACGTACTCGATAAGTGATAGGTCGGTTAATGGCTAATGATCAGTGCGAACTCGGTGGTAGGAATCAAGGGCATTGTTTGTGTTGTCAGTCGGAAACAGTCGCCACTTGTCGTAGGCGGAAAGAGCTTGCGTCAATTCGTCACTGCCCGCGGTGGCGCACAATGGGAAGTGACATTATGTCTTAGGCAAGTACTTCCTCCGGAAGCGCTCCTTCTGCCGTAATTGAGGAGTTCTTGGAGTTGATTTCACTGCAAAACATGACTTGGTACTATTCCAATAATCATCAGGTATACATTGCCTATAGCATTTGATCAAGTATCCATTCCCTCTACGTGTACATGAATTATGTAGCATATTCATTAGGCGCTAATTACACAACTCCAGCAATCCAACCACCAACATAGGCAACATCTCATCCTGTGTTTTCTTTTTCTTCTCCTAGCTCAACACTACTCCATTTGCAGCCTATTAAAAAAAACCAGATTTATAGGGTTTTGTCTAATCATCAAGCCTGTGCATACTCAAAAATCCAGAAATCTTTCCATAGAATATCCAAACACGTAAATCCCCAACACATAATATGTATACTCCTCAGTATCACAAACAATCTTCAAAAATCTTCCAATCCCACCAAGCCTGCACACCCAAAAGCAATCCCTGTCTATTATCAAGCAGTGTCTTCTTCTCCGCTATCGATCTACCAAAGCCGCTTCGAAGCCATCACGCTGCTGCTATACAGCGGAAAACCCTCCAGCCACCGCACCCAGCGCACACCGCCTTTCTTTTTCTTCTGATATTTCTTCATTTTCTTGTATTGCTGCGGCATGGGCATCCTGGTCTGGATTGCCGACCCCCACTTGTTGAGGAGGTGGAAGATTACCGCCAGGGTCATGGGACGGGTTTGAAGATCCGCAGCCCATCGTGGATATCTGAGTGCGTGGAGACGGAGCGTATGTGCGGTAGTGGAGCGGTGGAAGGCCGATGAGGGTTTGGGAGTCGTGTTTGGGTCTGTGTGCCGGTGATATCTAAGCAGATGATTGATGGAGAAGATTTTTTTTTTGGAGTTTGGTCTTTCTAGTCCTAGGATTTTTTCGATGAGCAACCAATGTGGAGACTTGAACTGCATGTAGAGGACAACCTCATATAAGTATCTCGAGATTGCCCTCGAGGTATTCACACTCGGGCCACTCGGCCCCTACCTGATTGATTACTTCGTCAATTTTTTTTTTTTTTTTTTGAAAACGCCGTTAAGCCCGGATACGCCCCGTTGATCTTCAGAACGCATTTTGCATCCTTCATCGTCATTCTATAGCCTCACAACGCTATAGTAAAGACTCTGCGAGCGAATAAGATGCCAAGAAGCCCTATTCTTCGCGTATGAACTTCCAAAGCAGTCTGGAAACATCAATAAGCAAGCAAATGAAGCAAGATACTCACAGCACGTCGACGGTGACCCAAATGAAATCATGCTCATCGTTCCAACATGCAAGGTACTCTTGCATTTGGTGTGGCGTCATACTGTGGTACCCGTGGACAACCTTGGATCACCCGCCAGCAGGTGACATGAGCACCTGCGGAGATGACCTTGGAAACTTTGCTCTCTGCAGACCGTTGCTGTCTCCCGGGAGGTTGTACCTTTGTAACAACAGACAACGGCGGGGCGAGCAATTCAAGGCGCCAGCGTAGCCAACGTACCG
Organism: Laburnicola sp. JP-R-44; assembly: GCA_009805535.1. NCBI lineage: Eukaryota > Fungi > Ascomycota > Dothideomycetes > Pleosporales > Didymosphaeriaceae > Laburnicola > Laburnicola sp. JP-R-44. The sequence continues at coordinate 82,275 of SELF01000041.1, forward strand.
TAGCGGAGTACGGCTGCAAGTGTTAAGATAAAAACCGGACCCTGCCAGTGTACGCAACGGCCTTGCGGGGTGCTGAACGATGAGCGCGTCATCAACTGGATCACATGTATTCATGTGATAGATATCTTTCACAGAGCTAGTACACAGAAAAATAGGTTATAGCTAGATTTTCTTTTACCATAGTATAGTTGCGGGATGCAGCTTTGTTCACAAAAAAAAAGATAAAAGATAAAAAGCGCACTCTATAAACTGTGCACGCTTCGGCTGTACTTGCGGCTATACTCCGCTACGGTACGTTGGCTACGCTGCAAGGCGCGACGTGTATGCGCTGTCAGCCTGTACATGGCGAATGGGAAACCGTGGAATGGAATGTGTGGGTGGAGACTTCTGCTCGCGCTTTGTTCTGCGTGGTATTTTTCGCCTTGTCATCGCTGTCAAGATCGACGCGAACGGTGCGCCAGTAAGACCTAAGTACGTAGGTCCCAGGACCGAGTACGTGAAACACTGTGAACTTGCAAGGTTGTTAGTCTAGTTCCGAAATGAATTCGGAAGAAGCGGGTGCAGTCACATCAATATCAATAGGTCTAACTGGAATATCGTAGGTCGAGAATCACCTCCTTGTTAGCCCAAGCTTTTTTCTCTTAAGGAACCGCCTCTGCGGACATTTCACAATCTTGCGCTCAGGAACTCCAAACAATTCGCAATGGGCAATAAACCGAGTGTTGTCGAGAACTGCTTGGTTTCCGCGGTAGGAGACAATGCCGATCTGGTAGCATCCAGATCCACAGTCGGGTACCAACTGGCCCACGTCAAGCCCTACAACCTTGGTTACCCTGTCACGCCCGCCGCAGTCACCTACCCCAAGACAGCCGAACAGGTCGCTGCCATCGTAAAATGCGCTGCCGACAATAGCTTGAAAGTGCAGCCGCGCAGCGGAGGGCACTCGTACGCGAATTATGGTACGTAGAATTACTCCTACTGCACACCATATTTGCTAACGCAGGAATAGGAGTCGGCGGTGAAGATGGAGTCATAGTCGTCGATCTGAAGAACTTCCAGAACTTCAAAATGGACAATTCGACATGGCAAGCGACCATCGGCGGCGGCACGCTCCTCGGCGACGTCACTGAACGCCTACATGACAACGGCAAGCGCGCAATGGCACATGGCACCTGTCCTCAAGTCGGAATCGGAGGCCACGCAACGATAGGCGGGCGGTCTAGGGCCCAGCTCACGTATGTGGGGTGCGTCGCTGGACCATGTCGAAGAAGCGAAAGTCGTCCTCGCAAACTCCTCAATTGTACGCGCGTCAAAGACCCATAACGCTGACGTGTTCTGGGCGCTGAAAGGCGCGGGAGCATCGTTCGGCATCATCACCGAGTTCAAAGTACGGACACAGGCCGAGCCCGCAGAGGCCGTGCTATACAGCTATGGCATCCAAGCTGGCTCCGCAGCAGACAAAGCAACCGCCTTCAAAAAATGGCAGAGCCTCATTTCCGACCCGGACCTCTCCCGTAAATTCGCTTCCCAGTTCATCTTGACGGAGCTCGGCGCCATCATCACCGGCACCTACTTCGGCTCGCAGTCCGAATTCGACAGCCTCAACATCTCAAGCCGTATGCCCGACGCCGACGAATCGGTCATCGTACTGGATGACTGGCTCGGCGTCGTAGGTCACTGGGCTGAAGACCTAGCGCTCGAGCTCGTGGGCGGAATCCAGACTAACTTCTACGCGAAATCGTTTGCGTACACGAAAGACGACCTCATACCGGATGATGCCGTCGACAAGCTCTTCAAGTACATCGACGAGACGGACAAAGGCACGCTCGCCTGGTTCCTCATCTTCGACCTCGAGGGCGGCGCAATCAACGATGTAGCGCCTGATGCTACGGCGTATGGACACCGCGATGCGTTGTTCTACCACCAAGCGTATGCGGTCAATCTACTTGGCAAAGTGGATGACACGATGCGCGACTTCCTCACGGGAATTAACAAGGTGGTTACGGATGCGCTGGGCCACGATCTTGGTACCTATGCAGGATATGTTGATCGCGCGCTGGGCGAGGATGGACCGAGCAAATACTGGGGCTCGAACCTGGCGCGGTTGCAGCAGATCAAAGCGGCCGTGGATCCCAAAGATATCTTTCATAATCCGCAGAGCGTGAAGGTGGCTGAGTAGACGATGATACGCGACGGTTGCCGGGTTTCATCTTTCCATTCGGGTTTACGAACCGGAAGCGTGGGCGTTTGGGAGCGCTCGGTGTATCTCTTTCTGGTACATGTGGTCTGCTTCGATACGGCTGGTAGTACTGCGGGCGGAAATCCCCCCCCATAGTCCATTTCTAACACATTTCCAAACGATTCCACATTTTTGATTCCTCGCAAATATAGATGCCGTCCGACCGTGACAATACCATCCCAAGACCCATCCCATACATATACATCCAAAATCGTACACTCCTTGCCCTCTCTTACACCTCTTTATCCCACTCATTTGAACTTAGGCACAACCGGCCTCCTCCCCACCGCCAAAGCAACCCACCCCCCAATCAAACACAATCCTCCCAACGGCGTAACCGGCCCCAAAAACTTCCACCGCTGCGGATCCAACACCAGCAAATATATGCTCCCGCTGAACATGGTCATACCCGCTGTAAACAATCCCATCGCCAGCGTGTTCTGCGGCGCGGCGACCGAAGCGAGGGTCAGGACGGCCGAGTGGATAAGCTGTGCTGCGTTAGCGAGTGCGCTTATTTTGCGGAACCGAGGGACATGGAGGCGGGCATGGGGAGATGTTTGTCGTGTACCTGGTACTGTGCGGCGGTGCTCCAGTTGGCGATGCGCTGGGGGTCTGCGATGCGCTTTTTGAGTCCGTGGGCTCCGAAAGCCCCGACCGCGACGGAGGTTGCGCCGTAGAGGCAGCCAATTGTCCAGAATGGAGCCATTGTATGGTTATAGATTGATGGAGGGGATCGGGTGGTGTAACTGGTCGTGATGTGCAAGTACTGGTGAGCGACGAGGGACGCGCGCTGGTGGGGTTGGGAACTCGAGCTTGGGCCCAGCGCGAATCCAGACTTATAAGCCTGCCTTTTGGAAAGCTCAACAACGATAATGTCAATTAATAAAGAATTCACGGGATCGCGTAAGTCATATTGGTCTGTACGCAACTGCACTTTTTTGTGAGCTGTAGGATCTCAGGTATCGTAGCTACTTCATCAACAAGAAAATCATCAAACCCATCGACACCAAGCAATGCCGCTAAAGAGAACGATGAAGATGTCTATATATGAGAAGGCTGCAGGTAAAATGGCACAGTTTGAACAACAGACTCACATCAAACATCCATTGCTCTTGCTCGAATGCAAATCTGAAATACTCAAACGGATTCGCTGGCCGTTGATGGTGGTGAAGGCCTCAACGAGCCACTCGTACCATACCTTGCGGTCGTCCGTCTGCCGCCACATACTAACTTCGAGTTCAGAGTTCGCAGGAATCTGAATCGGCGTCTGGAGATGTTTTAGTAACCTTGCGTTTGGTAAATCATGAACAACATACCTTTAACGGGAAAAAGATGGGAAACCACGATATCATGTCCTTGCTCTTCTCATCCATCGTCACCGGGGTCGTGCTCAGCTCGACCGGGCCCTCGGACCCGCTGTATAGTACAGTCTCGAAGTATCCAGCAATGCCGTGACACATGCCTTGTTCCTGAATAGGGAATGTGACGCTGCAGTGTCGCACATTATGTTCGTTGGCACCGTCACCACCCATGAATCCCCCTCCACCACCAACGGCGGAGCCTCCACGGCGAAGTGAAGCCTGTGCAAGAACCGTCGGGGGTAGTGGATGCCTGAATTCCCAAGCCGTGTGCACGATGGGTGCAAGGGGGGCACTCAACTCGAAGTCTTTCATCTTCCTGCCGTCTGAGAGCTGCGCAGCAACCTTGGGCTGATTCGGTTGAATAGAGAGATAATCGAATTGGGAGAACATGACGACCCAAGGGATCTCGAACGCACTTGAATCGCCGTGCGTCCTTCGCGAAATCACGTCTGCGTACAGTTTCGGCGTCGCGATGGGTGTCATGTGCGCTGTGTAGCTAGCTGGAATTGAGATGCCGTGGTTGGAGTTTAGCACATGTTGGACGCCATCAAGACATTCTGGAGAGAGCTCGTTATCCGCGAAGCTACCGAGCAGTTCGCTCACAAGGATGTCCACCTTGCCACATGTTCCGTCCGACTTATTCGGACCTTTCCAGGCGCGCATGTCAGTTTTGACGACTTCGACTCGGCCACCCCATTGTTCCCTATTGTGGCGTAGAAGAACGACATATGCATTCGGGTTCTTCTCGATGGCATAGACACGGACTGGAACACCAGTGCGTTCGCTGGCGTCTAGTGCGCGGGTAACCAGCGGGCCACGACCAGACCCTACGACGGCGATAACGACCGCACCATTCTCGGAGCTCGTCGATTTTTCCTGAGTTTTCCAATCATTTAATGCTCTAGCGATGGCTTCCTCATACCACGCGTACTTGATCGGATCCTTTTCGAAGACCTCGTATGTAATCGATTCAAGATTGTCAGCAAGAGGCTGCAGTGGGCTCTGCAAATAGTCTTGAAACCCGCCGCCGAAACGCTCGATCTGTGTCTGAGGGGGCTGGTTACGCTGCATGAAGCGCAAGTAGCTCAGGTACGGCGTCGGGTCATGGTTACTGCTCTTCTTGCCCGCTTTCTTCGGTGCATGGGCTGCCTCGGCCGGAGTTGGAGAGGCACCCATGGATGAGGCTGGACTAGGGGCATCGGCCGCCGCTCCTGGCGAGAGGTAACCTGAAGAGTACTCCAGCAGCATGTCCGGATCTTCTACACCAGGTATGGGACCGACATCTGCGAGTAGGAGCCATGGGGCAGTCTTCAGACGCATGCATCGGAGTATGAAGAGCTGGGATGTTCTGTGAAGAACTCGGTTGCTCTTCTCGTTAGAGACAAATGCCTGGGCCGATAGAATGAGTAGACGAATAGGTTCGGAGTACCATCTTGACTGGACGGCTAATGATGGAAGCTTTTTCGGGACATCGAGAGCGACAGATAGTCTGTTGTGGTATGTACAAATAGACCGAATCGTATTCCAAGCATCCCATGCGCTGAGGGGATCGGAGCTCTTTGCCCCGTTGCTAGCTCCATACTCCGGTCGAACAAAGCGTGCTAAATCGCCTAGGTCCTCGTCCTGAGAGACTTGGGAACCATCCATTGGCATCTGTATATGAAGCTGGACATAGGCTCCCGTGGATAGAGCTTGCTTGATTGCACGAGCATACTGCGCAACGCCGCTGGTTCCATTCGTTAACCGTGGTCCTGGCACGACAACAGTGACGACTCCGCAAAAAGCGGCATATGCAATCTCCAAGTTGAACACCTGCCGCGAAAGATGTGCAATTACAGGGTCCGGTGAACCCAGATCTATCCAGGAACTCGTAAAGCCAAGAAGCTGGGATATAAAATCATCAGGTGCTAACGGAGTATCAACGTTTTTGAGTGCCGGTATTAGCGGCAGCGGTTGCGTCTGCGTAGACTCCTCGATCGCTTGGGTGAAAGAGCTTAAGAGGCCTAGGACGCGTGACTGAAAATATTCGTTGGTGATAGGCGTGGTAAGCATATCATACTAGTAGATCTGTAAGCACTCCCCTAGATTTTCCTTGGAACTATCCAATACATGGTAGTTGTTGAGCTGCAAGCGCGTTGCAAGGCGGGGCTCTCAAGTGGGGATGTATGGGGAGGGTTCTGGGGCTAACGGAAACACTTACTCCAAGGTCCTGAGCGTGATGAATCAACTCCGCTGTCACGGGCAGCGAGCGCTTCGTCTCATGCTCCCCGATATAGAACATAGGCCTGACTTCGTCCGTGCAGTAGGTTGAGTCGTCCATGCTCTCGCGGGGTGTGGTCAGTAGACAGAAGAAATCGCACCTTAGATCAGCGACGCGGAAGAGAGGGGCAAAAATCCCGCAGGTTAATTTTTTTTATTCGTTTTCGTTAGGCTAATTCTCACCAAGAGGGACGTCAGCCGGCCGTAGTAATCGTATACGCTTAGTCATAAATCACGTGATATTAGTTTAGTGCACTATGCCCGTGCACATGTTAGTAACTACTCTATACTTACATGCTATAAGTATATGTAACGCGTTACTATAGGCAGAACTGTCGACTAGCTCCCCGCAAGTCCGCACTATAGGTTTAAATACCCAGCGACGCTTGCTCGTCCCGCAGGTTAATGAAGAGGTGTGTGACGCGCCAAGATCCGTCGCGTCGGAGCGGGTAAACGTCTTCCGGCAAAAAGTTGAGTTCGTCGCCCTCATCACCGCCAGTCCCCGCCATAAATACCGAAAATGGCCACCAAACGCGAATACAACACCGACGAGCCGTCAAGCTCCAAGCGCGTCAAGATGGAGAACGGCAACGGCAAGCTGGACCCCGCAAGCAACCCCTACCTCGCCCACCACTACAACGATGGCGCGAACAGTAAGCCCTCTTTTGCTCCCAGCTCACGTTGAGTGCTGACGTTCGCGCACCAGATGCCCCCAACTTCGCCGACGGCCTGTCCTCGTTCAAGCGCCATGCGTCAACCGCAGAGCAAGCCAGCGCCGCCGAAGACGGGCCTCTCAATCCGTTCACTGGCAAGGCGCTGTCGAGCCGCTACATGGGCATCCTGAAGAAGCGGAGGGAGCTGCCTGTCCACAAGCAGAGGTAAGGAGCCCTTTGCTCGCCACCGCAAGGCCCGCTCTGACGGGACACTCGCACAGATTCTACGCATCAGTAGCGGGCTGAGAGCTCGTGCTCCGTCCGCCGGTGTGTGCCTGCAAGTGTTCCGTTGGTGCTGGTGCCTCATCTCCAGGCTCTGCTAACCGCGCGCAGGCATGAGTTCCTCCAACTATACCAAGACAGCCAGGTCCTCGTCTTTGTTGGTGAGACTGGTTCCGGAAAGACAACGCAGATCCCGCAGTTCGTGCTCTTCGACGACCTCCCGCACCTAAACGGCAAGATGGTTGCCTGTACTCAACCCCGTCGTGTTGCCGCCATGTCCGTCGCGCAGCGTGTCGCCGAGGAGATGGATGTGGGCCTGGGAGACGAAGTCGGTTACAGCATCCGTTTCGAGGACAAGACCGGGCCCAACACCATCTTGAAGTACATGACGGATGGAATGTTGCTGCGCGAGGCCATGCACGACAACAACCTGACGCGGTACAGCACCATCATCCTCGATGAGGCGCACGAGCGTACGCTGGCAACAGATATCCTCATGGGTCTGCTGAAAGAGGTGGTCCTGAGGCGCAAGGATCTGAAGCTTATTATCATGAGCGCCACCCTCGACGCGACCAAGTTCCAAAAGTACTTTCACAACGCTCCGCTACTTGCAGTGCCTGGACGAACCCATCCAGTCGAGATCTTCTACACACCAGCGCCGGAGCGAGACTACGTAGAGGCTGCGCTCCGCACAGTTTTGCAGATCCATTCGACGGAAGACGAAGGCGACATTCTGCTCTTCCTTACTGGAGAGGAGGAAATCGAGGACGCTTGCCGAAAGATCAATTTGGAGGCGTCAGATTTGATTAGGGAGGACGCCGCAGGGCCGCTTGCCGTATACCCATTATACGGAACGCTACCTCCTGCCCAACAACAGAAAATCTTCAGTCCCGCACCTCCACCAACAAGGCCTGGTGGGCGACCGGGACGCAAGTGTATTATATCGACAAATATCGCAGAGACATCGCTTACTATCGACGGTATCGTGTACGTGGTTGATCCAGGATTCAGTAAACAGAAGGTCTACAACCCGCGTATCCGTGTTGAGTCGTTGCTCGTTTCACCTATCTCAAAACCATCTGCGCAACAGCGAGCTGGTCGTGCCGGTCGTACGAGGCCGGGGAAATGTTTCCGATTGTACACGGAAACCGCGTTCAACGAAAATTTGATCCCGGAGACATATCCTGAAGTGCTGAGGTCGAACTTGGCGAGCACTGTCTTGGAGCTAAAGAAGTTGGGTGTGAAGGATCTGGTCCACTTTGACCTCATGGATCCACCAGCGCCGGAGACGCTGATGCGAGCTCTCGAAGAACTCAACTATCTGGCATGTCTAGATGACGAGGGCGAATTGACCACTCTAGGATCCCTCGCCTCCCAGTTCCCGCTAGATCCTGCATTGGCGGTTATGTTGATCACCTCGCCCGAGTTCTATTGCTCTAACGAGATCCTGTCTCTCACGGCACTGCTCTCTGTTCCACAGATATTCGTCCGTCCCGCAAGCAACCGAAAGCGCGCGGATGAGATGAAGGATCTTTTTGCACATCCTGAAGGCGATCACCTGACAATGCTCAACGTCTACCACGCGTTCAAGAGTGAGGAAGCTCAGGCGAACCCCAAGCAATGGTGCCATGACCATTTCCTTTCTTACCGAGCGTTGCAACAAGCCGACAATGTCCGTCTGCAGCTCAAGCGCATAATGGAGCGTGAGGAGCTTGAGCTAATGTCAACATCGTTCGAGAATAAGAAGTACTACGAGAACATCCGAAGAGCACTTGTAGCCGGTTTCTTCATGCAGGTCGCCAAACGCGAAGGTAACGGCAAGTCGTACATGACTGTTAAGGATGAGCAGAATGTTCTGCTTCATCCAAGCACAGTGCTTGCTCAAGATAGCGAGTGGGTGGTGTATAACGAGTTTGTTCTGACCACGAAGAATTATATTCGTACTGTGACCTCGGTGAAACCCGAGTGGCTTTTGGTAAGTCTTAACGGATGTTCTCTTTCTATGACTATGCTAATGCATACCAGGACATCGCGCCGAACTACTACGACATCTCTAGCTTCAAAAAAGGCGATATCAAGTCGGCGCTGCAACGAGTGGCAACAAAGATACAGCGAAAGGAGGCCGAAAAGGGGAAGCGATGAGCGTGGGTTAGATAGCTGTTTGTTGAAGATACTGGAGGATTTCACTAGCCACGTATTATTGGGGATAAGATACCCTGCTGCGGCGTGTACGATATGTTCTGTGGCTAAGGATGTGTACTCGAGGAAGGCCTTGGGGTGGATGCTCGATGTGGAGGAGCTGATTAATGTTCAATTATGGACATGACTTTGAATTGCAGAAAAGCTTCTCTACATATTAGGGTTGCTTGCTCGCTGTATCTGTTTCTCCTTGTTTGCTTGATTCCAGCTGATCGTGATTTTGACTGGAATTATATGGAAATGTAATTTCGATCCTATGTTGATAGACCGAGTACGTGCGTAGACGGATCAGTGAAAGTACTGTAGGCTATAGGTAATAAGCATTAATAGATCTTCTCCTACCGCTGACTAACACCCTAACCCAACCTAGCGTCGGTAATCCTACCTCCGACTTCTCCAACTTTTTTCGACGCGCGAATCCCGTCGCGCAACACCCTCGATCGCAAACTCCGCACACGCCGCAACTCGCCTCCAATAATTCCCAAAATGGCGCGAACCCAAGAAGACGAACCCTCCCTCCTATACATCGAGCGCATATCGCAATACGTCCCTCTGCCGCCCGCGAGTCTCCATTCCGCGCTCCCCGCCCTCTGCACAGAAGTTTTCTCTCCACTACTACTAAATTATTACCCGCCCGTGAAAGGCATAGTGCTAGCATACGATAACGTGAAATTAAGTTCGGAGCCGCCACGGACCGTCTCTACATCGAAGCGCAGTCGAAGGCAAGCAGCTAGCGAGGAAGTCGTGGAGGGAGGCGAGGATGAGCCTGGCGTTGTGCTTCTCCACCAAATTGACGAATACGCTTCTCCTTACGTCTGGGCTACTGCGTCTCTTCTCGTTTGGCGCCCCGCGCCAAACTCGTACCTCACTGCGACGCTCACACATCAGTCTGCGACACACATCACGCTCTCGCACCTCAATACGTTCGCTATCTCCGTGCTGAAAGAGAATCTGCCGCAGGATTGGACGTGGCATGCTGAGCAGGAGAATCGGAAGAAGAAAGGGTGGGATGGGAAGATTGCGGATGAGGGGGGCTGGTGGGTTGATGGGGAGGGCGCGAAGGTGGACGGGGGCACGGAGATGCAGATTAGAGTCAGGGAGTGGGATGTTAAGGGCGGAAAGGGCAAGGGACATTTACGGATTGAGGGGAGCTTGCGGAGTGTTGAGGAGGAGCGCAGCGCAGCGGACAGAAGTAGGGGCAAGGCGCCGGTGAGGAATGGGATGCGCAACGGCGAGGTTATGGAAATAGATTGAAGGACAGGTTGTCATCCGGACTACTTCAATCGCCAGAGGGCATACGGGAACAGGGCGCTTGCAGCAGAGGCCGTGGAGCGCGGGTGGCATAGAGTTGATGAAGGTTTGGTGCCCAGTACCAGGGAGCCTCGGCGCTTGTGGGGAGGGTACGGCAGAGAGAATGGATGAGGATCGAGGCTAGGTGGTATGAACCTTGGGGGTATATTTTTTTTATTCGTTTTCTTTTGGCTATTCTCATCGAGAGGGACGTCAGCCGGCCATAGTAAGCGTACACAACGCTTGGGGGTATATATTCATCTCCGCCTCATAGCTCGTCATCATCGCGAGCAAACCTATTTCGTCGTCCTAAAAATCTCTGCATATGGCTTGTGCTGCATTTGCACATCCATTGGCCTCTTTGCTCGTTACTTCATTTTAAATGCCATCCAGAATCCTTGCGGGCTTTTACGCAACCGCAAAATGCCGATCGAAAACTCTAACACCCACCTCCGCAACACACTACCCCAATTCCTCACAAATAATCCTTCTTCCTTCCGGTCCTTGTATATTGATTCAGATGCCATTCAACATCTCCCTCCTTTGAGTCCAACGTCCCACTCCTGATCTCAAACAGTCTCATGCTCATTCTCGGCCCCACTTCCGCCAACTCCACGCTTTGATATCCAGTGCGAACATAAACGTGATGACGGACCTCTATTGTATCCTCGCGGTTGCTACATAATAGTGGTATTAGTATAGCACTTAAATGGTTCTGCAACTATAACTTACACAAAGGTGACAACCCTGTTGCCCGTCTTCGCTGACCCCTCACGAGGTGGAAACAGGTGCTTTAGGATGGTGACCACTCGTTCGCCGAGCTTCGAGGTGAAGCCTTCGAAGATGAGATGTGGGTAACTCTCGGATACTGTGCCGCGAGATGCATTCGGGATATCCGAGCGTAGTGTCACATTGTGCAGAGAGAAGGACGCAACGGGTCCATGTGGCAGGTGCGATATCGTCATCGCAGTCGGGGTTCCTCGATGCTCATGCACTATTCGAATTGAGTTAGAATCAAAACAATCCAAGACAAGTGTAAGATCCTACCTAGCACCACATCACTCAGGCCGCTCGCCAGCGCGCTCCCGACCAGATTTCCTAATATAAGGTTGCCTCGATTCAACCGAATGCTCGTCGGGAGCAGCAACCGAATTTCTTTAGCAAATGTGGATAGCCGGGAACTTGGATCGCGCGAAGTGGTGACGATGATGCGGGGATCGACTACTCCTGACAGACTTGAATATTCATCGTCCAGACCAAGCTCTTCCTCGACGGTGCGGTCCGCGCGCGATTCGTCGTACTTGTAGTCGGCTCGGAGGGACGTGTCTTCTGCGAGGTCCTTGGTGAGCGCGGCTTGCCAGACGCCAGGCTTGCCTTGAGAGACGCTCTTTTACTGGCAAGTTCTGCATCTCGTAGGGTGAGGGCGCGGCGACTATCATAGTTAGCAGATTCTGACAAACGAAGTATGAGACCTACTAAAGGTAGTCGCGCCGTTCTCTTGCCTGTCTGCGGTGCATGGATGTGTAATAGCCGGCGATTTATTCTAGTAGTAATTTCGAATCGTTCGAGTAATTTGATAATAAGTGTGATAGAGGGTTGGATCGTGTCTCAAGCTCGGGTGCGGAATCGGAAGTTCGTGATGAAATTTTGGTGGAGCAATTGCACGGACCATATTTTTAGTAGGGCTAGCTGAACGGCCATGGGTGGAGCCGCCGAACCTCATCCTCCTCAAAACCGCAAAACCGACGATCAGTAGGACGAGAACAGGCAAACCTTATTCATATCAAAATCATCAATCTACCATTATAATCTATTGAAATCTAATATCACCGAACAACAGTCTAAGAGCTCCAACATATCACTCCGTCTACGCTTTTTAGTTCTGAAATATTCCACCGCAGTATTTATCGCCCAACATGTACCGGAATCCTACGCGACCGATGCTCAGAGCTGAGCCCGCATATCGGATACTCGTTCGACATCTCTCGGACCGGTCCGGTTCTTCGCCACTGTGTCATGCCTCGACTTTGCATCGACACGGTTCTTGAAGATCTCATTCTTTCCGTGTCCTCCTGGATCCCCTGCTTGTTCTGCCTAGCTGTTCCCTGGCACTTGTTCCACATGAAAGAGAAGGTCTGGGTCGGCGTCATCGTCATTTCCGCGCTCGTCGTTGCCGATGAAGACTTGGATCTTGGACACCCTTTTCAGGCCAAGTTCAGCTTTGTGGGTGATGAGCATGTATCCGATCGATACCCCGATGGGTGATCCTGTTCAAATTCCGTCAGATTGAATTTACAAGGGCGTCTCCCTGCGGGTGTCCATACCTAGTAGCGCCTTCCCTTCATCACTATCGGCATCGAACGTCGTCCCTCAGCGTTGACAACGTACCGTAGCGAGTACGGCCACAAGTACGGCCGAGCCGTGCACAGATTGTATGTTGGCTAATTTCAAGATTAAAAGCGCACTCTATACACCGTGCACAGCTCGGCCGTACTTACGGCCGTACTTGCTACGGTACGTTGTCAACGCTGTCGTCCCTGGCCAGTTGTCCAGCTCCACCTTTCTATTCCCAAGAGCCCTAGCGACGATTTTTCACCGCTTGAACGTTTGCAAGCCCTTGCACCCAATAGTAGCGAAGATTCTGCACGTCGGGGTTGTCGCGGTGCCAAAAACCGTACATGAAATCGGAGAAAGACCTCAGTGCCGGCAGCTCTGATGGGTCGGGATTTGGGACATCCCAGTTTTTCTTAGCCTTTTCAACAGCGCCGAAAATCCATTGTCCGAATATCACTACGAGATTGCTAAGCATCAGATACATGTATAGTAAATGATTAGGGTGTACGCGGGTAGGGCGCTCGTTGATACGTACCTCCGCCTCTGTGATTGATGCCGATATCGAAGTATGATCCAGTTTGCTATTTTTTTTATTAGCGGCTACACCCCCACAGAGCACTTGTGGTCCTTACTCTGTACTCCTTGCCGTCCACTTTGTACATCTGTTCCTTTACCGGAAGTACCTCTCGCTTGCCCTCGTGCATTACCGAAAAGCACTCATTATCGCCGCCTTTGGCTTTTGGTCTTCCGTTCAGATTCAACGCCTTCATTGCGGTCGTGTATTTCCAAACTTCTATAAAGTCGCAATCACCCTGATCGGAGAGATTTTCTTCCCAACTCCATTTCAACAAACCATCTGTCCATTAAATTAGTAACACCATCTCTGTAGCTCGGCGAAGAGTAATTACCTTTGAAGTCACCTTGCCAGGGACTGCGCATAGTACCCGATGATACCTGGAAAATCCTGGCCGCTTCCGCGTCTGTGGCCGGCATAGCAGTCACAAATTGATCTCCTTTGCATTGTTTATCATTCCATAGTTTATCGTCGGCAGTAGAGAGTTCATCGAATGCTATTTCCGGCGACGTGAGCTTGAAAAGCGGAGATATCTCTCGTTGTGGGAGATGCGCGGAGACGCTCCTTCCGGGTTGATCGATGGCAACACCACGAGAGTCGGGATCGGACGGGCTGAATCGTGCCCAAACTAGGCCTGCGAGCAGGATGCAGTATACAACAAGGGTGAGCTTCATGGTGGCGTCGGAGGTAGACGAGTGTTGAGCTAGGTTGAACGGAGGAATGGCGAGTAAGAGAAGGGTGCTTAAAGCGAGTTTGGGCCACCCAGACGACCTCGATTGTAGGTCACAGAATCTGTGAGAACTGGGAAAGCTAAAATGAAGGACGGGGTTTGGGTTGGAGCAGGCGTCGAGAAAACAAGTTTGCTTTCGCTCACTTGCACCACCACCAAATGCAAGTTGCCCGTTCACAGGTCATAATGTTTGGTGTGCGTATACAGTGACGGATTCGAGGTTGCTGTAATGTGATCATCTCATTGATCATCTCCAAGATGTCTAGCTGTGTATACTTAACGAGCAGCTTCCAATTTTTCGTTGCTTTATTTCATCAAAAAAAGAAAAGAACCCACCCGTCGCTAAGGGCAAGGTTATGGTTGTGGCGTGGTAAGAACATTGCGGCATTGTCAGATGTCAAACGCTAGGCCGCTCTAACGTATTGTGGCTAGTGCGGCTGCCACAAGATGGAAACTGCGACATGTGAAAGAGAGCTCGGCACCCTCATCAACGATCAGATGCACGACAACGAACCTTACCGTCCCAATCCATCGTTTTGCCGCGGGGAGCAACAAATAACAGCTGCGCCATGCTGAACCCCCGACACGGCTGCGGCTGATCACCTGCCAGCATGTCGTCGCAGCAGCCGGGATGGGCCCTCGCGGCCCTCGCGGCCACCGTGTGGGCCTGTCTGCTCGACCTCTTCGTCTTTTGGCAGCGGGTACGCATCCACGCCGTCACTTCCTGCTTCATCCGACGTCGGCCGATATGCTGACTGCAGTCTCCAAGAAACTCTGCTCGTGGTGGAAGCAGCAGAAACCACGCGACATCCTCCGCGACAACCTCGCCTCCTCCAATCTGTACGAAGAATACGAAGCCGCCGCTTTCCAGCTCGACGAGGAACTCGGCTACGATCTCTGGCGCCAGAACCCCACCTCCAAGTTCTACGACTATCGTCTCATCTACGAGCGTCTGCAAGCCATCATCGAAGCCCGCGAGGAGAATGACATTCTCGGCTTGGTCTCGTTGTTGCGCAGCGGGTTGGTGCGGAACCTGGGCAATATCACGGCGCCGAGGCTGTTCAACCGGGCGTACGCGGGCACAAAGCTGTTGATTGAGGACTATATCACCCAGGTTGCGCTGGCCGTCGACTATGTCTCGAGCTACCCGGTGACGGCTCAGTCGGAACTCACGAACCAGAACAAGCTCGATGTGCTGCACGATACCCGGCAGGCGTTTGGACGCTCAGTTTTAGTCCTCCAAGGCGGCTCCATCTTCGGCCTCTGCCACCTGGGCGTCGTGAAAGCGCTGCATCTCCGCGGTCTCCTCCCCCGTATCATTAGCGGAACAGCAACCGGCGCTTTGATAGCAGCTCTCGTCGGCGTCCACACCGAAGACGAGCTGCTCGACTTCCTCAAAGGCTCTAGCATAAACCTCACAGCCTTCTCCACGAACAAAGAAGCTCAGAACAAGAGTGCATGGTATCAGACACTCATCCGGCGCATAAAGCGCTTTTGCCGCGAGGGCTACTTCCTCGATGTCGATGTGCTAGAGCAGGTTGTACGTGCAAATGTTGAGGATCTCACTTTCGAAGAAGCCTACCTGAAGACAAAGAGGGTGCTGAATATCACCGTCTCCACTACGGGCGGAGGCGGCGTTCCAGACCTCCTCAACTATCTCACCGCCCCCAACGTCCTTATCTGGTCTGCCGCTCTCGCATCGAATGCATCTTCATCTACACTGTACCATCCGGTATCCCTTCTCTGCAAAGACGACGCCGGCCGTATAACACCGTGGTCGCCCTCTCTATCTACCACTTTCCGCCCGTGGACACATGCTTCTTACGCTGATACTCGAGAGTCGCCGCTCCACCGCATTGCGGAGCTTTTCAACGTGAATCACTTCATCGTCTCACAAGCACGACCTTATCTTGCTCCTTTCCTGCGTTCCGACCTGCACCACCCTAATCCCAGACACGACAGCGGGAACCATCGACTTAGCATGCCAATTCTGCGCCTCGTGGTTATGGAG
The DNA here is from genome assembly GCA_009805535.1 of Laburnicola sp. JP-R-44. NCBI lineage: Eukaryota > Fungi > Ascomycota > Dothideomycetes > Pleosporales > Didymosphaeriaceae > Laburnicola > Laburnicola sp. JP-R-44. The sequence continues at coordinate 98,207 of SELF01000041.1, forward strand.
ATCCAGCACCGCCTCCATCAACTTAACGAACTGGGTGTTCTTCCCCCTTCCATACGCCGCTTCCTGTTAGACGAAAACGTTCCCGGGCCGTCTCTCACTCTGGTTCCAGAACTCACGCCTAGCGATTTCTTCAAGCTGCTCGAGAATCCAACGAAAGATGCGCTGGACTACTGGATCCGCAGAGGCGAGAGGAGCGTGTGGCCCGCGGTGGGCGCGCTCAAAGTCAGGTGTGCAATCGAAGTCGAGCTGGATAGGGGATATCAGCTGGTAAGGCGGAGGAGGAGGAACGGCCTCAAGAGCGGGAAGGAGAGTCCGACGGAGGGAGAATATGGAAGAGCTGTGTTGAGGAAAAGTGGCAGTAAGGGCGACATGCCGGAGAGGGAGAGAAGGAAGAGGGCGGCGAGTTTTGGCGAGGAGTTGAGGTCTGGATGAACTTTTTATTGCGATGAACTTGTGTATTGTTGCTACATTACAATTACGGAACTAAAAGTTTAGTACGCTCCTTCTCTCTCCTCGTATTTATCACCCTCCACAAGTCTGATCTTGCCTAGCCCTGTAGCAATGATAGCATCAGGCCCCAATTCAAGCCCACCCAACTTGGTCGCCCCCTCGTCAAGTCCCCACAGCGTAAGCCCGATGTAATTCGTGCCCTGGTAGTTCAAAATGCCCTGCGGCACGGGGAACCTTGTCTGCGGCCCCATATGACTGACATACTTGCCATACTGCCAGCCATTCACAAACAGCTGCACGCGATGCGCGCTGCTGCTCGTGATATTGGCAAACGTAAACGACAGCGGCACGTCCCACCCAGCGGGGACATCGAGGTCGAATTCGGCGGCGAAGAAGCCAATGCCCGGCTTCTCGATGCCATCGACGACGGGGCCAGCGCTATCTTCCCAGTCTACATCCTGCGCGGCGAGCGCACCGGGGAGATGCAGGCCGTTCCGCTCGACGAACATGCCGCCTTCATTCAAGGGGCCTCGGCTCTTATCCACGTAGTCTTCTGCGCCGAGGTTGCCTGTCATCTTCCAGGTTACGTCGGCTTTATCGTGCCCGTCGAGGGTGTAGTCCATGATGCCGCGCGGGTTCTTTGTCGTTTCGTCGCCGATGGTCCAGTTTTCGTCGAGGCCCATGTTGTCAATCACGACGGTGATGACGTGCGTGGTGTTTACTGTGAGTGCGGGCAGGGAGAGGGTCGACTTGCCGAAGTAGTTCGTGGTGCCGCGCCAGCTGCCGAGGAAGTGGTCGTCGAGCCAGACGGAGGCGCCGTATGCGGAGCCGCCTTGGGTGATGATGGTGAGCTGTTTTTCGGCGCCTGAGGCGGAAAAGTGGCCCCGGAAGAGGAGCGTGCCGGTGTGGTAGCCGTAGTCGGAGCCGTAGAGGGAGGTTGGTGTGTTGAGGTCGCGGTGGGAGTTGTAGGTTTCGGAGAGGTTGGCCGATGTCCATTGGGAGTCGTCGTAGGTGGATTGGATTTCGGGGAGCGAGTCGATGTATTTCCAGTCTAGGGAGGTGAGGTCGGGGATGTCGATGGTAGGCTTAGCGTAGTCGATGTTGGCGGTGATGATGCCGTCTTCTGAGGTCTCGAAGTCGAGGTCTTGGCCGTTGAAGCTTAGTTTGGAGAGGGAGGAGGGGGCGCCACCGAGGATTTCGAGAGGGGTTGTGCTGTTTACGTCGCCGGTCAAAGCAAGGGTGGTGCCGTCGACATTGGCAGTGCGCATGAGGTAGCCGGCTTTGAGGATGACGGGGGAAGAAGAGTCGTGGGCTTCTTGGTCGACGGACCAGTAGTTGTATGCAGAGTTGCGATCTGCACGAGTTAGTTAGACCCTATGCTTTCGTCGTAAGATTAGGAGCTTACCGAGCATATAGACGTAGATAAAGTCGCTATCGACACCGACCTTTGCAACCTTCCTCGTTCCATCAGCCTTGAAATTAAGCAAAGTGTAGCCTCTTGTAGCAGTAGACTTCACGTCACCCTCAAGGACATCCAGACCAGTCACAGCAAGAACAAGTTCGTGCGTTTCGCCTGGGCCGCCATAAACGACGAGGACAGTCTTATCGTCGTACTTGTGCCAGGTGAAGATCTCAGCAGTCGAGTAAACAAGCGTCGCGCCACCGATGTCATAATCGCTGACATGGACTTTGGAATCCCGTCCGCTGAGAGTAAGGCTGGTGCCGTTGTACTGCGGGATGGTCGTGTTTCCAAAAGCGGATGTCTCGATGGTGAGCTTGTAGCTAGCGGAATCATACGTGTTGTACTTTGTATGGCGTACAAAGTAGAACTTGGTGTTGTTGTTCGTTGCATCCGTTACCATAATGTCGGGCGAGGTCGTCCACTGCGTGGTTGAACTGTGGCCGCGCGCAGCCGTCAGGTACGCGGGTGATACCTTGAAGAAATTTGCCTGCAGTTTCAGCTCGGAATACTTTTCCCGATCGACCTGACGATCCTCCGCGATGGCTGCCGCGTAGTCATAAGAGGTATATCCCTGTGGGTGTCCAAGATTGCCCCAGTTGGTACCTCCAAATGTCATGTAAATGTTCAAGATGGTTACGCCGAAACTGTACAAGTTCTTGTAGAACACGCGTTCAAACTCATAGTTGACGAGTTGCAGACAATTGGTGAAGCCAGGACCACCCCAGGGATCAAACGAGCCACCTTGAAACTCGAGGATGGAGTAAGGCGTGCTGGGGCTCTGGTTCAAATGTTTCTCTCGCCAGTCAGTGGGCAATGAGTTGTCGTTCCAGACCGTGGGATTGGAGCAGTCGAAGGCGACCGGATATCCATCATGGCCATAGATGTCAACGGCGGCCGGCTGTCCAGGTGCGTTGTGGCCCTTGGGCGAAGCGTCATTGCTAATCAGTGGGACCACGACGCCGGCGTTGCGGATCTGATCTATGACATATTGCATATAGTTGGGATCCGGGAAAGGCTGGACCTTAGATTCAGTGTACTCGTTTTCAGGTTGGACGAGAATGATAGGACCCCCATTGGTGATCTGGGCTCCAGCGATGGTTTTGCCAATGTTTGCCATGTAGCTGCATTCGTTAGCAACGCCATCTAATAGTGAAGATGGTGGACTTACTTGTCGGTTGCATTCAGGTAATCTTCAGCTGCTGTTCTGAGCATGCCCTGGACCCGTTGAATCCACCCTGGGTAGCCACCTCCAGAGACCTCAGCATTTATGTACGGCCCCGGGCGTGCAATAAGGTAGATGCCAGCGTCGCTAGCCGCATCGAAGAAAGGCTGGAGGTCGAAGACACCCTCCTCACGATATTCGCCAGGTTTGCCCTCGAGCAATGCCCAGTCGACATAAAACGACACACCGTTGAAACCAAGGGCTTTGATCTTCTGAAATACATCGATGTAGAGATCTGGGACAGGAAGTCTATATTTGTGTCAGTGGTTTTATGTCATTTATGAGTGGATCATGTTACCTGTAAGGATGGACCTCTCCACTGTAGAGGAAGAGCCTCTCCCCATTGATGAATATCGTGTTCTCATCCCAAGTGACCTGCACAACAGTCAGTATAGTCTCACATCTGCATCATTGATCCACTCACAATATCCTGCAATGGCTCCCTCTTATATGGCATGATGAAGTCCTTGGGCGAAGCATACCCAAGAGCCCTCGCCTTGGCTCCAACCGCAAAACAAGCCAGCGCAACCGCGCCCACAGCGTTAAAGAGATGCTTCATCTTGCAAAATCTCTGTCCTCAGAGGTCAAAGGTCAAGCAAAGACCGCGCGACCCTTTGCACCTGGGCCACTTCCCTGTTAGATATACCCCTAGGTCCACTGTGCCCCATTGCACCCATACCCTGACTTATTTTTCACAACCATGGCCTTGTTGGATTAGTGACACTATGACGATCTCATCAATCTTGTGATGACACCTCGCGACATTGTTTCCCCCTCTCCCGGCAAGGTTTCCGCAGCCGCCAGGCACGCGGCCCTCGCCGTCCCGGAAGGTGCTTCTTTCCCACCAACCCGCGTGCACCTTGACGCGGTCTGCCCAGCTTCGCGCAGCATTAACGCGAGTTTCAACTCCACTCAGAGTCCACTGTTTGCGGGGGAAAAAGACACCGTTGTCAAGCGCCGGTCACTACTCATACTAAGAAAAATGGCCTGGGATGTGGACTAGGCACTAATGCCTGTCATCCTTGCCTGGACACGCGCACTTGTGATCGCAGGCTTGGATAAATAGATTAAAATTAACGGCCTGCGGAGTGGCGGTGCGCACTGACGCTCCGCGGCTCCTTGGATATCCTTGGATACGTGCCGAGGCAACGAAGTAAAGCGCTGAAACGGTGTGTAAATGCGTGCTGGTCGCGAATGGAATGGCGATGAGGTCCAAGAAACATAGAGGGGTGAATGCAGGGGGTGAATGCAGATGCACGGTCCAGAAAAGCGACTAGCCTAGTGTGGTTAAAGGAACGGCAGGGGCGGTCTGCTCCGGCGCCTAACACTGAGGCTAACAGCACGCACGCGACTCCATCTCCATTGTTTTGCCCACAAAGTCTCGGTCTACCTCGGATGTCTCAAAGCACCCATCACGCAAATGTCTCATTCGGCCTCGTTGCAGGGACGTCTACACAGACAGGACCTTCCAATATCAACCTAGCTAGATGCTACAAGCAGACAGACAGCATGTTAGGTTCTGCCCTTAATCATCGGGTTATGCTTCGGCTCCGTACTGTAGTTAATCCCAATCGCGCCCTTTTTTTCACGTACTTTAGCTGTTGAGCTTAAGTTGTGCTGTTAAGTCTTCTAATCTGTAAAAGGTTTAAGGTTTTTTTTTTGTAAACAAAGCTGCATCCCGTAACTATACTTTGGTAAAGGAAATAACTAGCTATAGCCTATTTTTCTGTGTACCAGCTCTGTGGAAGATATCTATCTGTAAAAGGTTGATGAGTTGACTATAGACGGATATGAATGAATAAGAATCTACGCTCAATCACATAACAACGACACCCTCTCCACCAACTCAACGAACCACTCACCCAGCAAAGCTATCTGGCGGACTGCACATGGGTCGTCATGCCGAACCGTCCGGGCTTTGAGTTCATGCGATCTGGTCACGGGAGAAAAAAAAATCCCACCTTATGCGCGAGCAAGAATATCTCCAGTGTTACACAAAATATTCAGAGTACCTCCATTTGCATGCTATTCAACATACGCTAGAAAGCAAAAATCGACCGTTACGCATCATGAACCGCCAACCACCAGATCATTCACGCAGGCGCAGCCCTTATGTCTTGATAGTAAACAGACACTAAAATCAAACGACCTTGCTGCATGCAGAACTGTGACCAGCCCGCAATTGCTTTTCCAGATATCCACCATACAAAAATCGCTTTCGTGAGAAGGTCGTGCTCCTATGAACTAGGGCAAAACGAACGTGGCTTCCACCGAAGAGGGTGAAAACGAGCGAACAAGAACCACAAAGGCAATCAAACGGGATAGAATAGGTGTTAATGACTGTCGATCGGATAGAAATAATCAGATCAGGCTGGCGGCAAGGTGATGGTCGAGAAAGATAAGCTTACAATGCTCCTAGGCCGATGGTGGGAAACGAGAAGCCGTATCATATACCCTGATTTGCAGTGTAGTAGTTGGTGGGCGACATGAAGAATGAAGGTTGGACAGTTGTAAGATGGGGATCGTTGCTCATGCTAAAGTTGTCCATACTAGATTGGAATTGGTAATCCCAAGTAGACTCGGGATACATCTGGTTGAATTCCTGGACCCCTGCTCGATAATTACCGTTCTCCTGGGAATAGTGACCGGTAGTCATGCTGCGATCTCCGGGTATGTTCGCGATGGCTCGTTCTTTGCTGGTAGAAGAATACGGAGCCCCTGAGGCGGGTACAGAGTACCGTGAGGCCTCAGCAGGTGGTGCTGTAAAGGTGCAGTAGCTGGCTGGATGCCCTGGTATAGGACGTGATTGTTCGTACCGTGACTGGCTGGTACTTATATGGCTGGGTGTCGGCGTAGGAAGTCCATGATGCTGCTGTGCATAATTCTGGCTGTTGATTGCATTAAAGCCCGGCTGCGCAGGAGACGGAGAGACTAGATCAGGGGTCCCTTCAACGGTCTCTCCGTCCTCACTCTTCACAGCACAAGGGCTATAAGGTTGACCTGTGCTTTCAAATTCGTGTCGAAGGTCCTGATTGACTGAGAATTGCTCGGGATCCGCTGTACCGGATTCTTCGTTCGCTTGGTGATCACCGAATTCCTTGAGCGCCTTCTCCACCTGCTCGTAACGTCTCAGGCTGTATTCACTACTGCTTTCTGTGGAACCGTTAGTAGAACTACCGGGGGAGTTACCGACCCAGTCCTTGTAATTCTTTGTTGCAATCCTAAGATGATTATATAGCTCCCGGAGCGTTCTGCACCAGGGGCGAGCCATGGTCACTCGTGTTTGCAGATGATTCAGAAGGTTGCAGGCCTTGTCGCAATTTTCAAAGTCCATGCGGTTGTCTCGACCTGGATGCTTAATGCACAGGAAGCCTTCGTGATCCATATTGGGAAAGAAAGCACACCAGATCACTAGAGCCATGTTAGTTTTCCAGTTTTAAAGCCGCTTGAGACCATAATCTGACTTGCCTGTAAAAACGACATGGTAAATGACGAATCCCGTGAATGGTGTCTCAACTGATACTCCACGTTGTTTGCAGGTCCACATGAGATCAAGGAACTCTTTTGTAGCCCTGAAGCAGCGGCTCGCGCTGTCCTTCCAGAAGGTCGTAGAAGTAGACCGGAATTCTTCTAACATGGGGCCATCGACAGGACCTTCAGGACCTGATTTGGGGTCGGTAAGGAATGGCAGGTACTCTCGATGAAGTGCAATATTACACAAAGTAAGAACTGAGTGCAGGAGGACGTAGGATGTCGACGTGCGGCGGCTGATGTGGACGTTCGTCCGTGATGAGGTCAACCGGAGGTCAACCGGAAGTCTCTGGGTGAGATCCTTTAGTCTCTCGTCTAATTTGTAGAATCTGCTTCCTCTATTCCATGGAACCATTGTCTCATTTCTGTACGAATTAGCGCTTGGTAAGGCAACAGAAATGGCCCACTCACCGCCGAGTTACATTGCAAGCGTAGTAGATGACGTCTCCATAGAGGTCCAAAGCCTTGAGAAACCAGACGAGTGTTTCTTGGGCGTCCTCATCCTCCCACTTGACCTCTGGCCCGTTCAGATCTGGCTGGTAATACTTCTTTCGTCGAAGCTTGAACTCGTCAGCCGTTTCCCGCAACATTCTCGTCTTCGTATTGATTCCAAACTCGAAGGCACGGTCACTACAAGGTAGCTGGACTACTGTATCCTCTTCCTCTATACGAATCCTACGGCGTCTTTCTTTCCCACTGCTCATATATCGATCCATGATGAAACAGCTCCAGAAGGTACGGCGTCTGGTTTCTTCTTCAATGAAGCGCTCTTCTTCCGTCAGAGTGGAATCGCGAGGCTCCGACCTTCTGATGGATCGATTAATATTCCACTGCTGGTCGGTAAGACCTTGTTCGAATTGACAACCCAGCTGCTCTACGCAGGATATTGCGATGCCAATTGTAATAAAGCTATTCGGTCCTTGGCCGTCCCCGTGCGCATGCATACCGAGCCTATACACAGACAAGTCATCAGCCAACAGCACACTGTATATTTATGGACTCGCTTACATTAGCAATGCCTGCACGGTCTGAATCGAGGGTCTCTTTAGAGCGTCACTCTTTTTGATTCTGTCGTCGGCAGCCTCTGCATATTCGCGCGAGATCTTGACCGGGGTGGGATGGCGGCCTTGAGACAGTTGGTGAACGATGCCGTCGTGGAAAGGAACCGTGAGGGCGAGGAAGGCAAGAACTAGTGGGGCAAATGGATCGACCATGGATTGTACATCGGTCTGTTCTAGCTTGGTGACAAAGCTGGCTTCATGGAGGAAAGGAAGATCGGTGGCATAGTGCTGTTTGAAGATGGCGTACAGCTCCCTCCAGACATGCAGGGTAAACAAGTGCGGGCTCAGTATGTCACTGGCTGTGGCAGCTGCGTCCTTGAAAGAAGCTGAGGGGGCAAGCCGTTTGCGTTTCCTCGGCGCTTCTCCCAGTCGATCGGAGGGAACAGCGTCATGGCCTGCGGAGATGCTGGGTCTTCGCACAGCAGCGCCCTCGGCGCCGCTCTCTGGGTATTTACAGGCCTGGTTGGCCTTTGCGCATTTTTCGCATTGCGTGTTAATGCCTTTGTTGTTGCAGCGCACTTTGCTGTGGCGACAACGGAGACAGGCAATGGAGGAGCGCGAGGGGCGGTCAGCAGGTCTCCTCGGGTGATTACCGTTGGAAATGGGCACAGGGTGTGGCGTCGACAGCGGTGAGGCCTGCACCGTCGACGGAGACGTCGCCTGCATGGACGGCGATGGGGGCCGGGGCGGGAGGGCGTGGTGCACGGCGGGCTGCCGTGGTGCCGGCGGTGGTGCTGGCAGTGGTGGTGGCGGTGGTGCTGGAGGCGGCACACTGTGCAAGGGCAAGGAAGCCCTCGCGCCCGGTGTGGTGGCCGCGGGTTTAATTTTGGCGGTGGTCGAGAGAGGCAGCCGTTGTTGCAACGTCGATAGCAAGCCCAATGCCCACGGCGGTGGTGGAGCAAGATGCCGACGGGTGGGTGCTGCGCGGCTGCGCGGCTGCGAGGGATGGATGGAGGCGGCTGCAACGGTCCGGCGAGGTAGGCCAGACAGTCCAGACGGCTCCAAACAGTGCAGGACTTGCGTGTCGTTGCAAAAGGGTTCGGCTCTCTGGCGCGAGGCATCGGGACAGCGCGCTCAAATAGACGACAGCCTACAGGCCGCCGAGGGGCGCTCCGCGTCGGAAAGCGGCAGCTCAGCGCGAGCCGTGCGCTCCCACACTGGTGCAGGTGCTGGCCATTCACCCCCCAGCCGTGCGACCGGTGGCCCCGCACCACCGTGCAGTGTGCACTCACCGATCTGGCACCCTCGCCTGCCGCCATGCTTCAGTGTGCCGTCACGCTCAGCAAGCCCGCCGTCCAGCACTAAGCAGTCGCCGGCCGTTCGAGCTACCCGCGCGTCCGCCAGCTTGGCCGGCTCGCGGAGAGGCAGTGCCACTGTGCCAGTGAGCCTGGACGGCCCGACTTGGTTCGGCCTTCGGTGGCGCGCCCGATGGTGTTATTGCCCCATGCATCATCTGCAGCACCGATTTGCCCGATTTGCACGCCTGCAGCCCAGGGACGCGCCGTTTCGAGCCGGTTACAGCTCTCCTCTTCGGCAAATATCCGAACACCACGAGTCCCCACCGCCGATATCGTTCTACATTTCGCTACTTCTGACGACGCACCTGCTGTTGGAGCCATTCTGGAACGTCTCCGCTCTGATTCGAGACTACGTTTCTTGATACACGCGAGTGGAACCGGGAGCTTGGTGTACGACGGCATGGTCAGTGGCAATGTCGGCAACAAGAGCACCAAGGTCTACGATGATGTCGAGAATATCAAGACTATCAACTCGTGGCCCCGTCAGTCATTGTGGGCATTGGTCGTGGTCCAGGGAACAAGCGCACGCTACAACTGCCCATCCTGATCGAGCTGAGCGACGGAAGTGTTTGAACTGCTAGTGATAGCAGTGGGTATAAGCTCTAGGAGTCGGGCGACGAGGGCCAGGAAGGTGCTAGGATGGGTTCCGAAGGTTAGGTATTTTAAGGGGACGATCAGGGAGGCGGTTGGGGGGAGCTGAAGGGCAAGCAGACAAGGCTGGAGGAGATCGCAGAGGGACATGCTCCTGGAGGAGTGAAGTAGTGCATGGATGCAAACAAAGTGTGGTGGTATCAGGTGATAGTTACCACCCCGCGACAATTCCTACCAGTTCACGGCCACGTTCCCCCTCTGCTCGTCATAATCCGCGCCCTCCCGCTCCCCGTCCAGCACGTCCGCGCGACGAGCTCCAACGCCGGGCGCATTTTCCACGTTGGCCTCGCGTGCCTGCTACTAATAGCCTACTATACACTTCACGCTGACACTCTCGTACTAGTGCGGGAACGGCAACACGTGAACTGCGGGGCGCCCGCTCAGCCACCGCAGCTGGGAGCAAACAGTGAAGCCGTTTTGCCTGACGACATCGCGCCCACGCCTCCGTCGACGCCTGCCATTCCTACTCGCAGCCGTGGCCTCTGCCTGTATTCACTGCACCCGCGACGGGTCCGCTGCGTCTGTCGCCCGACCCACGGCCCGCTTGCCCCTCGCCGCCAGGCACACCACCACCCCGACGCCCTAACGGCGAAGACTCCTCGCCGCGCTCCGCCACCCCGTCGCCAACATGAACGTCGACGAGACCGTTGCCAATGTGCAACGCAAGATCGACAAGGAAAATGCCCTGATCAACGCCGCCAATGTCATGCGCCAGTCGACCAACAATCCCGCCGTGCTGTCACGGCTCGACGGCCAGATACGCGATGGACGGCGCAACATCGAGTACTTCGAGTCGAAACTGCGAGACCTGGAGATGCAGCGGACCCAGAGTAGCCTGGACAACATGAGCCTGCAGCCGGGCATGTCCAACAAAGCGAACAATCCGCTCACGCCTCCCCCGAAAGACAGGTGGAATGAATACATGGGACAAGATCAAGGCGGCTACGGAGACCCGCCAGGAGGCTACAGCAACATCAGCGGCGGGAAGGGACTCATGCCGCCACGAGCTCCGTATGCTCCCCCGGGCCCGGGGTCGCAGCCAAAGCGGCCCAACTACAGCAAACTCGGTGTGTATCAGAGCCTAGCCGTCAGTCATGCCCCAACTCACGCTTAGTGTAGACTTGATCAGATATGACACGTCTTATCTCGGCCCCCGCATCCAGCTCATGCTGTCCCAGCTTGAGTTCAAGCTTAGCGTGGAAAAGCAGTACAAGGATGGAATTGAGAAGATGGTGCGGCTGTACCAGATGGAGGGCGATCGCAAGAGCAAGGCCGACGCAGAAGCGAAGCGAATCGAGAGTAATCAGAAGATCCAGCTTCTGAAACAGTCGTTGAAGCGCTATCAGGACCTCCATGTGGACATTGAGAGCGCTGACGACCGTGATGGTAACGCACCATGCCTGGCCTACTGGACACGTTTGTTGACCTCATGCAGATGACAGCCTGAGCGTACCAAGCCAGAGGAAGCCCTTGAGCGGGCACTTGTCCTTGCGTGTACACGCAGTTGCTGACGTCGACCACGCCGCAACCGGTCGCTTCAGCCGTGGGCCGGAAACTTTCGTCAACATCAAAGTCGAAGACAGCATCAAGGGACGCACGAAGCCAACTAGAAACGATCGTTGGATAGATGAGTTGCACGAGTTCAATATAGACAAGGCAAACGAAATCGAGATCACCGTGTACGACAAAACCAGCGATCACCCACTCCCAATTGGCATGCTGTGGGTGCGCATATCGGACATTGCCGAAGAGATGCGTCGTAAGAAAGTCGAGACTGAACTGCAGAACTCGGGCTGGGTGTCCGCCGATAAGATGGGAGGCAGCTCGGCACCGCAGCCAGACTTACAGTTTCAGCCGCCGCCTGGACAGAATTTTGCCGGCGCTAGTGGTCCTGCAACAGGTGGTATGCGGCCCCCAGGCCCTGCTGGTGTCGGTGTGCCGCAACCACAGATGAGCCAGATATTCATTGACGATTGGTTCTCATTGGAGCCTGTAGGACGCATACATCTGACCATGTCTTTTGGTAAGCCCCTCATGTTCGATTCGTCATTATTTATACTCATGGCTGCCAGTGAAACACACGGGGAATAAGCAGCCCTTCGACGCTGGGCTCGGGCGAAAAGGTGCTATCCGTCAACGTAAAGAAGAGGTGGTCGAGCAGTATGGGCACAAGTTCGTGCAACAGCAGTTCTACAACATCATGCGTTTTGTGCGCTCTGCGGCGAATTCCTCAAATATGCTGCTGGGATGCAGTGTTCGGATTGCAAGTACACTTGCCATAAGAAGTGCTATCCAAAAGTGGTGACCAAGTGTATCACACAGTCGAATGCGGAGACGGATCCAGACGAGGCGAAGCTAAACCATCGCATCCCGCATCGGTTCACAAACTTTTCGAACATGGGTGCGAACTGGTGCTGTCACTGTGGATACATTCTGCCCCTCGGCCGCAAGCAGACGCAGAGGTGCGCAGGTAAGACATTCGTCATTTTTTACTGTGAGAAGCTCTAACCTTCGTTTAGAATGTAATCTCACTTGCCACGCTGGATGTGTTCACTTCGTTCCCGACTTCTGCGGTATGTCCATGGAGATTGCGAATCAGATTCTCATGGAAATCAAAAGAACGAAAAGGACGCAATCAGCGACGACTCAACCCTCTATGAGCGACCGTACACTCCGCCAGAAGCCAGCCAAGCCAGCTCCAGGGCCTGCATCCCCATCCCCATACGCGCTACCGCCGGGTCAGGAGCCAACACACAGCCAGACAGATACTCGTATGGCAAAGACCAGAAGCCGCAGTACCCGCCACGAACAGAGTCATTCGGGCCTTCAACCACCTCTGTTGAAGCGGCGAGAACATCCTACTCGACTTCAGGCCCCTCGCCAACTCCCACGTCACCGACCTCTCAGCGCCCTCCATCAGGCCCTCAGGCCCGAAAGCAAGCCCGCGCCGCAGCAACCCTGTCCTGCTGCAGCTGCAGCAATGAACAAGAGCTCTCCTCCCAATTATGGACGCACACAATCCGATTACCCACCTCCCCTCAGGGCAACGCACGCACGTCTGGTCCCGGCTACCCGCAGGACCAGCGCATTCCTCAGCAAGCTCCGCCACAAGTTGGATATAACCCCCAGGATTACGCAAATATTCCTACTTATCCAACGGCTCCGCAACAGCCTACGCAAGCCCCATACCCGCAGCAGAAGGCATCATACGCGCATCCGCAGCACCCACTCCTCACCTCACTCTCAGGCACAACAGCAACAACCGCAGCCACATCATGCCGATATGAAACATCAGGGACCTCCTTCACACAATCTCAGCCCGTGTCTGCGGTGATCAAAGCTCCAACTGATAAAGTGACCCCTCCAGCAAACACGCAGGGTTCCGGAAAGAGAATTGGTCTGGATCATTTCAACTTCCTTGCGGTTCTGGGCAAGGGTAACTTTGGCAAGGTCATGCTGGCTGAAACAAAAAACAAAGACCACGAAGCAGCTGTACGCTATCAAGGTCCTTAAAAAAGAGTTCATCATCGAGAACGACGAAGTGGAGAGTACAAGGTCCGAGAAACGGGTTTTTCTAATTGCGAACAAGGAACGACACCCCTTCCTGCTCAGTCTGCACGCCTGTTTCCAGACGGAGACTAGGGTCTACTTTGTCATGGAGTACATCAGTGGTGGTGATTTGATGTTGCAGCACATTCAGAGAGGACAGTTTGGCACTAAGCGAGCTCAGTAAGTGCCGTGTCCACTCACTCTCGTCAAAAGAGAATGCTAACAATTGCGCAGGTTTTACGCAGCGGAGGTGTGCCTTGCTCTCAAGTACTTCCACGAAAATGGTGTGATCTACCGAGACTTGAAGCTAGATAACATTCTCCTCACGCTTGACGGTCACATTAAGATCGCGGATTACGGTTTATTGCAAGGAAGAAATGTGGTACGGGTCCACAACCAGCACTTTCTTTCTGCGGTACACCTGAATTTATGGCTCCCGAGGCAAGTTTTTCTCTTACTCCCACAACTATACTTTTTAACAGTGCATCAGATTCTTCTAGACAAGAAGTACGGCCGCGCTGTAGACTGGTGGGCCTTTGGTGTTCTGATCTATCAGATGCTCCTTCAGCAATCACCATTTCGCGCGGTGAAGATGAGGACGAGATCTACGATGCTATCCTCGCAGACGAGCCTTTGTATCCGATCCACATGCCACGGGACTCGGTATCGATCCTTCAGAAGCTACTCACTCGAGAACCGGAACTGCGGCTCGGCTCTGGCCCGACAGATGCTCAAGAAATTATGAGCCATGCGTTTTTCCGAAACATCAACTGGGATGATGTATACCATAAGAGAATTCCAGCGCCGTTTATCCCACAGATTAGCAGCGCTACGGATACAAGCAACTTCGACACCGAGTTTACCAGCGTTACGGCCGGTGCTCACGCCGGTGCAATCTGGTATGTATATTATTGTTCAAGCCAATGGCCGAATATCCTTGCTAACCCTATAAACAGTCCTTTCGCAAGCCATGCAAGAAGAATTCCGAGGCTTCTCCTACTCGGCCGATTTCGCATAAGGATGTTTTCCTTCCGATACCCTGGGTTCTTTCAAGCGTTGAGTTGAATTCTTCTTGTTGGTGGGCAAGCAGGGAGGCGAGGATGCATGTCTGTCGTAGCGCACGTGTCATGCTCCCCGCCCCGGAGCGAGAGGCGGTGTCGGAGGCGTTGCCAAAAAAAAAAAAAAAAAAAAAAAAAAAAAACTTGTTAATCCATTTCAATGAACTATGTCAGTTGTCTGTTCAGTTGCGCTCTTTTTTTGGCTTCTAGGACGCCCGTTGTAATTGTATCCTGCCTTGTTATATGGGAGCTTCTCGCGGGGTTGCGGGGAGTTGAGAAGGTGATGTTGGGTTGTGTGTGGTGAGGGATGGAGTTGGTGGGGTGTACTTTTCGGGATGGCTGGGGTGGCTCGGTAGGACGACGTGGATGTTGTGGGTAATGAGTGGACGGACGAAAGGAAGACGTAAAAGGTTGGTAGTTGGTAGAGGGAGGCGGCTATAGCTATGCACGGCGGGTCGTGTATCGTGTTTTGCAATCTTTGTAATTGAACGGAACACGTGTTCGATCTTAATTGTCGGTGTGGGTGCGGCTTAGCTGACATAGTGTTTGGTGTTTGTATGCCCAGCTGCAGGCAGGCAGGGCAAAAGTATGAGTACGGTGTGTTAGCCCGGGATGAGGTTAACTGTACTTGCACTCTTGTCCTGTGGCGGCTGTAGTACGTGTGTGCCTTTTAGCTTTCTGGCTTGCTTTCTGGGCTTGGGGGGAACTTACACCGCGTGTACTAATTAATCCTCATTGAAGCATGGTGGTGAGTATCACCCGTGCGAACAGGGTTGCAGTTGAGCTAGTATTGCAGTATTTGTGGTGTTGGGGGTCTTATATCTAATCGAGCGACACAGTGGTCTTAAAGAGAGTTGATATTATCTTATGGGAGGGTTTGTTTGCTGCGCGGTCGACTAGGGTTGTACAAAGCCCGTCCGTTTTTTGAGCTCGGATTATGACTCTGTTCCTTGCTTGGAGGGTACGTTGGGGACGGGAAGAGTAGAACACCCGATGGTCAATTTCATGTGGATGTGACTGAGGAATGTTTGCTCTGTGCCGGGACTGGAAACTAGAATGAATTCGATGATGTCGTGTTCAGAAACAAGAAGTTATCATGAATGTGGCTGGTTTGGCGGTCTTCCTTCCGTGGTGGGAGAACAAAAAATAACAAAGCCATTCCATGATGAGGAGGAGTGGAGGAGGATCCACAAGAATACCCCTTCGAAAAATGCGGTGTGTGATGTAGAACCAATTCAAAACGCAGATCGAATATCCACACATGACTTGCTGCTCCGGTGGGCTTACGTAGTCGAGCGCAGAGCAGGGTACGTAAACATTTCCGGTCCTCGCTCGTGCTGTTCTTCTCCTCGCACTCAGCCGACTTTCCTTGTGAGTTGGCGGACTAAAATGAGAGTGAGACTGAGGACATGGGTGGACAGACTTGGTTCTGAGACTACGAAAAAAATTGTGCACTTTGTTTACATGGTGGCACTAAAACGGCTCATCTCATAGAGCACGTGTGGCGTTTTGTCTAGGGTTATAAATACTTTAAGCCAGCTTGCGATGGGTGTGGAACCCTGGAGGAGTGGAGGGGCCCGCAAAAGATAAGGGCTTACTGCGGATGCCCGAGGACGACGAGAAAAGGGCGTTGGAGAGTATGATGTCCCATTCGCAGTGGTGTTTCTGGAAATGAAGAAGTGGATGGTCATGGAGAGGTCCTCCGTGCGCTTCCATGTCGGTTTGGAATACCGCCAAAATGTCGAGCTCTATAGACACATGTGTGCGTGTGTGTTGGGGGGGCGTTTTGAGCCTTGACAGTTGTACCAGAAGTTGGTAGCAAGGTGGACGGTCACGAAAATGTTCAACCCTCAACTCTCATATGTGCGTTGCGGTTCGTCTGAAGATTGGAAACGCCATTCAAAGGGCACATGTAAAGAGCACATGTGCAGTGGACAGTCTCTATGCCAATTATCAAGAAAAACCACTCTAAATGTCAAGAAAGAGTATAGCAGCAGTACCATGTGTGGATCCGGAGGAGAGCCCTATCACTACTCTGCTGCCACCATGTGTTGAACATTAATATTGTCCCTTGTTACGATGTATAAAAATCCACTGCTACAATCGACGTATGGAGAAAGAATTATCCGAGAAAACAGAGGTCATACAACTTGTGAACGAAGATACAAACGCTCTCACGATATATTGATGTCTTGAGCAACCCGACTCCAGCCTTGGGATATATTAACCCCGGAGGTGATGCTTCTTTTGTCACACACTTACCTTGCATTATACGCACTAAAGGCAACGAAATAGATGGATATTGCTCAGTGTGAGTGGCTCTCTGAAAGGAGGCTTAAAAGATCGCACAAGTGCAACGGAAGATTATAAAGAACTCCAAACCATGATGTCGTGATGTTCACCACCACCATTGAAGCATGATGTTGTGCGACAGGCAAAGGAGTTCGTAGACGGCGCGAAAAAGAAGTGAAGAAACGTATACTATTTACTCATTACTCGACCCGACCTAGGGGCTTACCGCACGGTTTAAAATACCCCTCCTTGAAAATGCATCCGACGTGTCCATTCGCTCCGCCCAATGCTCCGCAACCCATCCCCAACCGTCTTCTCCCTCTCACAAAAGCGCACCGAACATGGCCGATCCCAAAATAATAGCCAGCATGCCCAACCCCGCCTTGCTAACCCCCTGCGGCGCAACCACCACACGTGCAGCCCCAGGGCTATCCGTCGCACCCGCCGCCCCTCCGGTTGCCGTCCCACTCTCCGAGCCCGTTTCCTTCGCGCCGGAGCCAGACGGCAACCCCGTGGCAGTCGCATTGCTTCCCGAATTGCAGAAAATCTCCGACGAGATGACGCCGCCCTCCTGCCAGCATTTCTGCAGGTCGAAGATGCTCTGGTCGACGGCGAGGCAGTACAGGGCACAGTCGCTGGCCCACGACTCGACGGGCGCCGTCTTGCAGCAGTCTTTGAGGATGTCGTTGTAGTTGGAGGGGTACGCCCGAGGTGCCGCCTACCGCGCAGGCAGCGTCTTTGGTAGGGAATTTGCTGAAGTCGGTCACGCTTGCGCAGGCGTTGGATGCGGAGGGCGCCGCCGGGGCCGACGAGGAGATGGAGGGGGATGATGACATTGTGGATGTTGAGCGCTGGAAGATTGGTGAGTCGGGTGTGCAGGGGGGAGAGTTCAGGGCGGCGCACCTTGTTCGGTTGACGATTTGCTGTGTTGGTTCGTTCCCTAGCTTGCGATGGATGAAGAGACGAGGAGATGTGGGTGTTTGTCAAAGTGAAGGGAGTGCCCAGGGGCAGGGGCAGGGGCAGGGACGGTGCAATTGTAATCGGGTGACGGAGGCCTGACATTTCACCGCGTGCAGTCGCGCTCCAGCCAAAGAGTGGCCGCGACGTGAGGCTATGGTCCAGCTTGCTCCACATTTTGGTGCACGGTTGGCTGGGCGACCACTAAACTTACCGCTCGTGGCAAGGTTTCACATGCCATATAAACGCAAACACGCCGCATCACTACCCCTGACGACCTCCATTCGACAAAAAGGAGCGTTATCTCGTGAAGTTTTACGTGTGTGCATAATCATGGTCGGTGCTACCTACTTCAATCTACCACTATACAACATCACCGCAACATCTCATACTCGGCAGCCGCCATCATGAACGAGCCAGCACCTTTGCCATCGTTTTCCTGCAGCGGGACACACCAATGTAGTACTGTTTGAATCGTTAGCATTTCTCTTTCTCGCAGCAAGGACAAGACCTACCTCATAACTGGCGTCCCCTTTCAGACTACCAACCTCCACAGTTCCCTCCCAGCTCAACGTGCCGTTCTTCTCGACCTTGACGAATTTCTCCACCATGAGATCATACGCCTTCAGAGCCGTGGCCTTGTACCCCGGATCCAAAAGGCCTGTCCGGATACCCTTCAGGTACCCATACGTGAACATAGCAGTCCCGCTGGATTCGATGTAGTTGCCTTCCATACCCGGGTACGGCTCATCCATGACCAGCCACCACCCGCCGCACTCGTCCTGCGCCTGTTTGAGCCCAGCAGCGAGAGTTGTAAAGTACTTCTTGAGGCGGTTGTAGCCCGGGAGTTCCTTTGGATAAACTTGCAGGATATCGACAAGGGGCCATGAAATACCACCCCACTGCGCGATCCCACACGTGCGGCGAAGCGCCCGTTTTTCGGGTCTGCCCAGACCGCCTGCTTGCTTGAATCGTACCCATGGTACAGCAGGTTGGGTCGTCTTGTTCCTGGTGTGCTTCTCAATTAGGTCATATTGCAAAGACGATGTCGTTCCACGCCGTGGTGTTGTCGGGCTCAAAGTACGAAGTGTACGTGGCGTAGAAGGTATCTGCCTAGCGGTCGGAGGGTAATTAGCACACGTGCCAGGAACTGTAGTTGTACGCTGAATTGCTTACCATATAGATACCATCCAACCACATCTGATTCGGATACGTAGGCTGACGATGCCAGAAGCCACCCTCAGCATTCCTCGGGAAGCGGTCCAGTTGCGCCCGCAGAGCCCCCGCCGCAATCTCATACTTCTTTTCCTTCCGGCCTTCCGAAGTCCCAGAAGTAGAGGATGTTGTTACCGACTCGTTGGTCATCGAGGGAGTAGTAGTACGGGTCCCAGTTCTTGATGGTGCCGTTGGGTAGCACGAGCGAGGAAATTGCCGTGGACGCCCACGAGAGCAGCGTGCTGTTCTTCTGCTGAAGTGCTGCTTTTCTGATGCCTTCGTTTATGACATTGGAGACGTAATGGTTGTCAATCGGGTGCTTCTTGGAAAGGAACGAAGTCGCCATCCACGTCGAGTAGTTTCTCTGACACATAAGGCGCAGCAGCCACTGCCGTCACACTCGGAAGAAGAACCGTAGAAACACGCATGGTGATCGGTCTTGCTGGTCTCAAGATAACACACTGGTAATGACGACGGGGTATATCTGAGCGCGGTCACACACCACGGAGAAGATCGTCTCCAGAGACACTTCTTATACTCTACTCATGCATCTCATAACGCACCCCTCTCCCCTGATATTGTAATTATCCCGTGCTAAGGACTCGGCAACTGCGGGAATATATTGCGAACGCAGGGTAGATCAAGGGAATCGCCGTGAATGGGGAAATATCCTCGGTCGAATCCCCTTGCTAGCCTCTAGGACCATGCATCTGGCCGCAGCGGGGAGTCGGGGTGCGGAGAAATGACACCCATGACGGAGAAATTGATCATTGGTTAGACATGCGCGGGTGGCATGGGGATTCCGCGGACAGCAAGTGACGAAGAGCACTCTGTTTCGTGAATCAAACGTCCTCTCATCAGTTTGGTTTTCTTAATATTCTTCGGGTGCGAAGAGCTGGAGGGCCACCCAGGTTTGTGGGGTTGGCAGCGCACCGGTGCGGGAAGGATCCGGTGCGCTGGAGCGAAGCTAACCCTGTTCGACTTGGACATTTTCGGATGGGAAAAAATACGCAATCCTAGATGAGGTATGCCAGCGCAGGCTGCCAGTGGGACCAGCTTTCCAAATATTGCGAGATGACTCACACTAAATGTGGTAAGATTTCATTACGACTATCCCTCATCGGAAGTCTTGAAAGCTCAACCTTCCAGAGTATACCAGTCAGTGCCGCGCCAATGCAGGAGGTGAAAATGTTGTTAGCAAGTTGGTAACAACATTTTCTATCTTAACATCGTGTTTTGTATGATTCGCAATATTTATCAATTAGCTAGAAAATAGCGTTGAGTCTGAAATGGTGTTGTCACCGTGTTATCTAGAGTTACTTGGGATGGAAGGAGCTCTACGGTGCGTGCCATCCATCAACACACTAACACATTGTCAACATGCTAATATGCAATACAACGGGATGTGCAGTAATACACAGTAATACGCGGTAATTAATTTTTAAATATTGTTAACCTCACGCATCTCATAAGCTTACGTGCAGCACCTAGGTGCCAAAGTATACAAAGGCGTAAGACCTTTATAATCTAAAAGACAATCTTATAAATCAGAGATCATTTATTGTATAACATTATCTTAGCTTGAAATGGTGACAGACAGATTTTTAATTATTAAAATATCAGCGTAGGTACATTTTGTATGCAAAAATCATTTCGCCTTGAAAATCTATCTAATAGCGATTATACATTGAAAATATGTCTAAAATCAATTACGGGTCTCCTAGGATTACGTCAAATTATCCTCGACGTCTCGTCCTCTCAACTTCCTGACTCCACAGTCCAGCTCGTGGTCCTCTAGCGTCTCCCGTCTCTACTTACGGTACGTGCGCTTCAGCGCGCTTCACACAACCTTTGTTGACCTCTACACAGTTCAAAGCGCGTGGTCTTCGATCGTCCTGCAACCATCGAATCGCCATTAGTCTACCAAAACCAACTTCCTCGACAGCGTCAGCGCCAGCGAGCGTCTACGTGGAATAGATGAAATCGGGCCAGACATCGCCCAGATCCAGTGGTTTTGCCTCCCAGCCTGCAATCGGTTCACCGTTGACATCCCATACTACACCCCAGCGTGTGACGTGCTCGACAACGACACCTACCAACAGTCATGCAGGCGAGGTCGAGCGACGACGATAGTTCCATCCAACTTGACTACAGCGACGAACAATTGGAAGAGGATGAGGAGTTCGATGATGACCAGGTCGATTAAGAGGACACAGAGCTACAAGACAGAAACGAGAAAGACGTGTTGCAATATTTCATGGAAGCAGCGACAGATGGAAGGCGTGGAGCTCATGGAAGACGTGGAGCTCCCGGTCGAGATGCTATAGTGAAAGCCCGACTCCTCAACGATTGGAGTAGTGCAGATCCTTTTTTTGGCATCACCAACATCTCAGTTAGGACGCAGCGGGCGTTGACCACTCAACCTTCCAGAGTGTATGACTTGTTCAACGTCAGAGAGGACACAGCGCACACGTCAAAGCCCGCCGACGCCGTTATTGAGCATTCAAGCTCCCCCATAAAGAGGATATACGCGGCTTCGACATGCACACGCGATGGGTCAGACTCCAAAGCAATACCAGTTCCAGTACAAGACATCGCGAAGAACTGTTACCCCTGTCTAGGAGACGAAGGACTTCCATGGGATCACACACGCCCAGGGCCGTTCAACGTACCATGGCAATGCGTATACCAGGGATGCGTGGAAGACGTGTTCGCAGTCCTCTGCAAGGCACTCCTGGCGGCAGACAACACACTCCAATCAGCGACACCCTTTGCAATGAGCAGCACTGGGAAGATGGCATGCACCAGACCACAGGACACGCTGACCCTAAGAAGCGAAACGTTATCAGCTTCTGCCTGCCGATTCCAAGTGATTGCGGTCCTCCTCGAATGGCGGGACAAACAAGTGCTATTGCCTGTCCAGCTCTCGGCGTTTGGTGGAAGGCGTACAATACCAAGACGACAGAGATCGGAGCCGCGTGTATCAGGTCCTTGGACTCCTTGGTCCTCGCAGGATACAGCACTACAGGAGAAATTCGCCGGGTCGCCCTTGTTAGCTTTCACAGACGCCTTCTGGATATTTAGGCCATATAAAAATCACGTCCCTGGGTTTATGTTGCGCAAGTACGCCTCAGTCTGGTTCGTAAAGAAGGACCTGTAGCCAGGAGACGACGGGTATGCGGCTTTCAAACTACGCGACTACCTCGCTGCGAACTACAGCACGCCCATAACAGACAGCCAATACCACGCCTTCGCGGACGTCGGATTGACGTTACACTATATCAAGATGTGGGCGCATGAAGTGCAATGGAACTGCAAGCCGAAAGTACCGTTCGAGCAAGTCTTTCTGGACGACTTCGAGCTCCAGCCTGGACAACGTAAGGCTCCAAATCCACTGGTTAACACGGTGAACCTCCGGCCAAAGTGCGAGGCGTTTCACGATTGCTGGCAGGAGCAATGGGCAGACTCTAACCAACAATTCTGCCAATACCACCAAGAGCAACTCGACGCACTCCGGACAGCAGACGACAAGTTCGTTAGAGCCTTTACTCGCAAATTGGTCTCCATGGCAGGAGACTTTGAATGGATTCCAATAGACAAGCTATCAGACTTAAAGCGAGAAGAAGTCCAAGAATTATTTAGGCTGATCAAAGCCTACACAGCGAAGTCGCAAATTTGGGTGGTGGACACCGAGGGCGCCAATAGCATCGGAGAGTACGTTGGCGTTCCCATGGAAATGGGCATTACAAATGGCCTTGACAGCTCAAGCTCAAAGTCAGAAGAATTCATATGGGACTACGGGATGACGCGCGGACAATTACACAGTGAGATCGAAAAAGCTCTGCCGCATCTACATACAAGCACTAAGGAGATATACAATAGCACGTCCAGCAAGCTTTACGGCAGTAACTTGAGTCAGCTAACAACAGGGCTCACCCTACCAGCAATCCGTGGACGACTGCAGAAGGGACTGAAAATGGATGAAGATTGCCTTATCGTCTACTGGGGCACAACCCATGCCGACTTCCAGGCAGTCGCGAGAGCATTTCAGAACAACAGCTCAGTCATGCTAGAGAAGGACACATTGATGCGCAATACGACACTCAAGACGCTCTTGCTAAGCAGCCTGTTAATCCGCGTTAGCAACTTATACTTTTGCCAATTAAAGAGGGCGTATGCAACTAGGCATCCGAACAGTAATATCTCAGGATGGCATAGAGCTGCAGTGGACGCCAGAATCACGGGAGAGATATCCTCGACGTGAATGGAGTCCGCTTTCACTTGCCCCATTTTGAGGATAATGCTTTCCCGGAAATCGAGTTTAGGGTATGGTACCAGACAGAAGATTCAGCGATCAAGTCGAAAGAGCTGTTGAGTGTTGCTGTCAGACCAGAGGGATGGCCCACCAACCATCCAATAATGGTTCGAAAGGTAGATGGATTTGCGCGGATGTCTGAGCCACCTCAAGCGACCAAACATTCGCCACGCGGCAGTCCCACTTTTACCCGCGCCACAATCCCCCGCCTCTGCCCGTGCCCGCCCGCCCATCGCCCGAGCAAATTCCCTCCAGCTCTCACCGCCTAACCCCAAACCCGCAATCCCACCCACCGCAAACATGCCCTCAGGAGCAGGAGGTAGGCGCCCCTCTCCGCCCTCGCGCACAGGCGACGAACCACGGCTCTAGGGACTTGACCGCTGACACGAAGCACCAGCCGGCACGAACCCGATCCACAACAAGAAGCCCAAGGCAGCGAAGAAAGACCTAGACGACGATGACAAGGCCTTCCAAGCGAAGCAGCAAGCCGGTGCGTACTCGCGCGCTCCCTATCGTCCCCCAGCGAACAAGACAGCAGCACAGTGGCGCGATATTACCATAGCGGGGGCTGACAACGGACACAGACAAGAAGGCACGCGAAGAACTGGCAAAGAAGGCCGGCGGCAAAGGCCCTCTGAACACCGGCGGACAGGGCATCAAAAAGTCTGGCAAGAAGAAGTGAGCGGGTCGATGATGCTACATAAGCAGAGCAGAGGGACGCTGCGGGGTGTCCTATCCCGGGACGAAACGACTATGCAGATACCAAGGGTTTATTATTCATGAATTAGGAGGCGTTTGCGTTTGTGCTTGTCGAATAGCATGAATGGGATGCGAGAAACGTTAGCTGTTCCCCTTCCCTCGTTGTGATCTGTCTGGTTTGCGGTGTCTAGGCTTCTTCGACCTGCATGAGATTCGGGAAATATGTCTGTTTGCAGCGATTTACCCACTGACTCCTCGATACGACGACTCCGGATGTGATCTATGCTGCATATGCGTTCCGCTAACGAGCTCTGTCGTGGAATCGAGGAGCAGATTGTCGGTGGCGAGGTTTCGTTTTCGGAGGTGACGCGTCTGAATATAATTACTTTCCCGGTTAAGATGGCAGATTGTCACACAAACACCCCACCATTCGACGCTATCGATAGGTAATCAAGTCTAAACATTCCACAGATGCGAAAAGGCGACAGTAACTGAAACATCGACCTTGTCTCCCCATCATTCTTGCCAAACCACTTTCACGCACAGAACGCAAGTAGCCATCTTCGTGATTAAACAATAATAGTATTAAACCCGTAATAACCCGAGGTCATTAGCGCCTCGTCTCGCTCGACTTCCCCAAGGGCCAAAATCCCCCCGCTCGCTAACGCTAATGCTAATACTCGATCCGAATTTCCCCATGAACCCTAGCTTCCCTTCCCTCCAGCCTCACAGCCGGAAACACGATCCAGTCAAACGTAAGGATACGAAACTCTTCGGAAAATGAAATGGTCACACGGCAGGTAACACGTTACACCACGCGGCTGTCAGTGTTGGTGGCGTCGCGGATTCGCGTGCCGAAGGAACGGGGTTGGTTGAATGGCGCAGTGTGCGCCCGAGTGTCGTTGACTGAGATGTCGGTTTGTTGAAATGCTCACGGGCTGGTGGTCCGTCTCGGTCACTTCCAACGCTTGGTCGTGCCGGTGTCGGTGTTGGTATGCGTTATGGTCGTCGGGATATGTGTGTGTATGTGTGTGTGTGGTTGAAGTAGTAGGCCTAATAGCCAT
Organism: Laburnicola sp. JP-R-44; assembly: GCA_009805535.1. NCBI lineage: Eukaryota > Fungi > Ascomycota > Dothideomycetes > Pleosporales > Didymosphaeriaceae > Laburnicola > Laburnicola sp. JP-R-44. The sequence continues at coordinate 123,031 of SELF01000041.1, forward strand.
CCAAGACGCAGCGGAGATCAAGACGCCCGACGACCCTTTTTACTTCCGAGTTTGAAGGCTCGTCGGCCGAAGCTGCTGGATTTGGATTCATCGGTGGGAGTTTTGGGGCTGGAGTTGCCGGACCGTGATTGCGAGGGCGGAGACGCTGAGGATTCCGAGGCAGAGCGCTCGCGGCCTTCTCGGAGGATGTCGTCGAGAGAGACGTTGAGGTGAGGGTGGGTGTACGTCGGTGCCTGAGTAGGCTCCATGACTTCGACGAACTTGGAAGTCATTGCTGCGGAGTATATCGGGAAGTGAGGAAGAGGAGTTGATGTGTGTGAGTATGTGGGGCGTAGGTTGTGGCTCGGACGGCCCAGATATGTATACAGTCTCTAGGGAATTAAGACCAGGGATGTGATATGGGTTGTTTCCGAAACGAAACCTTGGGCAATACTGTCGACTGTACAAGCACGCGATCCACGGTCCAGACTGGCGACGATGTATGCTCGAAGGGGAATAGTGCGGCAATACAAAGGATAACCAGGTGCAGGATGTCAGGGCACCAAACAAAAGCTGGGGTAAGAGGAGGGGAATGTGCTATGGACTAGGCAGACGCAGGTGCAAGTGGAAGACTTTTTAAAGGCGGGTATGGGGGAGCACGCGGACACCCGTGGACGCCCACTCATCACGGGCGCATGGCATGTCAGGGTAAGTTGCATGCCGATCGCGACCAGTCTCGAACCCGGATGACGGAGCCCTTCGCACAGACCTGCCGTCCAGACCACGCAGCCGGTGGGAATAACGCTCAGTGGCCCGTCCGACTCCGAGCCGCTAGAAATAGAACTACGAGCATGAGAAGACGGCTGCCAGCTGTGCTGATTCATAAGCTCGGACCCGCGGGCGGACTTGGTGGAGCAACACTGCGCCGCCCCCCAAACCCAACGCACACGCACGCAGTTCGCAACCCATTTTTGCCACATCATAAACGTGCAGCACTATCGTCACCTCCAGTTTGTTTCGTGCGCGTGCAATTGTGCATCTGCCCCGTGGCGCCCACAGCCAATGACGTATGCCGCTGACTTCCGCAGCCGTTTCCAATATTCGGCTACAGGCCGTCGGGCCACGCTTTCACTGTGGGCGGTCGTGTACTTCCATTCGTCGACATCCTCGTGCAGCACGCCGTCCCGAGGTCTGTTGCCGTGGTGTTTTGTGCCGCAACTGCCCTGGAGCCACTTTTATTACCCACATGCAAGATCCTATCCGCTCGGACCAGGGTCTGATTAGGGTACCGTCTTTCCTGTGCTGGACGATCCTCTTTCCGAGTCACTACAGAGACGAATATCGATAACATGCGAGTCTGCATAGTGTAGACACCTAGGAGCGGCGATGAAGTGGTATAGCTTTATTAAAATTCCCGGCTGGACCTAATTAATCTTCCAGCTCGTGTCACACGGCGCTAGTCATTGCGCAGCATGACGCTCCGTCTGACCTCGCTGTCCATGCTCGTACTTTGCAGCGGTCCCCGCTACTGGATCATGCAATGCTCCATAGCCGTCAAAGTCTGAGCTCACCAACTACCGCGACCACGACCGCGACCATGCCCACGGTTCGCGTTGAACCCACCTCTGCCGCGCCCTCCACCACGACCTCTGTTCCCGCCTCTGTGTCCACCACGTCCCCTATCATTACGTACAGAGTCCGCTCTAGGGCCCTTTTGCATCAATTGCCCTCGTTCTTCGTCCCACGCATGGAAAGGGTTCGGTATTTGGAGTAGGCTGCAAAACGCTTGAGTGTGTGGATTGGAGTACTCTTGCGGGCCTTCTTGTACATGAATACCTTTGGTTGGATCATATACAGGCGCTGTGCGAGCGAAGTCCTCAGGAATAGTCAACTTCCTAGCTTTGACAATGTTTTCGTCTACCCATGCCATCTCTTTCTCGATTAATGGCCGGTAATAGGCTTCTCCCATATCCTGGGGTACTCGAGCTTCTGGGCAACCCAAGCGTAGATCAGCTGCGAACGTACGCGTAATTGCGAGCCACTCTGGGTCATACTCTAGCTTAAGGGGTCGCTCGTAATCAGCCGAGGATAGAGGAGCGACTTCCACGAGCTGGAGAAAGTGTCTATTGGGCAAGCACTTGTCTAATGCGAGGAATTTCGTAGTCTTGTTCGTTATCTCTGGAGGAAATAGGAGCATGTGTGGGGCAGAGTAAGAGGGTTTGGCTGCACGCGTGAACGATTCGGGCAAGCCATGTCGAACGTCGTCTGAGGCGAGGTTATCTCGTCCTCTCTTCAGTGCTGATGTTTTGGGCGCAACCTCTTCCTCCAGGTCGAGATCGATCTTAGCGGGATCCTTGGGAGCTGGGTTGGGCGCAGCCTCTTCATCTAGGTCAAGATCAATCTCAGCGTCATTCTTGGGAACTGGGATGGTAGCTGTATCGTCCATGTCCAAATCGATCTCGTTCTCGTTGGATGTCCTCTCGCTGCCAGAAACAGGGATCGCGGGCGTATCATCGATGTCCAAGCTATCATCGCCTTGGTTGGTTGTCATTGGGGCTGTGACATAGTCCGGGACGGTTGTCTGGGGCTGCAGGACATCTTCATGCTCCCACACAGCTGTATATTTGGCATGAAGATGAGCGCTAAACCAGTGCCTAGGTCGTAACCGTTTCAAGACTTCGGTCGCCGCCACACTTCCAAGCTGACCACTCTTTGCGTCTTGTTCGAAATATGGTTTGAAGCGGAAAAGCTGCTTGTAGTCGCCTTTCCACTCCATACCCTGAGGCCAGTCGTGACTCAGTCCGATATCCACTTGACTGCGCAGCTGAAGAAGCTTGCGCGTATCTAGTTCTCTAACGTGGTATATGCTCTTGACATCATCATTGTTGTATGGCAGACGTTCGTAGTGCGTCTTCCTGTAGTTGTATCCTTTCCAGATTCCGGAAAGACCAGCAATACGAAGTGGACCAATCCGGACAACATTCGCAGCTCCCATGTAGTAGATGTTAGGAGCAGCCCAACCTCCGTAATACAGCTCCCACATGTAATTGCTGGCTTCGTGATTACCTCCGATGAATATCGTAAGGTAAGGAGCGGTCCGTGTGCCGGAGTAGTATTCATGAAAGTCATGCATGGCATAATACTTCGAGGGCATAGAGACAGCTTTGAGATCGTTCGCGTTTCGAACAGCCTACATGGATAGTCAGTAATCATGTTGAGCGGAAGGAAGAGCCTATACAAGACCTGAAAGTCACCTCCAATGATCAACAGATCGACGCCCGGCCATCCCTTGAGCTCGCATGATTTCTTGACGGAGGCATAGATTTCATGCAACGTCCCGTGACCACAGCCTTCGACGGCTATTCGCAGGCCGCTCCCTGTGGACTGTGTCAGTGATGCCATCCACTCGGTTGATCGCTGTATTGTGAGTGAGGTTATATGAGAAGCTCCTAGAGAGCAGGTGTCGAGGAGGCGGTTGATCTGTTTTCATTTGGTGGCCAAGGCAACTACGGCTCATGCACACGTGGTAGATAGTACAAAAGGTGAAGGAGCCAGGGTTCTGTTTAAGGAAAAGCTAGCGTCGGCAGTCGGCGTTTTTAGTCCGAGCACGTGATTGCATCAACCGCAGTCGACCGTCTCAAGAATCCATCTCGGTTTTCGAGCAGACACCAGAGCTCATCAATACCAACCACGCATGCCATGGACCCATCCGAAGCTCGATTAAAGTTTCTGAGGCAGGCAGCGTATCAACTCACAGCCTCCGCCCCAGCTATTTCGGCAAATCTCGCGTCAACCTACAACAATCTGGTCACTGACATAGATGATGACCTGCAGCGGGCTAAGAAGGAATGGGACATGCTGCCGCGGGAAGTTTGTGGTGCTTGCGGCAACATAATGCTTCCAGGATGGTCAAGCTCCACCGTCCATCAATCGCGTCCGGCATCGACGAAAAAGAAATGCGTGGAAACGCCAGAACGGTCCAAGAAACTGCTTGTGCACACATGCCTGAGGTGCGACCGGAATTCAGTGCAGTCTTTGCAATTGTCGAGGCCACCGAAACACGTCAACCCGAAGCCTGAGCGGACAATGGCCCGGTTCAAGGATATGGTAGATCTGAGGAACCAAGTCCAAGAAAACCAAGCAAAGGTCTTGAAGTCAGCGAATGCAACAAGCAAGCAAAGAAAGAAAACACGCAAAGGCGGACTGCAGGCAATGCTCGATAAGAACAAAACCCAAAGCTCAAGACAAGGTGGGCTTGGACTCGATTTGATGGACTTTATGCAATAAGGTCTTGGATATAGTCTTCGCCCGAACTCACGAAGCCGGGTGCGACCTGTTGCTGGAGAGTGACAAGGTTTTCAGAATTGGGACGCCGTAGGGCTGACAGGGATCAGCCGCTGCGAACTGCAGGGAAAGCACCGGATCGAGCTAGAAAGGACCCCGCCAAATTCGCGGGGCTCAAAATCTTTCGCGTTTCGTCACTGCCCAACAGCCACAATCCGATACCGCAACCACAACTCCGGTCGGTCACATACACTTTACCTTTCATCTTATTGCAGTATACAATTTCTGAAGATGGCGGCGCAACAGGTCCTTACGAAGGACTTGTTCGAGGATATGGGTCGCAAGGTGGCGGAGGCGAGTGCGCAAGGAAGCGACGTGGATGGTACCACGGTCGTTGATGAAATCAAAGAGACGCTGTGTATGAACTGTCACTCAGAGGATGTAAGTCGAACATCTTTACATTCATACTAGACATAGCTGATTGTTAGGCATCCACGCGACTGCTCCTGACCAAGATACCCTTCTTTCGCGAGATCGTTATAATGTCATCCCAATGTCCAGACTGCGGCTGGAAGAATGCCGAGGTGCAGCCCGCGGGCGAAATTCAGCAACGTGGCGTCAAGATGACTCTGAGAATTGACAACACCGAGGATCTGAGCCGACAAATTGTGAAGAGCGACACGGCAGTATTTCGGGTGGATGACATCGACCTTGAAATCCCACAGGGCCGGGGACAACTCACAAATGTCGAAGGTGTACTGTCTATGGTTGCGCAAGATCTAGAACAGAAGCAGGATGAAAGGAAGGAGAAGGTGCCGGAGATGTACGAAAAGATACAAGGCGTGATACAGACTCTGAAGGAAATGGCCGCTGGCAAGAAGACGCCCTTCAAAATCACAGTGGACGACCCCGCCGGCAACTCATCGATCGAGCCTTCGACACACGACACATCCGCGAAGTATTTCCGACACGAGTACCCTCGAAGTCCCGAGCAGAACGCAGCGCTAGGTCTAGGCGACACTTCAGGTGATACGCCGCCTTCAGAGATGCGCCCCGAGTATCACGCAAATCAGATGTACCCACAGATGCCGGATGGACCTATGGTGAACAACGTAGATGAAGAGGACATTGTGGAGAACCAGGTCTATTCGTTCCCCGCAAGTTGCCCGGGATGCACAAAGCCCTGCACAACGAATATGAAGATGGTTAACATCCCATATTTCAAACAAGTCGTGCTGATGAGCACAGTTTGTGAGCAGTGCGGATGTAGGTGATCCTTTGCTATTTTATTTAGCATCTACTGACAGTACGACAGACCGAAGCAACGAGGTCAAGACTGGAGGCGAAGTACCAGAAAAGGGACGGCGCATCACCGTGTCTATCGAGAACAAAGAAGATCTGTCGCGAGACATCCTCAAGGCCGAATCATGCGCCATGTCATGTCCAGAGTTAAACCTGAGCGTCGAACCTGGAACATTGGGTGGCAGGTTCACGACCATTGAAGGTCTCCTCACTCAAGTCCGCGACGACCTTCGCTCTCAAATTTTTGATATGGACGGTGGTGGAGACTCGATGCAGACGGCTACCAAGGGAAAATGGGACAGCTTCTTCAGCCAGTTATCGTCAGCCATCAACGGTGAGGTGAAATTCAGCGTCATCCTTTCGGATCCGCTGGCCAGTAGCTACGTACAGAGCTTTGCTGCGCCAGAAGCCGACACGCAGATGAAGGTCGAGGAGTACGAGCGGACAGAGGAAGAGGAGCAGGACCTCGGCCTCCGTGACATGAAGACAGAAGACTACGCAGACGAGCAGCCGGTGTCGAACGGCGCAAGGACCAATGGCGGAACAACTAACGGTACGTGACGGGCGCCGGGTTCCAATTTCCTTCGTTTGCAGTGTAGATAGCAGAGGCTTCGCCGGCCGTAATTGAGCATTCCAAGACATGTCCTTAGCTTAGCGCCCTGTTTTCATATCATCTCTCATGCAGCCAGAGGATTCGCATGCATGGTGACGTTCTTGATTTCCACCCGCTCTCGAGGCCGGCCCTTTTTGTCCACGTCCAAGCCTTCCATGTCATGCAGGACCTCGGTGCCCTCAAGCACTTTCCCGAAGACGGTGTTTTTGCCATCCAGATGCGGCGCGGGCGCAAATGTGATGAAGAACTGGCTGCCATTCGAGTTGGGGCCCTTGTTGGCCATGCTCACGATGCCCTTCGCATTGTGTCGCAGGGCGGGGCGGATCTCGTCCTCGAACAGGTGGTCGGCGGTGTCGTAGATGGACGTCGAGGCCTTTGACTTGGGGTCCGAGGCCGGACTGCCGGTCTGCACCATGAAGTTGGGGATCAGGCGGTGGAAGGGGCTGCCATTGTAGAAGCCCGAGGCGCAGAGGGCGAGGAAGTTCTCGGCCGTCTTGGGCACGGATTCGCAGAAGACCTCGAGCTTGATATCGCCGCGCGTGGTGTGCAGCTGGGACGGGGTCAGCATGGCGGGCGCGAGAGAGGCGGGGATGCGCACGGTGACAGACATGGTCGTCTGGGTGGTGGGGGTGGTGGTGGTGGCGGTGGTGGGCGTGGTGGGTGCGGTGGGCGCGGTGGGCGTGGTGGCCGCAGTCGACCGCTCAGCTCCGCCGGCGCCCAAGAGCGAACCTTGGAAGCAAGTCGGCCAGCAACGCGTCACAGTCACAGGGCTGCTGCTTGCTCCCCTCTCGGCTCTGCGCCGCCCGCCGTGTGCTGCCATTGTCGCTGCCAGCACCCCCCAGACCCGGCTGTCGCACGGTGCCATCGTCCTCCGCCGCCCGCCCCGTCCCCATGCCTTAACGGACCCGGCCTATCACAAAGCCCAGCTCCGCCGTCCCGCTGCCTGCTCAACGTCGACGACGCTCCCAGACGGCGCCCTCACCACGCACGCAAGACCGCCCATCCGTCGCTGCGCCCGCCACAGCCACCAGCTGCTCCTCCCGGCTCGCCGCCTGCCGCGCGCCCCGTCCGTCGAAGCATTCCTCGGTGCGCCTCGACCCCACCGTCCCGCAACCGGCACCGCCAGTCTGCCACCAAGCACGTCCCACGTCCCACGTCCCACGTCCCACGTCCCTCGCCCGCGCTCCACGCTGGAGCTTCTCGCCCGCTGCTGCATCACCGCTTCGAAGCGACAGAGGACGCCGGACCTCGCCCATGCGGTGCTCGCCGCCGTCCCAGGCCTGCGCCGAAGCTCCCGTCACCGTGAGAAGCCATGTCGGCCTTTGTGCGCGTCTCCGGACCGCCAAACAGTAATTTCCTCGTCGGCTACCCAGGCATATCCGCGACATTGGTACGTCTGCTGCCTTTCGTCTCGTCTGCGCGACTGTGCACGCCCCGAGACCAAGCTCCTTCAGCTCTGGCAAGCTGGAGCTCTGCTGACCCTCACGCAGCCGCGAATAGAAGGCAACGTCGAGATACGCCCGCTGCTCGGCGTCTCGGCGCCCGTCAACGTGTCGCTCGTCACCATCGCCCTCCACCGGCGCGAGACCATCCATCCCTCCGCCGAGTCCATCACAAAGAAGCATCTGGCTGCCCCGCGCAAGGAGATCACCGACATTGTGGGCAAGGAGATGCTGCTGTTCCGGTGTGCAGGTGGAAAGAACCACGATAGCGTGCTGTCCATGGATCTTCCCTTCGTAATATTCATACCATACGGCCGTGGAGGCGAAGAGGTAGCGAGGAGGGTACCGCCTGCGAGTCTGCAATTGCCAAGCCGGACAGCTGAGACGTTCTACGAGTTGGTCGTCACGGTACAGCAAGGGCAGACAGAGCAAAAGAAATATCCGTTTCCGGTGCCTATACAACGATACGACACTCTGTCCACATTTGGCATGTATAACCGTCCCGAAAACGCCGAAAGAGTCACGGACCACCTTGTTACATTGGGCATAAGTCTGCCCAGGTGGAGCTACGGTCCATTGGATCCCGTGTCAGTCTACATCAAGCTCAGCCCCAACCCGGATTGGTTGAAAAAGGCGCAGAAGGTAACTATTCAAAAGATCACCGTAGGGATAGACGAGGAGATTATCTTCAACCACGAGGGTGACGAGCCTACAAGAAAGGTAAAGACGCTGGCGAAGACGACCCAGGCCGTCGGTGTTAAGATGCCGGAGGCTGGTTACTTTACGAATTTGGGCTTAGTATTTCCCGCCAAAGACCTACGAGACTCAGAGGGCATAATACCCCGCGGCAAGAAGGAATTTCCAATGTACGCCGTAAACGGCTTCACGACGACAGGCACTCTGTACAAGATTGAATATTATCTCACAGTCAAGGTAACCGCGAGGAGCCTGGCTAGTTTGCGGCACCGCTGACTTGTCACAGGCACAGTTGTCGTCGGCACGGGATATATTGCTCCGCCAGCCTATTGTTGTCTGTCCGTTCGATCATGCCGGCTGTAAGGAAGAGATGGAAGCTATTGAGCAAGCAGCCAGAGACGCTGCGCATGTCTTGCCCGACAATCCTATGCTACCCGCAGCCACCATTATTCGCCCAAATGACCCGAACGGACTCTCCGCCATAGGAATGGCGATAGTAGGTGGTGTCAGGAAGCCCTTGATTGAGTGAAGACTGCGAGATGGGTGGTAGCTTCTTTTTGAACGAAACATAGTACTCGCTGCAACATGTCGCCAGGTGCGGATGGTTTCCAGGCAGGTTGCGAAAAGCTCAAGGATGCGTCATGGCTATATCGGCATGAGCACAAGCGCCGGATGGGTCTCGAACGATATCCACGAAGCATTGCAGGACCCTATCTTGAGCTAACTTTTAGCGATTTTCTGGACGGAGGGGCATTTTGTTGATGTGGTGTTATGGTGTTAGAGCTGGGTCTGGAAAAGACGGAATACCACAGCGCAGGAGCTCCGGTGTCGGGTGCTACTTTCAGGCGCATATTCATACTTGTACAGCCGGCGGATGGCGGTAGCATAGCCGGCTTCCCGATGAAGCTCGTGCACCTGCATTTATTGGAGTCTTGCTGGGCTGGATGAGGCATGTCATATGGTACGCTTAGTTGGGCTCCTAATATTGGTGGAATGGGGCGGGCTCTGCAATGTTCGGAAGGAGTGAGGGGGTTTTGTCGGGAGGCTGGTTTGTGGGTTGAGTTGAGTTCTGTGCATATCGTGGCCCAGTCCCGGCAAGGACAGGCTTATTCTTAGGGGCCGTTTATTCGAGAAGTGCAGATGCTACTAAATATCATGTTTGTCTGCATGCAGCATGACCATACTATACGCGAACTGGGATATTTTAGTCTAACCGGTGATGCGTCCCGCATCACGCAATAATCCCACCACCTCGAAAATGGGGAAACGTAAAGCGAAGCACATCGTCTCAGGGAATACAGAACACGGGAAGCACGCGTGGAAGACCGCGCCGTGGGGACCAAAAACTTATGAGTACCGCACGTTGGAACATGGCTACCTTCGGGTACTTCAATTACATCCTTCGCAGAATAGCGCAGACCGGCTTTCCTTCGATCTGATCCATATACCATCTGAGCATGGCGAGCAAACTCGGCGCCTAGCCAGAAACGAAAATTACATCGCCATATCCTATACCTGGGGTGGTCAGAAGCCACGGAATGACGCGAGATGCGATGGGCTGCCGATGAAGATCACAGACAATTGCCGCGACATCCTTACTGCTCTGCGCCAGAGTGAAGTGGTTGTCAACGTCTGGATTGACCAAGTCTGTATCAATGAATACTCTACCACGGGCAAAGCAGACAATGTGCGTCGGATGGCGGATATATACAAAAGGGCCACGGCTGTGTTCATCTGGACTGGAGCTTGGAGGAAGGAGATGGAAAAGCATTTATCGTCATACTTACATAGCAGCGGTTGTGGTTGGGGTACACCCCTGCTCGATGGTTTCTTAGTAAATTTGTTCGGTGAAGGAGAACGTATCGAGGCGGACACGCACCAGTTCGTGCACAGCAGTACGTTGGAACCACCTTCCAGTGGTATGTCCCGCCTTGCAAATAGCATCTAACTGACGTTGCCTAACAGGCACGCTCGACAAAGAATTCGTAGAGCATCCCTGGTTTCAGCGGCTCTGGACTTTGCAAGAAACAATCATGACACCACCCACTAGAGGTTTATTTCATCGTCGGACGGTTACTCTTACCGTTCTCTAAGCTTGCTGTGTCAACGCGGCATTTATCACCTACTCTTTACAGTATTCTCGGTCCACTCTTGGAAGCTCAAAAATTGTTTGACAGCGCAGTCGCATTTGTAGAACCAGATTTTGACATGTCTATGTCTAACGACTGTAAGCGCATTTTCTCAACCATCTATGACGATGCCAGATTGCGCGATTGCTCCTTATCGAAAGATAGAGTGTATGCTGTACAATCAGTCTTACACGCTGCCTATTCTAGCCGCTCCATATGCAAGAGAGCCATACGGGCTGAACAGATGGTCAAACCAAACTACAACAAGTCACTCCGGGATATTCTGATTGGGAATGCTGCATACATCATTGGGAACGAGAAAGAGCTCGAGTATCTCAGCCTCGCAATATTGTCATCAGAGGAACAAAAGACGTCCAAAGAGTCCTGTCGATTGCCATCCTGGGTGCCAGATTTACAACGCCTATTCACGCTACAACGGTATCGGGGAGATGGACAAACGTGGCCTTTCCATAGTGTACGCTTTTGCCTCAATTTCGATGGAATTATACACGATAACAGAAAAATCGAGATCCAGAAGACCATGACGAACACTTCGAAATCACATTTAGTTCTTGAGGGAAGGCTTGAAGGACGCATTCACTCTGTATCTGCGGAGTTCCCAGCAGCCGATACTCAGACATGGGAAGCAAGACCCGAGGAATTCTTGAAATGGGGACTGCACATCAGCTCACTCCTGATGGACTGGTGCGATAAGTGCAATAGGGGTCGCGTCCTCGTCGATGACCTAGGTGCAGCGATACGTTACAGTAAGCGCGCAACTCGAGAGTCTACCCAAAGCGACGGCATTGGTCATATCTACAGTACCCTCATACAGCTCATGTATTTTGACCGCGCGGGATTTGAAGAATTGGTACGAAACCAGGGGGTTCCCCAACCAGACCATCTCTCGTTCTTTGAAGACATGGTTGTGTTCGAAAAGTCGTGTTTGATCCGAACGATGGACGGATCCCACGGCATAGCCTTTGGTGCAGTAAATGCAGGAGATTACTTGGTGGCTATCGAGGGCGTAGACCACGGGGTTTTGAACTACCGAACGTGGGAAGACGGACAGGCACAGTTTGTGAAAAGTGGAGGGACGCTCACGCGGCTTGTTTTGAGGTTGGTCAAGGAGAGAGGGTTGACTGCCGACCCGGCGCAACAATGGCGATTGGTTGGCAAGGCGATTGTGCCTTGGTTTGTTGTCAGGCCGTCAGAGGGGAGATGGCAAAGATTTCTGGTGGTGTAACATGCTTCACTGTGGCTGGGTCCATCTTCAAATCTCAGTCTTGGTCAGACTGAATGCAAATGCTCTTACATTTGTGTCTTGTCTAGAAGTGAAGTGTTGCAGTGGGACACAACATTCGGTTGAGGCAGTGTGTCACCGGGATAGATGTGATACCTACGCAGACTGTGCGAGCATCTGCCTAACGATGTGTCTAGCTTCTGTCATCCTAATAGAACAAAACAACATGACTTTCACTCCAATCTGTCGTACAACTGTACAAGAACGTTCATGGCATCGAACCTTCAAATATCCGTCGAACCCCGAAAATCGCCATCAGATCTCTGAAAGATCTCCTCAAAGCAAGCCGCAAAGCTCTCTGCAATCTGATGACCGCCGTTTCCCGATTTCTTTCTGCAAAAGCAAGATTTGATTGTTGTTTACGTGGTATTTGCCAACGCTGTTTCCGCCGATACATCAATTGATTTACTTCTCTTCTGGAGTCGTTCGTGTGCCGCACGTGCGCATGCTTACCCGCGCTTCGTTCGGGAACTGGAAAATTTCCGGAAAAGGTCGTGTTCAGTGAGTAGGCATGTACCTACGCGGTTCCGCAGATATTACCAAACCAGGGTGCCCTAAAAGGACAGTGTAATGGCAATGTATCGGTCAAATATGACATGTTGGAGTTCGGTTGCACCTGCACCGAATTGTCTAGACCACAGACGGTCGTTCCACGGCAGCAGATTCCGCTGCCGCCCATCAAGAAATAAGCCACTTGGGGCTCAGTTCGGGAACAACAGCCCATGACTGGTCGCGACGGTTTCGGCCAAAAGCTTTGCTGTGCCGTCGCAACGCCTTCACCAACCTTCGCGAAGCTTGTGACCTCTGCGCATGCGGCACACTCTCCGCGGCCGCCTCAAGCTTTGCCTCCTCTAGTCCTGGCTGGAAATGAATCCTGGCATCCCAAGCCGCCATGCCATCAACTAAGGCTCGCCTCGAGGAAACTAACCGAAAACAAAATGTCATCTCCGTCATCTCCGTCGTTGCTTCATTCGCGGAAAATTCCCTGCCCCAGTTCCACCAAGCGCGAGATCCACGATCATCTCCCCTCGAACTCAACAAGTGGAGGCCCGCAAGGCTTCTGGGGCCCCATAGGGGCCCCATATCTGACTATTCCACACTAGAGTCGTGCGCCTAAGTAGAAGTGTTGTGAGTTGAGCTCGAGAGGGCGTTGATTCGTGTAATTATTGACGGGCCACGAATGTAAGGCGGCTCCCCAGAACCTGCATGTGGTTATCTCTGCGTACCCGCTTCTTAGGGAAAGCATGGACTCTATATTAGTGGGTACACCTTATAAGTATTGCGAGGGCGGTCTGCGGGGGCTGATTTCTTTCTGGCAGCGCTCCTCTGCGTCCTTTGCTGTTGTGGAAGGCTGCTGTTTTTGTCAAAAGTGCTTCATCATAACCGCCATCATGCCTACCAAGACCGCCGTGTACAATTGGTACATCTCGCTCGTAGCGGCATCATGTATGGTGCTCTATGGGTACGATGCTTCCGTTTTCAACGCCCTTCAGAACTCGGAAAATTGGAAGAACTACTTCAACAATCCTGTGCGTCCAACCAGTAGCCTGTGTGGAGATCATGCTAATCATCCACTTAGAATGAAAACACCATCGGCGCCATCAACACTTCGTACACTGTCGGTGCCGTTGTGGCAGGTTTCTTCATGGGTGGGCCCCTCGCTGATTGGGCTGGTCGAAGGGTCGGCATGGCTACTGGATCGGTACTCGTTATCATTGCAACCTTCATGCAATGCTTCTCTCCCAGAGGGAACATTGGATGCTTCATCGCCGGCCGCGTAGTGATCGGTATTGGACAAGGTATCGCTTTGAGTAAGTCGATCTTCCTTTGCAGAGAGTGGCTCTGACGGACGTTTTGTAGCTGCGGGACCAATTTACATCGGAGAACTTTCAAGGCCTGAGGTTCGTGGCAAAATCATGTCTTTCTGGCAGATGTTCTACTCTGTTGGATCTTTCATTGCGTAAGTCTCCTCGCACAATGTCAACTTTCCAAACTAATGAGTGCAGTTACTGGGTCGGATTCGCAACTTCAAAGTACCCTAAGAATCTGGGCGAATGGGACTGGAAGATGGTCGTTATTTTCCAGCTCCTCATGCCCATTGTCATCCTCGCACAGGTCTTCTTCATCCCCGAGACGCCCCGATGGTACATTCAGCACGGTGACCGACAAGACGATGCCCGAGCCTCCCTCCGCAGGGTCCGCGATACCGAGCAGGAAGTCGAAGATGAGCTCCTCCGCATCCGCGAAGCCATCGAGTTCGAAGCCGAGGCCATCTCCAGCGGCTATTCTGCTCTGTGGAAAGATAAATCTGTCAGGAAGCGTCTGCTTCTTTGCATGATCATCAACGGTGGTCAACAGATTACCGGCCAGGGTACTTTGAACTCGTACAGCTCCATCATTTACAAGAAGGTGTTCAGCGATGCTTCTCAGATTGCACTGATCAACGCTTTGAACGCGACTTTCGGTATCATCTTCACGTTGAACGCTACGTGGACTGTGGATCGATTTGGACGGAAGTTCTTGTTCATCGTCGGTGGCATTGGTATGGCTCTTTGCATGGTCACTGTCGCTGCTGTTGGTTCCGAGACACCTTCTCCTGGCGGAGCAAAGACACAGAGCGTCGGAATTGCAATTGTATTCCTCATGTTCCTCTTTGCACTCTTTTGTAAGTCAACTCCCTCCCGCCAACTGTTCAAATATCTAATGAAGCGAAGATAAGCCAAGCTGGGGAGCAACCGTGTGGATCTACACAGCGGAAGTGTTCTCCATGAACGTGCGCGCACAAGCTGTAAGTTGTACAGTGATATAGGCAAAAAGGAGTGAATGCTAACAATCGCAGGTCGGCATGTGTTCGCAAACCCAAAACGTCGTAAACTCCATCGTCCAGCAATTCTTCCCCATCTTCCTCAAGAACTGCGGCTTCTACGTCTTCTACTTCTTCGCAGGCATCAATGTGCTGCTCGCGCTCTTCGTGTTCTTCTTCCTGCCTGAGACGAAGAAGGTCAGTCTTGAGGAGATCGACGCGCTGTTTGGCGGAAAGAACCATGTAAACGAGGGTCAGGACATGGTGGATGCGAAGGATCCGCATCATGCGTCCATGGAGCGGGTTGAAGTTACTAATGAGAAGAAAATATAAGGGGAAGGGGAGGTGCCGGGTGGAATGTGAACGTTGTACCAATCAGGACCATGTTAATGAAAGATGAATCATAACAACTATAATTTTGTGTGCCATCTCTCAATGTCCGAGGCAATTCACCTGTGATTTCTGGTGGATATGTGGTTTTCCTTTCAAGAGAGCATGTGTTTGAACCAATGCGGCATATGTTGTTTTCACCATAGGGGTGCGACTACCCTTCTTGTGCAGCTCCTACTCCACGTCCTTAGATGCGAAAGGCGCCCCCAACGCTAATCTCCTCACCTGCACTCGCCGAATGTCTTTCCGCGACACAACACTATTACAAGGCCTCTCCTCGCAATCTTATATCTATCAGTTTACCGATGCGCCTCTGCGGATTCCCAAGCTATCATCAAGGCGCGCGCTCGGAGACAAGGTACAAAGGCATCAACGATCCGCGTTTGCATTACGTGCCCTGGGGTAACACACCTACGGTATGAGATGAGGCTGCGTTGATGATTGTTCATACTGGCCTGTATTGCACCTACGAAGTCATGTCTGGTGGTGGACCACCAACTGTCGTCATTGCGGCCAGAAGTTCAGGGGATCCACCCAAGGGCGCGAAGGTCCTCGAGCATTGGGGAATTCATGGGTGCTGCCAAAAATACGGAGTCCGCGGTCATACACTCTGGCCATGCCATACCTACAAGAGCAGTGCTTGCCCTCGTCCTCAGCAAGCCTCCTAAGCATACAGTCAAGCGTCATGAGTGGGAGATGCTTGATCGGGCTTTCAGGCGGACGCAGGTTTGTAATTGACCTTTTTCTACTCGCAATGCTAACTCATTTTCCTTTAGGCCATCACACGAGACATCAAAGCTGCAAATGACGCTGGCGTCACGCCTACTCTGATTGCATTAGGGCTTGACGGATGGACTTGTGACGTCCGTATGGTGCAGCCTTATCTCCAAACCGGCGTCCGGTTCCTTCTTGCTCTCTGGATGCTGCGTTGCTCTATGGATTCTCTCCGAAATACGCTCAGGAAAACAACAGTGTTCATTGGGTGGTGTTCTCCTCTAAAAAATTGCCTTAGAGAAGGGACCAGCTTAGAGATCGTTAGAATGACCACGATTCGCTCTGCTAAGCTCGTGAGACGTTAACTCTTGTGCGTTGGTCATCTTACCCCGCTCCAATTGCTTAGACAGCATCAACCCTCTCTGAACATGTCAGCTGCATTCTGTCTGCTTTATGGTGCTCCATGATTTATTTTTTATTCCAAAAATTTGCCATCAAAAATCATCAGGCAAGGTGGCCGAGTGTGAGTGTTTCCAATATCCGCTGAGCCGCATCCAGTAACTGACAGTCATTAGGGTCTAAGGCGCTGTGTTTAGGCAGGCTTCCGAGCAAGCATAAACCGCAGTCTTCACGGGCGTGGGTTCGAATCCCACCCTTGTCAAGCGCAACTTTTTTGCCTCTATCAGTGTGCTGATGTGGTGTGTTTTTTTATTTGCGTGGGTGATGTGCGATGTGGGATGTGTGGGCCACATAGCCGAGGGCTAAGTAAGGACGGCGGGGCAGGCACGTCGACCACGAACACTAAGCGTATTCTCTCGCTATGCTTGCAAGAGCATCTTATTTTAGTGATCTCGAGCTGCGCTGCGATGCATGGCAGATAATTGTAGTGTTTGATGTTGTGTGCAGGTACTTCTAAGACCCGCGTTTGCTCGGTCTGTTGGGCTTTCATGCGGCCGGCCTTCTTCCCCACTCACTCACCTCAAGAATCAACCAGCTCGCAGAGATTTCGTGCACGCTGTTGTCGCAAAATCAGAAACCACCGACAACACTAGTTATCAAAGTGTATCCAAGATGCCCTCTCAAGAAGACGATCTTTTGGCCTCAGTACGTTCCTCATACAGCCCCCTGCACCTTTCAATCCTGCACCACCCACATCCGCCCTCCCGCAAACTCTGCACCATCCCTATGTTTCCATAAAGACTGCACTACTAATATTATGCAGCTCCAATCCTCCATGCGAAACGCGCTCGCAACCTTCGGTCCCGCGAGCCCGCAGTACGCCAGCATCAAATACGCTGTCGACGAGCACGTGGCGAACGCCGCACTGCAAAACTTGAATCTCGACTCGCAGAGGAAGGGTGAGGGGAAAGAGAGCGGGGTCGTAGGTAGTGTGAGTGGGCACGTTATGAATCTGGTGCTTCGGCCGAAGGGGTTCTGAGGAAGGTGGTTTTTGCGGGGAATCGAAGAGCAGAGTTAGGAGTGGGTATGCGATGGGGGTTGAACCTGTGGGATGATGGCAGGCTTTTGATGCCTAGGCACCGTGACTAGGATGCAGGTACGACGAATAGGAATTCGATCGCGAAGGGTTCGTGCTACATACCCAGCGGCTGCCAACGAATCGGTCACCGCATACCGGGGGTACTACATGTACGACACCAACAAACCTTTCGTAGTATGGAAACATCATACACTGTCAACAAAATACTTCCTCCAATCCTAACTCATACACCAATTCGTTTGCCCAATAGATGTTAATCTGTCGGGGGATGACAAGATTTATGAACACGGTTCTTTCTCCAACGAAAAAGTTCCACGCAGTCAGGGAGCTCGACTCCCCAGCGTGCCAAGCTCCTGGCCAGCTCATGAGCATAGATGCAATAGCACGCGTGTCAAGTCGGGATTGACTTAGTGGAAGGGAAAGAAAGAGGCCAGAGGGGAGTCACTGTGCGTGAGAGAACACTGCATATGAGTCAAACAAAACATTCGCCACGAACACCAAGGTTTCGGGCAGCAATGACACATCACCGTGTGACTGTAATACAAGCTAACACAAGCACGGTGCGAGACCAACCAACGCGTGACATGGTATGAGTCGCTCAGAGTCATCGTTCGTCACTGTCAGAGTCACCAGTAGGGAGTCATCGTGTAATGAGAACAGATATATTTAAGACACGCCCCAGAGGCCTAAGCACGAAGGCATCTACCCGCCACTCAACACTATTACATTCATAAAGGACAGTGAACAGCAAATCATCCGAAGAGCCGACTTGAATGTCGACGGAAGCCACGCACCGGAACCAGGAGGAGTCAATCAACCGAGGGGAGACTACGCTCCGGCCGGAAAACACAGACGCACACGCAAAGGGAACACGCCAATGCACCGCCAGAGACGACGGCGAGAAGCGGCTCGAAAAGCAGGAAAGATAAAGAAAGAAAGGAAATTTTGTTGGTCAAGGCCGAGGAGGCGAGGCTAGCCTCACCAGCTCCCTTAAACCACTGATGCGGACCGATTCCGGGAGCGCACATTGAGCGCACTTATTCATGATTCGGAATAGCCCTGGGCAAAGGCGATCTTCTTCCACTTTTCAACTTCCGCCTCTAGCTCTGTATTGCGCTTCTCAAGCGTGGTCATGTGATCAAACTTCCGTTGCCGCGAGTCACGAGCTGCAAGAGTATTGCGCGCTCGCTTCAAGGCCACCTTGTCGTTGGGGTCAACCATGATGGTGGGGAGCGGGCCCTTTCGACGACGAGGTTTGGTAATGGATGCGTTGGTGGCCGGCGAGCCGTTAACTGATGACTTCCTCCGGTGCGAGTTGGGCAAAACGACAGGCGAGTTGGCGCTCGAGGAGCTAGATTTGGCCGTATTGCTGCTGACAGTGCGCTCGAGAGCAGGAGTGACTGTGGATGCAGTAACAGCTGGTGCCATCGTTTTCGCGTCTTCCTCTGGGAACAAAGAGTACCAGTTGTCGGAGACCATGTACGTGTCTGACTGGAACATGGGCGATGTCTCGAAGCTGTCGTTCATGAACGGAGATTGGTCAATATCGGGAGAAGTGATGTTGGTGAACGTCGTCGAAGCTGGCGTGGACTGGAGTGGGTCGGCGAAGATGTCTTTGGGAGACACGGTTCGTGTTGAGCCCGCTACCGAGTGAGGGTTGATGGCAGTGAAGGCAGAAGCGGGAGCCTCCCAAACGCTTGACTCCTGGAAGCCAATGAAGAGGCTGGCGCCCGAGTCGAACGAGTTGTTGCTGTTCAGGTCTGCGGGCAGCGTGAGCTTGAGCCTCATTTGGGCAGAGCTGGCGTGAGTCCTACCTGCCATGGCTGCGACGTTGTCTGGTGGAAGTTGCGGAATGCTGTTGCTAGAGCTAGAGAACAAGGGGACCGGTGGACGTTGTTGTGACTGTGGCTGTGGAAATCCTATGGTAGACGTGGGCGCAGAATTCGCGTAAAAGGAATAGGCTGCGTTAAACAGACGCCCAGGTTGCGGCGCGCTCGGTGCACGCTGCGGCTGAGCAGGGGCTTGAGCCGGCCGGTCGTAGAGCACGAAGTCCGTCTGCGGAGGCACGAAATCGGTATGGGACGTAATCAGTGGTGGCCGTGAGGCTGGGGGAGCAGGTGAGGGAAGCCATGTTGACTGTTGAGAAGCCGTGGTGACGACGTAAGTCGAACGGGGAAGGAAGTTGTGAGGAACTAGAGCTGCGCAAGGCTGGGCTTTAGTTCAGAGGTTCCAAAAGGAAGACTCTGAGGTGGTGTTGGGCGAGAGGGGAGTGGGGTGGGTGATGGGGGAATCTGAAGGGTCGGCGTGAAGTCGACCGGGAGGCGCTGAAGGAAACTAGAAGACAGCCATGGTCGTGGATGTCTAGTGTGATTTGTTGTGGAGTAGCGGTGGATGGAGAAAGGAAGAAAGAAGTCGGTGCCTGGCGCGGGGCATGGCTACTTTTTGTGTGCGCGCGAGCGAGGGCGCTAGCGCGTCCGAAGTGTGACTCACACGGCACAGGACGAGCAGCGCAGGGATGTGCTGCGTGGTGGATGTGGCTTAGCGACGGAGCTGCCAATCAGCGTGCAGAGTGGCGCTCGGCTTGCAATGCGCTTTCCCTCCTGCGTGCTAGTGCCCACTAGCGCCCACTAGCGCCCACTAGCTGCGCGAAAGAGCACTGTCAGACCGCAACGAAATTCCGCTCGCTGCGCACACGGTGCAGACGGCTGTGTGCCCTCGGCAGCAGCATATTGCCTTGACAGCGCACTGTGTTGATGCCGTTGCCCTTGCTCTCGCCTTCGCGGTGCCCTCGCTCTCCTCCTCACTCTCCTCCTCGCCCTCTGCCCTTGCCAGCCATCATCGCACTGCCAGCGTGGCCGGCCGCCGCGCCATCATCCGGTGCCAACATCAGGCATCAACTTTTCGACATGTAGGGCGCGAATCAGCGCCGGCCTACCCCAGCAGCCTACAGTAGCCCAGCTGGGTGCTTGGAACCGGTGGAGGTGATTGCGAGCGCCAGACTAACGCCGCCTGCTGCGGAATAAGGATGCAAACGCCGACGGGAAAGAGGGCGGGAACCAGCAGCGCCCTTTTCCCTTTCCCTTGCACTCCGACTCGGACCTGGACATCACTATCGACGCGGCCGCGTGTTCCGTCTGGTTTCGCCCAGCAAGCGGTGTGTGAGCGAGTGCGCCCTTTGAAACGGACGGGGAGTCTGCATGCATCAGCCGTATGACTCCCCAGGCACGGAAAATCTATGGAACTCAGCCCCGAAATATGCACTCAACGCCGATCCCCAGAGTCCAGTTCGCATTTCGCATTTCGGCTCCCAACCCCAGTCTTCCGCATAGATAGTCCAAGTACACAGTAGATACTCTACGGGATATACGCAACGAGTGCTGATCATAGAAGCTCATATGCGATATTTGATCTGATCCTCTTCTTGCGCTTCCACTATGTCTCCGTTTTTCGGCCGCTCGCCGCTTCATGCGCGGCCGTAATAGCACACGGTGCACCAAGCAGGGTTTGGTTAGCTGATCTAAACGGATATTGTAGTCTGCAGCATCCAGGTGTTGCGCAAGTTATATGTGTGTGTTTTCCTTTGGCTATTCTCACCGAGAGGGACGTCAGCCGGCCATAGAAAAGCGTATAAAACGCTTAGTCATAAAGCTAGGAAGGGATAAGCAAAATGCCACTAGCCTTGTTAAGCGGCTACTCGTTTCCTTTGATTACTATTCTGGAGTCGGATTTTTATATATTCCAAGAATCTGCAGGAGAGCTATCACAGCCAATGCAGTGTCTCCTACAAACGCGTACTACTAGTATCCTTTTGCACCCGCCTACGACTCTAAAACACGCGCGTAATAAAATACAAGCGGCTTGTAGTATATAGCATCTAATAGTCCGTATTCTATAGTGCCGCTTGTTGCGGCTAAGCTCTGCTCTCCTAGTAATAGTTATATACAGTAACGCTATAAGCTGCGCTAATTACTTTTAATTACTTATTATATAGTTGCCTAAGCGCTATTTTTATAGCTAGATCTAGAGTAGTAGTAAGCGCTAAGTTACTAGCTTTTATTATACTATTTACTATATATTCTTTTATTATTACTCTTTTAAAATAAAATTTATATTAGTATTAAGCTTATTAATACTATAGTTAAAGTAGGCGTAGTACTACTCTATTTAGTAATAGTAGTAGCTATAGGTATTTTTTATAAAGTAGTATTAGTAGTTATTATTATAATTAGTATTAGTATTATAAGTAGTATAAGGTAAAGTTTATAAACTAGTTAGTATTATAGTAGCTATGCTTGCTAAGCTCGCTTAGCTCGCTTATAACACACTAAACCCTTTTTATTAATATTTTAAAACGCTTTTCTATATATATAATAGTAGAAGAGATATCTACTATTATTATATATTTTATTTAGAAATCTCTTAGTCGCAAAAAAATAATAATAGTAGCTATAAATAATAATATATATATATATATAAGATTTAGTAGGACTACTATTTCTATTAGTAATAGAGGTATATAGTAGGCATTTTATACTAGTAAAGTTAGCTATATAGGAAGCTATTAAATTAGCTATTAAAGTTAATTTTTAGTTAAGTTTTAGAGAAGTAAAAAGTGCTAAGCGGTTAACCCCACACCATATGCCTACCTATAGTTAAGTAGCTATATTTCTAGGCCATTACTTTAACATCCTCGCTCTAACTCTAATAGCAACTAATAATAGTGTTAATTGCGTCTATAGTAGTATACGTCTACTTAAAAATAGGTAATATAATAAGCCTCTATATTAGGACTAGTATTTATATTATTGCTAGCGTTGCTTCTATAAACCCCTTACGCTGCCCCCTTCTACCTGCCTATACTTACTTCTTAATTACCTCTTAACGCCTTTAATCTATTATTTTAATATAACTCTATTTTTATCCGCTATCTACACTTTACTATAAAGTTAGCTACTTTCTCTTCTTAATATATAGCTTTACGAGATACTATTATTAAGTTCTTTAAGCTATTAAAATTACGCTTCTTTAAATAAAAGAAGCTTATCTATTAGTATCTTAGTCATAACTATAGTAGTATTATTTAATATTGTAGTGTCTTTAAAAATACTATTATCTTATAGTTTATAAGCTAGAGATCTATTAGGCATTATATTATAAGGTAGAAATAGGTTTTACTTTCTCTTAGGCTTTATTTAGTTAAGTAACTTTTTAATACTATGTAGTTTATCTATTTAAGAGGCGTACTCTATAGCAATATAGTATATAGTAATATTTTTCTTAATAATAATCTTAATATAAAGCTTAGTAATTTCGCTAGCTTAGCTATACTAGTAGATAACCTTCTACTACTTATCTATTATAAAACTAGTTACAAACTTCCTTATAAAGATATCTTAATAAGAACTAAACTCTTTACTCTTAGTTCTATTATTTATAAGATAATATAACTAGCTTAAAGCTATATAAGAATCTACCTAATTATAAAGTATCTACTACTTTCTCTAAGAGTCTCTATCCTAATCTAGAATCTATCTCTATATTTAGAAAATATAATTATAAGATGCTAGAGGCAGCGTTATATAACTATAGAAGATATAATAGTACTTACTAGCCTTCCTACTAAGCACGCCCTATTACCTTTTTTTTACACTCTATTTTCTTTATTTACGCCTTTTACCTTCTTAAAGGCGCCCTTTTCTAGTTAGTATTAGTATAGTAGTTAGTATAGGCCTATACCCTACGCTGTCCTCTATATATAAGGGCGATACACGGCCTTATAGGGCAAACCTCTTAGGGATAGCTAGTATAGTTAAAAGAGATAACTAAATTAAAACTATACTAAGATAGGGGATAAGGAAGAGACCTAGAGGGCCCTTACTTATATAGTGGGCGGCGTAGGGCATAGGCCCATACTAACTACGCGCTAACACTAACTAGAAAAGGCGCCTTCTATAAGGTAAAAGGCGCTATTAGAGTGTAAAAGAAAAGGTAATAGTGAATAACTAGTAGGGAGGTAGGCACGAACTATTACACTATATAAGAAAGAGTTCCTTATATTCTTTTCTTATTTACTATTTTAAAATAGTATTAATTTAACTAGCTCTTTTAACTATTCTAGCTATTCCTAATAGGTTAGCCCTATAAGACTGTGTACTATCCTTATATTATTCTAAGACTAACCTTTTTATTTAGCTATAGATAGTAATATAATATCTACTTCTTTCTTAAGACGCTACCTATAAGTAGTTAAATTAGTAAAGGTTTTACTTTATTAGTTACTTTAGTGCTAGGTAGCTATTATACTACGCTAAGGTTTATTAAGAGAGGCTACTTCTAAGTTCCTTCTCTACTTATTATATAAGGGTAAGAACTTTATTAGTTACTAGAAAGAATCCCTAGTACTAGAGAGTTTATAGTTTACTACCCTAAGGTCTATTAAGAGAGCTAGGCTACTTCTAAGTCTCTTCTTTACTTATTATATAAGGGTAGAAACTTTATTAGTTTTACTAGAAAGAATTTCTAGCACTAAGAAGTTTATATTTTTACTACTCTAAGGTCTATTAAAAGAGGCTACTTTTAAGTCCCTCCTCTACTTAATATATAAGAGTAGAAACTTTATTAGTTACTTTTATAAAAGACTAGTTTAATAGGTTATACTACTATAGTTTATAAAAAGAAATTACTTTAAATTATAGAAGTAGTAATACTACTTTACGCTAGTAGAATTAAGATACTACTAAGGTCTATTTAAAAAAGACTAGAATTCTAAGTCTACTAGCTACTAGTTATAGTATAAGTAGTAGTAGAAAGTTCTATTAGTTACTTCTATAAGACTTTATACTCTAGGTTAATAGGTTGCACCTAGATTTACTAAAAGAGATTCTTTTAGTCTATTAAGAGGCCATCCTAATTATTACTAAATAATAATAAAATAATAATAATAATAAATAACTATATAAGTTAAAGTCTCTTACTAGATAGTAATTACTAGTTAATATAATAATAGTACTAATTACTACTAGCGTGTTATATAGAACTTCTATCTAATTCTACTTCTAGGTTTTATAGGTTTAAAAATAGAAAAAATATAGTTTTATAATTATTTAAAAGAATTAGATTAGGCGAAAATTAGTAGCTTAGCAAAGAACACTATTTTAAAAAGTATAAACTTTAATAACTTTTTAACTACTTTACTTTTATTAAAACCTTTTTAAAATTTAAATAATATATTATTAGTACTATATTTTATATATAAATATTACGTAATATATATAATAACTAGTAAAATAAAGAGTTTTTTATTAATTACTCTAACTAATTACGTAATAAAAATAGTATTTTTAAATTAAATAATTAAAGACTAATATTTTCTCTATAAATTGATTAAGAAATTAAAATTATAGCTTTACTAGTACAAATGTGTTATAAAGCTTTAAAAAAATCCTTATTTAAACTATTTGTGCATATTTACGCGAGTCTATACATGTCTGCGCATCTCTAAGCATTTTTATACTAGCAAATTGCTTGTGTAAAAATGTGTAAGTATGCGTATATTTGCGCACGTCTGCGCACGGTTAAGTAGCCTCTCTAGAAAAAACTTTTTTAATATAATAGACGCCCCTTATAAACCGCTTAGCTACTTAGAAAACTTAGATACTAGGTTGCCCTAGTACTAACCTTACTAAGTAGCTCTATCTAGTCTACCCTAATTTTTTTACTATTCTACCTTACTAAGTAGCTTTATATACTTTACTCTAATCTTTTACGACTTTAAACTTTAGTTAAGCTTATATTTAAACTAAGGTAGCACTAATTATAAAAACCTACTCCTTTTACTACAACTACTCTAGCTCTTACTTATTGCCTATTAATTATTTAGCTAGGTATGTGAGGAGCTAAGCGCCCTTCTATAGTTACTTGGCCTACTACCTTAGAGTTCTAGAACTATACTTCTACTACGCCAAGAGTATATATAAGTGTATAGCTAAAGTTACTATTAAACTCTATTAAATTTATAAGTTTACTTAGGTAACCCTAACGTTATATAGTCTAAAGCCCTTTATATTAAATATAATTAATCTTTATAATAAGAGAGCTTATAAAATCTCTCCAATACGCTAAGAGTAAACTTATAAATATAAGAAAAAAGTTATAGTACACTTCTTTATGCCTAAAATAATTCTATACCCTTAAAAGACGTAGAGTGCTATAATCTAGTCTATAGTACCTTCAAGATAGATCTCTAGTAAGTAGTTAAATTAGATATTAAGTTTCCTTAACTTTATAAACAAACACGTAGTTAAGTTAAATATTAAGATTTCTTAACTTTATTAACAAATACGTAGTTAAGTTAAATACTAAGATTTTCTAACTCTATAAATAAATATAAAGTTAAGTTAAATATTAAGATTTCTTAACTCTATACAATAAATATAAATATAATAGAAAGAATACTAAAGTCTTTTTATAAAAGAAAAAAATTCTTATTCCTTATCTAGTGTAATAAGTTACTAAACTTTAATAGTAAGGAGCTATAAAGGTAAATATTACTACTAACCTTACTAAGAAACTATATATATAGAAGGTTTTAACATAATGGAATATATATAGAAAATCAAGCTAGTTTACTAGTAATATATTCTATTAGTAAGCTAGCCATATTAGTAAGCCAACCACTTTTCTTTGGCACGACTAACACTTTAGTAATTTTAATATGTCTCTATAATATAATGCGATATTAGTTAACTAAGAAGGCAGAATTAACCTTGCTTTTAAGGCCTATACTTTTGGCTAAATTTAAAGCCTATAACGCGTAGCTACTACCTTTAATGTTAAACACTAGTGCCTCTCTAATTAGCTTTATAGAATTACTCCACGCGCCTAAACTTAACTAGGGATTTAGAAACTTACTATAACTAAAGAGCAGATAATTGTCTAATATATTCTTAACCTTAACTTGCACGAATTTGCGCCCTGGCTGTGCGAGGTAGAAGATATGGCTAACAAACTACTAGGTATACGCGGTGGCCAGCCTATTAGTAAGCGCTGGGCTGAGCGCTTTATAACGCGCTTAGCTAAGCGTAAAATAGCCTTTAATTAAGCTAAAGACTGCTAGAGAATACTCTAGGAGGATTTAGAGATAATTGGCGCGTGGTTTAAGCTGGTAGAGAATACTAAAGCTAAGTATGGCGTCCATAACAACGACGTGCATAACTTTAACGAGACTGGCTTCTAGATAGGTGTTATTAGCTTAATAAAGGTTTGTTATAGGCGTAGAGAGATATGCTTAACCTAAGCTTATTTAGCTAGGTAATTATGAGTGGGTTACTATTATTTAGAGTATCTGCGCTACTAGGTATATATAACTCTACCTTTTATTATTTATAAAGGACGCGTCTATATCTCTATATAGTATAAGAAGGTAGATATACTATGTAATTAAAAGCTCTTAGTCTTTAAGAATGGCTAGACTAATAATGTGCTTAGTCTAGAGTAGTTAAAGCATTTTGACACGTATATAAAGGCGCGCTAAGTAGGGAAGTATAGGCTGCTTATTTTAGATAGCTATAAGAGCAACCTTAACTAGAATTTTAAGGATTAAAAATAAAATTCTCACCCTTTGTATGCCACCTTACTTATTATATGTCCTCTAGCCACTTAATATAGTCTGCTTCTTACTATTAAAGCGCAAGTATTATTAGCGTGTTAGAGACTTGGCACGCAGGCGCGCGTCTTCTATATTAATAAGGAAGGCTTCCTCCTAGCCTTTAAAGACGCGTTTTTTAATATGTTTATAAAGGAGAACTGTTACAAGGCCTTTAAGGCATTAGGCCTCATTTCTATTAACGCACAGGTAGAGTTAAATCGCCTTAAAGTACAGCGCTATATACCCCACTAGCATCTCTACTATAGAAAATACTATGGCAATTAAAAATACTAAGTAATACACATAAGTTTAGATTCTAGTTAAAGTTAGTAAGCGACTCCTTTACTTAATTACCTATTATAGCTTAGGCTAGCTTCTCTTAGCTTATAAAAGGTAGTAAACTTATACTGCATTAAAACGCTCTTTTAACCACCCGCGTCCATAAGCTTAAGAAGTAATTAGTAGTAATAACTAAGCGAAAATCACGCAAAAGAAAACGAATCCAGCAGGGTAGGACTATAAAGTATAGGACTACAGCAGCACATATAGCTGCTAAAGCGTTATAGGCGCCTTAGCAATTAAAAAAGGCTTATAGTAGTAGTAATTAAAAAAGAGCCTAACTAGCTCTATAGCGCTATAGAAACTATAGAAAGACTAGACACAACGCGCGAATATATAAAAAAGATATAGAGATATCTTCTAAATTAGATATAAGCACAGTATACGTAGGCTCCTTATTTAATAGCAATAAAATTAAAGAGTTATAATATAAGTTAGTCGTGCTAAGGAAAAGTGGCCGGCTTACTAATAGAATACGTTATCTATAAAACTAAAAGTTAATAAGGCTTTAAGCATCTATCTAAAGTAAAAAAAAGGCCTAAAATATAAAAAGAAACGCTTTCAAAAACACGCTAACGCAAATTATAAGCTATTTTACTAGCTTAGAGTAACTTTAAGTTATACTAGTGGCTTAACTAAATACTAATAAATAGCTTTAGACCTTACTAGAAGTAATTATTAATTAACTTACCTAATTAGAGCAATATACTAAAGTACAGACTATGTCCTTAGCCTCTTTTTAAATAATAGTAGTAACACTAGCGTCTAGTAAAGTGCTACTAAAGCGCTAACACTCCTAACTCCCTAACCTAAAGTTGTTCTCTAAAAGCTATTATAATTACTAGCGTTAGAAATACATAATAAAGGCTAAGATCTATAAGAATTACTTCTTTTTAGGAAAACATAGTTAATTATATTATAAGTAGACTAATAAGTAAGACAGCAAAATATCGCACTAGCCTTTATAGAGAAAGGAACCTATTCTAAAGATAAATTCTAGAGTTTCTTAAATATAAGCTTCTATAATAAGTTAGTAAAGGAGCAAGTATAAAACAAGCTATTTCTTAGCTAATAGGGCAAAACCCTACTAAACTAAGTTTAATACTAACTTGATGCGCCTAGCTACTAAAGCTAATAAAGACAACTAGAAGAATTTAAAGAATATTTACTAGAAAGCCTTATATATAGACTTATAGAATAGGCTACTTACGCTAAAAATATCTAAGAACTAGGACCTTATAATTCTTATAGACAAAGTTAATATAGTTAATAATAATAATTACTATATAAGAATATTAAAGCCCTTTTATATAGTAGCCTTCTTTTCTACTAAGTCTACTATATACTATAGATTAAAAACTTACATATGGTTTTTTTTACTACTAAGGGGTTTCAAATAAAGTTATTATAATAATAGCAGTTATCCCTTCTACTATTATTAACACAGAAAAGTATTTTAAGGTAGTGTTAATAAAAAAGGGGTTAGCGCGTTATAAGCGAGCTAAGTAAGCTTAGTAGGCTTAGTGCGCCTACTCTAACTAATAAAAAATTTATATACAAAACTATATATAAGACTATATTACTATACTAGTTTAGAGTTAGGAAAGAGAAAAATAAAATAATAGCGCTAGCACTGCAACTAGTATAATGCTATAACTATTGTCTCCTCTACTATTATCTCTAAAGATTGCTAGTAATAGTTATTATAATAGTAGGTTTATGTGCTATTTATAAAATATATACTAGGTAGAAAGCTTATATATACTATAAGTACACTAACACTCTATCTCTATATTAAAGTTAACCTTAAGAAGACTTCTACTATTACTTTATTTTCTATTATCTTCCTAGGACCTAGTACTAATACTAATATTTCTATTAACGCTGCCTAAAAGTACGCTCTAAAGATCTATCTACTTACTAGTATTACTAAGTCTATACTAGAATACTACTCTATCTAGGGCATTATTAATAGGAAGTAGACGGTATACCTTACTCTATATAAGGCGGTCTAAGTGTACTAGTTAGGCTAGCAATAAATTAGTAACTATAGAAGTAGTAATAATAGATGTATAGAGTTCCTACTATAGTTTCTTATAATACTACTAGTTAGAAAGGTAGTAATAGAGGGTAGAATTAAGGGAAAAGAGAAAAAGATATTTATTAATAAGTTACTAGGAAAGGGGAGTGTTATATAGATACGTTAGATTCTTATAATTATAGTATTAGATAAGTGTGCTATATAAGCAGTGCGCAAATGCGGCGTAATCGCTAATAATAGTAAGAAAGTAAGAGTTAGTTTTCTATATACACTTTAAGTAAATTAGAGTTAGAGCACTTATAGATATTAGGCACGCTTTTCTGTATTAATAATAGTAGGAGGGATAACTGCTATTATTATAATAATTTTATTAGAAACTCCTTAGTCGCAAAATAAAAAAAACTATAGATATTAGGTAAGTATATAGTTTATAAACTGTCTTTATAAACTATTATTATATTAGTAAAGGAGACTAGAAGTAGACTATATTTTTAGGCGCTAGACTAGAGCGGTCTTTCTATCCTAACCTATGCAGACTTAAATTAAAAAGAGGGAGTTAAAAAGGGTAATTAACACTAAATAAATAATGCGACCAAACTTATATATTCTAGCACTATAAGAACTACTAAAGCAGACTCTCTAAAGACTAAAAGTGTGCTAAATAGGTCTTTAAGGAGAAGTTAGAGAAGCGCTATAAGAAAAGAGTATACTTTTACTATAGTAAGAAAGAATATAGTGTTTAGAATTATTACCTTTAAGCTATAATACCCCTAACGTAAGCTAGGGCTAGTAAGATTTAAGAAATAAATAGTAGTAATAAGAATATTAATAGCTTAGTAAAGTTAGAAAACTAGTTTTCTTCTTTAAAAGTTATTAGAGGGAGGAGATAAAGAAGGTTATAAACAAACTAAAGAAGAACTTTAATGTATATAAAAAATATAGTAAAATTTTAATTCTAATTACTATAAACACTTTTATTAATAATATTGCCTTTACGTGTACTATACTTAATTTAGGATATTTAACTATTACCTTTATATCTAAGAAGCTTACTAGAAAAGCTAACCTATAATATATTAGTTTAAATAATTTCTATTAAGTAATAGAATTTAAAGAAGTAACTTTCTTAGTCTATAAAGCCGCTTATATAGAGATAGATACTAAGGAGTATATTAAAATAATATAGACGTATATTAATAGGAAGAAGGAGGACTATAAACTAGTTCTTAGTTTGCTATAGTAGAAGAAAAACACTATATATTAGTAGCTCTTAAAAAACGCTTTATATATATAGGGTCCTCTTATATAAGAATTAGAGATAAGTAGAGAAGATAAACTTCTACTTCTAGTTAAAAAAGTCTCCGCTATATTATTTATAACCTTAAATAAGAGAAATATAAAGAAAAAAACAGGCTAATAGTCTTTACTGCCTTCCTTAAAGATATTTAAAAGGCCCTAGCCCTAAAGGCTAAGGTAGACCTAAGAGACTATCTCCCTAAGTAGCTTCTAGACTAGGTAGAAGTTTTCTTAAGAGAACAAGCTAATAAACTTCCCTTATTATAAGGCTTTAGAATTAATTACTTAATCCCCCTTATTAAGAAGAATAGAGAGACTCTAAAGATTTCCTTTAGGCCTCTCTATAGTATATTAAAAAAGAACTACTAGTTCTTTATAAGAAACTAATAGAGTACCTTAACTATAGCTTTATTTAGGTAAGCAAGTTTAGCGCTATAGTACTAGTATTATTTGTAAGAAAATCTAAAAAAGGTCTATAATTTTATATAAACTATAGGACGTTAAATACCCCTATTAAAGAAGGACCACTACTCTCTTCCCCTTATTAAAGAGAAATTGCAGCTTCTTACTAAGGCTAAGTAGCTAATAAAATTAGATATAATTTAGGCCTTTTATAAATTAAGAATAGTAAAAGAAGAGAAATAGAAAATAGCCTTTTTAAACCTAGTTTAGGTTATATAAGTAGTTAGTAGTCCTCTTTAAACTAGCTAATACACTAAGTACCTTCCAGAAATATATTAACTATATTTTAAGAGAGTACTTAGATAACTTCTACTCTACCTATATAAATAATATCTTTATATTTTCTAGTAAATCTTTAAGGAACTATTAGAACAAAGTATAATAGGTAGTAGAGAAGTTAGGCAAAATAGGGCTACACCTAAATATTAAAAAGTGTAAGTTTATAGTTACTAAGACTAAATACCTTAGATTTATTATAAAGTATACAAAGGGGATTAGTATAGACCTAGAAAAGTTAAAAACTATCTAGAATTAGGCCCCTTTTATAAATATAAAGAGTGTTTAGAATTTTTTAAGTTTTACTAACTTCTACTAAAGATTTATAAAGAACTTCTTAGAAGTAGTATTTCTATTAATAAAGTTAACTAGAAAGAAAACTCCCTTTTTATAGGAGTAGAAATAATAGTAGGCCTTTACCTATCTAAAGAGAGTGTTTACACTAAGCCTATACTAGCCTACTTTAAATATAAAAAAGAAAAAGTATTAAAGGCTAACTTCTTAAGCTAGGCCTTTAAAGCCTTCTTTGTGTATTGCGTGGCAATCTAGTATAAGCAACTAAACTAGAAGCTTATCGCTATTGGCTATCTTAAGCTTTAGCTTCTTTTTAGCGATAATTACGAGCTTGTTAATTAAGTTTTAGGGATGCAAGGAGGGGTCTATAGTAGATTAGGCGTACTTAAGGTTAAACTTTGCTTTATAGCGCGGTTGCATCTTTATCTTATTTAACTTAGCTATAGTTATTAGTTGTAGTAGTGCGTAAAATAGTAGTAGAATTAGGCTCTTTTTATATAGGTAATAAGCACTATAATCTTATTACTACCTATATAGGCAAGATAAGTTACTACTTAATAATAGTTCTAAACTATAGTTAAGTTAACCCTACCTATATACGCAATAGCCTTGCGGGGTGCCACATAATAAGCGCGTTATTAACTTAGTTACGTATATTTATATAGTATCTCTTTCACAAAGCTAGTATATAGAAAAATAGGTTATAGATAGATTTTTTTTTACTATAGTATAGTTGCGGAATGTAGCTTTATTCACAAAAAAAAGCCTTCTTCTTATAGTTTAGCATAAGAAAAGTTCTTAAGCTAATTATTTACTTCTTTACTAAATACACCCCTATAACGGCAAACTATATAATTTATAATAAAGAGATACTTACAATTATTAATATAACTAAGAAGTACTATAATATACTATAGACTATTTCTTATACACTTATATATACTAATTATAAGAACTTTATATACTTTATATTTTTTTTACGACTAAAAGGTTTCTAAAAAAATATTACAATAATAGCAGATATTCCTCCTACTGTTGTATACACTGAAAAGCATTTTAAGAAGTTAATAAAAAGGGTTAGCGCGTTATAAGCGAGCTAAGCGAGCTTAGTAGGCTTAGCCCGTCTATATACTTTATCAAGTCTAAAAGGTTAAGTAAAAGGTATATATACTAGACTAATACTCTTAGCAAATATAGTATAATATTTTAGTATAGACTAAGAACTATTAACTTAAGGGCAGATACTCTCTTACAACACTAGTAGAATATGCCTACTAATACTAAAGATAACTAGATTAAGTCCTATAAAATTTAACTCCTTAAGAAAGTTTCCTTTAGAAAATAGAAATATTAGGCTCTAGATATCTATAGCCCGAGTAGTATAAGCTCTACTTAAGAGGCTTAACCCTCTTAGGGAAGAAAAAAGCTAAGCTAAATATAAGAAACGCTAGTCTTTTTCTCTCTCCTTACTAAAAGAGTTTCCTTCTAAATTAAAAATACACCCCCTAGTAGACCTAGACTTAAATAAACTATAGTTTTATAGCTTAGAAGGAAATTTTATACTAAGAGAAGTAAAGAAGTATATTCTTTACTATAGGTGCACTTTCTCCTTCTTTCTAAACCTAAAAGCTGCTATATAAAAATATAATATTAATAATACTAGTTACCTCTAGTACTAAAAATAAAGATAAGTCCTAGACTAGAAACCTCTATAAATAATACTAATTATTATAATTTATATCTCTCCTATATATATAGGTACTTAGAAAAAAAATTACTTATAAAATAGTTACTAAAATATACTTTTTTCTAAAAATATTTCATTTTATTTGTAAATCTATTAAAAACTATAATATATATAGAAGAACTAAGCTATAAAGAAATATAAACTAAAGGCTACTAAAACTTCTTTTCCTTTTAGACTAGATATAGAAGGAGATTTCTATAGACTTTATTACTAAGCTCTTTATAAGTAGAGAGAATATAAATATAATAGTAGTATATAATAGGCTAGGAAAAGAAATAGTCTTAGTTTCTCTACTAAACTTAGAGGTAGAAACTATAGTAAAGGTGTTCCTCTATTATATTATAGTCTACTATTAGCTCTCTAATACTATAACCTCTAACTATAAAGGTTAATTTATAAGTAACTTTTAGAGATATCTATATAAGAGAATAAAGATCTAAAGGAGATTATTTTTCTCTAAGTACCTAAAGACTAATAGCACTATAGAATATATAAATTTTATAATTAGGGTATACCTTTACACTTTTATATAATAGGACTAGAAAAATTAGGCCCTATACTACTCTATAGTGCAAATAGCTATTAATAGGCAAAAAGCCACCTCTACTAAAGTAGTACTATTTTTTCTCTAGTATAGATATAATATAAATCTAGCTAAGCTAGATATAAAAATAGAAGCTATTAACTATTACTAGTAAGATTTGCAACTAGTAAAGTCTACTAAAGCTTTATTATAAAAGTTTTAAGAAGTTTTTATATATTTATCTAAGCTAAAATAGCTAAGTTTTAATAAAAATAAGAGCGGTAAGCGAACTAGCACTTAAGAGACACTTTAGTATTAAAGGAAGGAGACAAAGTTTAGCTCTAATATAAAGACTACTTATCTAACTCCTATTCTAATAAGAAGTTAGATTAGAAAAATATAAAGTTTATAGTTACGTAAGTAGTAAACTCCTATAATATAGAACTAGATATTTTACCTAGAGTCTATCTAGTGTTCTTAGTAAATTGTCTACGCCTAGCTAAAAATAACTCTCTCCCTAGCCAGATTATAAATAATAGGAAACTAGAAGCTATTATTATTAAGGGAGAAGAGAAATAGGTTATAAAAGATATTCTAGCTAAGAAATCTACCTAAAGAGAGAAGAGGCTATAGAAATTACTCTATTAAGTTAAGTAATTAAATAATACTAACCTAATTTAGAAACTTTCTATAAATCTCTTTGCCATAGAGGTATTAAATTACTAGGAAATATACACCTTCCTGTTTTTAAAGCAATAATAAAAAGTTATCTATAGACTTTCATAGAAACTTTCTAAACTAATAATATATACTATAGCTCTTAGCACAGAAGTTATATCCCTAATAAAGAACTTAGAAAGTCTCTACTAAAGGAAGGTTAGAATAAGTCTAGACCTCTAGCCCTCCTTACTAATTACTTAGGAATTAGTAAGAAATAAGACTATAATCTACTTAGAAAAGTAAGGAACACTTAAAGAAGTACTATAAACTATTTAGGAGCGTTTGCCCTAATATAAGTAAATAAAAGTAAGGAGAATTATTCCTCCTATGGTTTATTTTTGCGACTAAGGGGTTTCTAATAAAAATATTATAATAATAGCAAATATCCCTTCTGCTATTTTATACATAGAGAAGCGTTTTAAAATATTATTAATAAGAAGAGTTAGCGCGTTATAAGCTCGCTAAGCAAGCTTAGCGCGCCTACTTTAACTAAAATAAAATCCACATGCAAAACTATAGGTAAGGCCACATCGCTGTACCGGCTGCCTATTATAATAACTTTTCTAATAATAACCCTAAATTTACTAACCTAATTAGTTCTAAGTCTAACTCTTTATAAAAAGAATACTTAGGTAATAAATCTAATAGTAAACTGACTAATAAAATCTTCTAGAACGCTAATAATTAGAAGCTGCTCTCTAACTATTAGCCCTTACTCTAATATACTAGTTACCTAACTTATTCTATCCCTAAGGGCACCCTAAGCTACTAATATAGGTAGCCTAGTTTACTACTAGTTAAGTAGTTGTCTAGCTAGCCTACTATATATAAACACATATTGCTTTTAGTACTTTTATCTCTAGCTATTTCCTTTCTAGCTAGCTTACTACTAATTTAGCAGCTTTCTAATTATTACGTATATAGGGCACCTTTTAGCACCTCTACCTTACTATTCTAGTAGCCTATATAGCTTTATAAACTACTCTTTTTTATTATTATTACCTTTTTACGCCTTTTTTAATTACTAAGCAGAGGGCTCTACTTTTATTATTATGTTATTTAAGATAAAAGCCTTTATTGTTCTTTTTCTAGGTAGATAAAATAACGCTACATATATACTACCCTACCCTAATTAAAAACTATACAGTTAGGTTAATATATTTTTTAAAATACTTTTCTATAGTTGGCTTGCCAAATACCTTTTTTAACCTATTTTTTTAGTTTGAGGTTAAAGTAGGTTAAGATAGAAGGTTATTATATACTACTATATATAGCACCTAATTCTAATTAAAGACTAACCTTAAATATCTAGTAATATAATAATAGTTTAAACTTACTTACACCCCCTAATACCTATAAGCTTCTAGTTCTAATATAAGGTTTACTTATAGTGTATATAGTATATCTAGCTTATTACTATTACTATTATTAGTTATCTGTGCTTGCACGCCGCTTACGCGGCGTACTTACTTAGATAAGCTAACTTAATAGTAATAATAATAGCTAGAAGAATCTTACAGATCTATATAATAGTCTTACTACCTTATAGCTTATTAATAAACATCTTATTATCCTTTTATATCTTCTACTAGAGGATTCTATTACTAATAAGAAGTAATTGCTTCTACTAGAGTAGGAATATAGGCTTACTAGTCTTTAAGAACTAAATAAGCTACTAATCTAGCTAGTATATAAGAATTACCTTCTAGATAGTTAAATATACTAGACTTTTATAAATAATTATTTTATAGATAGAATAAAACTTTAGTATTATTACCTTAGTAGTAGTAGCGCAAAACTATAGTGTGTACTCTTTAATAGTAGTAAGTACTTCTTTAGAAATAATATTAATGCCTAGATAGATAGTAGGGTATAAAGAGATAGTAGGAGATTTGTTAAGGATAATCTTAATATGGCAATAGAGCGATAGTGGATCTATTAACTCATGTTGTTTACAATAATTAGAATGGCAAAGAAAATAGCTTATAGCGTAGCCGCGCCTAAGTTTTATTCTCTAAAGTTCTAAGTAGTCTCTTTATAAAAATTTTACTTATAGAAGTAGCCCTATACTAAGACTACTAAACTTACTTAGTAGTTTAAACGCGTATTTTTATAACTACCTTTCTACACCTTTTTTTTAATTACTAAGCAGAAGGCTTTACTTTATTTATTATAATATTTAAAATGAAAGCCTTTGTTTATACTACTTCTAGATAGTTAATTTAACGCTATATACTTTTTTATAGTACTAGAAAACCTTATATAATATAACTACGCTAGTGTATAATAAGCTAACTAATTTTTTTTTAGCTAACTATATTTTTATATAGTATTAGAGTTAAGAATACACTCTATTAGCAAAATACTTAACACTAAGATATAGTTTCTAATCTAGCACTAATTTACCCCTAGCTACTTTCCTTAATATCTCTTCTAAATAGCACCTAAATTAAAAACTAAAGCTACTACTAGAACTATAGGGGCCTATTACCCCTATTATAGCCCTCTTTAGTCCTAAAATAGTGCTAGTTACATTAAAAATCTGCTAAAACACCTTAGTTTTACGTACTTTCCTTTCTATTTTTAGGCCTTAAAAGGGAAGTTATATAATAGTACTTGCTAGCCTTTCTATTAAGCACACCATATTGTCTTTTTTTTATATCTTACTTTTTTTATTTACGGCTTTTATCTTTCTAAAGGCGCCTTTTCTAGTTAGTATTAGCGTAGTAGTTAGTGTAGGCCTATGCTCTATGCTGTCTTCTATATAAGTAAGGGCCTCTTATATTTCTTTCTTATCTACTATCTTAAAATAGTATTAATTTAACTAGCTCTTTTAACTATTCTAGCTGTCCCTAATAGGTTAGCCCTATAAGGCCGTGTACCGCCCTTATAGAAGAAGCCCTTTAAGATATAAAAGTAAAGGATATATTTATTTCTTTAGCTAAGCTATAAAGGCTAATTACGTTCTAACAAATAGTTCCTAACCTGTCTCGCTACTTTACCTTTTTTAATGCGTTTTTAGTACACCCACAGCTTTTTCTTATAGTGCTATACTGTATACTAAAAGGTCTGCGATATTTCTCTTTCTAATAAAGGCTAATTATTTATATAGTTACTACTATTAAAAAGCTATATATATTTTATTTCTATACTCTTCTTAACTATTAAATAGTTTTATTTGTTTTCCTTATAACTACTATTTTTCTAGTGCTATTTATAGGCTGGATAAGGCGCTAGAGAGATTACTTTAATAATTTATATTAGTAGGGTCTATAGCTAATATCTTCTCCTAACTTACCTAGCTAGTTAAAGGTGAATATTATAGGCATTTACTAGGCTGTTTAAAGGACTCTATATTATAATTATATTTTTGCTTAGGTCTTTAGTAGAAAAAGTGTCTAGGCAATAATATCTATATTCTTTAGCCTTTTACTAGTAGCACTTATCCTATTTTTAAATAGCTTAAATATAATAAGACTAAGCTTTGTATTTGCTATAGTAGAAGAATTAGTTAATATAATAGTATATTTTAATAACAAAGCTTAATAGATTAAGGAAAATAAATAAATTACTATTATTATAATTATCTAATATTGCAACTTTATAAGTTAAGCTGTATTACTGCCTCTAGATATGCAAAGCTAGTATTGCCTAGTAATTAATAGTGCTACTTTTATAGCTAACGTTTACTTTTTTAGTAATAGTTATATATAATTACACTTTTTTCTTAGGGTTAATTTGTATTATTATCTAATTTTGGGCTGGCTATTTAACCGACTACTATGTTACGTAATTAATAATTTCTTTAATAATATTATTTGCTATAATAATAATAATAATAATTATAATTATAATAGTAACTAACCTAACTAGCTTAATACTATTCTATAGTAGATCTTTTTCTTATAATTAGTAAGCTGTATACCATCCCCTAGGACCTTAATACTACTACCGATCTCTCCTATACTTCTACTACTACTACTACTTACTCTTACCCTTACTCTTATTACTTATAGTTTTCTACCTTAATAGTAGCCTAAATAATTGCTACTACCTTAATAAGCTTCTTGCGCTACTACTACGCCTCTAGCGTTTTATATATTATAATAAACTCTTTCTCCTCTTTACTCTAGTCCTTACCTTTATAGTCCTTATTACCTTTATTTTTAGTTATATTTTTAAGCTTTTATAGTATAATCTTTATTATACTATTATTATATTATAAAAGCTGCGTCTTTTTACTAATATCTAGATACTAAAGAACTATCTTGCACTCTAGGATCTAGAGGTATAAGATATAGCAAATTAGGCTAAAGATATTACTAATAGGGTACTTAAAGATAAGCTCTAGAGGCCCCTTTAATAATTCTTCTAGTTGCATAAGATTACTAAATCTCTAGGAATTATTCTTAACTTTACCTAACTAGTTTGTCTATACTCTAACTAAATTTAATAATAGCTATATTACTATAGGTATTAGACTTAAATATAATATTAGGTTGCTAGAAAGTATTTATTACGTTGCTAAATATAATAAATAAAAAGTTAGATTTAAAAAATATAGTATAATATATTAAAGTAGGCTGGTAAATAGGTTTAAAGTACCTAGCTTAGGTATAAGGTTAGGTTAGGGTTGCATAGATCCTAGATATAGGTTAGGCTAGGTTGCACAGACTTCTAGGTGTAGGTTAGGTTAGAGTACCTATTAGAGTTACGTAACTTACGTTATATAAAATTAATAGTAATATAATTTATAACTTTAGTTACTCTCTAAAGGTGTATAAGAAAAGAAATCTATATAAAATTAAAATTAATACTATTTTGCTATTATAAACTTAACTATTATAACCTTTTAAATTATTTAAGTAGTAAGATTGTGCCTTTAATCTCTAATTATATTCCTACTAGTGTTAAAAATGCGCTTAACACCTACCTATAAAATTTATACTACTAGAATATTCTTTATAACCTATGTAAGTTAGAAGTAAAATATTTAATAAACTTTCTACTACGCTAGCATATTAAACCTATTACTTTTTTAACTATAGAAGTATTTAGATATATTTCTTCTTTGTATAGGGCGTAAGATCGACGCAGTATAGTGTAAAGAATCGATAGTTAGAGTTAAGATAATAGTTAATTAAACTCTATAGGTAAGATACTGCGTAAGGATCCTAGTAATCACCCACGCCTACTGTATAGTGGGCGCGCGGTGGGCGCCAGGTGCTAGGCCTAGTTAGGCTAGTGCCGGAGATAAGGCGTTATCTCCGGCCTGCCTTAGGGCCGCGGCGCCTCTGGGCATCAATCCATCACAGTCTATACAACTCTAATCTAATCTATACCTATTACTAGCGTAAAATCTATAGATAGAGGTTAGGTTAGAGTTAGAGACTTATATAAGAGAACCTAACCTATACTTATTTACTAGCCTATATTAAAGTAAAGATTTAGTGTACTAGATATTACTAGTATTATAAAAGACTTATATACTATACGTATAGTAAACTATAGCTATACTATAGCTATTAGATTATAAGTATAATAACTAAACTATAGTTAAGTATTCTATTACCTACACTACTTCTATAGTTGCGACTTTGCAGTTTACTATAGCTCTCTAATAGTTTACTAGTTAAGAGATAATATATAACTTAGTTATACTTAACTATTTATTAACTACTATTATTAATACTACTATATAAAAAGTTAATAATAAAATTATTATTATTTTGTATATATTTTATTACTACTACTATTTACTAAGTACTAGATTTTAGTGCCTTTTATTTTACTTTTCTTTATATATAGTGTAGACTTAACCTTAGTTAGAATTTTTATATAATAAAGATCTTTAATATATAATTACACTATAAGTTTTTACTATTTATAACTAACTATTCTTTTTATTTACTAAGTAGGGGGCTCTACTTTTTTTTATATTAATTAAGATAAAAGCCTTTGTTATTCTACTTCTAGATAGTTAATTTAACGTAATATAAAGTAATATAATTATAAAGTCTAAGCGTTAGCAGCCAAAAGTAGTACACTATATTAGAAAAAGTTTTAAGTAAGTATAAGTATCTAGAGTACCTAAGCGACTCTAAATATGTCTACATATATCTATATACTAAATACGCTTAAAACGCACTAGTAATACTACTTTTTTCTTAGTGTGTATATATATAAAGTTGTGTAAAAATACGCACCTATACTACTAGTGTTTCTAGAGTATATAGGGCACCTATACTATTAAAATAATACTAATTAATTAGTAATAAAGCTTTTTAATTAGCTAGAATTTAAAAAAAGCTTAGTAAGCTTTTAAAAAAGATTTTTTAAAGTATAAAGTTAAAGTCTCTTACTAGATAGTAATTACTAGTTAATATAATAGTACTAATTACTAGCGTATTATATAGAACTTTTACCTAACCCTAAATTCTAAGTTTTATAGGTTCAAAAATAGAAAAAAATATAGTTTTATAATTATTTAAAAGAATTAGATTAGGCGAAAATTAGTGGCTTAGTAAAGAATACTATTTTAAAAAGTTTAAACTTTAATACTTTTTAACTACTTTATTATTATTATAACTTTTTTAAATATTTATATAATAATTTATTAGTACTATATTTTTATATAATAATTTTTTTTGGTTTTTGCCTTTTTACGCCTTTTTTAATTACTAAGAAGGAGGCTTTACTTTTTTTATTATGTTATTGAAGATAAAAGCCTTTATTATCCTACTCCTAGGTAGATAAAATACTGCCACATATAATAATATTACGTAATATATATAATAATTAGTAAAATAAAGAGTTTTTTATTAATTACTAACTAATTATATAATAAAAATAGTATTTTAAATTAATAATTAAAGACTAGTATTTTCTCTATAAATCTATTAAAAAATTAAAATTATAGCTTTACTAGTAAAAAAGTTATAAAGCTTTAAAAATTACTTATTTAGACTATTTATGCATATCTGCGCAAGTTTACGCATGTCTATATATCTTTAAGCATTTTTATGCTAGTAAATTGCTTGTGCAAAAATGCGCACAAATGCGCAAGTCTGCGCACGTCTGCGCACGATTCGCATAGTTAAGCAGAAAAACTTTCCTGATGTAGTGTAGCGGCGTTGCCGATCCTGTGACATGTCGCATGGCGGCACGTAGGGCTGATTAGAGTACGCCCCGGGCATTGCTTGCTACTGTTCCTCCTCAGCTTCACCCCCGCCGTCACTATTACAATTACGAACCGAGCTTCCCCCTCTCTCCGTCTCAACCTACTTTTGACAAATTGTGGAGCAACACCGCACCTCGTCTTGGCGTCGTTCTGTTGTCAGATCAGAGCGAGAGTACGTAAGCCATGGCGGACATGCAACCTGAGAAACTACACGCGGCCTGCGACGAGTGTCGTGAGTTGGACAGCTTCCATTCCTCGTATATGTCGAGGCTAAAGTGCCGGCACAGGTACGAGGAAGCTGAAGTGCTCGGGAGACACGCCGGCCTGTATCCGCTGCGTGCGGGAGAGCATAGGATGCGTGTACTCACCCCAGAAGCCCATGGGACGGCCGAGGAAGAGGAGAAGAGATGATGTACCGCTTGAAGACACTGCCGAGTTGCAGACAGAGCCTAGCCCCACCGTCAACGGCTTTTCCATGCAACCGCTGGGAAATGGCGGTCTGGCATCGCAGACTGACCTGAGCGTCGACTTTCCTGGTTTCGCAGACCTGTCTACAGGTAACGCCTTCTCCAGTTCTTCCATGTCGCCAGCTTATTTGGAAACCTTCGGACAAGCGGCTGCACAGGACTTCAGGCAAGTCGTGCGTATACGGGTCGCGGAAGCCCAACGTCTAATATTGTGTCCAGTTTTGTCTTGGATTCAATGGACCCTTCCTTGTGGAATGCAACACCATACGATTCAGGTCATGGTTCCCATGAGATAGAGACAGGCCCTTGCAGTTGTCTCTCGCTCATGTACCTTACTCTCACCGACCTGCAGGCACTCAACAACTTCTCTTTTCCCGCCGTAATCCCGCGCCTGCGTCATGCCTTAACCGCGGCCTCTACCATGATTCACTGTCCCAAATGCCCTACAGAGGTCTTTACCAGCATCCAGAATATGCAGACTCTCAACGCCCTGCTCTGCGCAATCGCAGGGCGCTTCCACAAAGTACTCGCCGAAATTGATGCTGAAGCTGCCCGACTCGAACAAAGCGGAGAAAAGAAGTCGTATCGTGTAGGTGACAACAGCCCGGAGAACGCGCATTTACATACAGGCGATTTGAGCTGTCCCATGGGATATGACATCAAACTTGACGCCCAGGACTGGAGAAAGCTGGCGAAACAGATGCTCAAGACTGAGATCGAAGGTGGAGGGCACAACCCAACGCCGCTTCTTGGGTTAGTAGAGGACTTGGAAAAGCGGCAGGAGAGGTGGCACTGTGATAAGAGCATGCATACAGAGGAACGAACAAGATTGTTTGGAGAAGAACACACGTGCAGGTCGAATGGTAATGATGCGATGTGTTTGAAGATGGTGCGTCATATCCGAATAATGGTAGAGCAAATGAACTGGGACTGAGGAATGATAACATCTCCACAAGCGGGGCCTTGTACGGTAATGGTTATGGCACAGTGCGGTGTGGTCGCTTTGGTCAACATTGCAGTACAATGCCTGGCCGATGGGCCTCTTGTTGTCAAGTTCTCAAAAGTCAAGTCCTATAGGAGTTCCGCGCTCGTATCACAGAATTCAATGTGGAAATTTGAGTTGGTGCCACTTCCGTGCGCCCGTAACACACTCGAAGCTTCCGTGCTCATTTATTGATGTAGGGTGCTGAAAGATTTATCAATGCCAGTGTCCCACGTGGTGCGAGCCCTTGACCCACGGGCATATATAAGTACAGGCGCCGTAAGTGAGCACAGCGAATGCTAGAAGAGACATCAACTGAGGCGCGCGAAACATAGCCCTCCTACTGTTTTCCTATTTCCAAATGTCAGCAAGGTACACATCACCCTTTCGGCTGCACTAACCCCAGTAGAGCCGTTCTCCAGATCATTTGACTTTGTAACGGCCTTGATTGATTTAACCGTGAGAGAAAAGTCGCCTTCTTGATCTCCGAAGAAGCTGGTGCACATTAGTACTCATGACAAAGAGCGCAGACTATCATCAACAATACCTCCTCATCATGATACTGAATCTTCTAACATTCTTCGTGTCAAGTGGCTTAACCCCCTCCTTTTCCTTCCCCCGGTACGTTGGCTTCAGCTCCTTCCACGGTACGAACACAAAAGAGCTCTCAGCCCCAGCCGCGTCCTTTGAGATGGCGAAATCATATTCCCACGAAATAGTCGCCTGGTCTCCCCCATTGTCGGGATTTCGAGGCAGGAGCTCATCTTTCAGGATGATGGTGTAACGCTTGCCGTCTGATTTACCCAGATCTACAAGAATGCCATCGTAGGCAGAGAGATCCCAGGTGCTGTCTTCGGTTGTGGTGCGTTGACTGGCGAAGCCTGTGCCGCCAAGTGTTTTGATGTCGAGATGTCCGTGGAAGCGCGCGTCTGAACCTGCGATGTCAAGATAAGACTGCGGAAGGAATGAGTTGAATGCTCATAGCAGGAGAACTTTCGGATGCACATTACCTGTGACTTGCCGCCGCGCACCCGATCGTCACTTGCAGTCCAGTCCGAGGCTTTCCATGATCTGCACCTGGTCAGCGCGCGGTTGTATTCAACAGTAAAGCTTCTTACTCTGCTCCCCCGAATAATACAAGTTCTTTTTCTTTGGCCATGTTGATGATTAACCGAGTGTTTGCGTTCAATGGAAGTGTGAAGACAGTGAAGTGCGATCCGTAGCTTCCGCCTCGTGATCTTCATGACCTCAGCAACTTCCCGTTGCGGGTCTGGCGTCCGTGCACTCGGCCCGCCAGTGAAACCGTCTAGACTTCGAACTACACATATCATTCATTCATATCCGTTTATAGTCGG
The DNA here is from genome assembly GCA_009805535.1 of Laburnicola sp. JP-R-44. Classification (NCBI taxonomy): domain Eukaryota; kingdom Fungi; phylum Ascomycota; class Dothideomycetes; order Pleosporales; family Didymosphaeriaceae; genus Laburnicola; species Laburnicola sp. JP-R-44. Next base: position 167,512 of record SELF01000041.1, read on the forward strand.
CTTAACATTACGCAAGCACTATCCACCACATCATGGACTTCCGATCGATAGATCGCATGCGCGATTCCGACGAATCGCTTATAGACGAGCCCTTCCGCCCGTTTTACAACTTCTGGGCACCGAAGCCGGTCCTCGTGCACCAGTGAGGCTAAATCCACCTTGGAGCCGAAGGCGTCGCTGATGATTATAGGGCCAACAATTATGAGCGTGAGGCGTTTATAGAGAGACCGTGGCTGGGGGTGTTACTGTTTGACAACAACGCCTCGGATGCAAGGGACCATGCTGCAAATGAACGGAGTAGGTTTTGAAGAGTACGGTGATATAGGACAGAGTTTGACTAGATGAGCAGCTTTCCTGTCGTGGTTGAGGCTGTCGGTGTACATGGCTATTGTGTCAGTTGCGATCATTATGAACTTTCATCTCAAGTCTGAGCCCAGTGCCGTTGGTAAGTGCGCTTTCTCTGGAAAGAGTCGCTCCTGTGTCTTCCCTGTGCAGTCTCTGCGCCGTCACTGACTTGTTGTAGAAAGGAGTTACTCCCTTCCATTTGGCATCATCTTTTGGGTACTGTCGGTAGCATGCCTTGGGGCGGGGCTAGCCAATTATATCAAGACCATTTCAAGATATAGCAGACGAACAGCGCTGGTACAAGCTGGGTGGAAGACGCAAACGGTGTTCACAGTGGTCGCGACCGCCATTGTAGCGGCATGCATCTTATTTTTGTCTACAAACGCGCAGACACGCCGATAAATGTTCAGCCTGGGATTATTCGCTTAGAGGTCTCATAAATGCTACTTTCATGACTTTTGCCTGGCCATCGATGCCTTGAAAGCGTATCCATTCGCAAATAGAAGTCCCTAACAGCCTAAGCGTATATGAATGCCGTTAATCCGCCTCTAGAACAGCCCAAGTCGTGTCGTCAACAGTCGTGTATATGAGACCTCCGGAAAGCAAGTCATCGCCCGCCTTGGCGACCTCAGCAGTGTCGATGCCGAGCTGGGCGGCAATGACCTGTGAGTGCAGTCCTTCTTGCGTTTGCGGCGATTCCCTCATGAACTGGAACACGCGCTTGGCCACGGCACTGTATCCCGACAAATCTGCGCCCACGTATGCACCGCCTCCTACCTGCTGAGCAGCACTGCTGGTGGTAGCCGCACCGCCCGTGTTGTTGGAGCCGCCGAGTGGGCCCTTGGTGTAGTACAGGTGCACTGCTGTCGCCTCCAACATGTGGTATGAGACTTCGTTCATGTCGTCTACCGGACGTATGATCTGCGCGTTGACGTGTCGCCGGTCGTGAAAGCTCTTCAGCTTGCCCCACGCCCGACAGTAGGCATTCTCAACGAGCCGTGATTTCAGCGGGCTCGTCTCCATGGCGTCGGCATCGTTCCATTGTTTCACCTCGATACTGCCAGTACCGTCGTCGAGCTTGTATGTGATGTTGGTCGTTTGCGTGGCGATGTTGCGTATTTGGCCGACAAAGGTGAGCTGCCGGAGTTAGGAGAGCAATACTCAGAAAGCAGGGCAATAAACAGTACCTGCGTGACCTTGGCGCCGTCGATCTTGAAGTCGTCCGACGGGTCGGGCTGCGCATCGAGAATCTGCTTGATGGTAACCGGCCGGAGCGTGTCCTGCGTGTTATCCTGGGGTCTGTTAGAAGCCAGGTCCACGTGTAATGAATAGCAAAGAAAACCCACCCGTCCTCTGCTAGGGCTGCTCTGGCTTCCCCCATCAGGCATGAAGCCACCGCCGCCGCCGCCTCCACCCCCGCTGTACGACGTGTACGACGTCTCGTAGTTATTGTAGTCTACCGATGTCAGCGTGCGGCCCTTGGCTGTCGACAGCTCGGGACGTACTCATGGTTGGCCGGACGTGTTGCGTTTGCGTCGTCAACGTCTCAAGCGGAACGAGGGGCAACACGGACGCGACGCGTTCTGCTTACGTGGGAAGTCTCGACCCCGCGTGCGCTAGCTGCGCCAAGATTTCGGGGTCCGAGCTTTGGAATTTTCGTTCGACGGCCCGCGACCAAGCTCGCCTTGCGTATCCAGGGCTCCGTACGGCACCATCACCGACTATGGCTCCCCGCGCGAGCTCGCCGGCGCTTCCAGAGAACGAATACGACATCGGCGCCGCCCTGTTCGGAGAGGATGATGCCATTGGAAACGGAGGAGGATCTACCTTGGACCTGGGACTCGACCTAGACGCCGGCGGCGACGATGGCTCCGACGACGAGGCTTTCATTGCGGCCACGCAGGCTGCTTCCAACAGAAAGTCCTCGAATCTAAAAGGCCACACGGTCAAAAAAGGCGGAGGTTTCCAAGCAATGGGTCTCAATGCAGCGCTTCTCCAGGCTATCACGCGCAAGGGCTACAAGGTCCCGACTCCGATACAGCGCCGCGCTGTGCCTCTTATACTGGATCGGCAGGACGTGGTGGGAATGGCTCGTACAGGTTCGGGAAAGACTGCGGCCTTCGTCATACCCATGATCCAGGCGTTGAGGGCGCACTCGGCCAAATTTGGTGCCCGCGCTATTATCATGTCACCCTCGAGAGAACTGGCTTTGCAAACCCTGAAGGTGGTCAAAGAGCTGGGGCGAGGTACAGATCTACGGACGGTGCTGCTGGTAGGTGGTGATAGTCTAGACGAACGTATGTTCATCCAAATTCAACGAAGAGCATACAAGACGCTGACAGGTGACTAGAGTTCAGCTCGATGACTACTAACCCTGACATTATCATTGCGACACCAGGTCGATTTCTCCACCTGAAGGTCGAGATGGGCTTGGACCTGTCTTCAGTGAGATACATTGTATTCGATGAGGCGGATCGCTTGTTTGAAATGGGATTTGCTGCCCAACTTGCCGAGATCCTCCACGCTTTGCCCACGTCAAGACAGACTCTACTCTTTTCTGCTACTCTCCCTAAAACCTTGGTCGAATTTGCGCGAGCTGGACTTCAGGAGCCACGACTGATCCGGCTTGACGACTCTAAAATCTCACCGGATCTCGAAAGTGCATTCTTTACTGTCAAGAGTGCCGAAAGAGATGGAGCGCTTCTATACATACTTGACAAGGTCATCAAACTGCGTACTGGCGAGACAGAAGCTGCGAAAAGGGCCAAGAAGACAGACGCAAAGAGCAAAAAGCGCAAGCGAGCTCCCGAAGGATCTAACCCAGTGGACTCTCCAACACCGAATTCAACGGTTATTTTTGCAGCTACCAAGCACCGAGTTGAGTATTTAGCCAGTTTCTTGAAAGCTGTTGGATATTCTGTCTCGTACGGTGAGTTTGCCTTGTCACGCGCAGCTACGGCTCATACTGACCATTATCAGTGTATGGAAACCTTGACCAGACGGCTCGAAAACTTCAAGTTCAGGATTTTAGAGCAGGTTTGACAAATGTGCTTGTGGTCACCGATGTTGCAGCACGTGGTCTTGATCTGCCATACCTCGCAAATGTTATCAACTACGACTTTCCTTCGCAACCCAAGATTTTCGTGCATCGCGTGGGTCGAACAGCTAGAGCAGGAAGAAAGGGCTGGAGTTACAGTCTGATCCGGGATTCTGACGTTCCCTACCTGATCGATCTCCAATTGTTCCTTGGACAACCTCTTGTTTCCGAAAAAAATTCGAACACGGAAACAAATTACGCGCAAAATGTAGTGGTGGGCACATTCGTTCAAGACGAACTTGCACCTGAGGTTGAGCTTGTCAACAGGCTACGTGAGGCCGACGAAGACTTGATTAACCTCCAGATTGTGGCGGGGAAGGGCGAAGCCCAATACACCAGGACCAGAAATTCAGCCAGTAGTGAATCCGTGAAGAGAGCGAAGCAATTACTATCTTCCCGGACTCTATCAAACACTCATCTGCTCTTCCGCAACGATGTACAGGAAACGCTACGAGAAAAAGAGAGAATGTTGGAAAGGATCAGCTCTTTCCGGCCCACCGAGTCGATATTCGAAATCGGAAATCGTGGCGCCGGTGGCGAAGCGGCCGAGGTCATGAAGAAAAGAAGGCAGCAGATCGACAAGATGAAGCAAAAACAAGCGAACCAGTCTAATGGCATGTCCGATGGTCTAGGCGCAGAAACGGCGACATCGGACGCTACGGCCGAACTTGACGCTGCCTCAGAAGACGGGGAGGATCTTGCAGATGCGGACTTTGCGTCTGAATCAGATGACCTTGAAATCTCCGTATCGCAGCCAGCCGATCGTGAGGGTGGTAAAGATGATTGGCAGAATTCCGAGTTCTTCATGTCATACCAACCGAAAGGTATTAACGTGGCTGAAGAACGAGGTTACGGGGTTCACACGGGTTCTTACAATACGGCACAGCAAGCCTCAAACTTCGTTGAGAGTGCCAGGGCGGCGCAAATGGATCTTACGAACGACGAGGTACGCGGATTTGCGGAGCCTAGCAAAGCTCGAGGTATGCGCTGGGATAAAAAATCCAAAAAGTATGTCGCCAAGGCGAACGACACGGACGGCTCCAAAGGGGCGAAGATGGTGGTAGGCGAAAGTGGCCTCAAAATCGCTGCCAGCTTCCGTAGCGGGCGGTACGATGACTGGCGCAAGTCGAACAGGGTTGGACGTCTGCCACGTGTCGGTGAACTCGAGAAATCGGGCCATGCAGCGCCTCGCAATAGCGGCCGCCACTACAAGCACAAGGCGGAAAGGGCACCGAAAGAGGCCGATCGATACAGAGACGACTATTACACCCAGAAGAAGAAAGTAGCGGACGCAAAGGAGAAGCGCATCGGGAAATTCAGGGATGGTGGCGCCAAAAGCGAACTGAAGGGCGTTGACGATGTCCGCAAGCAACGAGAGCTCGATGAGAAACGCAAGGCGAAAAACGCAAGACCTTCCAAGAAGAGAAAGTTTTGATTTCGAATTCTAGTCCAATACATCGATACCAATATTGCAGCAGTTGGCTAATAGAAGTCATTGTGTCACAAACTAATACTTGGGCCGTAGCATACAGTGTACACAGACTTCAGACTTCAACCTGAACCTCAGCCCTACCGGGCGCAACCGAGCGCCTTGTACCACATAGACTGCAGGCGTATAGAGCACAGATCGGGCTGCTTTTGGCCAGCACGGGGTGGTCCACATTGGCTTGCATCTCACCGCCCTCACCAGCTTACCGTCATCGTCTCCACTCGGCAAGCCCTCGTAGTTCCGCGCGTCAAGTCCAACCTTCCGGTTACACTAACGGGCGTACAAATACGGGCCCGTTGCTAATCCGGAAGCAGCAATTTCGCAATATGCAGTCATCGGCAGATTGACAAGACCGATAGTGTCACAAGGCGCGACCTGTGAATTGATAGAGATATTGGCCAAATCTCGTCGCATGCTTGGAGAAATCGACGAGACACTGGCTCAACACGCCAGCACGCATGCTAATAAACTCAACATTGACCCACGTTATGCAAAACATACGATTGTGGCAACCAGCCGCCGTGTTACCAGCGGGGAATAGAGTTTGGCATTGACGGCAGGCCGCTCAGCACAAACTAGCTGCACCGCGTGCTTTAACGTGGCACCACCCGACCGGGTCAGGATAGCTTTAGGGCCCCGCGATTCATTGCCCTTCTTAGCGACACCCTGTACGATCGCACCTTATACTACCAGTATGTATTAGGGTGACATGCCACGTGCAAGTGTATTTTTACCCGCGGTCCCGAAGGAGAATTTTATCCCTGGAATGACTGCAGAATGCCTAGCAAAGTAGGTATGTAGGCATAACTGTGGGCTAATTTTTACACCGCTCTCTGATGAGTATTTCGTGCGGAGCTTACTCGCTAGGGCAAGGAGCGAAGTTAAACGGGCTTCGAGAAGGCGCTGCATATGTATGTTTCTCGTCAGCCGCATGCACCCGTTCCGCGCCCCATACAAGGGACACACATGCAGTCATCAGATGAGATGCGTTGGAGCATATCAAGCTATTCCTGGACACGATCCAATTGCCTATTAGCGATATTACGAAGGGTATAATTCTCCGAAATTTATCCCGAAGTCCCGAAGCACATTATGGTGTGTAGCCGCGGACGAAAATGCGGATAACATTATATACACGCATGGATAGTTTCGGGACGAGCCAGCAACTAAACCTTGACAGAAGGGGGGAACCTGGTGTTGAGAGCTGCCCGCTTGACCTAGAAGGGGAAACCACAATAGAGAGACGCGACTAATCTACCAATGACTGCCTCCATCCTTCCCGAGCGGCGGAAATTTATCGGCCGCTCCGGCTATCACGCGACAAGCTCTATTACGCATTGTTCCTGCTCCATGCTGACATCCCGTCTCCCAATACATGCGCGGCATTGCATTTGCAAGGCTCCTTAAACTTTACGCCGCACGAACATGACGGTTCAGGCCGACGCGAGGCCAAAGGCAGGGGTGCTGCGTTGCGTTTGGAGGAAGAATTTCGCCAACAGGACGACGGATTATCATTGAAGTGAGGACGGCCCGCACCAGTCGTCAATCGCGCTCCGTCCGTGGCGCGTGCGTGGCGAGGCAAGCAGTGTGGCATTTCAATAAGCGCCCCTGTCGACACTGTGCTACTTTTGGCACAAACGTAGGTTCGCAGATCGCGCGGTTATGTCCGCCGGCCTCGAACTGAACTGCTCGCACAGCAGCATGTCGTGCCAGTATCCACAGCATGGCCTCCACCAAAACGGCAATTTCAAAGTGACACTGCACGAACCCCCAAGCCAGAAGCGGAACAGCAGATTACCTCCCGAGGACGGCGCCGTTGGACAGAGGCACGACGTTGCCATATGCTCATTTTCCGTACGGCCACTCCCAGGACAGCAGAAATGAGCCAATAAATGGGCAATCCTCGACGTTCTCTTAGCGGTGAATTCGATATTCCCGCCTCCATTTTTGGCTCACGCTGCTGAAAAAGGCTAAAATAATCCCGGCCTTGCAGGGCTTCCACGAGCCATGATGCTCACAAAAGTTCCGTCCGCTAGGTCCGCAGGACGGCGCGCCCGGTCGGACTGTTGCAACACCACGTTTTACCAGCTGTCGTCGTCCTCTTTGGGCGAAGCTAGTCCTCGGGAACGCAGCTTACACATCTGTCCGGAGTCTTGGCCGTGTTGGACATCCCCATTAGTGCTGTCCTCCGCTGCTCGTAATCGTATCCTGAGCCTTTGAGCTTCCAGAATCGCCATGGAAGGCCGGTTAAGCGAGCAAAACTTACGACGGGCGTCTGCGCAGGACAGCGTGAGAAGGGCGAGAAGGGCAGGTACGGCGCCATAACATAATTCACAGCAAAAGTCACGACGACCAGGGGACGCAACAAGCATCGGCGCTGCGCTGCTATTCCTGTCCGCAGCCAACTTATTCCACCCTCGAACCTCAGCGGCGGGTTGATACCAGTTCGCTAGGGTGAGCCAGCCGCGTTTCCGTCGAGCTTGGAGCAAAAACGCGGGGAGCCTGTTCAGGCCTTCGATCGCAACTGCAAGTGCTGACGACTCTTGTAAAGACCGCTGCTATATTCGCCGTCGTCGCGCCCCTGGATGTGATGTTAGGTTCGGTTCGGTTCGTGGGAGGCTGTGCTCTTGTCGTCACATGCATTGTCATGCTTCAGGGCTTTGAATGTTTATGCGGCGATGTCGTCAACAATCTCCCTGAAGTTTATATCATTATCACACTACCTGTGCCACCGCGAGGCTCGGCGAGCCGGCTCCACGCTGTCCAAGCTTCCCGGACGCATGATTCAGGGCAATCTCCGCAGGGCCGTTTCTGGGTGATCGTCGACGGCACCGGGGTCGCAGACACCAGGTCGGAGCATTTGGCGAGATGGCCATCTCTGCTCGATCCGCGACGACAAGCCACGACTATATTGCAGGTGATAGTACCGCGACGCTGCACCGCATCTGCGCCGTCCAAGGCTGGCTGCTGAGCAGTCTCAAGATTGGCCGCCGCAGATCTAGTGCAGGACTCTTAATCAAACAATTCGCAATCGTGCGAGTGCGAATGCAGCGCTGCGGAATTACGCTCGCGCGGGAAGACGATCATCTGACTGCAGCGAGTCCGGGTGTGCGCTCTACGAGCCGCTGATGCGGCCATGGACCGGATCGGCAGGCTTCGCGATGCTAACAGCGGCAGTAGTGTCCATTGTCCAGCATACATACGATATGCGGCTGTAGGCTCCGTTTGGCGGCACAGCGCCTGTTGAAGCGTGACCCCGCAGCGCCCGACGGACGCTCTAGCTGCTCATGCTCAAAGATGTGCAGCAAGTTTTGCAGCTTCTTGGGACCCAGCTACAGAGGTGGCGGATGTGCACACGAACATTGCCGCCGGAGCTGGAGGTTCACTGTGACTCCAAACCCCCAGCGCTACCGTGCGGCCAGCATCCATGTATTGTGCGTATTGGCCAATGCCCAAGGTAGGCCGCAAGCGCTTCGAGGGGGATCTGTATAGGGAGGGGGGTGGGTTCATTCAAGCCCTATCCGTATGGCGGGTCGATCAACGAAGTGGCTGACGCCGTGTCCTATATGTTTTCGCCTCTTCTGCACCCAGACTCTGTGTACGCAGATGCCGGCCACACCCAGGGACGGACGGCGCGCTCCTTGTCCTGGACAAGACGAGACCCTGCGGCGAGGGTGCCGGCAGCCAGCCCAGAAGAGGGTCCCGCGGACCGACGAGTCCCCTTCTTTGGGCGGGCCCGGGAAGGCGACATAACACCATGCTTCCCGCGAGGGGGGTGGTGCTAGAGCGGAGCGAGCTGTCAACTAGAGCCACATTTTAGAAGCGTGTAGGCAGCGGGCCGCGTGCTGAGCGTAGTGCTGCTGCACTGCTGCACATGCAACTCGCACACCACTAAGGGATCTCATTCGCGCTCCCAACGCTAGGAACGCGGCGGCTGACCCAACCGCCGTGTGCAGCGATGCGCATTGTCGACGCTCATCCAACTCTCTGCCTCGATTTGCCCACCGGCTGCGCTCCGGGGTGCCATAGCGCATCGCTGTCGCTAGCTGGACGGCTCGATAGCAGGGGCATGGCATGGACTGACTGGCATGGAGCATGGCCATGGCACCATGCTCCACCCACGCCGCACATGCTTCCAAGAACGATCAGCCGAACAAGCCAGCATGCCGTCGCCGACGTGCAGCCTCCCCTGCACGCCCAAGCTTCCCATAGCCCGGTGCTCAGTGTGGCCCCTGTGGCTCTCCTCCATCGCCTGCAGGTCGGGCAGGGATCGTCGAAGAGATCTGTGGGCAGAAGCTTGAGAACCGATCGAGGTTATTACTGGAGGATCTCCGCCGAGCTAGGCAGAGACCTCTCCCTCTGTCAGTGCTGTTTGCACGCACCATTGGGTCTGACATTCGCACGCTTGCCTTCTCTTCCGACCGCCCTCCCCAGCCTTGTCTCGACGGACCGGCTTTGGCTGCTCCCTGCTACCACGGGAGGTTCGCGTGCTTTCTTACGAGAGCAGGTCGAAACAAGACCTCCGACTGAAGGCGTAAACGGAAATTTCCCAAAAGGTACCGACCACTTTCCATTCTCCGCTTCTCCACCCATCTATCCCTGCCCGCGGACTTCGTATGGTTGACGACGGATGTTTCTGATACTCCGTAACGGGGACCTTGCATGATTGTTTATCGCTACCTTTCATCTTTTACTTGAATGTACGCAATTTTTGCCTTGGTAGTTGCTTCTCAAATCCCTTGAATGTCAACTTACCCATACTTAACATGCAGACACAACAGCTCCCCGTTCTCGACTCGTCGTACCAGCATTCGTCCCAACTAAGCAGGTCTTCGGTGCCCACATTCACGAATCCGTTCAAGAGACCAACCAACCATACTGAGCACTGTGCTCTCGCTGCAGACGCGGCCTTTGAGCGCTGCGCTGGGTCGAGCTATGCAGAGTCTGTCCTTACCTCCTCCGACGTCAGTTCCTTCTACCCCATTCGGGCGACTGCAAGAACCGGGAAGCGGCCGGATACAATTTCCACAGTTCAGTCCCGGTAGGCCAGAACAGCACAGCTATCCGTCTCCTCCCATGTCAGATTCTCATTCACCCGCCCGCCGCTCAGCCCATATTGTCGAACAGGAAGGTCGTCAGCACGCGACCCCGCGGCACGAAGCACACCGGCTAGATGGACTTGCGCCGCATCCACCACCACCGCCGTCGTCGTTGCTCGACCCTCGATCGGCGACGACTGCGCATGGCATTGCGCAACAGCGGCCGTTGTATTCTGGAGAGTCCCAGCCCAGAAGTCCGCCAGTGCAGCATCAGGCAGGCCGAGCGCTTGAGCCTCCTTATGGGGGCATGCAGATCTCACAGAGCTATGGATATGGGTACCCCCCTTCGGGTGTACCTACATACCTTGGAAGTCAAGGTGCAGCCCCAGGTCCTCAAGTACAGCCGAGTGCCATCGTAGCTCCACAGCCTCTCAAACAGAACAAGCCAGCGAGAAGAACGAAAGCGCATGTAGCGTCAGCGTGTGTCAATTGCAAGAAAGCGCATCTAAGCTGCGATGTTCAGCGCCCTTGCGGCCGATGCGTGGCTTCTGGAAAGCAGGTCAGTGAATCCGAAGCGAGTCCGGTACCCAGCGCGTTCACACGTTGGTGTGCGCTCTCGTTGACCCAACTGACCTAATTTTGAAATATAGGACACATGTAAAGATGTGCAGCACAAGAAAAGGGGACGACCGAGGTTAAGGGACGACAAAGAGTTTGGACGGAGCGAGGAAGTAGGCATGGCACCCACCCAAATCATGGGCGCATTACCCCCATCCGGTGCGGATACGTGCGGATACCGTACGTCAGCAGCCTCCGTTTCCGACGGGCCCACGAGTGCCCGAGTCGTATCGTGTGTTGGCTTCCGCGCCCGAAGATAAGAGTTCGAACAGTCGCCTTCAACCCAGGGCTACGGCCACTGGAGCGCCCCCCGCAACATGCTAGCAGTTACAGTGCCGTTACAACTTCCCCATATTCTGCGAGGCCGGACTCGGTATCCCCGTCGGTGCCAGTAGCGTTTCTTGATTTGGACCTCGTTATTCAGAAGACCAACAAGGCTTTTCAGGATCTAGTTGGCCTCGCTGGCGATGCTCGGGGGAACAACCTGGTGGATCTGCTTGACGGCCGGCAACAGGATGTTGTGCAGCATCTTCGTTTCGAGCTGCGGCTTGAGCGAGACGAGCGCGAACCAGCGTACATGGCCCCGATAACACCCGTCGGGCAAAATCGTATGCAGCCCGTAATGGAATCGGTCTCGGAGAACGACGTCGATCAGGTCAGTCAGGGCTTCACTGACAGGCCTGTGTCGTTAAATTTCCGATTATCAGACGGTCAACATCAATCTTTCCAGACACAGATCCGGCTTGCAAAGACTTCGTTGTACTTTGTCACTCTGGTAGTGCACATCCCCTTTCGACATGCTGGCCCACCTCTTTTGACACAGCAACTGGCACCACCTACGCCAGTTCGAACTTCACAGCCCATGTCAGCCCCCGCCAGAGATTTTGGAACGCATCCCCTTCGACCTACCTCATCTACTAGCTCGGCTCCGAGCTCCCCCTATTTCAACTTCCATTCGGTCAGGACATCGCTTCCGACCGCCAGTTCCAGCTCGTTCGGGGCCAGTCCCTATGGCTACTCCCCAACAGCTGGTCCCGAGCAGGGATATTTTCCGACTTATCAGCCGCCATCCCAGCCGGGAGCGTACCCCTCTTCCTACCAGCCTGGGTCCAGGCCTGGGTCAGTCGCGTCCGAAGCTCAACGTGGGGCTCGACCTGCTCGGCTGGAGGGGCTACAACTACCGCCAATCCGGACCACGCCTGCCGCACCCTTGGGTTCGCCCCTGGCACAAGACTTTGGCGAAGGCACGCAAGAGCGAGAACGCGCGCGACGCCGTACTTCTCTCTCGAGTGCAGAAGCGCGACCAGACACGCCGGACACCAACAAACGAAGACGTTTGAACATACACGAAGTATTGCAGTAATGAAAGAAAAAGAAAAGAGAAACACCCCGGACGCGTAACGTAACGTAACGTTTACCTCATGCAATAGACGATTTCGACTTAATACACACCTTTGTTTGTTGTAATAGTCTCCTTTTGAAATTTCGGGTGGATAAAGAGGAAGGAGACATACTTTGCATGCATTCATTGTATATGATGACCCCTCTTTGGGTGTTCCTCGACGAGGGGCGGACGAGGCCGGGCCTTTGTCTCGCTCGGCTCGGTACACGCACAGAAATTTCTTCTTCGACGCGCCTCGTTGCATCTTGGGAGGGCGCCTGTCTTTGTAGCATTTCTGGGGCACATATGGGGCGGGAGGGAAGATACCACAGTAACTGGATTTTGGAGTGGGAATGTTGGTTTGATTGATTTGTTGAGGAGGATGTGTGGATTTGCTCGAGTTGTGCGACCTTCTTCTTCTCTTTTGGTTTCGGTGCACCGTGTGGGATGAGCGGGGCTAGCGGCATATGCATGGCGTTGGAGTTGGGTGGTGGGAATAGCATGCGCGATGCGCGGGTTGGGTGGAATTGTTGCGTTTTTTTGGGGGGGGAGGGGAACGGATGCTGGGTTTCTGGTGTTGGGAGATGAGGTTGGGGGGGTGGGTGGTGATGGATTGGCTCTTCAGAGAATTTTGGGTCGCAGGTCCGGATGCGCGATATGATAACGAAGGGTTCCGTTTCTTGGTCGGTGGACATTTTGCTTGCGGCTGTGGGTGGCTCGTTGTTTATTTTGCGCGTGGGTGGGCAAAGGTTTTGTGTATACCCTTTTTTATGCGTCTGGTGGAATGTAACAGTAGGAATTTGTGGTATGGCATGTACGTCGACGGCTCGTGAATTGTGTGTTTTCTTGTCGCCTTTTGTGCGTGTCTGAGTAACGTTACATTGTGTTGTGTGGTGTGTTGGCATGTCGAGCGGCTTTTGGGATTCATGGAATACTGTGTGAGATAGTTAAAGCATTGAGTCTTGATGTTTTTGTAACTAATTGAGGGGATTTGGATTTATAATCGTTTATTTGAAGAGTGATCACAGCTCGTTAGAACAAGCTTCTTGTGATGTAGTACCAAGGTATTTGGTATTCGCGCCCCTTTCGGGCCACGGTAGTAGTATAGTACATGCATGATTCTCAGCCAGATGCTGCGCGCATGTGGCATCCTGAACGCCTGTCCTGAACTCCACGCTTTACTGAAGCTTCTCAGCTCTTCAGCACGAAGCCATGCCCTAGAACGCCTTGGACAAACCATAACGTCGGCAATCCCTCAGCCCACCACCTTCATCTTCTTCTTTTTCTTCTTGCCATCCTCAGGGCCTTTTCCCTTCTGAAAGTCTCTCCAGCTATTGATGCGCGTGTCTCTAGTCTTCTCCCACGCATCCTCAAGCTCCCTCTTCCGCTTCCGCTCCGCAATCTCCTCCTCCTCCTTGCGCTGCGCCCTGCCCTCCTCCCTCAGCTGCGCCTCCATCTGCCTCTTCTTCCGCTTCTCGTTGTCCATAATCACCCACGTCGTCTTCTCGCGCCACGCCTTGGCAAACTCTTCGCCCCGCGTCTCCTCGTCGTCGGCCGTGAGCTTGCGCTCCCGCATCAGCAGCATGCGCGCATCGGCAATATGCTCGTCTAGTTCGGTGCGCAGCTTCTCATCCATGAGGGTCCCCTGCGCTTTCTTCAGACGGTCAAAGGCCTCGGGGGCTTTGGGATTGGGCGTCTTATCCGGATGGATGAGGAGCGATTTGTTGCGGTAGACCTTTTTGATGTCGGACTCGGGGACGCCTGGCTGGAGGTCGAGGACGGCATAGGCGTTGAGCTTGAAGATGGAGAGAATGCGGTCGATTTCGGCATCCTGTGAGCTGGCTGTTAGCATGGTGTACACAGGGCAATGCGGTAGTAGGTGGAATCGTACCTTGTCGAGCTCTCGGCCGGTGGCGAGAAGCTCGGCCTCGATGTCGACCTCCTTCTCGGCGTCGGCCATGGTGTCGTGATTTGGTAGTTGAACCAATGTAGCAACCGTGTGTGGCGTGGTGGACGTCCCACGAAAGCAGGCGACACCTCGGGCGGGCGGGTGGTTCCCCCACTGTCGCGCCCGGGCCAACTACCGTGTCCGTGCGCGTAACGGGCCACGTCGCGTAACGGGTCACGAACACCAAAACACCAGACAAGCCACCAACTTTAACGCGTCGTAACTCCACCACTATGGCTCCGATTGATGACGCGATTGCAGCAATTGATTCGCTAGAACCAGGAGAACACTTTTCGTACCGCGCAATTGCTCGTCAGTTCGGTGTACCAAAGACTACGTTGACTCAAAGACACCAAGGTCGTCAGCGCCCACGGGAAGCCAAACATCGCGATCAACTACTCCTCAGCCCGCAACAAGAGTACGAGCTTGTAGAGTATATTGGAGGCTTAACAAAGCGAGGGCTACCACCTACAAAGAGAGATGATACGAAATTTCGCCTCTGAGATCTCCTCCAAGAGCGCCTCTGATGCCTGGGTTACGCGCTTCTTGAGCCGAAACCATGAGCATCTCACCTCTAAATACACCCTTGGGATGGACGCCACACGCCACAGAGCCGACTCTAAGGACAAGTACGAGGCGTACTTCAAGCTGCTACACTCCAAGCTCACTCAGTACGGCTTGGAGCCTCGCCATATATACAATATGGATGAGAAGGGCTTCATGATCGGTGTACTCAGCCGCTCCAAACGAGTGTGTTCAGCCGTCGGATGTGGGAGCGTAGGGAGGTCACTGCAGCTCTCCAAGATGGCTCTCGTGAGTGGATCACCCTCCTAGCAGCCGTCTGCGCAGATGGGAGTGCTCTCTCGCCCGGCCTCATCTACCAGTCGGCGAACAGCTCACTGCAGGCCTCATGGGTGGCCGCCATTGAAGCCGGGCAACACGACGTCTTTGTGGCTTCATCTCCGTCAGGATGGACGAACAACGACATCGGATTGGCGTGGCTAGAGCAGGTATTCGATCGCTGTACGAAGCAGAAAGCGCGTCGCGGGAGGGACTGGCGTCTCCTCATACTTGACGGCCATGGCAGTCACCTCACAAAGGACTTTATCGACTACTGCGACTCCCATTGTATACTCCTGGCCGTGTTTCCCCCTCACTCTACTCACACGCTTCAGCCACTCGATGTTGTTTGCTTCAAGCCTCTCTCAAGTAGCTACTACTCCAAGGAGCTCTCCAGCCACCTCCAAAGGAGCCAAGGGCTCATCCCAGTCACGAAGGGAGACTTCTTCCCATTGTTATGGGGTGCCTGGCAGTCTGCCTTCACGACAGAGACGATCCTCAATTTCCTTTGAAGCCACTGGCATATGGCCCATGGAGCCAGAGGCTATACTCAAACGCTTCGAGAGAGAGAGCTCCAGCGAGCATAGAGGAGGTGAAGCATGTCCCCCAGCACCCAAAGAGAGCGACTGGCGTCACATGGAGCGTCTCGTACGCTCTGCAGTGAGGGATACTGCCGCGGGAGGACTCCAAGACGCTCTCTCAAACGCTCCACTCACTCGCAGCTCAAAACGAGCTGCTACACCATGAGAATAACGGCCTGAGAGAGGCTCTTACTGTTAAGAGGAGGCACAAAAAGCGCGGCAAACCTCTCGACTTGCAGCAGCGCGAGGAGTACCATGGTGGTGCTGTCTTCTGGTCACGCGCAAGCTGAGAGAGGCACGTGCACGTGAGGCAGTAGTAGTGTACACACCAAGAGCATGAGGAGCAGCTTGCAAAGGCGAACAGGAAGGAGCTTCAAGCTGCTGCTAAGCTCCTCCGAGAGCAAGAGGCTGAGGAGAGACGCGTGGCGAGAGAGAGAGCCAAAGTGGTGAGAGATCAGCTGAAGGCCGAACAGGCAGCTGCTCGCGCGGCCAGAATCGAGGCCCAAAACACTAAGAGAGCATCTAAAACTGCCCAAACGGGTAAGCGCAAAGCCTCAAGAGCGCCCTCAGCAAAGCGTGAGCCCAAGAGACGCGCGCGCGGTACTGCAGCTGTCAGGGAGTCGCCAGAAGCTGCACCAGCTGCTCCACCCAAAATCAACTCTCGTGGCCGCACCATCAACGTTCCACGCAAATATAGATAATACAAATCAATCGCGAGCATGTTACGGGTCTCTCCACCAAAAAATCTCGTTAAAAGAGCTATTATAGCTGTTACAATAACCTCATCTTTGTGGTGGTGAGCATGTTGTTCGTGGCCCGTTACGCGACGTGGCCCGTTACGCGCACGGACACGGTATGATCTTCGTCTCCCAAGAAATTTAATTTTGCCTCGACACCACATCGGTCGTGCTCGACATTCACCGCCCCTTCAACCATGGTGAGTTAGCCCAGGATATGCAATATACGTATATTGACGGTATGCTAATTGCTTAGGTTGCACCGGGATTGACGGGTCGCACTCGGCCTACCAAGCTGAAGAAACAGGCTGGCGCGCAGAAGAGAAAGCGCGAAGACGTCGACGTCGAGCAGCTGGACGAGGCCGTCGCGCAGCTCGTAAGGCGCTCCCGCTATATTCTCTACACGAACGGCTCCTAACGCGCGCAGGACCTCAAAGATGGGTCATATAAGAACTTCGCCGACCTTCCGCTGTCGGGTGCTACCAAGCAGGGCCTCAAGTCGGCCCATTTTTCCGTCATGACGGATATCCAGGCAAAAGCCATTCCGATCGCGCTCAAGGGTCACGATATACTCGGCGCGGCGAAAACCGGAAGCGGGAAAACCTTGTCTTTTTTGCTACCGGTCCTGGAGAACTTGTACCGGTTGCAGCACATGGGTGCTGACGCAGGCCTGGGCGCCTTGATCATATCGCCGACTCGCGAGCTCGCTATTCAGATTTTTGACGTCCTGCGCAAAATAGGAAGGCATGGACACATGTTTGCGGCGGGACTAGTAATAGGCGGGAAGAACCTGGAAGCTGAGCGAGAGGCTCTGACAAGGATGAATATTCTCGTCGCAACACCAGGCCGAATTCTGCAGCATTTGTCGCAAACCGCCGCGTTCAATGTAGACGATTTGAAGATGCTCGTCTTGGATGAGGCGGATCGCATTCTCGACATGGGTTTTCAACGAGACGTTGACGCTATTTTGGAGTATCTGCCAAAGGAGCGCCAGACCCTGCTGTTTTCCGCTACGCAATCGAAAGAAAGTCTCCCATCTGGCGCGATTAAGTTTACAGGATCCCGAGTACGTCTCCGTACATGCCGAGGATAAATCAGCCACACCGAAGAGCCTGCAGCAGAATTACATCATCTGTCCAGTTGAGGAGAAGCTAGATACCTTGTGGAGCTTTATCAAGGTGAGCAAGAAGTCCAAGATACTATGTTCTTTTCTTCAGCGAAGATGGTGCGCTTCGTCTACGAGTCGTTCTGTCACATGCAACCCGGTATACCTCTATTACACATTCATGGTCGCCAAAAGCAAGGAGCTCGTCTAGACGTTACTTCGAAATTTGCAGCCGCAAAAATCCTCCTGCTTGTTTGCTACGGACGTTGCAGCGCGAGGTCTTGACTTTCCCGCTGTCGATTTTGTAATCCAAGTGGACTGCCCCGAGGACGTCGATACCTACATTCACCGCGTGGGACGGACAGCGCGCTATAATCGTGAAGGCCGCGGAGTATTGTTCCTAGCACCGAGCGAGGAAGAGGGTATGCTGAGACACATGGAAGCGAAAAAAAAAAGGTCCCAATCGAGAGTATCAATGTACGGCAAAAGAAAAAGCAGTCCATCAAGAGCCAGCTGGTGCATATGTGCTTCAAAGATCCTGAAATCAAATATCTCGCGCAAAAGGCATTTGTCACATATACCAAGTCTCTCTACGTGCAGAGAGATAAGGAGGTTTTCAACATCAGGAACTACGATCTGGAGGCTTTTGCCGCCAGTCTAGGTCTCCCGGGTGCACCGAAGATCAAGTTCTTGAAGGACGACGACGGAAGGCAGAAGAAACAACAGTCACGGCAAGAGCTCGAAATATCAGGTTCAGATGAAGAAGAAGACGAGGCATCGAAGAAGGACGCCAAGGCTGTACGCACCAAATACGACCGCATGTTTGAGAGGCAAAATCAAGACGTCTGGGCAAGTCACTACAAGAAACTTGTTACAGACGGAGATGAAGAGGGCTCATCGGATGAGAACCACTTTACGGGTGGAAAGCCAGCTGCAGACGGAGAGGAAGACGATTTTATGGCTATAAAACGAAGGATACCTGTCGAAACAGACGCCGACATGGCACTGGAAGAGGAAGACCACTCCACTGTGCCTAGGGGCATGGTTGTCAATCTGGCAGGTGCTTCTCAACCGCTCATCGTGGACAGTAATCGACGCGAGAAGCTCCTCAAGTCCAAGAAGAAACTTCTCAAGTTCATGGACAAGGGCAAGAAGCTCATTTATGATGACGATGGCAACGCGCATGAGATTTATGAACTCGAGGATGAGAACGACTTCCGCGCTAGAGGCCTTCCAGAAGAACAGCGGGAGAAGTTCCTGAATGCCGAAAGGGAGGCCGTTGCGCAAGCAGATGTGGAGGACAAGGCTGCTGTCAAAGAGAAGAGGAAGGAGAAGATACGGAAGCGGAAGGAACGCGAGAGGACGGAGATGGGCGAAGGAGGCGTGGAGATCGAAGATACCGGCGAAGATGCGCTCGCGAACTTCATTGCCGATGCACAGAGCAGCGAGGAGGAGAAGGAGGAATCGCGCCCTGAGAAGAAGTGGTTCCATTCAAATTCAGAGGATGAAGAGGTCGACAAGAGGCGGAAGGCTAAGAAACGCGCCAGGCACGTCGTGGAGGAGCCACAGACGCTCGAGGATATGGAGGCTTTGGCTGCGGATTTGCTCGCGTAAAGTACGGGTTTTCATGCTCTGCATCGCATATCCTAGTAACTTGCTTACAGTTTAATGTAAAAGTTCTCGTTACTCAAGTCCAGCTGTTTGCTCGTCATCTCATATACTCCAAACTCCTGAAGGTGCCAATCAAGGGTAAGTCGAATTTGTACCCCCCGCACAGTGAATACAAGTTGGGCTGAAGATGGGGTTGGAACGTGATACAAGCGAGCCCGCCGATATGTGTAGGATTCACTGTTATTAATAGCCAACTAGACTACTCCACACGCGAGTGTAGACCTCTACAAATTACCACCGCCAAAAATGCCAGACCTCGAGGATATCACCTACTCGCGCGATGAGACAGTCGCCGCTGTCCGCGATTACGACCACTTTCTCGCCAAAATGTGCCTAGACGAGGGTTACATCGTCAAGCCACCACCCGGGGGTTGGGCGCACATCACCACGCGGCATTCCACCCTCGACAAGTCCAAAGAAGTCATCAATCTCCTCCGCAATCTCCCCTACATCAAGCGCCCTCACGACGACACTCTCCACGCACAAGGTGCACCCGACTGCATGTTCGCCGACTGGCAGGACATCTTCCAGCGGTGCTTGAGCCGCAGTTTCGTCAGCAGCGTTACCGAGGATATCGGCATGGGCGAGGACAGTCCCGACGTTCCCAAACACGTCGTCGGCCTCACGTTTGGCCCCAGGGACAATCCCGTGTTCCTGCTCGATGTACATCAGGGCACGGTCTTGTAGTACCAGTGTCCCGGGGCCGTCGGGGATAACCCTCACCGCGACACGGTCGAAGATGATCCGTACGACTATTGCGCTACGGAGGAAGAGGCCGAGTGGCGGGCAGAGGGCGAGACGTGGGCGATTCGCGACTTTTTCGAGGAGTTGAAAGAGGGGTTTCGGAGGCTGGATTTTGTGCCCTTGAGCAGTAGCCATGTTACTGCGACGTGGATGGGGGGCGTCCCGGAAGATCGGGTTGTGCTTGCTGGGGTGCAGGAGGTTGATATAGAGGTCTATATAGAGGATTATAGGACTATTAAGGCACGGTCATGTCTAGAGAGTGGCCAGATCGAAAATAGCTGGACGGCCGAATCATGCCGAGGAAAGATTACAAATTAGCGGGGACAAAAAGAAAGAGATATGTGATGAAGCCGAACAGAAAACTCTACCTCCCAAAAGCTCCACCGCCGTCAAATTAGTATTAGTGCTATAAGACGACATGACTGACGCCACTCCTCCCACCTCACGCCTCATACTTCAAACTAAACCCATCCGTCCTCACAACATCCCAATCCTCATCCCGCTCCTCATCCCCAAATATCCTCAATGCCATGACCCTAAAGCTGTACCGCCCCTCATCCACCACAGACCCATCCGCCAGCAACCCATTGAAATAAGCCCGCATCATTCCCCTCGCCACATGCATTTGCGGCCACCCCGCTAAACTTCCTACTACCTCTTCTCCGCGGAGAACATCCACGCGCAGCACACTTGTCCCGACCGTAAGATCCATGTACACGTTAGGCGTGGTCGAGTCGTCGCCGCGATCGGTAGGCGGAGGATTCTCTGGATCCGGACGGGGGATGACGTAGGAACTGTTTGCCGGCGCAGGGATGTTGAAGTCCGCGAGGTAGACTTGGGAGGAATAGAAGACAGGAGTGGATCGCATGCTGCCGGCGACGCCGAGATAGGGGACGACGAGGGTGTTGTTAGGAGAGGCGCTGCTCAGGGTGATGTAGCCGCTGTAGACGGGGAGAAGAGTTGCGTTGAGGTTGGTCGGTGGTGTGCATGTGACGGTTATGTTGGTGGAGCCGCCGGCGGGGACGGTGATTTTGCTGGGAGTGTGTTAGTATAATGCGAAGAGGAGAGGTTGAGTATAGTCGGTCTTCGCATTGCTCATCCTGGGGTAACATATTCTGATAAGAGGAATAACGTACTTGTCACTGAACTGAATATCGGCCCAATCTTCGACTATGGGATTAGGGAAGGCGCTCGCTCGCATGGGTTCGAGACCTGATTTCATGGTATACATGGTGACGGCCTTGCGGTGGGCAACGTCGAAAACAGCGTCTGTGGATCCCGTGTTGTGCACGGTGAAAGTATGAGTGCCGGAAAAGTGGTCGGTGTCGTTGAACGAGATGCTGTCGATGCTGAGCTCGGCGGTGGTGTGGACGGCGTTCCAGGCTTGAACTATTCCAGAACCTTGCTGCGGGACTGGGGCGAGGATGTCGGGATGCGCTGTTTTGCCGTCGTGCCAGGCTAGCGGTTTCGAGGTCGAAGTCAGAATTCGACGTATGCGCTGCGGATCTAGCTTTCCGTGCACTTCGCCGAGTAGTGTGTACACGCCTGCTACCAGTGGTGTCGCTAATGAGCTTTGGTCAGCGATTGCTTCTGTACAGTGCTAGGACAAAAGTTTGAGTACTATGTGTTATCCCCGGATAGCCGACACGAAGGGTAAGATGTACTCAAACTTTAGTCCTGCACCTATAGAGCGCAGGGAAACGTACACATGCTGGTGCCGGTCATGACACGGTAGCTACCCATGGCCGTTGGAAACGTGCTCAGGATATTCTGTCCTGGGGATACAAGCTGAGGACTTATGTTCAGCTCCCAGCTAGGGCCCCAGCTGGTCAAATCACCCGCAACGTAGCCTCCGTTGACATTATTCTCGAGCTCCTCAAGATAGACTTGAGATGCGTTGGCGTTGGGAATCGTTACGGTGACGGTGGAGCCGTGTTCCAGCAGAGAGAGCCAGTGCTCAGCCTGATATGGCACCGCCTTTGCTACGCCTTGGATACCATCGGCGTAGACGTACGGCTCGTCACGCATGGTCCTGATGATTGTAAGCTATAAGACTCTTATACCAATACAGTACTAGGACAAAAGTCTGACTACCGTGTTGCCTCTGGATAGGTAAAACGGAAACCGAATGGACTCAAACTTTTGTCCTGTAGCTGTAACAAAGAGGTGACATACATATTATTCCGCTCATAGTAGACTAGAAAACGCCCGCCCTTTGCCGCTACATTCGCGCCCTGGTCTTGCGTATAACATTGCGTTGCTCGCGAGTCCGGAAACTCTAGTAAGACGATCTGTTCGCTCAAATCTGGGGTGTTATCGGGTAGTGGTTTACAGGCATTGTTTGCTCCTGCCGCAGACCACAGCGGAAGTGTCGTATTAACTGCGAACGGGGGCACGCCCATCAAGAAGCCGAAATCGGTTGTGTTGCTGTGACTGGTAGAGTTGGAATCAGTGGTGTAAGAGCCTCGTTGAAGAAGAGTAGGGAACAGTGTGTTCGACACGGCTCCTGTACCAGTGACACTGTACCCCACGGCGGGCGAGGAGGCATAGAAGAGCCCCGCACCGCCGTCATTGCCCTCGGATACGACGATTGGGATGCCGGAATCGACGATACGGGATAAGACTACAGCCTTTGCACCCTGCGCCCAGCCAGAGGAACTGTTTGGTGGGTTAGCGTGTAGAGTAACCAAGGGGTCCAGTGAACACGAACTGGCCGTTTGAATATGAGATGACGTCCGACCCATCCTCAACCGCGCGAGCAAATGCAGCCAGCTCGATCTCGTCCGTCGACGTGGAAGTACACCCCCACATGCGGTAGGCAGCCAACTTGGCGCCTGGGGCAGAGCCTACGAAGCCATATTCGTTGTTTTTGAGCTGCGCGGCTATCGTACCTGCAACGTGGGTGCCATGTCCTTCGCAGTTGTCCATTGGATCTTCATCCGGCTCTGCAGGCCTCACGCCGGGTAGGAAGTTGTCTCCCGTGAAGTCGTATCCGACCTCTACCAGGCATCCTGGTCCAAAGCAGCCGCCCAGTGCTGGGTGCGTGTAATCGATGCCGCTGTCGATGATGGCGACCCGGAAACCCTTGCCCGTCACTCCTTCCGCATGCACCTTGTCGACCTGGGTCATGACATGTGGAGAAAAAGTCCGCTCAGTCTGAGCCTGGCGCTTAATGCGCGCATTCGGAGCGGTAGAAAGTGCTGCATCCGGTACCTGTGGCACCTCCCGCACATCGCGTCTGGTGATACGGTTGGGCCATATATTCCGGACTCGTGCCGTCGCTTGCATCCGGCGCAAAAATGGCCAGCTGTCGGGGGCGCTCGAATTTGAGCTCGAACTCCGGATCTGGAACGAAACGCCCTTGAAGAACCGGAAGCTCAGATCCATGCGGTGTTCGACTTGCACGCCGTCAGCCGCGAGCGACTCGTAAAAAGCCGATGGAGTATCATCCTCATCGGCGAACTCGACAATGTACGCGCCGGGCAAAATGTCGCTTGCTTCTGCCGTGTGATCTTCCTGACGGATCGGCGTGGACAAGGCGAATTGCGCGCCCAGGAGGAAGGTCGCGATGACACAAGAGACCCTCATCCTCGTTGCTGAGACCAAAAACGACAACGATGGCGACGTGTGCAATTGATTGCAGCCTCGGGGTCGTCAATACATGTACCAAATCCGTGGCCGTGGCAGCGCGCGGCTCTCCCAGGATGATCGTGCATTCTGTTCTATAGGGGGACAGAAAACGGCCAGAATTGCCCGATTTGCCCTTGGAACACAAGAGTCAGGAACAGAGATGGTGTACCCCGCGTTCGATCCGTCTATTCAACGAGGTCCACTCTGTAATATCAAATATGGCACCCATGCCAATCTTGGACTACGACGGGTGAGCCGGTGCAGACGCGGGTCTTCTCCTTACCTACAAAGGTACCATGATCAGTCAGTACCTTAGGTGTATACCTTTTAAAACTCTTTACAGATCACTCACCACTGTGAACTCCGGTGTCTTAGCGAATCTTGTTCTTTGCCCCTTGTGAGGTTCGAGGACGGAGCTCGGTCTCGACGCGTCTGAAGTTAGCGCATAATAGGATGGAAATTGAGCGAGTAAGTCGGCCCTATTTTAATTCGTTTACGGCGTTTCCGTTCATCGACCCAAATAAGAAAGAAGCTAACCTAGAACCGGCTAAATTAGCCTTACCCCGGTGCTACGGGTCGCGCCATCGTGACGCACATGGCCACGGTAGTACCGTAGTGCAGACGGTACGGTATGTACGTGCTACTCAATTCTAACCTACACATACATGTTGTATGCATTGCATGGTGCCACAGCCAGCCGTACGGGTTGGTGTCTTAAAGGCGGACGTCCCGGTAGCCCATAATAGAGATTACAACTATTGGTGGAAATAGATCATCCACCAGGACGGTAATCACGAGAGCGCCTTATCGACGAATGTTAAACACCTCACATCCACAGAACTGATGTACGGTTGTGGCACAGCAGTGCGCCAAGCCGGCCAGGCGGCTACAGTGCGCGGCGAACTCATGCGGTTCGACGCAGGGACGCCTTCGTTTACATTCCCCCTGCATCCCTTGTCTTTCAACTACATGAATATTTTCTGCATTCTCTCTCCCCCCCGCTGTTGTTCCCCGAAATTTTCGAATAACATCTGCGGCACATGGCTCATCTCTTGCCTTTGCCTTTTGCTCATTGCATCGGCATACATGCCCTCCTGTTTCTCCTTCTGGCCTGTATGAAGGCTGCTGGCGCCTCCACGGGCATTATGGAAGTGGACTTAGTCTTTCCTGGCAACGACACCTACGCGCCCACAGAATGGTTTCCGGTTGTGTTTGCCATACGAAATTCCGAACTCGCGCAATTCATCGAGCCGGATATCTCCTTCGATATTTGGAACCGGAACCAGAACGATACCGCCGGAGTTCTGGTGTGTCAGACATGTTCGACAATCGGTGGCAAAACTTCTCCAGCAGTGACCCCTACTTTGCATACGACCGTTTTGGGCAATTCAACGAAGAGGGTTCATGGATGCTGGTCTGGGAGTCGAGGTATGTCAGTTGCACCGACGACCCTAACGGCCTGAAGCCAACTGTCATCAACGCCTCGAGGCATTCGATCAAATTTACCATCCAGAAAGGCGCGCAAGAGGTTGACTTTACTACTCCCGCGACAAACAAGACTTGTGACGAGCGTGATGGATACGCCATCAATGTCACCAAAACAATACAGGCCCCATTAGGGTACGAAGGAGAAAGCGATACGTGTGCGGTACTGGCATCCAACACTCTCACACCGGATGCTTGCCGGGTCACGATCAATTCCGATGCTGCTGCAAGTATCTCTGCCTCCCTCGACCGGAGGTGCCATGGGATTTGGCCCTCTGACTGCGGGCCTCGGGAGGACAAAGATGAAGATAGTGCCGCTCAGAAACGCATAGCTGGAGGCGTCTTCGCTGTATCTGCTGCCTTGGCCTTTTTACTGATCTGACTATATATAATCTTTGCTTGATTGGTCTTGCATAATATACATCTGAGCAAATGATGCAGCTTTTGCTTTTAAGTGAAGAAAATCACCACAAATTTCGATCTGTGGAGGTGAGAAAGGCCCATTGTGCGGTCGAGTACGCTGCCATGCCCTCCGGCAAAGATTCTTGGCTGTCGTCTTCAACTGTATACATAAGCTTTGCATCTCAGTTATGTTACTTTACTAGCACGGAGCACTCTTGTCACCGGTGAGGCGCCTCGTTGCGGTACGTAGCTATCAAGAGAAGCCAAGCGTTTTGGTGGGTACGGCAAGAGAAGCCAAGCGTTGTGGCGGGTACGGCTCGCCAAGAGAAGCCAAGCGTTTTGGTGGGTACGGTTCGCCAAGAGAAGCCAAGGCTCCTAACCGATCCCTCGGCCATGTCCGCCGTCGGGAAAGGCGAGAGGACCGTTTGATATCAACTTCGTCCTATGGGGGTCTACTAATGGTAACCGGTGGGGATATACGCCGCAACAGCCCACATATATGACTTAATGCTAAGCGCATGGGTTACCGTCCGTTCGATCCGGTTCAAGGTCATTTCCACCGCCGGTCCAGTTTCTGATGTTCCGTCAATGCCTATTCTTGATATCTACCCAGCTTTATGGTCGTTGCATTCCTGTCTCACGTTGAAACTTGCCCCTGCATGGTAGAAATAAACTCGTTCTTTGGACACTCGAGCTAACGCA
Source organism: Laburnicola sp. JP-R-44 (assembly GCA_009805535.1). Taxonomy (NCBI): domain Eukaryota; kingdom Fungi; phylum Ascomycota; class Dothideomycetes; order Pleosporales; family Didymosphaeriaceae; genus Laburnicola; species Laburnicola sp. JP-R-44. Next base: position 193,326 of record SELF01000041.1, read on the forward strand.
ACAGGCTCTAGGAACTAGGCATGATTAATTTGCAAGGCTTCGATTATCTACAATGCTAGGACAAAAGTCTGAGTACTGTGTGTTGCCCCAGGATGGGTAATACGAAGGCCAAATGTACTAAAAGTTTAGCCCAACAACTTAGTAGGCTGTCAGCCAATATTCTGGGGTCAAGACATCGTTCTGGCACAGTATCTAGTACAAGAAACTAACAAAGTACCATGCAGGTGCTCTGTCACAATTCGGTTAACTGTGCAAGAGCGGGGACAGAGGCCACCAGGCAGCGACTGTGCCACACATGTGGTTCGTGCTTCGCCTTCATATGCTCGAAATACCGAAATCCGGTCAACCGTACGAGGACGAGAATGCAAGGGGGGACTACGCCGCAGATGTGCTTCGCGAGATTGGCCTTGGAACGGCATGAGAACTTTCGGTATCGAGGCGAGAACATTCGGGATCGAGGCGAGAACCAACAAGACCTTCTCTAGGATTATATAAAGACAAGCAACTGTTCGCTGTTCCCTCTGCTGTACAGTCTTCCAACTCACCTTCTACACTCCTTCCGGAATCATTGCCGTCTTTGCAAACACCCACTGGTGTGACATTCGTTTCCACTTTCTTTGTGTATTGAACAGTCCGATTTAAGGGCGTATACCCTTCTGTTAGGGACTCCACTAGTCGTCGGACTCCATTTCCGATACCTGGCACGACTCTACCAGCATGTTGTTCGCCTCATGGCTCTCTGCAGCAGCTGGGCTCTTGCTCTCTGCTGAAGGAGCTTTGGGGTTTGGCTTTGCTGCCAGTCCATCGTATGGGAACGCCAACCCATGCCCTGAGAGATGCTTCGTTTCCGGGCCTGATACCGGGAACTGGTCGGTCTACCCCAGCTTCAAACAAATCAGGAAATGCCAGGAGATGATGTTCTTCGACTTTTCGCTGTACGATCCAGTTGATGACCCAGGGACCAGCCATCGTATCCAGGCTTGCTCGTCGTTTGGTCCTGATTTCGCCAAGCTACCCGCCTCGACTTCTCACATTGCCTCTACCTCTACAGAGTCTATTAATGTCTAGTTCCAGGTGGGATGGTGGGAAGAGGGCTATGGGCTAGCGGCATCCGGCATTCGTTCATTGATCAAGCAAATGCGTCAGTATGCTGATCATGGGCATGGGGCTACAGAAAGACCTCTCATCCTGTACGGTCGGTCTATACATCGGCCCAGGTCTACTTAACCAGGGCATCAGCGCGTCTGCCATGAAGTTGTTTGAAGATAGTCTCTCAGGTCTCAACGTGTCAACACCGAGTTTAGCCATGCAGCTCTGCGAGTCCACCTACGACAGGGATCACATATTCGGCTTGATGGTCACCAGCAATGGGACGTTCACTCCTATTCAGAACGCCATCCAGACCTGGGTCAATGCTACATGTCTGTCCTATTCCGGCTCTTTCAACTTTACCGGCCAGGCCGTGCTTACTACTCCGCTTTTACCTACGAATGGAACCACCAACTCAACCATCCTGAATAGGCTAAGGCGGGACTCTATGCTGCAAGCGCGTGCCGAGTGCAGAACTGTTTAAGTCGAGCCAAACAACGGCTGTGCAGAACTGGCAGTAAAGTGTGGTGTCACGCCAGCGCAGTTCACCAAAGTCAACTCGGCCGCCGGCTTTTGTTCGAAGTTGAAGCCCAAGCAGCGCGTGTGTTGCACCAGTGGAACCATGCCGGATTTTGCCCCGAAGAAGAACGATGATGGCTCATGTCACGCCTATCGGGTCGTAGCAGACGACAACTGTTCCAACCTCGCAGCGGAGTACAGTCTGACGAACAAGAAGATCGAGGGTTTCAACAAGAAGACCTGGGGTTGGAACGGCTGCGAACTCCTGTACAAGGACACCATCATGTGTTTGAGCGAAGGTGACCCGCCATTCCCCGCGCCGATTGCGAACGCTGTGTGTGGCCCACAGAAGCCTGGAACCAAAGCGCCAACCGATGGTAGGGATATTGCCGATCTCAACCACTGCCCTTTGAATGCTTGCTGCAACATCTGGGGTCAATGCGGTATCACCGACGATTTCTGCGTGGACACCAATACAGGCGCGCCTGGGACAGCCAAAAATGGTACCTATGGTTGTATTTCGAACTGCGGCACCGATGTCGTCAAGGGCACTGGCACGGGCGACATCAAGGTTGGCTACTTCGAAGGCTACAACATGGGCCGTAAGTGCCTTTTCCAAGACGCGGCCCAGATCGACACCTCGGCGTATACACACGTCCATTTCGGCTTCGCCACCTTGACGGCCGACTACAAGGTCAAAGTTGGTGACGCTCTTTCTTCGTACCAATTCAGCGAATTCAAGCGCCTCAAAGGCGTCAAGAGGATCTTGTCCTTTGGTGGCTGGGATTTTTCGACAATGCCGGCTACGATTTCTATTTTCCGAGAAGGCGTGAAGCCAGCCAACAGGCTCAAGCTGGCTGAAAGCATCTCCCGCTTCATTACTGATCATGGTTTGGACGGTGTGGACATCGACTGGGAGTATCCTGGCGCACCCGATATCGGGGACCCACCCGGTCAGGCGGTCGAGGGCTTGAACTATTTGAAATTCCTTACCGTTTTGAAGAAACAGCTTCCCTCGAAGTCTGTGTCTATCGCCGCCCCTGCATCCTACTGGTACTTGAAGCAGTATCCGATCAAGAGAATCAGCAGGGTTGTGGATTACATCATTTACATGACCTACGATCTCCATGGTCAGTGGGATGCTAACAATGGCTACTCACAAGTGGGCTGCGATGATGGCAATTGCCTTCGCAGCCAAGTCAACTTGACGGAAACTGAACAGTCCTTGGCCAGTACGTAACCCCCGAACACGAAGTAGATCCGTCTCAGCTGACTTTGTACCTCCACGTTTAGTGATCACGAAGGCCGGTGTTCCAGCAAGCAAGGTCATTGTGGGAATCACCAGCTATGGCAGATCCTTCAACATGGCTCAAGCGGGATGTTGGGGTCCCAGCTGTACATTCACTGGTGACCGCTTGAACTCCGATGCGACCAAAGGCGTATGCACCGACACAGCTGGGTACGTATCCAAAATCCGTCCGCCGTTGACTTTTTCTTTCCTGCTAACATGAGACCCATGTTTAGATATATTTCTGATGCCGAGATTAGCGAGATCATGTCAAACAAGAAACGTGCTGGCCGAGTCACCACCAGCTTCGTGGATTCGAGTAGCAACAGCGATATTCTTGTCTACGATAATACTCAGTGGGTTTCTTACATGAGTGCACGCACCAAGAAGACCCGTACGTCTCTGTACGCTGCTTGGGGAATGGGCGGCACCACAGACTGGGTACGTAACTTCACATACCGCTCATCTCGCTTTGCTGTTATGTATCCCTCGTCTTGAAGCGAGTCACGAGCTTTGCTAACTCAAATACGTGCGTTCGTCTCAGGCTACTGACTTGCAAGAGTATCACGACGTTCCAAAACCAGCAAAGAGCTGGCCAGGGTTCACGCAAAAAATCCTCGGCGGAGAAGATCCTAAGCTCGACAACACGCGAAACGGCAACTGGACCGACTACTACTGTACCGACTTCATGGCTGAAGACCCCCTCGGGTATACTGCTGAGGAGCAGTGGAGTCATTTTCAAGTAGATGATGCGTGGAAAGACATAATCAGAATCTGGAAGGAAACCGATAAGGAAAAGGGCGATAAATCGTTCTCCCAGTCTGTCGCCACGAACCTCCGTCTCGCACCAGGAGAAGTCGAGTGCCGCAAGATCGAGATTGGCTCAAACTGCCAATCCGCTATAAATTGCGTGAATGGTCTGGACTCTAATAAATCAGGTCCCGCAGGGAAGTTGATCTGGAATTCATTCGTGAAGATTAACCAGATTCACGTAGAATACTCTACTTCTCTATTCAAAATGGCAACAGTCATGGGTCCCAGTACGTCTAGTCCCGTTGCCGCGTGGATATCTTTGTTCTGTGGAAGAAGATCCCTTTCTTCCCTTAACTCTGATATAATCCATGTACCCATCCCCTCTTTGTGGTCTTCCGCTGACGGTATATTCGTGAATTTAGTGCTCAGCGATCTCGAAAACAAGTTCGCACCAATTCCCCCTGAGGTGGACCACACCATGACGTTGGTTCTCATTGACCTTCTCACGCTTGGGCTTCTTTCGGCTGCGGGTCCCTATTTCAACGCGATAATCAAGAGGTCGGCATACTTCAGGGAGAAAACTTTCAAAGGTACTGTCTCATCGGCCGACGTCAAAGATACCACTATGACTCTGATCGGGCAAAGTACAACCATTGCCAAAGATCTTTTAAGTATCGGCGATGGCGAATACAAGTGGACTCCTGCGAGTCAAGATTCATTCTCAGCATATATCGGAGGTATTATCTTCGCCTGGCATAACACTACATCATACTCGCTCGACAAGCTGTTCTCGGGCAATGATACCGACATCGAAACCCTTTGGACGGCTATCTCACACGGAAAATTCATTGCGGGCCATGTAGACCGAGAAGCACCAAAGTTCGAGAAGATGAGTGACCTCGAACTCAAAGCGAACATCTTGAAGTCTACATTTGCTATGGCTATTCCGTTGCTGTGGTACGTGCACAGGTTCTTATCTCTGCTCTTCTTGCTATCACTCGAGTGCTAGTGCCGTTGCTAACTTCACTCCGACATATAGGAAAGTCTCCAATGCCCACGCCTTTGTCGTCGATTCGGGTTTTGGGTGCGACGAAGAGAAACCGCTCGACAAGTATCTCACCGAATACGCTATGGATGCTACGGGTGTCTGTTACAATGGCAGGAGGTACTATTTGGCTCACCCCAACGGCAACCAACAAGAATGCGAGTGCCATCATGGTGCCCAAGGCGGCCCATGTACTCCACGTTGCAAAGACAACAGATTCACAGCAGCTCCTGGCGTCGACTCACTTGATGGAAGTGTTTTTGGGGGCATCACAAAAGACGACCTGGTCAAGGGCGCTATCCGCACTTATCTCAAGAATGGTAAAACAAACAATGACAAGCCGCCAGATTCAGCCAGCAGCGGTACGTGTCTTATACACCCCCCATCTATTCTTCCCGTGTACTTTGCTGACCCTCCATCTCCAGGCACTATCGATGATTTGATGGATGTCGACATCACGACACCGGGCTATATTCGCATCCCAGTCTGTAGCCCTGAGCGTGCATATCAATCTTGGGGTACGGATGGTTCTGACAGTGCCGAAAACTTTCCGTGTAACATTCCGCCTGGGAAAGACAAATGTGGTAAGTATTCCTAACTATGAAGTGGATGTGTCTCAGCTGACTTGTTTCCTTCATCTAGGTGACTCGACGTTTGAAGACCATACAACCAGCGCGTCTCCCAGTGTTGATGACTGCCGCCAGATTATCCGTAACATCGAGTACGACGGTACAACTCAGTGGACGCACAGCGTCATCTCTCACCCAACGAGAGAGATTCTCAGATATGGTAGTTGTGCTTTTAGTATCCAGGCCGCAAAGACAAACGGCAACGACAAGTTCTACGTCGGTGGTCAAGATGTCATTGATCTCATCAACTCGTCCATTGAGAAGTATGCTTCGAACGGTAAGGTTTCAGTCAAGGGGCAAATGGACTGCGACGGAAGCAGCAAGGCTCAGCTTGTGACATGGGACATTTACCCCGTCTGAAGTTCGTTCCTCTTCGGACGCAGTTACCCCATCTGAAGTTCGTTTCTTTCTGGACGTATTTCTTGTTTCTGGTGAGCCTTTTTAGTCTTAGATCTTTTGTATACTTAGGGTACACGTCCATTCATTAATGCATTATTCATTCGTTTCTCCCTTGTTAATCAACTCAACCTACACCCGACGAAGCGCTGAAGGATGCTGCGAAGATGGGAAAGCTTCATGACGAAAGTTTGAATTGCTTCCGCCTTCGCATTGCCCATACTGGGGCAACATTTGAACTAGTGGTACCGTAGCGGGCCGGGGATTGGCGTCATAGACTGTAAATCATTACCAAGACGTTCACCCCGGGCAAAGTTCGGACGACACGTCACAGAGTGACCTCAAGAGAGTCAATACCACGTGACTGTAACTTGCCCTATGAGGTGTGGAAGCTCAACAATGCTCGTAAGTCACAGCCGCACACTACTGCGTATAGTATTGAGTTGAACTAGCTGGCTGACAATACAATGATGTGTTGGTGAGTGCGGCAGGCACTTAGGATTGGCTGGTCATTAATCATCGCTCGTCATCCATCTGCAAGTAATTTGGACTTCTGTAAATGGTAGTACCGATAGACAGCTCGTGTCAAGTCGGAGGTCGACTGACCAGGGCCCGCAGAGAGAGGCAACTTGTACTACCTGCTAAGACGGACTACAAGCCCAATGCATACCGCACGAGCTCAATAAAACCTAAAGGCAACCTTGGGACGAGCGTTTCTTGCAGACGGTCTGCATTGCCAATAAAATTACATGCCCCCCTTATCTGCAGAGGGCGGCGAAGTCAATCGATATACGATGCAGAAACGATTCAGGGTCAGCAAGGAGATTACGGCGAGATTGGCTGTGCAGCCTTGCAGGGCGAAGAGCGAGCATGTCGGGGCCAGGGTGCGGTAAAAAGCAATTGTAGGCTCCGAGACGTCACGTCTTCAGGATCTTGTTCATGGGTCGGAGCAGCACTTGAGGGATGGAAACAGAAACAAGCGTGGTATGGGCCCATGGGGTGACCGTGTAGATAAGAGCCACGGGGGGCTAGCTGGCATGGCGTTACCGATGGTATGGATCTGAGACGGCCGACGGCATCTGGGGGACGATGTTGGGGTATCTTGGGTGGGCAAGAATCGTAGTACCTACCCGCCTTACTCAGGCGACATGGCGCGCCCTCTCTATCTTCTCTCGTGGCACGCCGTGTGGGAATCCGTGGAGTAGACCCAAGGTGGAGGAGGGAAGCGAGACTTGAGGCGCGAATGGGAGCCAGCCTGCCAGGTAGTTCACCCGTACGGAGGCGACTGCTAAGCCGCATACGGGTGATTGGCGCAAGGGCCGTGGCGTGGGCTACGCGGGCGACGCGGGCATGGGTACTGATAAGAAACCAAATTCGCCCTTCGCCATCCGCCATCCGCCGTCTCTTCCACCGTCTCGGCCATCATCGCCCGTCGCCCAAACGTCAAAGCATCCGTCTGTCCCCTGTGCCTGCAAACCCCCCAGCAGTGGGTGAATGCGACAAACGAGGTGCGTCGGTTCGAGAGATATTCCCACGGGCCTGGTTGGTTTCCGCCTGGCAGCAGCCGCGTTTGCGAAACGCCGCCTAGCTCGTATCTTCTCCCGACTGTGGCTTGGGGGCAGCTTCATGCTTGAATTGCCCGTCATCGAGGCCAATGTCCGCTGCGCTCTCCTATAAACCCCACGCGCCCCTTCTCGCTTGCACGGCTGTGCTTCCACTGCGAACCCACCGTCGCCGGCCTTCCTATACATCTCCGTAGCGTGCGCTGCTGACGTTGACGGCCTCTTCAGCGCAAACGACTCGAAGCGCGGTTTCCGGCCTCGCCAAGCAATTCCGTCATTCACACACATCAACCACCAAACCCGTGGAGAACGGCTGGCTTTCCCTTGCCATCCTCTGTCCATTCATTTTCTCTTTCTCTTTACGACTCCCTCTTCGTACACGCCGTCTTAGCCTTCGCAGCGTAGAAGGTAGCCAGCAACGCCCCGCCCAGGCTACGGCTCGAACCACGCTCCGGAACCGGCGCACACGACATAATGGCCATGGAGCCTGTGTTGAGTGGCATCGACGTCACTCTGCCTCTCGTGCCGTTCCGAAATACAACCATACCCACCGGAGGAAACAGCAAGACAGACAACCTCAATGTGTTTTACAATGTAGGTTTCCGCGACGCGCACAGCCCGTGTACAAGGACGCTAATGCTTGCAGGCCGGTGATGTCGCGTGGATGCTCACATCAACGGCCCTGGTTCTTCTCATGATTCCAGGCGTTGGCTTCTTCTATTCTGGTCTGGCGCGCAGAAAGTCGGCCTTGTCCTTGCTATGGCTGTAAGTAGCCCCACGACACGCAGCATTCCGAGTATGTACTTATCGGCATGTTCCAATCAGATCCGTCATGTCCACCGCCGTCGTCTCTTTCCAATGGTTCTTCTGGGGCTACTCACTCGCCTTCTCGCATAGCGCCAGTAAATTCATCGGGGATCTCGACAACATTGGCCTCAGGAATGTGCTTGGCTATCCCTCCGTGGGAAGCCCACGCATCCCCGATTTGCTCTTCTGCGTGTATCAGGGCATGTTTGCTGCTATTACGTACGTTGTGACGCTACCCAGCGTTGTTTCACTCGGCTCACCTTAACAGGGTCGCGCTTGCCGTCGGCGCCGTTGCTGAAAGAGGAAGGGTGCTACCATGCATCATCTACATGTTCATCTGGACCACGGTTATCTACGATCCCATAGCCTGCTGGACATGGAACCCAAGCGGATGGACCTTCAAAATGGGAGGTCTAGATTTTGCAGGAGGAACTCCCGTGCATATCGCATCTGGATCTGCAGCGCTCGCCTACTCGTACATGCTCGGAAAGCGTAGGGGCCACGGAACCCAAGAGCTGAACTACCGTCCCCACAATGTCACACACATCGTCATCGGTACCGTCTTCCTGTGGGTGGGATGGTTCGGCTTCAATGCTGGCTCAGCGCTGTCCGCCAACTTACGCGCAGTAATGGCAGCTGTTGTCACCAATCTTGCGGCCTGTACTGGTGGCATCACTTGGTGCCTTGTCGACTACCGTCTCGAGCGCAAGTGGTCCACTGTTGGCTTCTGCTCCGGTGTTATCGCTGGCCTGGTGTGTATTACACCTGGATCTGGATTCGTGCCCCCCTGGGCGTCCGTGATTTTTGGCGTGTGTGGAGGCATTGCCTGTAACTATGCGACAAAGCTCAAGTACTTCCTTCGCTGCGACGATGCTCTCGATATTTTCGCAGTACACGCCGTTGGAGGATTTATGGGCAACATCTTGACGGCTTTCTTCGCAGCGTAAGTCGTTATCCGTGGTTCGACGAAGCACTCTTATTAACTTGAATACTTAGTGACTACATTGCCCATCTCGACGGCTACACCATCATCCCCGGTGGCTGGATCAACCACCATTACATGCAACTCGGTTACCAGCTTGCTGACTCCATCTCCGGTGGTGTTTACTCCTTCGGCGGCACATGCATTATTCTAGGCTGTCTCGATTTCCTCGGTAAATTTATGCCCGTCTTTAAGCTTCGCGTTAGCGACGAAGATGAGATTCTTGGTCTCGATGATGTGGAGATTGGCGAGTTCGCTGTAAGTCACAACCTGTCCGCCATACTATAAGAACTCTGAGCTAACTTGAATCTCAGTACGATTACGTGGAGCTTACTCGTGAGGTTCAACTCGCTGATGAAGTCGACGAGGGCTTGTCTACGCATTCTCTCGAGCAGCATGCTTCTTCCATGGGCGGCCACGAGAAGAACCACGACTCGGTGGACTCTTCAAACCAGCTATCTGAATGGGCTCACCGCCCGTAAATCTTTTTCGTGTCTGTCGACCTTTGCTCTATACCACTTGTTTCATTGGAGTTGGAGGCCGCTTTTCAAATCTGCTCCGGGCCCGGGCTACTGTTTAGTATTACTATGTGGAACTCGTCGTGGTCAGCAGGCGATGCATCTAGCGTTCATCAGGTCATGTCATGGCGCTTGCGTTAGGTATCTAACTCTTGAATATAATACGGACCAGTCAGATTGGGCTGGTCTCTCGTTCCCAGGGCCTGTTTGGTTTGGTTGCACTATTAGAATGACTACCCGTAGACACCAGTGTAGGCGTTATGATCTTTCATGGCGTTAGGTAAACGCTAGCTAAGGAGCTAAGCGAACAGAGAAGTTTCAATACCTGCAGCCGGCCTTTTTATTGGGTATCCTAGGGTGACACACGGTAATCATGCAGCGTCATTTACACCAAGCCTAATGCACGCAGCTATTTCTCAAGTCTCGCAGCTCGACTCTCGTCTCTCCACCACTCGCACTGCTCCCTTCGAATATCGTCAGCCTCCACTGTACTATTATCCAAAGGCTCCATCCGCAACTGCAACCCCAGTTTCGTCTCACCACCATCCACATATCTCGTCCACTCCAGCGCACCCTCGCTCTGCTTCCCGTTCGGATTTCCCGACACCACAAAATCAGCCAAGTATCCTTGGAGCAGTCTCCCAACTTCGGGATACTGCACGCCTTTAGACCCGCCCTGCAATGGCTCGGCGTACGTATACCTGCCATCAGCAGCATGCGGAATGCTCTGCCAGCTCGGATACGAGTTGTTGGTCGCGAAGACCATTTTATAGACCGGCGCTCCAGCTCGTGACATGCGCACCGCGGTTTCCTGCACGGAGCAGATGTACATGTAATCCGAGACGGCAGCGCTCAAACGATTGTATTGCGTCGAGTTTGGGCTATTGGCGTACGGACTGTTTGCGTCGACCGCGGGATCTGGATACAGGGCTTCGAGATCATCGAGGTCCTGCGACGAGAGACCCGGAATGAGGTTTTTCATGAAGGCGAGGAATTCTTCGTTGGTTTCTAATACGCCTGTTGTCCAGAGTTTGGCCTCGTCGGGGACGTTGCTTGTAAGGACGGGGATGTGGAAGAATTGCTCGTTGGTGTCTGAGATGGATCCTGCTTGTTCGAGGAGCGGACCGCCGCGCGTGGGTTGGAACGGCCATGTCAGCGCGTATTCGTACTCTGTGCTAAGGAGGGTGCTCGCGCTCGCAATTCTATCAATGGGCGCGGCGCGCAAGCAGGCGAGTATAGATTCATCGGCATCATCCGTCGAGTTCCCGCATCCAGTGAGCTCAAGGTACCGCGCGAACTGGGCTTGGTAGAGCGGGTATGAAGCGTTTGGAAGGGAGCGCGAAGTCACACTTCCGGATTGGAGCATGGCCTGCGAGAAGAGCGGCGATGGGCCGCTGGTCTTGTTGTAGTTGTGAAAGAGATGGATGCCGACGGAATGCGCACCGGCTGAGCTACCTCCGATGGTGACCTTGTCTGCGTCACCTCCAAAAGCTGAGACATGCTTTTGCACGAATTCGAAGAGGAGTTGCTGGTCCAGCAGGCCGAGATTCAGAAGACCGAGGCGCTCAAATACAGGCGAGGGAAGAAAGCCCAGCGAATTAATCTGCGGTGAGTGAGTGGCTTGGTATGCTCATGTCCGTGAGTGTTGACTTACCCTGTAATTGAAGGTGACGACTATTAGGGGTTCCTTGGAGTGCGCAGCAAACGACGCACCGTCGAATGACCTGCCAGAGCCGGCTGCAAAAGCGCCCTTCGACAAAGTCAACATCGGTTACGTGATCCCTCCGCCCGGGGGGACTTACACCATGTATCCATACCAGCACCGGCAGCTTCTCCGTTCCCGTGAGGCCTTGCGGTCGATACACATTCATGTTCAGACATGCCTCGTCCGTTGTGTAGTTGTTTCTCGCCGGGTCTTGCTCGCACGCGTAACCATACTGCGTCGCGTCCTTTGTGCCTGAAAACGCTTTCGGGGCAGCGACTCGCGCGAACCGGGAATTTCCAATGGGCTGCGTAGCGTAATCGATTCCGAGCCAGGCGTCAACTGGCGCTGGAAGAGGTTGCTCGGTCAAAGTTCGATTGATCGTGGTCCCAACAAACGAGCCGTATCCATCAAGAGTAACAGTCAATCCGCTCGCTGCAGCGAAGCACTCGGGTAGTGTCGAAGCGACCAGAAGAAGCTGCTGAACAACTTGAAAGCGCATATTGGCGAGACTGGATCCTGGCAACACGAGCTACTCGTCCGCGCAGAAGCTACCGTGTATACGGAGTACTATATATGCCGGCGGCCTACATAGAAGATCCCTCCTGGCTCAGGCTCGTAGCTTGAGGGGCCTCATGCGGGGAGGATTCCCAGGTGTGCATTATTGTGCAAGTACTAGAGGTAAACCCCGGATCACCCCGGATCACCCCGTTATACTCTGGCCTAATAGCAAGGTATTCGCCCGGCCGAAGTTGACGAACATGTTGCTATTAGGGCCGAGTAAGGATTACCTCATTCAGTAGTGATTCTTATAACGGTAAAGATACTCGGGCCTAAGAGCAATATTAGTAGGGAAAAAGGAGATTAGCTGTGGGTCTGCTCACGTGGGGTACATAAGATTGGATCTTGGCCGATATATAAGGATAATACCTGCTATAACGATCCATTTTGTGTATTTTTTTAGAGTATCTGTCCTTATAACGGTAGCTTGCGTGTAATATTGATTTTTCTTGGTATACTGGTAGTTTTCGTCTCTCTGCATTATTGTCTACTGCACGTATGATCCTGCCGATTTACTGTCACGCCAAGATTGCGCTCGCACGTCGCATACACAAGTCGCTACAAGCGGAAGGAGAAGGAGAAAAAACGAGCTAAACGGTATGTTGGCTGTAGCCGAAGGAATGTATAGGATTTTTGGTGCATGATAACCACAATTACCGGCGGTCGTACCGGTATGTGTGCTGGTTTTAACACGTGTAGTACGCGCCAGGATTTGGCTTTTTTCATATGTGAGTGTACCCGCAATAGTGTACTGTGAGTGTACTCGTAATGGGTTACATTTGGATTTTGTACTAGGGATTGTTGATCATGGAGTTATTGAATGTTTGATGGGGTGTAGGTGGGTTTCTCGGGCGGGAGGGAAGCGCGGCGGATGCGGTATGGATGGCCCTGGGCTATATCACGGTCGGGAGGAGCGGGGGGTCTGGAGACGATTGACATGGGTGGACCGTGGAATTGGGGTTTTGGGAGCATTGTGCAATGAGTTGTAGAGAGAATCTGGGCGAAGAGCTAAGAAGATGTACGATCGCGTTGTTATCGAGTGAAACTTTGGTGATATAGGTGCGATGGGCCAGTAATGCCGTAGACCGAAGGTGAAATCCATTTGATAGTTCATGGAAAGTTTGAAGTGATTGGAAAGTTTAAAGTGGTGAAGTCATACATGAGCGCTTATGGCGCTTACATAACCACACGATCGTTGCCAAGCTTGCAAGCAAGCACCTTGCCCTTGCCCAGCACTTCTACATCGCACTTCTTCGACCTTCACTCCTCAAGTCGGACTACTTCGACCGTCCCCCCGCGCTGCACTTGAGCCCTATAGTTCCGTCGTAGCACAGCCCGGAGCACTCCAAGCTTCCCAATCCCGCTTGTCCGAGCGTCGCATCCCGCGCCGTCAACAACTCGACCCCCGCTCTTCCCACCCGCCCAAGCTCCGAAATGGCAGTCCTAGGCACTGCGCTCAACGCCGTCGGCCTCATCTTCCTGACACACGCGTACGTAGTCTTCCACGTGCGCATATCGCGCCGTACAACCCCTCCCTCACTGTCACACCGCACACCCCCCATCCTCGGAAACCCATTGCGCTTCGATAAACGCTCCCTCTGCATCGCAAAGATCCCACCTCAAACTCCGCCACCGGGCTGTGACATGTTCGCTAACGATCTCCAAATAGGGTATACTCAACGCACGAACACACAGCGACATTCGCGCACACGCCGCTCCCCCTCGACATCACCATCGAGCTCCTCGTTTCCATCCTGATCCTATCCCTCGGAATCGTGACATCCTCGCCGCAACTAAAACCCATACAATGGGCTAAATGGGGAGGTAAAATTAGTCGTGAGGGACCGCATGGCGAGGGGAGGTGGACGAGGGAAGGCGAGGAGGTGTTGACCGATACCGATCCGTTTGCGTTTCTGGGGCTGGATTCTGGGATTGGGGGGAAGGGGGAGGGGAGGAGGGGGTTCTGGGATGTGAGGGGAAAGAGGAAGGAATGTGCGGATTGGGCTAGGGCGGGGGGAAAGAGGTAAAGGGGGAGGAATGCATGAGCAGCAATGGTATAGGAGTGGTAAGTGTGCTTTATCATGTTGTCGAAGACTCAAAAGCAATGTGCTGATTCGGATCACGTTTAGATACCCTTTTCATGCAAAAGGTCGTTGCAGGATATAAATCTTGTTCCATGGATATCTGTGTAAACATCGCTGTCCCAAACTCCTCGCGCCAACTATATGCTTGCTTGAACGCCCAATATCAATGTCTCAGGCACTACTGATTTCAATCATCATTTTGTGTTAATTATGCCCTTTTTTCATACTGGTCTGCGTCTCTCATTCCCATTCTCAGTCTTGTTACGCGCTCCCAGTGATATTATCCAGACTCTTAGCTCCACAACCATGCGTCCTGCAAGCATGGCATTCGTCCGCCGACGCCCTCGCAAACGCTTCAATATTCGCCCCCGAGTCCCGCCGGCTACCCCCCTTCTTCTCCACATCAATACCAGCAACCCACCACACGCCCGCCGCCACAATCTTCATCACAGCCACAATCTCCTCCTTATTCCTCGGCGCATAGATCAAAACAAACTCCTTGGGCACAAACCTGCGACACCAGCCTCCCCTCGCCAACGGATGTCTCTCTCCCCACCTACTCTCGAGCACAATCTTCGCATCCGCAGGGGGTGCAGCGTCATATGCATGGAGCCATCCGACGGATGCGCATGGCACACTTCCCCCCTGCACGTCCTTGTAATCGGCGTCGTCGTCGCAAAAATGCCCGAGCTATTCTTCTCAAAGCAGCTCGTGCGCTCGACCAGACAATTCGCCGGGTCGCGGATCAGCGCACGCATCGCCTCGACGAGCGCGGTGTAGACGTCGCCGCCGGACTTTTGCGTCTGCTGGCGCTGCGGCGCGATGCCGCGGACGAGGGGGCGGGCGCCGGAGCGGAGCGGCAATGCGGAGAGGTAGCCGCGTTGGGGGCGGAAGTGGGGGGGGATGGGGAGCGGGCGGAGGGGGTCGCGGAGGGTGATGATGGAGAGGAGTTTTATTTTGTATTTTGGTGTAGCCGAGGGGGGTTGGGGGGGTGCCGCCGGGGCCGAGGGAGAGGAAGGCTTTGTAGTCGTTGTGGATGTAGAAGAGGGTTAGTGGGGGGAGGAAGAGGGTGAGGATTAGGGTTAAAAGGTGGAGGGTTGTTGTGGTCGGGGGGAGGGGGAGGGGGGCAGCGCGGGGATGCTGGGTAAGAAGTCCATATTTTTTTTGGGTGTGTGATGAGGGAGTTGGAGGTTGAAGTTGAGGTTGAGAATGAGGTTGAGGTTGGTGCGGGAGGTTGGCGTTGAGGTTGAAGTTGAGTTGACGTCGAAGCTCCAGAACCCGTGGGGGGGAATTGCGGCTCTTTTTGACAAGCGCAGCTCCGTGCGGTGGTACCGTTAATGTGCGGCTGCCTCGTAGTTACGTCGTCCGCCCCCCGCGGAACCAACGAAACGGGAATGCAGGCAGAACAGCCAAACGACTATCGTAGCCCAGGAATCACCCAGGTACCCGGAGGACGCAAGGCCGAGGATCCGCTTTCAGTGAAAAATATGACGCAGCAGCTCGCTCAACTTGCCCACACTGCAGGGTCCAACAACAAAACCCTTTTACGGTTAAAAGAATGTTTCGCACGGCTTACCGTCTCCCCACCTGGGTCCCAGCGCGCGCTCTCTTTATACGAACAGCGGGACGGACAGCTGCACAGATAGTCTGGATACTGTGCAAACGCAGGCCACCGTTTGATCTCACCGCATAGCGCTCATACGATGGCGTGTCCTTCTTCGTATCGAAAGAAGGATTTCCTGGATGCATTCCCATTGAGTGGCTCTCACGTGAGCCGCCCCAAAGCGGCTAGAGCATCCAAGCAGTGGGGCTCGGCTAGCGGTAGCGGTAGCGGGGCCGCTGATTGGGCCATGCGGACTAACGTGGCGGCCATCCTGTGACGTTTGTTCAACGTCGCGTGTTGTCACAGGCACCACAGAGGGAGCGCCGAGTATGCGTTTGGGCTGAAAACTTGGGGACAATCGCGGATTCGTGGCTCTTGGACATGGGCTGGCTGCAATTGAAGGCTTTTGCAAAGTTTGTGACGGGGGCACCGGTTGCAATTGTATGGCTTGGGGCTGGTGTAGTCGGCGTTCGGGCGGTTGTGGGTTTCCCATATCGACCTGCGTCCAGGGGGACAAAGGACGAACGGATGGGCGATGATGCCGTATTTTCTTCAACTAGATAATGGACGGTAGGGTCGCTTCTTGCATTCTATACAGGATAAACCATGCATTACCAGCCGTAGCTCTTGGGCGTTGGTACGCTGCACATGTATGAGTACCTTCATGCGGCTGGACGTGTGAAGACGCACGACTCGCTTCTCGCATGCAGCCCCACCACAGCTGGTGCTTTGGGCCTAGAATGTCACATGTCTTACCCCCCACCTGGGCACCTGCCTTTGGGGTGGGCTAGCCTTCCACATAGGCTGGGACGGGCCATCGTTCGCTAGCTCGAGATAGAGTTGGACAGCGTGGATATCATATGACGACCGTCAGCACTGATACTTCGTATTCCTATTCAATTGACTACAGCTTCCTACTCCTAACCAATCCCTTCTTGATACCGGTCAGCTCACCACCATAGTTCGCCGAGCCGGCTGATTTCTTCTTCTGGTCAAACACGGCCCTAGTGCTCTTAAACTGCTTCTTCTTCTTCTCATACTTCAGCTTCTTCTTAACTCTCGGGTTGCGGTTCTGCTTCTTCCGATGTGTGGTGTCAAACCCTTGTTCTTCTCGATGGCATAGCTAATCATTCGTCGCCCATCCTCGCCAATGATTTCTTCGGGAACAACGGTTCCTCCTTCCTTGGCAGCGAGAGCATATGCGGCGGCTGCACGATCCAACTTGTCCTGTTTTTTGGCCGTGCTACGTGCTGCAACCATCGAGTAGTAGCCGTCGTCGTCCAAGTTGTTGCTGCGTGGCTGCTCGTCCTCCTCCCCTGAACTATCGCCGCCTTCACCTAGAGCAACACCTGGACCGCGTTCCTTGTCTTGGCCCTTCTTTTCGGCTTGCGCCTGCAGGCGTGCTTGACGCTCCTTTAAGCGTTCGCGATGGGGTACATCGGCATCACCGCCGTAATCTTTACCAGCAGCATCGCGCTTGTTGGCCTTCTGGGCGATCTGACTCGTGTAGTGTAGAAGCGCAGCGATTTCTTCTTTTTGGCCTTTTCGGCAAGCTCGTGCGCCGTGAGCTCGGTCTCCTCGCCGAAATCGGAGTCATCCGGGGTTGAGCAAATTGACCTTTGGTTGTTCTGGCTTCTTCTTGCGGGATGCCTTCAGTGCCTTCGGGCCAGTAATGGCCGCAAGCGATGCCAGCTCCTCTTCGGTCTGACGCAGCTTCTTCTCTGCGCGCCTTGCCTCGGATTTGGCCTGTGCCGCTTCAGCTGCACGTTGAGCTTTCGTCTTCTTCTTCTGTTTCTTCTCCTTGACTGGTACTGCGAGATGGTTTGGAATTTCCGAAAGCGAATCTTCCTCGATGACTGACAACTCATCCCCATTGAATGCCTCGACCATTGGGTCACCGACCGGTAGGCTTTCCACCTTATTCCACAGCTGTTGCGTCCTGAGGAGGGTTTCCATGACCGGATGTTCATGCAGCTCGGTGGGGTCCAATGCAATAACGGTAGACCCATCCTCTTTTGCAGTAGATCCGAGAACGGCAAAGTACATAGACATGGCAGCCAGATACGCTGCACAAGCTCTGTACTTGGTCACAGCCATTGGAGTCGGTGAAGTCTCTCCATTTGTTTTGCTGGATTTCGAGGCTTGAGCCTTGATAAGGCGCATGGCGGCGTTCGCGGCCGCAGCCAATTCGTCGTGCACGGGTTGTAGTTTTAGGTACTCTTGCGAAATGGGTTCAAACTCTGGGTATCGTGACCGCAGTATTTTGAGCCTCTCATCCTCGGTCATATCATCTGTAATCTGAAGCTGTGGTAGGACTTCTGTGACTACCTCGCCGGAATCTGCACCTTGATCGCCATCTTGTCCCACCCAGTCGTCCTCGTCGAATCCAAAATCTGCCTCAGTCATCGCTTGCAGTTGTTTTTTCTGCAACCTTCGAGCTTCCGCTTCCTCGTCGAGTGCATCCTGCTCTGTCTCGATGGCGTCCGCATTGTAGTAGTCTTGCTTTGACGGGCCCCATCCACCTAGATCTTCATCTTCGTCGGCGTCTGGATCGCGCTGGTCGCCGGCATTGTCATCTTCGTCGTACTCTGCATCGTCATCTTCATCGTCGTTGTCGTCGTCGTCTATTCCGCTATAGTCGAGGACCTCTTCGTCCGAACCTTGCAGAAACTCGTCTGGAAGCAGAGGTCAGTACACTGTGCCTCCCCCTTTGCGCCAAGTGCCTCACCTTCTTCCCTCCACTTGCGCAGCTTCTTCGCCGCCGGCCCCTCGTCCAGCAGTATCTTATCCCGGTTGATGTGAAATTCGTCCTCGGAATCCGCGACATCCTCGTAAGTGCTTACCGCAAGCTTTGAATTCTCCTCCTTCGACTCCTTCGACTCTCCATAGCGGCCACCGGCCGGCCTTTCTTTTCTTTCCCATGATTGGCGATGGTGTCGTGGTTAGCTGGTGTAGACGAGCGTTCAAAGCCGTCTCCAAAATTTCCTGCCGAAAACTTGGCGCGCGTGGGGGCGGTTAGCGCTCAAGCTCCGCGCTAAGAAAGCTGGGTGCTGACGTAATATCGGCGGAGGTAACGGTGGATTCTGGTGCCAGGTGTAGTATCCCAGGGCCAAATAATTGCATTTGTTAGCCTGATCCTAGGCCAAGCCCCAAGGCATTAGAACCAACTTCAAGAAAGCATCCTTTTCTGCCCCTTGCAAGCATCCTTCTCCTTCTCGTACGCGAAGAATAGCTACATTGTTGTTTATATACTGCAGCTACGCCGCATCCTCTCCCCTCTCACCTTGTCTCCATTCAGACCTTCTTTATGGCCTATCTCTCTCCGTGGCTAACCGTAGCACTGTTAATTCCATTGGGATACGTCTACTTGCTTATCATGGGCTTCTTTTCGCGGGGTAACAAGTTCACGGTGGAGGGCCGAGTAAGCTTTCCTCACCACAAACCAATCGACATGCAATGGGCAGCTGACTAGCAACATAGACCGTCCTCCTTACCGGGGCCTCATACGGCATGGGCAAAGAGCTCGCAAAGCTCCTCAGCCAGCGCGGCGCAAACGTCATCCTCGTAGCCCGGAACGTAGAAAAGCTCCAATCCGCAAAGGAATACGCCCAAGCAGCAGCAAAGAACCCGTCCTCCCAGCGCTTCCACACTACATCTCCGCCGACTGCACTTTCGAAGCCGAGAACGCGCGCCTCCTCCAGGAAAGCTACGGCCTGGAACAATGGCAACCCGCCCTGAAATCGTATGGGCCAATGCAGGCGCCGCCACACCAGGCCTCTTCCTGGAACAGAAGACGGAGACGTTAAGACAGCAGATGGATCTAAATTACTGGGCTGCGTGCTACCTGGCGCAACAGACACTCAAGGCCTGGCTCTACCCGGACGCGCCGTACAAGGCGGATGCAACGACCGAGCCACCGCGACATTTCATAGTCACGTCTTCAGTCCTGGGGTTCGTCAACTTGACAGGATACGGCGGGTACTCGCCTGCGAAAGCGGCGCTCAAATCTCTCTGCGACGGTCTCCGCCACGAGGTGAACCTCTACAACGGCGCACGCCGAGCGAAGACCAACAGCGGCCAAGCACCCGCCCCGTTCGACGTCGTAATCAACCTCATCACACCTGCTACGATCAAGTCGCCAGGCGAAGAGAAAGAACAACTCACAAAGCCTGCAATCACCAAGGTGCTCGAGGAGGCGGATACTGTCCAAAGTGTGGTCGAGGCCGCCACAGCGGCTCTCAAGGGACTGGACGCTGGCAAATACATAACGGCGACGAACTGGCTGGGCGAATTGATGCGTTTGAGTAGCATGGGAGGCTCGAACAGGAATAGCATGGTCTGGGACACGTTTGGTCAATGGTTGACTAGCATTATATGGCTTTTCCTTGGCCCTGATATGGAGGGGAAGGTGTGGGATTTTGGAAAGAAGAGAGGTATGCCGGCGTACAAGCCTAATTCGATATGAGTAGCGAACTGCCAACATGGACTGTACTGGGACAAGAGTTTGATTGTCGTGCGTGTGTTACCCTCGGATGGGCAATACGAAGGCCAAATGTACTTAAATGACTCGATATACGTAGCGAACTGCAAACATGTACAGTGCCATGTGGTACCTCAGGATTGGCAATACGAAAGTCGAACACAAAAGCTTATATCCTGCCGCTGTATATCCACGCGTTCGTCAATATCTAGCAGAGACAATCAGATAAGAACACTGTTTATATGAGATTGGCGTGATGCTGGTCGTTGGCCTCATGTTTAATCAGTTAAAATTCGCTGCCACAGCTCTTGTCGCAAGGTAGACAATGGAACATGTTCTCCTATTATATCTGTCTCATCCTTGCTGTCCTATTGGAAGCCTTCTGTGAGGTGATGCTTTCACAACACCAGCTACACGGTCTAGATATCCTTTGGTCCCGTTGTGCCGGTCTAAAGCAACACCGGAGGCAAGGGCAAGATAACAGGTGTTGCAGTACTACCGCTGTTGTTCCCTCGCCCTAGCTTGCACAGCTGTAGCCATCTTTAGAGCATAGCCTGGATTCTTCACGTGGCAGTCCCGCATGTAGCTTGTAGCCTTCTCTTTGTACAGGTTATTGTCTTCTAAGCGTTTTTGTGCTTTGTATTGGAAGGTATGTTCTTGTGCAGTCTTTTTGCGTATGCTGGCGGCTGCATCCAACTCTTCTTCTGAAAGTAATAGTCCCCCTTGAATAGCCTCTTTCAAGGCCGAATTACTGATCCCGGGGTAACACATGGTACTCAGACACCAAAATCCATTCAATGGATGAGAACAATTTTCATGTGAGGACAACTATAATGCCGGAATTTGTTACTCTACAGAGAAGTCGAGCGCACACTGAATGTACAGTCTATATGCTCTTCAGCTTTGAGACGCAAGGAAAGGTATTCAGCTGACCGCTGCAACGCTCACGACCATCCGCAATGTTCAGCTTAGATATCGCCCCTTATTTTCCTGAAGAAATCTGTGACACCGGTGAACACCACCAGTAAGATACCACCACCAGGACCCAGCCTAAGCACCTTGGGCAAGAAGCCCTTGTAAAGGGCGGTGAAGCCTTCTTCCTTGATGACAGTGCCGAGAGCGGGCCATGCCCAGTTGTATTTGGGGACGGTTCCGACGACTTTGGTAGAATTCTGGATACGTGACTTGACGACGTCCATAGGTGTGTTGATAATGGTACCGACAGTGCCACCAACAGCACCGGAAACAAGATCGTTGGTGATTTGCCCTTGCTTGGTTGTGGCCACTGGCAATAGGGAGCGAACTTGGAAAATGCAGCCAAAGTATCCAGCATTCCAGAGAATGTGACGCCACATGGTCGACTCAAGACCCTGGTAGAGGGTGAGTGGACCTTCTTGCTTCACAATCTTGGTAAAGCAGTCCACCATGCCATTGTACCTGTGCGCCTGCGCCCTGTCCTGCAGCCGGATCTTGATGAGCTCGAAGGGGACGACGACGAAGGACTCGGTCGCTCCAGCAGTGGCGCCAGTAAGGATCGAGAGGGATTGGTTCATCTTGGACTGGCCGAAAAGGTTGCGGTAGAATGTGCCCCAGGAGTCGTTGGCTGCGAATTTGGTGGCCCTATGTGCTTCAGTAAGCTGTCAAAGTGGGGATCTAGGGAGAGCGTCTACCTCTTTGGCGCTTCCATGAGAATAGGCGCGCTAATACCGCGATATAATCTGGAGAAGCTACAGAGCGTTAGCCCTGTCATGCCCTGTTCGACATGATGCGCTCAGCCGTACCCTTCATGCTTGATGATCTTCCTGAAGCAGTCGACCATGCCATTGTACGCCTCCTCGCCCGTGCCCTTGCCCGTCTGAAGTTGTCTGCAAGGGTTTAGAATGCGGATGAACGCGAGGCGGTCGCGCTGCGCTTACACACGGGTCTTGACAACGTCAAGCGGGTACCTGCACAGTCAGCGCTGTTTCGATTGTCGGCTTCAATGGCTTCATACATGACCAAGATCTGTGCGCGGGCAGTCATTAGCACAATTCGTCGTCCTCATCCAATCGCACTTACTTCAGACACACCGGCCACGGCACCTGCACGCTGGTTAGCTCACCGTCTACGGCATTATTCCCGCGATTGAGACTCACCAGCCGCGAATTGGTAGACGAACGGGAGGGGCTTGGGTTCGGTCGCCATGGTGCTAGCAATAGGGCAGCGAAGCGGAGAGAAAGAAGAAGAGCGGAGAGATGTGCAGGTTTCTGTGTCGAGGCCGCACCGACACGGGACCTGGGGAAAGATGAGGTCCGAGCGAGCTCCGTGGGATGTTGGTGGGCCTAGCCCCGGTCGATGCGATAATGGGCCAAAAGCAATGTGTTCGGCGCTGGCGTATGGCAAAGATTTACACTCTCTGAAGCAGCTCGCGCAACGAGACACGCCTGAATTGTCAAGGTAGCTCCGGTAGCTTTTTTTTCTGTGATGCTCGGAGCCGAGCTGGCAGCTGCAGCAGCATTACAGTTTAGGGCCTTGGGCGACACTTGGAATGGCCGGTGGCCGGTGAGATCGCGCCGTCGCTTCCCGACATTGTGTCACGTGGGGAAGGCGCCGCCCGGCGCCGCCCAGTCTTCTGATTGGTGTCCGACGCGCTTCCGCGTTGCTCCACCCTGCACGCGTTCCCATCCTTATGCCAACGCGACCGAAGCCCTATGTTAACGCGACAGAAATCGTTCTTTGACCAGGATCAAAGACCAAAGGTAGCCGCTGCCATCTCCCTCTCGTCGACGCACACACTGACTGTCGTTTTCAGCAGTTTAAAGGTCAATGGCATCGTCCACGCAATCCTCCCTCCGCCTACCCGCATAACACCACTGCTGCACCCCGCCAAGTCGTGACAGGTCCACCTATAATGCCCTCGTCCCAGACTCGGACGAAGCTCAAAAAGTTCCAATTCATAGAGGGAGCGCCTGCTGTGAACACCATGAAAGGGTCGGACGCGGAGAAAGAGAACATGGTCGCGGGGAAAGAGGACAACGCACCAGCAGCGAGGCACAAGGAACTAGTACACATGCCTGAGCCGTCAGACTCTGCCGAGAAAACTACGAAAACGCCAAAGCCGGCAAGTACCAAGTCTTGTCCGCCGCCTTCTACGCCTGGGGCTAGGCTGCCGCTCGCCGAACTTGTTGGGAATGTAGATGACTCGAGTAGACATGTTGTCAAGGCAATAGTATCTCCAGAAGAACAACTGTGTTGGCGTGGGTCACAGCAGATAAACACACCCCTGCCACGGAAAAGGAAGCGGTCGAGAAGCTCCTCGCCGGCAGCACCCTCTCCGGAAGAGCCGCCACCGCAACTACAGGATGCCAAAGAGCTCACAACCCCTCAGGCGGACCCGGCTACGGAGCTCTGGAACAGGTACACAAACAACAAGGGGACGCCAGGCGGAAATAAAGGCATTGCATTCGCTCATCTCATCAGCGAGGCGTCGCCCCGTTCCTCTGCGACAGCTGGGAGTGTGAGCGGTCTTCGGAGATGGGCCAGTTGCGGCGTCGAGTTTCCCGCTTCCACCAAGAAGAGGAGAAGGATACAAGCGCCTATCGAGACTCACGCGGAGCAAGCTGACGACATGCTCGACCAGGCGAGCTCTGATGGGGTCTTCCAAGTTCAGCCGCGAGGAAAGACCAACTTGTCAGACATGCTCAAGAAAATGCACGAGTCCATGGCGAAACCACTACCTAGAATGTCACAACTCCCGTCTAGTTCATCACCTTTACCCGAACACGACCGCCACGACATTTCAACCGAATCGCCCTTACGAAATCGAGGGATGCAGGAAGCGGGAACTTCTGACACGTTGGTTGGAGATGTGCAAGTCGCCGCAAACGAGGAAAAGGACATGGAAGAGGTTGAAAAACCATCAGGCTCGTCTGATGAATTCGGAGATATCGACTTTGATGATGAGATGGTGGATGCACTCGAGATCTCGAGTCGCGCTGCTGCCCCCAGAGAAAGCCAGGATCACCACCCACCAGACGTCCCAAGGGACGAAGATCCTGAATCCCTTCCTTCCAAGGCTGCAGTTAGCGATGACGATGATGAATTTGGTCTGGATGAGGACATATTTGCCGAGGACTTGGAGCATGTAGCATCGCTCTACGATAACAGGGCTGAGCGACCCCCAAATCAGGGGTCCGTTGGAAGAATAGTAGATGAGCAAGTTGCAAGTGCTGCTCAGTCTGCTCCTCCGGTCATTGATCTGGTTGATGACGATGATGATGATGATTTTGGCGATGATATAGATGCGGATGAGTTCGCTGCAGCCGAGGTTGCAGCGACGCAAGCTCCAGCAACGACTGTAGGTAGATCACGCACTTATTGACGAATAAAAGCTGAATTTGAAAGAGTTCGCAGGATACCAGAGCCATCCAACGCTATCTAGTAAAGCGAGTAGATGAAGGCAATTATACTACGGAGAAAGGTTATCAGATGCCAGAGAAGGTACGAGTGGACCCTTTCACCCTACTTATAGATCTTTTTGCTCACACAATGCAGGTTCTACTAGTAGAAGAAGAGAAGACTAAACTCTTCAAAGCCATTACTCTTCGACAAGCCTGGTATGATACGCCATGTACTCCGGAATCATTCGTTCATGTTATTGGAGAGTTCTCCAAAACGGGACAATGCATCATTGACGACCATCATAACATGCTCATCCTTCACCCCGATCATTTGATTTCGGCCACGGTCGTTGCCGACTCATTTGGATGTCTACGCCGGGCAGTGCTCCAGGATCGAGTGAAGGCAACAAGCAAGGCGAATTCGCCTATGCTCTATGGCACACTTCTACATGAACTATTTCAAGAAGCTCTCAAAGTCAACCGATGGGATACAGAGTTTCTTTTAGAGACCATCGACAAGCTCCTACCCGGGAAATTCGAGACAATTCTTGAGATAAACTCAACATGTGAAGAGGTCAAGGAGCACCTTCGCAGCAAGCTACCGGAGCTGCAGTCTTGGGCTGAGATCTTTGTACGCGTCGAGCCTAGAGTACGTAATCCCCTTGTTTTTACCTACAGGTACTGATTGTTGACAGTCCGATGCCCTCGTGCGCGAAAGGAACGGACGACAATCGATCATGAGTATCAATAAGCTTCTTGATGTCGAGGAACACGTATGGTCGCCCATGTATGGCCTGAAAGGTAACATCGATGCCACTGTACAAGTGACAATGCAGGATGATCAAGGCGAACGTACTCTCACTGTTCCCTTTGAAGTCAAGACTGGCAAAAATACCTCGAATGCTGCACATGTTGCCCAGACAGCCTTGTATAATTTGCTATTGTCTAATCGATATGGTAAGCACTATTTCCACTCGTCTGATCCTTGCTAAGTTTCTTAGATGTTGATGTTGCATACGGCATTCTGTATTACCTCGAAACCTCGGACACCAGTCGCATTCCCGCCATTCGTAACGATATTATTCATATGATCATCAAACGCAATGAACTGGCCTCTTTCGTTCGAGAGCGTATCGAGCTTCCTGAAATCCTGAAAGAAGACCACAAGTGCCAAAAGTGCTATGCGCAAGAGGCGTGTTTCCTTTGCCACAAGCTCGTCGAAGACGGGCAAGGCGACCGTTTAAACAAGAAAGCCAAGGAGCGCTATGACGAGCTTGTACAAGCACTCACCCCTTCTGATCAAGAGTTTATGAAGAAGTGGGATAGCCTTCTTACGAAAGAGGAGTCTGTCATGATGAAGTTTCGACGAGAATTGTGGACGATGCTG
Organism: Laburnicola sp. JP-R-44; assembly: GCA_009805535.1. NCBI lineage: Eukaryota > Fungi > Ascomycota > Dothideomycetes > Pleosporales > Didymosphaeriaceae > Laburnicola > Laburnicola sp. JP-R-44. The sequence goes on from SELF01000041.1 coordinate 219,110, forward strand.
AGTACGGAACGAGAGAAGCTCGGCAGATGTTTCTCAAACGTTATATTGGAGCCTGGATCAAACCACGAAGAGAAGAACGGCCAAAAAATCAACCGATACTCGTACACGTTTATTAAGGAACGACCGAGACCAGGTTTCTCATTCACGGAATCTCAGCTTATCATCGGCGAGCCTGTCGTGGTATCGGACGAGCAGGGACATTTTGCGCTAGCTAATGGATATGTGACCAACGTGCGGAAACATCGCATCACTGTCGCTGTCGATCGCCGGTTGCACAACTCTCGAATCAAGCGTCCTGGCTTTCATCCGCAGAACAATCAATCTTTCGCTGGCCTCATGGAAGTCTCAAAAGAGGGCGAGCCAGTACCAGAATATCAAGATGAGGAAGAGCCAGTGCTGTATCGGTTAGACAAGGACGAGTTCAGTAATGGTATGGCTGCTGCTCGCAATAACCTGATACAGATCATGGACGACAGCGTCTACAAAGCGCGAGATCTCCGCTCACTGATTGTTGGCGGTCGTGCTCCAATATTCACACCTACCCCAGGGGCCATTTCGCTTCCAGAGTCTTCACAGATGTCAATGAATTCTGACCAGAAAGCGGCGGTGTCTAAGGTCATGTCAGCCAAGGACTATGCTCTTGTTCTGGGAATGCCTGGCACTGGTAAGACGACAACAATTGCGCATATCATCCGTACGCTCGTTGCTAGAGGCAAGAGCGTTCTTCTTACTTCATACACGCACACGGCAGTCGACAACATCCTCCTCAAGATACAGAACGATAACATTGGTGTCCTACGCCTAGGAGCCTCCGCCAAAATCCACCCGGAAGTCCGCCAATTCGCTACCGTGGCTGCTGAACCTAAGGATAACCTGGAAGAGCTCGAGAAGTCTTGGATGGAGCCACCAGTCGTAGCTACAACTTGTCTGTCCATCAACCACCCATTGTTTAGTCGACGCATTTTCGATTACTGTATAGTGGATGAAGCCTCTCAGATTACGCTTCCCGTTTGCTTGGGTCCCATCCGAATGTCGCAGAAGTTCATCCTGGTCGGCGACCACTACCAGCTTCCTCCTCTTGTTCAGAACAAACAGGCAGCAGAAGGAGGCTTGGACGTCTCGCTATTCAAGATGCTATGTGAGGCGCATCCTCAAGCTGTTGTCAGCCTAGAGCATCAGTACCGAATGTGCGCTGATATTATGCTTCTTTCAAACACATTCATCTACTCTGGACGCCTCAAGTGCGGCACTCCTACCGTCGCTTCCCGCCAAATCACTCTTCCTAAACCGAACGGTCTCCTGGCTCATCACAGCAAGTCGCTCCCCTCACGCCCGCTCGATGAGTCCACCTGTGCAGGTCCCGCTTCACCAAACTGCTGGCTCTCGCGCACGCTCTCTCCGAGCGCTCCCGTCGTTTTCGTCAATACCGACCTCATCTCCACAGAGCTAGAAACACAGGCGGGTCCGCGCATTACCAACGCCCTGGAAGCACGCCTTGTTACGCACCTCGCCCTCTCGCTCATCTCTCTTGGTGTTTCAGCTTCCGAAATCGGTGTCATAGCGCTCTACCGCAGCCAACTCGCTATGTTACGCACATCGCTTTCTTCCGCCCAAGCGCAGACACAATCTTCCGAACTTGCAGCACCAGCGATGGGACCTAGCACCGCCGCCATCGAATTGCACACAGCGGACAAGTTCCAAGGTCGGGACAAGGAAGTTGTCCTTGTCTCCTGCGTTCGAAGTAACGAGAATGGTGTTGTGGGCGATCTGCTCAAGGACCGACGGAGAGTCAATGTCGCGCTCACAAGGGCTCGAAGCAAGCTCATCATCCTAGGGAGCGAGAAGACGTTATCGGGTAATGAACTATTGAAAGACATCGTGGCACTCTGTCGGCAGAAGAATTGGGTGCTTGATCTCTCGCAGGACATGGTAGACGGCCACGCTTTCGACGAAGGCGTCACGCAACAAACGGGCAAGACTCCCACTATGTCCCACGCCGTCCTTCCAGCATCGAGGTTTCCGGCCCCCAGTAAGAGTCCGACGCCGAGTCCGACTAAGAAGCGGAAGGCATTGAGCGACGTTACCACTAAGGGTGGCCAGGGTAATCCGAGACTGCAGAGACGCATGATGCCGAGCTTAAAGACGCCGAGCGGGAGTCCAGAGAAGCTGACAACGGGCCGTAAGACTCCTGCCAAGGTGTTCAACGCTGGGAAGAGGGGCGTGCTTGAGGGGCGGCCGCTTCTTCAGAACATCTTTAATGAAGCTGTATGAAGTGTCTGCATGTTATGAGGATTCATAGTCACAGTCTGTATTGGACTGACGGGAGGGAAATATGCAAGGGTGGTTTTGGGTATGCGGAGCCTCGTTTATCGAGTGTAGAACGTTTGGATCGGTATCTACTTCTTGGATTAGCGAAGCGACTTGTTTGGTACGGTATCGCAGGTTTAGCATAGCAATTGGATATCAACATGAACGTCGAAACGTAAACATGAGATGTCTTTATATGTGCTTCAATTCTCTCTGTCTCTTTTCCTCTCCTTGTCTCTCTATCTGAATTTGTGCCATCAAAACTTGACCTTTGTATCGATGTTCCTTAAATTCTTCCATACCCTAATTTTGAACGTCCTTTTCTGTTTCTTGTTATGATACAGCTAAGACTATACCTATTACAGAGCCTTGGAGTCGAGTCGGGTGAACGATAAGCACGTGCCTCCGCGCCGGCGCCTGCGCCACACCCGGCCCCGCCCGCCCGCCGCCTCACCCATAAAACATCTCGAACCTGCCAGCTGCCTCTCACTCACCACTACCACCACCACCAACCCACGACACGCACGCACGATCCACGATCCACAAACTCTCAGCAAAACACGCAAAACCCATACAACCACCAAGCACAAAATGTCCGCCTACGCCCCCCAAACCACCCAACCCCCGACCGCAACCGACATGTCCACCATCGACATCCACTCGCGCGCCGTAACCTACACGTGCGGCGACTGCGACGGCGACGTCAGCCTCAAGCGGGGCGAGCCCATCCGCTGCCGCGCATGCGGGCATCGCGTGCTGTATAAGAAGAGGACGAATCGGTGAGTCTTACTTTGGCCTTGCTCTTTCCGGGAGGCGGGATGGAGTAGCGCGGGAAGAGAAGGGAAGAGAAAGCTGATCGACTGATCGACTGGCTGACTGACTGACTGACGTGTGGATAGTATGGTGCAGTTTGAGGCGCGCTGATGGGGCGGCGCTTGAATCGAATCGAATCGAACCGGGGACGAACACGAGAGAGAGCAATACAGGACAATGGTTATGATAAGCGCTGGAGCGAGCCGTGGCATGCGCACGATTTGATAGCGAGGAATACGGCACTTGGATGAGCGGTCCTGGGTGGTACTTCGTGCGGGGAGTTTTCTGGTGTACATGGGGGTTTTTTTGAGCCGTACATCACATCATACAGCGTGGTGAGCGTTCACACGACATTGGCATTGGCATGCATGATCCGTCATTGTATTTTCTGCATGCATGCATGCATACATATTATCATCATGCGCACGGCACAAATGATCATGATCTTCCATCTTGAACAAAGCTTGCCGCTTGAACTGTGACTGGCTGTTCGCCGACTCCGTTTCATTAAACAAGCCTACTCCCGCTCTCGCGTCACATACATGCCGAGCTTGTACACTAGCCGCATCAGACGGTCGATAAATCCTCAGCAAGTCGAAACCGGAGAAGCAAGGTAGATGCACACGAAAGAGGCAAGGCAAAATTAGTCTTCGGAACATATATGATGCTTCCATCTTCCCATCAACACCCAGGTATGCATGTGTTGTGCAAACGTGACCAATACTCCGCCAACAGCCCAGCCGGTCCAGGAGAAGAGACGAGCGAAGAAGGCAACATGCAGCTCAAGGAGAAATTGCGATCCATGCCGATAACAGCAGAACCTGTAGTCCGACCTGCTGAGCCTTGTCAAGCGAGCAAGTGATAGTGGAGTGGTATGTGATGATGGCCAGAAAATGCCTTTTCTATATTTTTTAAAAGTCCCTGATAGAGCTCGTCATAGCGGCATGCCGTCGTAGCCAGCGGACTTGGGTATCTAAGTTCCTCTGTAAGCGTCGAAGCGCTTGTACGTGTACCCGATGAAGGGCAAATTCATCTCCGCCGCGGCATCGTCGCCAGCCTGTGCTGTCTGAGCGCGAAGTGCGGCGCTGGTATCGTTCTGATCGATTTCATCAATGGGGAAGTATTGCGTGTCCACGTTCGACTGCAGTTTAGGTTCGAATGGCGCACGGATGCGGCGTAGCCCGTCCCACTGAACACCGCGGAAGAAAGGATGTTGCTTGATTTCACTGGCCCCACCAATACGACCAAGACGATGTTCGGCATCGCAGATCAAGCTAGAGCAGAATTAGCACGACTCGGTACCGCAAGGATAAACACGGGCGGTACTTACCGCTTGACAAAGTCCTCGGCCTCTGCTCCTAACTGCTGGTCCGGAGGAAAGTGCAAGTTCCGCGGCCAGTCGACAATCTTACGATATGTGTCATGCGGCTCCTCGGCGCAGAATGGTGGCCATCCGATAAGGCACTCAAACATAATAGTACCAACAGACCACCAGTCACATCCGTAGTCATATCCCTGTCCGCTAAAGATCTCGGGAGCGATGTAGTCGGGAGTACCCACAGTGGAGTAGGCAAGCTGGCGACGGGATTTTCGCCAGGTGTTGATCTGGGTACGGTTACTTACGGTTAGCTGGATTTGGTCCAGGTTCATCGAGTTGCGGTTTTCCCGTTTGGACTTGTGGTCGCCGCCAGCGAGGAGCTTCTTATAGTACCCCGCCTCATGCTCTTTGTGGAAGCCTGTGGACAGACCAAAGTCCGTCAACTTGATGTGACCACCCCGGTCCAACAAGATGTTGTCAGGCTTGATGTCACTACGCGCGGTGAGCATGCGATACAATGTGTAAGCAGATGAGAGGGTTGTGCGCGTACCGATGGATGAAGCCGAGCTTGTGAACGGCCTCTATGGCAAGGGTGATTTCGGCCATGTAGAAACGCGTGATATCTTCCGTGAAGATTTCGTACTTGATCAACATGGTCATCAAGTCACCTCCTGGCAAGAATTCCATGAGCATATAAAGGAAGGTATGGTCCTGGAAGGTTGTGTGCAGCTTGACGACCCAAGGGCTGTCAGACTCAGCGAGAATGTCACGCTCTGAGCGAACGTGCGCGAGCTGGTCCTTCTTGAACTGTTCATAGTCAGCGAAAGCGGATTTTGGTAGATTGGAAGAAGAGACCAACCATCTCAGCCTTGACAAGTGACTTTAGAGCATAGATCTTGCCGTCGTTTCTCCGCTGGACGAGCTTGACTTCTCCGAAAGCACCCTTGCCGATGATCTTCAGTGTTGAGAAGTTCTCGGGCCTCTCTTTGGTCCGCAAGAAGCGGAGGTATTCGGCCTCTTGCCGCCGCATGCCAATTTCCCTTTGGGCTTTGCGGGCGTCGGATACAGAGGGCTCCTTCATGATGGATTCTAGCTCGAGAGCCCTGCTTCACTGTCAGACGTTGCTTCGCCAGGCTTTCCTCCTGCCTCACATACCGTTGGTTGCGATCACGCGCCCGCTGCACGCTGTCTTTGAAAAAGGTGCTGACGAGGTTCACGGACACCTTGGCCTGACGCAGCACGTTGTCCGAGTATTTCTCTGGTGTCTTTGGCGGGGGCTCCTCGTCGTTGACAGAGGGTTGCCGCGGGGCATGACCATATCCTCCGTACTGGAAACCCCGGTTGTCGGCAGTCCGGGGCCGCTGTCCTTGCTGGCTCGGGGAGGGCTGACGAGCGTAGGGGCTCCCAGAGCGTCCGTTGCCGCCGCCGAGGTGCTGGTGCTGGAACTGCTGGGCGAGGCCATTGGCAGCGTCATTGAAGCGAGCAGGACTGGGGGCCTGCAAGTTGCCCTGCTGGCCCTGGTACTGGGCCTGCTGATAGGGATTCATGAAGTAGCCGCCCGCGCCATTATAGCCATTGCCTTGCTGCTGTGCACCCCAGACTTCCTGCTGGCCGGCCTGGTTGGGGTAGACGGGCTGGGGGAAGGTCGAGGGCGTGGTAGGGAAGGCACGACCTGACTCAGGGTACTGCTGTCGATCACCGCCGCCAAAGCCAAAGGCGAGGTTGAGGCGGTTGCCCTGCTGCTGGTTGCTCATGGCGGACAGGTCGGGGCTACGAGGAGCTACGGGAGAGCTTCCTCAGCGGGCTGGATGTCGAGCGGCCGTGGCGGGTGCCTGACACGGCGGAGGAGGATCTGACCGCAATTCTTCGGGAGGGGCGTAGGGGATGCGGGCAGCAGCTCGCAGCTAGCGTGCGTCGAGGCGACCCGAGAATCTCACAGCAGACGGGAGGGAGGACCGCGGGTGGGCAGCGAGGAGAGGCGAGGGGAGAGGGGGGAGCAGGAGAGCAGGAGAGCAGGAGAGCAAGAGCGGCGGCACTCGTGTTGAAGTCAGGGATAACTCAAACGGCCAGTGGATCAGTGTGAGGGTGCGTGGTGCGGCCGTCGACTGGGCTAGCGTGTGCCGCTTGCCCGGATCCGCGTGCCGTCCTGGGTGGACAGCGACGACATGTCCACCAAACGCAGCTCTGTATTCTGTCCCCAGCGCTGTTGCGGGGGGCTGCTCTGCCTTCGCATGGCGCAGTGCATGCCCTTGCCGATGCACGCCTGTGTGACTCTGCAGCGCTGTGTCCCCGCCGAACAGACTCTGGAAACGCTACCGGTATCGATACGACAATCCCCAGCCCAACAGTCGACGCCATTGATGATTGCACAGCGCACACGACAAGCCCTGCCCAGCTGTGTAACCCGCCACGTGCAAGTCCGCTTCCTTTACCCAGCCTGAGCATAGCCGTACGTACCGGGAGAGTGAGCCGAGACCATCCTACAGCGTGGAGCAGCAGCTAGCTAGCTAGGGCTGTGCAAATGCAAGCCATCTATACATCGCCCACGGAACAGAAGCACGTCAACATGTCTTATCATACGGCAATGCATCAATTGCCAAGCTAATAGTACAGCGACTCTTCAACCGAGGACAGCCCTCCAAGCAGTAAATCGGTATATGCAATAATAACGTGCCAAAGGGACGGGTAATACATAGTACGCTAATAATCCAAGCTTGCCGCTTCACAGAGCTGCATGTGCCGCCAAAGAAAGGGTATATAACTGGTGACCAAATGTGCGTCGTCCTGAACGCGTCGTCGACTGCTTGAAGGGACGACCATAGCCTCCGCCATCGGTAATGGTAATGGCCTGAGAAACAGGGCGGGCAACGCCAAATGAGACGAGAATGCAACCCTTGCTCCGTTGTAAATGCCATATCCAAGAAACGCCAACGTCCAAAATACGCCCCAACGAGGGCGGATACTGCTGTATCTGAATAGAAGGTAAAATTAGGCCCGACTGAGTAATGTCGATACCGTGGCATCAAACGCCCAGGGTCGTGCTTCGTAAATAAATTATGCTGGTGTCATAAGAGCTTTCACTTTTTCGCGTTCGGCGACGATATCTGCTTGAAGCCTCCTAGTTTGCATCATAGCGTCGTCCCTACAAACAGGTTAGTTCAGCGTTCGCCACACCATTTCCACTAAACTCACCTTTGAAACTGCAGATCTGCGACTTCAATCTGAGCCATGTTCATCCGCCCAACGACTTCTTCCATCTCATGATCGGCGTCTCTCAAAGCTTTCTCGAGCTCTTCCACGCGCTTTTCGAGTAGTTCGGTCCTGGTAGCTTCCGCCATGGACATGGCCGGTCCGCTAGTGGTCTGGCTAAGGCGAGGTGACTTCTGCGCAAAGACTGGCGATGGGGGAGTCTTTGGCGAGAAAGACGAGGGGCTCAGCAGACCAGCCTTTACTCGGCGCAGGTGGTGGGTGTTGCTCTCCTTAATAGCTTTCACTTCCTCCTCGTGCATGGAGATGGCCTCGTCAGACGACTGTTGAGCAGTTATGACCTTCTCCTCTGCAGTCTTGAGGCGTCGCTCTAGTTCGATGATCTTCTCCGTTGACTTCGATTGCTCTTGCTCACCACGGGACACGGCGTCGGTAAGTCGCTTGCGGAGTGCACGATTCGACTCTAGTTGTAGCTGTATCCTGCGCGAAAGCTCATCCATGCGACCCGCCGCTGCAAAAAGCTCAGTGCTCAGCTTCTGTTCTTTTCCGAGATGCTCCAGTTCGGACTGTTGCAGGGCCCGTGCCTGTTGGCGGTATTGCTCAGCTTCCTGTTGCGCAAAGTCCCGCTCAGCTTCTGCGTCAGAAATGCTTTGCTTGAGCAGGTCCAGGGTTCTCTCGGCTTCGTCACCAGCAGCACCAAGCGAATCTTCCGACTCCATCTGCTTGATGCGAGCAACGGAGAGAGCGTGCGTGGTGCGTAGCTCGTCGTATGCCTTGTCGAGCGTGACGGGTTGGTTCTCCAGGCGGATTTCAGGGATGGTAATCTCATTTTCCGTCAGCAATTCTCGCAGTGAGGACGTCTCTTGTTGTGCCCGATCCAGATCCATGCGCAAGCCACGCAAACCGTTCTCACATTGGAATTTTTGTTCAAGAGCGTCGTCAGCTCGCCGTCGAAGAGAGTTCACCTCGTCCCTCAAGTGGGCGACCTCCTTATGGAACGCCGTACGACGGGGAGTGAGGTTGAGAGCATTGTCTCGTTCCGTTTCGAGTTCTTTGATGCGCCTTTCAAAATCCCTTTGCTGCATCTCCTGACGCTGCAGAAGGTGTTTTAGGGCCTTGTGAAGTGCGTCTCGTTGCTCCTCGAGTTCCTTTACTGGATTACCCACGATGGGTGCCTCCCGTGGTGACTCGCCTCCTGATCTGTCCTTGACAGAGCTGGAGCGCTGGAGAGAACTCCTCTTACTAGCGAAACCAGAGCTACGCGCAAGAGAATTCGACCTTGATAAGCCAACACGTGGGTTTGCCTTCTGGGGAGACTCTCCTTCTTCGGCGATGGGTTGAAAACGGGCGGCAGGCTGCGTTGCTTCTGCTTGCATCCTTCGTGCATTGGTGAGCATCTGGTTCTCAGTCCGTAACTGTTGGATCTCTTGTTGCATGCGCGTCGTTTCGTACATAAGACCTTGAGTGTCGGCGGCCTCTGACTCGAGGCCTTCGAGGCGAGCTCTGAGCTGCGGGACTACTTCGTCACGGAGGTTGTCCCGTTCATTACGATGTTGCTCGAGCTCTTGTCGAAGAGCTGTCAACAAATCCTCAAAGTTCTCTTTGACCTGTCTTTCTTCAGCCAACCGTCTCTGTGCATCCTGTAACGAGGTCTCGAGCTCTTTCACTCTAGGCCCAGCAGCTGCAGATGAGCCAGATGAACCGCTAACCTTGTCTTCAAGGTGTTGGACTTGTTCTTCCAAATCGCGGCGGCGGCGAAGTTCTTCCTGCAGGCGCTCTGCCATCTGCACTTTTAGTGTAGCACGTTCTTGCTCGGCTTTCCTCCGAAGCATTTCGACCTCCTCTAATTTGCTTTCAGGGTCTCCGATGGGAAATCGGATGGAACTGGCACCGGAGTCGGAGTAATAATCGCTCGTTCTCCGGTTGTCAACGGACATGGTTGCGGAGCTTTCCGTCTTCCAACGCTCTACTTCATCCTCCAACTCCATCTCTCTTCGGATGGAGGCAGCGAGCTCGGAGCTCACCTCCCGGAGCTCTCGCTCGAGCTCCTCCACATGTGCGTTCATTTGGGGCGACGAAGATAGGAGGGGCGTTCCAGGGATGTTGAAGTAAGATGGCTGTGAGAGGGAATTTGCTATTGGAATGTTTAGTCCAGAAGGCTTTGTCTTGGCTGGCATGCTCGGTTGTTTAGGAAAGCGCGGCGAAGCGGAAGGGGACAAAGACTTCTCCGAGAATGTGGTGGTAGGCGACTCGGCGCCGTTTTGTTTGGCTGAGTTCCAGCCGAAGAATGAAGTGAAACCAGCCGCCGGAGACTTTGGCTTGACAGGTCGCGCTTGCTCTTCATGCTCTTCGTCCGACTCGTAGAAGTCCTCTATATAATCCTCCGTTACGCCGTCCAACTTTAGTCGCAAGTTCTGCTGGCGTGTTTCTGTTGTATATAATGGCATATTTGGCATGGTAGGTGATGGAGCGGGCTGTTCTTTCGCCGAAGCTTTCAACTCCTCTATTCTGCTCTGTCGGTGTGCTTGGAAGCTGCTCAACGGCCTGTCATGCCTCGGTCTGGACGAAACCGGGTCGTCACTGGAGACGGAGACGGAGAGGGAACTTTGGCGTGGAGGGTATTTTGGCGCAGTGGCAGTGATGGGTGTCTGACCATGCGGCTGCCTGCAGCCTCTATCAGTACGTGGACATTGCGCATGTAAAAAAAAGCTGAGCACTCACTCGTCAAGATTGCGCGGCACCAAATCGATCAATTCAGCACTGGACGTAGAAGAAATGACGGGGCGAGCGCGACGAGGGTCTTGTGGCGACGTTGAGCTAAGGATATTACTGCCTCTATCTGGGACGGACGCAGGGCCGTTGTTCAATTCAGCCGGCGAGTATGGCCCGACTATGGGCGAGCCTGGCGGCAAGGGCTTTCGGCGCACCGGAGACTGGACGGCGACAGGAGGTGCAGGCTGCGAGCTCTGAGAGCGAAAAGCTGCAAAGGTGGGAAGGGCAAGCGCGGCGAGGAAGGTAGGCTTGGTTCGGGGAGGAGACGAGGAGGAAGGCGTGGCCTGGGGCTGCGTGGTGTCTGGGGCTTGCATATTAACGATTAAGCCCCCCGCTCAAGACATGATCTTGCACAAAGTTGCTCGCCCCGGGCGGTGGGAGTGTGGTCGCGAACGACAAGGCGCAAAGGGGGGCCGGGCTAGCGCATGAACAGGCTTGGGACCCCAACGCGGCCTTTGGGGCAGATCGCGGGCGTGGAATTGGCTGCCTCGAGGCGCTTCGCGAGCGCAGGAGCCCACGGGCGGCGACGGTTGGAGGGTGGCGCCCTCGATGTGGAGATGGCCAGGGGTGCATGCAGGAACGCGCCGGGGACAGCCAATGCGTCGTTATCAGCGCAGAGCATGAAAACGGCGTGTCGGCCCTGGACAGGTGGGATTGATGATATTGATGAAAGAAGGGCATGCCGGAGGAGGGCGAAGATGGCGTTGCGCACCCAGTAATAGTATTAGCTTCTCGCCATGTCCGAACGTCGGACGACGTTCAGCACATGGTTCTGCGCGATGAAACTCCCGCGCCGTCGACAGCGCCGGACCCCAGCACGCAGCCTGCCTCTCGCCGACGCTCAGCACCCGGCGTCTGAGCTTCTACGGGGGAATCGACCGCAATTCACTGGCGGCTCGCAGCACTACAGCGGGTGGCTGCCGCGCGCATGCTACCTTTCGTTTCCGGCTCAGCGCGCTACAGTACCTTTCACATTGCGCGAGCAGCTCTCCGTATGGACCTTCCTACGAGCGCGCCAAAAAGGAAGCAGGCATCCGATGCGGAAAGGGCCATCCCCTCACCGAGGCAGGGGCAGCCCGCGAACAGCAGGAGCAGAACGGCGCGGCAGGGACAAGGGCCTGGCCGCCTCGCTTGGCGGCCTCAATCGAGCCTTGTTCATGGCAATGAAAAAGGGGAGCGCCGATGCAAGCCGCTGTCCACCTGCCGCCAGCCTTCACCAGCACCAGTCTGGGCTGAGTGGGCTCTGGACTCTGGACTCTGCCGAGCCCTGAAAACCCGTTGGACCCGTGCACTCCACGTCCGCAAATGTCATCGGTGCGGAACAACATGCCACCGAGCATGCAGTCACAGCTGCAACCGTGCACTTGGCTCTTGCATGGCCGTCATGCAACACCATCTGTCACGTCGCGGGGCCATATGACATATACCGCCGATTCCATACCATAGTGGGCCATGATGACATTTCGCTCACCGCGACAGTCGCAAAACTATTATCAGTTTGACCCATCCACCCCTCCTCCGCCGCCGCCAAAGCCCTCGGCGCATTCGAGCGGAACAGCAACACCGCAGACCGGTCCCCCACTACCCCCACCGCCGGGCCAGACATCGCAGTCCCAAGGCGACGACCACCTCGCTACCAACCAGACCTACTCACAACATCCCTCACAGGCAGAACCCCGCCAGCCGTCCGTACCGCCGCCCGAAGATGGTTGGCTGCCAGATGTTTTAAAGGACAAGACGTACGTCATTGTTGAAACGCATGAAGCCGGATGCTGAACTGGACCAGGACAGTTGACCTCCACCACGTGTTGCAGACTGCTGAACTGCAGCTCGCGCTTATCCACAACCCTGACACGGCGCATCCCTCCATACTCGCGTCGACTGCCCCGTTGCAGGCATTGCTTGCGCAGAATGTTGCGCTAGCGGAATCTCTGAAGCAACTGGAAGCCCATCTTCAGCATCAAAGAGAGAGCACGCAGTCACGACTGCTCTCCCTAAAGGCACTGGAGAGGCAATGGAGGTCGAAGCAAGCAGAGCAAGATGAGGTATTGCGCGAATTCAGCCCTCCCGCGTTGTACCAGCGGTTGAATGCAGCTGTAGGAGAGCAGGAGGCGCTATGCAGAGGCCTCGAGGAAAGCTTCCTTGATGGCGAAGGCGCTGGCGGCACTGGCGCTGTTGCGAGTGAGCGAGAGGTGGCCGACTTTGTCCGGAGGCTTAGAGAAGGTCGCAAGATAGCCTACCTGCGTGCCGAGAGAAAGGAAAGATGGGATGAAGGACGAGTCGGCGGCTGGCGATGATGTGATATCAGACAAAAGGAGACCTTTGACCAGATTCAGGTTGCTTTGGAAAGCAAGCCCGCAACCACCTGCGTAACCGTGGCATGCCCTGCGCTGTGCCCAAAAGAGCTTGCGGTGCGTAGACCGACGGCTGAAATGGCTCGAATTAAGACGCTTGTGGTGGAGCTGCGGGCTTGGCCAATATTTTTGTGAATAACGCTCACGTCAAGTCTCCCGCGCGCTCATGCGGTGGGCACAGACATGCATGCGAATTCAAATAGGAGTTAGTCAGAAATGGAGTAGAGTGTGGCCATTACCAACCCTCAACAAAGACAAGATTGAAATCAGTTCAAACATGCTCCAGTGCGCCAGTCCGCGGATATCTTCCATCTTCCATATTTTACAAATCTTGTCCATGATCTTTATCAAGCGTCCCCCGTCCACAACCCATATATCACCAGATCCTCCCAGCGTACAGTATCATACACGCAAAACGTCACCGTCTGCCCCCGCCATATGTGAGCCTGTATTGGTTGTGCTACTCCCAAATTCCGAACCACCTCTTGACCCTCCTCCTCCGAATACCATCCTCGCCGATGTAGTACCTCGGGTCCTCGACGTACTCTTCGCCCCTCTCCTCTGCTTCCCTGATCCTCTCCAACCGATACTGCTTCCTCTTTTCAATGTCCTCCTCCTTTCTAAGACGTAGGTCTGCCACCACTTGTGTCTGCTGCGCCATATGCATCTTATAGACCTCGATAAAGCGGCCGAACGACTGGAGAGGGTGGCGGAAGAACTCCTTGCGAGACGGCACAAGCTCGGCGTACATAGTCTTGGACATGAAGTCCATATACCAAGCTGTTATCCCTAACATGACGAGAGTGCCCTGTGTCCTATTTAGAAATGTGTCTTAAAATTGATGCTGGAGTGAGGCGTGACGTACCATAGTAATCCATAAGTGAATGGCCTTGTTGTGGATAAACCAGTGGGAAAAGGTGCCTTCTGGACTCATCATATTCGGATACTTCTTCGTCCGCATCCGCTTCTTATCTTCCTCCGTCAAGGCAGGTCCATAGCTCCGCTGCGATGTCTCGCTCCTCGGCGTCCTCTTTCCATGCGACGGCGGTCTATATTTATCAGGCTGCGGTATTATAGGCTGCGGCTTTGCGGCTTCTTGTCTTCGTCGGAACTGTTCCGAGAGGGTCTTTGGTGTGGAGGAGGAGGCATAGCGGAGGGTTGTCCTTAATGGAAGTGGAAGCAGAGCGCGCGTTTGCGGTCGGAGGGAGAAGGGTCCTCGGGGGAAAAGAAAGCGTGGTATCGATTGTAGGGCGGCCATTGCGTGGTTAGCACTAGGGTGTGCAGTGCGAGTGAAGTCGTGATGGGGCGGACGGGCAAGAAGTTCCTCAAAGATGCTCGGCTAGAGTTTATCCGTTCCGGCGCATTCCCCTCGGTCGGTCTTTTCTTCCTCGACAACGGCAAACTGTTTGCCTAATGCTGACGTCACATACACATTTGTGAATGGCAATGACATATATTGCGAACACCTATAAACGCACGAAGAGGAAACTCCAAGCTTTGATTTACTTCCTCACTACAGACTAACAGTGAGCTCCACACAGCAACTAACGCGTGTATAGTTCTAACGCATCGGATCTCAGGTCGCAATGCCTTCCGCACCTCCCTCGTTTGGCTCGCAAGAATACTGGAATGATCGCTTCACGTCCAACACCAACCCCTTCGAATGGCTCGAAGCGCCCACTGTGCTTGACCCGTATATCGTGGATGCTTTGCAGCAGACTACCGATTCGAACCCGCAATTGCTACAGATCGGGTGTGGTACCTCGTTACTGTCTTTCCATCTGCGCGCACACGTGAAAAGTCCAGAGCAGATTCACAATCTCGACTACTCTGATGTTGCCATCGGAATAGGGAAGAAACGGGAGGTCGACATTTTCATAAAGGAGCAGTCTGCACCCTCATCATACATGAAATGGTCGTCAGCGAACCTCTTGGATTATCATTCACTGCTTGAGGCGTGTCAGCCATCCAAGTACTCTGTCATCGTAGACAAGTCAACCTCCGATTCAATAGCCTGTTCGGACGACCTCTACGTTCCGCTGCCATATCACGTCGTCACGGCCCCAAAACGATCAAGGACGGTCCTTACTCATTCTTCTGAACCTATACACCCTCTCCATGTAATGGCTATCCACCTTGCGCTTGTTGCGAAACCGAAAACTCGTTGGATATCGCTGTCGTATTCCATGGATCGATTTCCTTTCCTGCAGTCTCCCTCGTCACACTCGGTAGCCGAAATGTCAACGTCTACGAAGGGTATTACATCTGCCAATGATTCCTCGCAAGAAGGGAGTCCTGAGATCACTACTGGGTCAGACAACTCAGAGGAACAAATGAGCTTGGACGATGATTTGGACGACATTCCGCAGGAAGTCATCGACATTGGCTTGCCCGATCCTGGCACTCTCTGGAGGTTAATTGGCAAGTACGAAATCGAACCTCCACCATCGCCTGGACCATCGCACCATAGTGGAACGACACATCGACCAAAAATCTTGCATTGGATCTACGTGCTAGAGAGAACCGATGTGCCACTCTTCACTCGATAACGTCTTATAGAAGCTCAATGCGATCGTCGGAATTTTCTTATCTACTTTCAGTGCCGGCACATCAGCTGTACACTCCAGGTGCCCAACTTCTCCGACTCTCCATTTCATCCCTCCCCTGAAAAAATATGTCTACCTGATTCGGTTCGCCCTCTTTTCCCTCGCGATAGTCATACCTGATTCTCTTCCACAGCAACTTGCGATGGTTTTTGATTTCATCACCACTCATATTCATGCCTGTCTTGCCAGGAATACGATCCATCACAGGCTTCAGAAGCATGGCCATGCTCATGAAACTTTCGTCGCGGACGATAGACTTGTTTGCGAATTTGATCAACAACATGAGAGCGGCGAACTGGATGAAGCAGGTTCCACCGAGTAGTCTCAGAATATACGGCCAGTCGACGTTCAGCTGCTGACCTTGGACGGGCTGCGAGTACTGGTTCGCGACCTCGTAGCGGATACCGTGATCGTCGAAAGCAGCAATAGCCCCGATTGCGTATCGCGCTAGCAAGTCTTCCACGTCCTTCATCTCCACCATCTTATCTGGACTCCATCTGCTGCCTCTGAGGTAGCTTCGAGCCTGCCTTGAGCGCCAGTCCTCCTTGAACCATCCCGTCCAGGCAATTGCCCCGGCAGCAATTCTAGCAAATTCGTCGTTGGCGTATATATGTGATTCATCTTCCGCGGAGAGGTCAGTAAATTCGGAGGAGTCGCCCTTTGTGGTAGATATGGTGGAATTGCAGCGGAAGAGAGATGAAGTCTTGATCGTTGTGTTTTCGGCGGCCTCTTGGAAGACGGTGAAGTTTGTGCAGCGCGGGCCGCATCCTTCATACGTGGAGCCGATCCAATTGAGACAACCTCCTGAAGTATAGCCAGGGAGCCAATAGTAGTCCCAGTCCTTGCCTTCTTCCTGGGGCGATGTTAGATTCTGCAGACTGAAAGGTTGTGAAGTTTCATACCTTTCCTTCTAATATATATGTCTCCTTCCTCGTCATACATAGTTGTATTACGGGTCTCCAGCTGCTGGCAGGACGCACTCGCCTGTATGGCCCTCGTCGACACGATATAATCCTGGAATTGATGCTGCGGATTACGATTATAAAATCTGTACTCCCAGAGTCCACTGTCGTTGTACAATGGTGTCCCGGGCAGGCTCGACAGGTCCGCCTGCGATGTCTCGTTCAATGGGAATTCTGGGTACACAACAGCCTCCATGCCGTGCATCCACGCCGCTTCCATGGACGTGATGTTGGGCCACCAGTTCTCGTCGCCCTTGTTCGTGCTGCACTTGCTGAGATCTGCGACGATTACGTTGCCATAGGTCATGAGCGGGGCAGCATCTGATGCTTCGACGGGCCAAAAGAGGGACAGCGCCGCCACAAGAACCTGCGCAGCTACGTTGATTAGGATCCATAAGAAGCAGGCGATCCAGGTGAAACGGGTTCCATCATCACGAGCTTCACGGAACCACGGCAGTTTGCGAAGAAGTTTAACCTTCCGAATGCCGGGTAAAGAGATGATCATGAGTTTTCCGACTTTGGTGAGAGTTTCCAGACCCAGGATCAAATCGAAGACTTCCAGTGAGACGTAGCGTCTCGTCAGGAGATACCAGCGCAGAATGACGGCGTATCTTTTGAGCGAGGACGCCAGATTGAGACCGAGGCCGAGGGATAGACCGAGCATGAGGGCATTGAAGATGCGCACTTGGGTCTTGCTGAGGATGAGAGGCTTGCGGAAACCCGAGTATGCTTTGAGCGTGAAGCCGATGAGGATGCTGAGGCCAAGCGTGATGAGGAATCGGTAGGCGCCGGTTTTGAAGATGATTTTGCGCGATGTGTGGTGGTCTTAGTGCTTTGCGGATAGGAGCGAGCGGGTGTCGCTGTCGTTGGTTGAGCCGTAATCACCGGCGCCCAGGTAGCCGTAGTCGCCTTCGGTTTTCGTGGGAGAGTTTGTGGGCATTGGTTCGTCTAGGTGCTCAGGTGCAAAGTCGGGCGATTCAGCGCGGATTTCTGGTGGGTCGTAGAGTCTGTCATATGTAGTTGATGAGCCATCTGGAAGCAAAGGTGGTCGGGGAGGTGATGGGTTTCGAGATGATGGGTTTGGAGGCGATGGCGATGCTTCGGCGTCGCTTCCTGTATTTTGTGTACGGTCAAGAGATTTCGCGTTATCTTGAGCAGATTCCATAGCCTCTACCTCGCGAACGACAAAGCTCCTTCGAGTAGCGAATGAAAGGGAAGATGACGGTCACTGTGAGGGTCGATGGTCTTTAAAGAAGTATCCTTCCACTACTTCCGCCAGTTAGAAACAGAGGAGTAGGTAGCAAGCGTATAAAACTCCTTGGGGAGTGCTTTGATACAGTGGTAGACGCAGGAGGTGTTACGCGGAGCCGCCTGATGCCTGAGGTGGCGAAAGTTGGGGTCCAAAAGATGCGGTATCAGCCGCGCCCAACCCTCCACAATTGCGTGTCGTATTGATAGGATTAGTTAAAGACGTAAAAACTAAGGCGTGGGGCCTGTGTCAAAATATAAACGAGCACAAGACTTAGCACGGCTATTGTCCAAAATTTTTTTTTTGCAAGAAATGGCAGTATGTAGAAAAAAAGCAAATGGGTAGTCCTACGCCATACATGGAAGGAACCTCGAGGACGATGGGGGCGGCTTATAGACCTCGGGAGTCATGAATCATAGACCAGCATCTCGTTGCCTCGTTTGATAATGTTCTAAATAAATATCGGAGCCATCCTAAATGCGCAAACAGTCTGTTCCTTAGTTTTAAGTAAGTTCATTGGAGCTCCTCGTGGGATGGCTTTCTTGGAACCCTAGGATTCGTCGAGGGAGACTAGCGGGAGAGACAGCAAATGATGCCTAAACTACGCTGATGTTAGCGGTAGGTTAGCTTGGGGGCCAAAGCATGCATCAAATACGAAGCTCCAGCCTCGCCGAGGTCGGTCTGGTCTGAGGCCAAGTTGATCCGGGGAATTTTGGCCGGGAGCTGGAAATTCGGGATTTTTAGAGCTCAAAGATCGGGAATTTGGGAGCTGAAAAGGTTGACATGCGCAAGTTGCGGCTTTTCTGGCTTTCTGTTGGCTCGGGTGTTACACAAAACAATACACCGTAGATTGGGAAAAACATTCTCCCACCTTACCTATGATCTCAGAACATCGGGTAGAAGCGTCTGAGTCAAGAACAGTAAGCGGGCGAATGAGATGGGATGAAAGAATGCATGTCGTTTAAACAAGCTCTTAGAAGCCGCAAGTGGAATCCTGCGGTAGACAGCCTTGGTAAGATCTAACAGCGGAGTATCGATTAAAGGCACTCTGAGGTTTGCGATGATCTTCCTGTTTGTCTCGTGGTGTTGATTTCTAGTGGGAACTTGGAAGACGGCAAGACGAGCTAACTAGAGCCGAACCCGAACGGTCCGAACCTATTTCCCCCGCCCCGCTTTTTTATCAACATCATTGTTCACAGTTCATCACTCATGCTTGCTCAACCTAACATCATATATGTACTATGCGGTACAGAAACTTTGGCGATTTTTAAAGGTAACCCATGCTATGGAAGCTCCACGTGTCGCCTGCTTCAGCACACGGCACCAGATAAATCGCTGACGCAAGTTCGGCGAGGCTCAGGTGACCTTTCAAGAGCCCTGAATCTTGTCTCGTTCGCCCGACAAGACTACTAGCAATACCTCCAATCATACAAGTGGTTCATATGCCGCATGATATTGTGCTGGTGGTGTCTAGAGTTCCATCGCCGAATCCATCGTCGAATCAGTAGCCGTCGGGTTCGTTAGCGGTCGCAATGCTGCAACATCAGGACACCAATTGCCGTGGCTGTCAACAAATAATCTGCACGCCCCGCATCAACCCACCATTCACGGTTCTTCCGATTCGCTGGCTGATGCATCCATGATGCGTCGCCGTTCGTGGTGGTCAGGTCTAATCCGATTCCGGCCTCGGATGGACGTCCTTGCGCGGTCGTGTTACTGTATACCCAGTTCTTGGCCGTAGTAATATGTCGCCCTGCAGCAGTCCTCAGGTTCATGTCTATAATGAAGCCCAGCTTTCGCCTCATATCGCTTTCTCTCATCTTCTCGTGAGCGGTCGACTTGTGTCTCCTTTTTCGAGTTCCATCGAAATCAGTGTTTGGATAAGGACTCTGATCCTCGACAATGGCTGCCTTTACTTTGATCGTTGCGCTCATTGTCATGTACTTTTTGTACGAGCTTTGGCGAATCTTATACAATGCGTATTTCCATCCTTTGGCCAAGTTCCCTGGACCCTGGTGGGCCGGTGCTTCACCCCTATATGAGGCATACTTCGATATTGTCAAAGGCGGCCGTTACTTCGCAGAGGTGGAAGCGATGCATTCACGCTATGGTATGATATCCGAGTCGCCTAGGATATCTCTTTGTTAACCACCATAGGACCTATTGTGCGGGTAACTCCAACGGAGCTTTCCATCTACGATGCAGAGTTCTACGAGAAGATATATGGTGGCACTGGTGAGTGGCCCTGGGAGAACATTCCAACCTTCAGTGACTAACTGGTAGATCTAATATCAAGCTGATCGACGCGATATTGATCCATCCTTAGCAAATCTATCAACCTGTCGCACTTCAGTAATCTCTACCGTCGACCACGACCACCATCGAGTCCGCCGTATACCGCTCCTCAACTTTTTCTCGAAACAAGCCGTTACAAGGCTGGAGCCGTTTGTCTGGTCCAAGGTATCGACGCTCGTCAACAAGCTCAAGCACGCACACAAGTCAGGGAAGGTGATTAGGACCATGGATGTTTATGGTTCTCTGACAACGGACGTCATCAGTCATTATGGCTACGGCGAGAGCTTCAACCAACTCGGGAAGGATGACGACGACGAGTTTGACCCACACTTTCTCCGCGCTGTAAGCGGTCTATTGTTTGCCTCACATATAACGTTGCATTTTCCGCTCCTAGGAGATTTCATAAGGAGCTTGCCAACACGTTTGGTTGAGTTCACGAGCCAGGGTTTTGCGGGGGCCAATCATCTTCGCAGGTGGTGTGCCGACTGTGGAACTAAAGCTCTACTATCAATGCAGCCTGGAGCCAAAGAACCTTCGTTGAAACCAAACACGATCTTCGAAGCTCTACTTAGCCCCACCATGGCGCCGGAGGAGCGAACACTCGAACGACTGACTGATGAAGGAGTCGTCATTATGAGTGCAGGATTGGAAACAACGGCGCGCTTTTTGACAAACATTACCTGCCATCTGCTTCTCAATCCGGACATCTTATCGCGACTTCGGACCGAATTGAAAGCTGCCATGCCGGTGCCGGATGCTTGTCCATCATGGAGTGTGCTTGAAAAAATGCCTTATATGGTCAGTACGTACCCTACACTACCACGATTCGTGACTAATTCGGGGTTACAGTCCGCCGTCATCAGCGAAGGGCTTCGATGCGAAAAAACCATGGCAAACAGATTTTCGCGAGTGATCCTAGAGCCTCTTCCGTACAAGGACTGGGTCATTCCGGCGAATGTTAGTCACTTTGAACCACACTCGATCTCAAGCTAACATGAAACAAAGACATCGATCGGTTGCTATCCCTATCTACAGAATAACCACGCCGACGTCTTTCCCGAGCCTGAGAAGTTCAGGCCGGAGCGCTGGATCGAGGCGCGCGAGCAGGGCGTCAATTTGAACAAGTATCTAGGCACATTCACAAAGGGCGGCCGAATGTGCATCGGGATCAAGTAGGCTTTGTGCTTCTACATACAACAACGCGTAACTAATTGGTTGTAGTCTCGCCTACGCGGAGCTGTTCCTGACAGTTGCTGCCATCTTCCGTAATTTCGACATGGAGCTTGTCGACTCCGGGCTCGAAAACATCATCGCCTATCGCGCCTATACCCTCGGGTTCACCAAAGATTACGATTTCGGTATCAAAGTCAGAATCACTAAGGTCCTGGAAGAGTAGTCGCGACCAGTCGACGCTGTCATACTCATGGATCCTGTCATGACCTGAATGATGTCGGTCTATTTGTCTACCCATGAATCTCACGGCGTGTGCCAGGGATGATGTTGGCTTTTCTCCATTGGCTCCTCGTTTCTTTAGCAACCTGACGTCTTTCTTTGTCAACCAAATTGATGCCTTTTTTTTTCTCAATTAAGAACGCCAATGTGCGATAGTGATAGCCTACACCGCGGGGCGCAGCTCCGACCTCAATCTTCGCTTTCTTTGTTTATCTACGGAGCTTTTGTTGGTAGTGCCGAACTAAAACTCTTGTCAACCAGAATGCAAATAGTTATTTCTTTCTGCTATGAATCTGTCCAGTTAAGTTCCTGCCAACGATGCTCGGTCTCTTGAGGTTAATACTTAGGAAGCTACTCCTAAAACAGCTATCAACGTCCGCTGACGCATACACAGCGCAGCCAGACTAGCTATTGTTGTGTGATGTGAAAAAGACAGTTTATGCACCGGTGTCTAGAAACTTTTTATTCATCTGGTATTTGTACATTGGCTTCGTAACGTACAGCCTCTAGTGCGTGAGGGTTGTCGTGCGCGCATTAGTGATAACCGCCTGTGCATCTCACTCGTCGATGAGATCTGAAGTCCATCGACATAGTCTAGGTTATCCATCCACTAATGACACACAGAAGCGGTCGCCTACTGTTTCTTGCCGTCCAAATCGGTGAAGAAGTTATAGCCGAAGCTCGCACTCGAATCACTAAAGCGTAGCTTCTTGTCGATGCCATCAATCTTCTGCATATCCTCATTATCCAATTTGAAATCGCCCTCGAAGTTCTGTGCAATATTAGTGGGATGCCTCATCACACGAATGTCGAACGGTCTGTTTACCTGCTTGATTCTGTTCTCCGTCTTTGACTTCGGGATGACCGAGTGTCCCTTGGCGATGCCCCACGCCAGCGCAACCTGGGCTCCGGTCTTGCCATGCTTCTTGCCAATTTCGACCAGCACGGGATCATCCATCAATTTGCCCATGGCCTTACCCGAGTCGTAGATCTCGTTCTGATTTCCGAACGGAGAATAATGAGTTACGTGTATGCCCTTCTCCTTGTGGAACTCTTCAAAGCTCTTTTGCTGGAGCCAAGGATGCATCTCCATTTGATGCGCCGCAGGAACTACGCTCGTCTCCTTGAGCAGCCGGTCAAGTTCGGCCTTGCTGAAGTTGGAGATACCGATTGCCTTTGTCTTTCCAGACTTGAGCACCTTCTCCATCGCCTTGTATGTGTCCACGTAATCGATGTCGGCGGTCTTGGTCTTGCCGTCACTGTCTTTGGGGAACATCTCATCACTAGGAGCGAAGGCGCTGGGCCAATGCATGAGGAAGAGGTCAACGTAGTCGGTCTGGAGATCCTTCAGCGAGGCATCGAGTGCGCCTTCGACGTCGTCGGGGTGGTGTTTGTTGTTCCAGAGCTTCGTGGTAAGGAAGATCTGGTCGCGAGGGATGCCGGATTTCTTGATGGCGTTGCCGACAGCGGACTCTGTACCGTACACACGAGCCGTGTCGATGTGACGATACCCAACCTTCAGGGCCATCGTAACAGCGGGCTCTTGGGCGTCCTTATCTTGCCACGTGCCGAAGCCGAGCGATGGAATTCTGGCGCCCGTGTTCAACGAAGCGGTTGTGCCGTTGTGTGCCATTCTGACTTGTGTGCGTGGGTGCAAGTGTGCAGTTGCTTGTGTGAGGCGTGCGGCCGCGGTGCGAAGGAAGCGAGGAGCGGTGGAGGCGAGCATTTTGTATCACAGAACGCCGGTGCCGGCGTAGTTTTGTATTACAGAATGTTGGCGTAATTCGTGCCATGTCGTCCTCATACGAATCCATGACGTAGCGATCTAGTAGAGCACCGTCTCGGGGGGTGCTCCGTGCGAGAAGATGAAGATGTTCGTATATGAACTGTAGTAGCATGAAAAGAACAAGCTCCCGTTTACGCACTTATTTTTCCGGGCCTTTGGCCGAAGTTGCGGAGCTGTGGAAGACGTGGAAGACGTGGAAGACGTGTACATGTTCCAAGGTTCCAGTTCCAAGGTTCGCGGGGTATCACGTGACTATGTGTAAGTGCCAAGGCTCTAAAATTTTCGAGCCCACACTGGTGCGCTCCACTAGGCGTAGCTCCAAACCACCCTGCACCCGCACCCTGCACGTCACCACAACAATCGGCTTCCAGCCCTGCAGCTCCTCAACCTCTCCGGCCTGTCCTCCCCTTCTGGGCGCACCATGGCTGCAAGCACGGTTCAAACGCTGGCTCTCAGCTCAGAAAATTTCGTAGAGAGTTGCGGGGCCATTCTCTTTGACCTCTCCAACTCCTCCGACATCAAAGTCTGTCTGGTACAACACAACAAATGCGGTGAATGGCATTTCGCGAAAGGTCGCCGCAACCAAGGTGAAGCCCGCACAGATGCTGCCACCCGCGAAGTCATGGAGGAGACGGGTTTTCGCTGCCGTCTGTTGCCTGTCACCATGCCGACACGAGCGACACCACTCGATGCGGATGCAGACATGTCCGATAAAGCGCACGTGTACAAGGACCTCACAGAGCCTTTCATGTGTCATATTCGGAAGCTCAAACATGGGCAAGGCACCAAGATGATCTGGTGGTATATCGCTGTCCTAGAAGAGGATGGCGACGCAGGCAAATTGCCTGGTGAAGCAAAGTGGAAGCCTGTGTTCATGCCGTGGCATGAAGCGCTCAATACGCTTACGTATGAGAATGATCGCGCCGTGTTGCGTAAAGCCCTGGATCTTCTACAAGACACCTTTCCCTCGGAGTTGACGTTGACTGTGGACCTTGTTGGAGCCAACCAAAACACACAAGGCTCAGATGATAACCCGGATGCAGTAGCGGCACAGAAATCGTTGCCTCCCTGGCAATCAGCTACCAAGAAGGCGGTCAAACTCCAGAAGGCCATACAGAAAGGCGTCGTTTTCAGGAAACAAAAGGGTGGCAAGGAGCACCAGCATGGATCCGACACAGTTGCTAACAGAAAGGAGACACACAGGCAATATCGCAACGCCAAGAAAAGCGCCAGGCGGGCAGAGCGAAAGGCGGCTGACACGGAAGCGACTGGTATGCAGAAATCTCTGAAACATAAAAGCCGAAAGCTAACAGGATTCAGAGTTTTGAAGAGGCCGCCGCGATCTCGTGCAGGGAAATGTGGTTGGCGGCTAAGACAGAAGCAACTGGTATGCAAAAATCCCAGAAACATGAAAGCCGAAAGCTAACAGGATCTCGAGTTTTAAAGAGGCCGCCACGATCTCATGCAGGGAAATGTGGTTCAGAGTGTAGCGGCCAGGAATAGCGGTGCCAAAATTGCAACCGCGAAGCAAGATCTCAACGCGGTCGGGAGCCTTGAAACTCGTCACAGTCGGGAACACTGGGAAGCCAGCAAGGAGGGAGCGGCAACAACAACAATGGTCACAGACAACTCGATTATGAGAGAAGGTTCATTGCCGCCGCCAGTGATTGATCCTTAGTTACTCGAAACCCTTCACGATGCTTTGATTGAAGGATTTGCTCACTTCTACAACGAAGGCACTCTACCCAATTAGGAATATAACTAGTCTTCCTTGGCCAACCACTGTTTAGACGCCTCATAGATCTTTGGGAATGCGGGATCAAGATCTAGATATCTCTGGAAGAGACTCTCATCACAGCGCTCCATGAACTTCAGCACCGTCACGAATATCACATCGGCATACGAAACTGTCGCTGATTAGCAAGACCCTCCCAGCCTCACCACATCACATGACCAAACTCACCTGTGTTACCCAAGAAGAACGGGCCCTCCTTTTCCCTCAATAGATCGCCAATCTCCTTCGCAATAGGCTTCATCTGCTCCCAATCTTCTTCAGTCGCCTTCTCTCTCTCCAATTGGTCCAGGGGCATCCCAAACGCCTCCTCCCGCGCCAGGTGAAAGTAATCAGCCGACACTTTGTTTAGTAGATTACGCGGAACCTTGAGCAAAAGATGGGGACCAAGGTGCTTTAGCGGTCGAATATCCCGGATTTTGGCTACGATGGGGTCGTCCAGATGGAGAGATGGCGTCGGGTAGCGCTTCTCGAGCTCTTGCGCAATCTTCCAGGAGTCCATGGAGTAGGTCCCGTCTGTATAGCGGATGGCGGGGCTAGTGTAGTCTGTGGAATAACCTGGCTCATTGGGGTCGTTCGGGCGGAGGCCGCTGCAGAGGGATTAGAGGATGTTTATATGAAGGTGGCGAGCACGCACAAGCTTTTGAGGGTTGGGGCGAGGTCGGGATATTCGACCCATTCCGTTTTGTAGTCAATGCCCTTCAAGTTCAGCACCATACGGGCTGTGATCGTCAGCCGAGCCTTCGTCTGTTCAGGTACAACACGTACTCTTCCAGGGATTGAACGACCATCCTTTGGTAGGCGGCCTACTCGGGAGGTCGTAGAGGATGACTTGCTGCGACATGGCTCTGGTTGCAAAGAGTGGATGAGAAAGGCACTTCGTCATGGAGGTGTGAAGTTGTGAACATACATATAGGGCGTGTAGCTTGGCACCATTTGTCATCATATCTCAACTGAGACTTACCGACATCTGGATGATCTTGTCGCGGACCTAACCAATTTGTACCGCTATCATCCGACAAGATTGCATAATATTGGTGCTGCCAAAAGCTTCTCGGACGAAAAATCACGCAGTAATTGTTGGATCTGACCTCGGGAGTGCTTCGTGCGACACTAGCTTACGTCGGAATAATCACACTGCAGCACCATACATCGCTTGAAGACCAATGCGAACAGCACTCTGTCCCAGATTAGATGGACGTCGTTGAAATGATGGTGTAAGCTTTTAAGCACTCATGAACAGGCGGTATACCGTGTAAATAGAACGCCTAGGGTTTGAAAGGATGCACGCAAAGGGTTCGACTTGGGAGGTGGATGCTCACGTCAACGAGAACGCGTGCTGTTGCTTGAATATTTACCCTCTAGTATGTGCGCTATGCAGAGTGCAGGTACAAGGCTAGTTTACGGTTATATGGTGCTCAGTTTGACATGCTTTAGCGCAACGTCTATGCATTATGGCCTGGTTTGCTCTCTAATAGAATGAATTTTTAAAGCGCACTAGGGTTATTTTTGTCAGGCAGTCAAACTCGCGGTCTCTACCGTTCTATTCGTGTTGTTTAACTTTGGGGCCACCAAACTTTTAACTATAAGCTAATAGGTTTAACAACTCTTCCACGAGCACACAAGCAGGATGAAACTTGAATGAAATTCGGCCTTCGTGGTGGCTACTTTAAAGATAATACACAGTAATTAGACGTTTGTCCTAGTTAGGTCCATCCACTAGCTCCGATGCGTAGATTGCATCTACGATTGTATCTGTTTCACGATCTTTAGGCTCTTTTTCAATTAAGTAGCTGCTTGAAGTCATTCTGATTTTCTTTTACCTTCAACAGACTTTAGCGTCGAAATAAGTGATATTGGATAAGTGTGACGACCAACATGTTACCTAGGTAGTTGGTGAGGAGTTGGGCGGGGCCTTTTTTTTTCGGGCGATATGTGACTCGCAACGAGCCGAACCAGAGTTCAACACAGCTATAATTCTATCACATGCAACACTATCTTATACTTTGCCGATTAGGGGAGCCGTAGATCGCAATATTGAAAAGGCAGTGTGCGCTGGCATGCCTCCAACAGACACCCACGATTCCTTGCCATTGAGGATCCAAATGAACGGGTCGATGATTGTACAGGTCAAAGACTCTTCACAAAATACATTGAGTATACTGTCAAAGTTGCAAAGGTAGCTGTCAGTGACGTTGAGGTGAGGGGCAAATGCCCGTGCGTTCAGGGTAGGTAGCCATCACGGTACTGAACCACCACAGCGTACCAAAGCCACATCATCAATTTTTCTCCGCCGGACACCACTCTTCAGACTCTACCGACACCTTTTCTTGTCAGCCAAAAGCCGATACTTTCTCTACTACAACCAAATCACGACACCGAACAAGTCACCATGTCCCACAATACGGTCTGGTACTCGCGCCCGCGTACTTACGGCAAGGGTTCTCGCAACTGGTAGGTCATAGTCCTCGTCCTCGCCTTTGAATCTCAAGACATGAGTCGTACATTGATTGCGTGGGATGCTGATAATGAGCGTGCGCAGCGTCGTCACTGGCGAGAAGAAGCATGCAGGTATTATCCGCAAGTACGGACTCAACATGAGTCGTCAGGCGTTCCGGGAGAAGGCTGCGGACATCGGTTTCGTAAAGGTATGTGGGGGCCGAGATGAAGGCCAATCGTGTTGAAGACAAGTGCTGATTTCGGACAGTATCGTTGAAGGAACGGTCGAGTGACAGAAGCTTTACGAGTGGAAAGCTGGCAGGGAATGCGATGTGATCAGTACACGACTCGAGATCTTCTGGAGAGGAAGCAGCATGAATATCTGCCGGTCCGTGAATCACGGTGGCTGCTACTAGCCGAATAATGGAAACATAACCTCCATACCCTTGCTTCCTGTGTACATGAGTTTATGCAACGTGAATTTATATGTTACGGCATCGGCGGTCATACCCTTGATAAGTCTACCATGAGTGTAGATGAACAACGTTAGGAACTATGTCTTATGTGGAATCTCCAATAAAAAGACCGAACGTACTCAAAACTTTAATCCCGAAACAGAACGTAAAATATAGGTCGGCCACCGGCTTTTTTATCGAGTCGATAACTTGGCACATGTGGTGTGGCTGCTCCATGCCCAAGAAACTTCGACTCAATTGTTCGTCGATACTACCCACTATCACCCGTTTGAACAGTGGCGAGACCGGAAATTCTAGCTCATAGCATATATCTAGAATTGCTACCTCCTGCATGCCGAGGCAAAGCCCTAGAGGATCACGTTTTGCATGATGAAGATATAAAATCACACCCCTTGCCTGGCTTTTTCTTTTTCACACTCCCCACACTGCTCGACTAAAACGTACAATAAAGACAAACATGTGTACCCAGCCACCAAAAATGAGTAAATTCGGACATGTGGCCTACGC
The DNA here is from genome assembly GCA_009805535.1 of Laburnicola sp. JP-R-44. Lineage (NCBI taxonomy): Eukaryota > Fungi > Ascomycota > Dothideomycetes > Pleosporales > Didymosphaeriaceae > Laburnicola > Laburnicola sp. JP-R-44. Next base: position 247,445 of record SELF01000041.1, read on the forward strand.
CTGGGCTGGCTCAAACACATTCAGGAAGGCCTGATGGAACAAGAAGGACAGCACTAAATGTGCGCCGTCTGGGAAAAGAGTCTCGAGAAGAAAGCAATCAAATTACATGAAATGTTCCACCTTGCTGGAACTCATACGTCTACTCTCCGTGAGCGGGGCACTGTACGCCTAGAGTATCAAATCCTCGACAAGATATATCTATGTGCGCGGTTTGCGAGGGGTCTGGATATCCGAATTACTATTTCTCAAAACTTCAAAAAGAAGTTCCATGTCGCTGTGGAACATACGGCGTTACTCGAACTCTAACACCATAAACCTAAACGTCTTGGATCTATGTTCCTATGGAGTTTTCGTTGCTTGAGTTAAATCCTTCGAACAACGCCTTTATGTGGCACTGGCACCTTATCCTTGGTTGAACTCAAATCCAAGAAACCGCTACCTATGTGGCTGTGGAGCTTTGGGAGTTAATTTAACTCAAACAGCAGACATAGAATCTATGTGGTTGTGGAGCCTCGGATGTTAACTCAACCTGATTAAAATGTGGAGAGAGACTTGGGTTCAAGACTCACCTGATCCTTTGTTGCACAAACAATTCTGAAACACACTATACATGGCGCTTTCCGCCTTGCCGAAGTTCCAAAATGTTCCAAGAACAATTACATGTGGAGTGGACCTCGCGCTGGAAAACTCGCCTCATCTCCGTCCTTAAAGGACCCTCTCGTTCCTTCAAAATTATTGGATTCGCGGACCATGTCATGTCGCACCCCCCCGACCCCCCAAGAGATTATTTTCCAAAGTAACTCCAAATTGAGCCATGGGAGCCCTGAGAGGTGGAACTTCGAAGCATACATTTAAGATTATTGGTCCTCCTGCTAGAAATACATCGCGCAATATCCTATATGGTGAGATTTCTTCTCTTAAAACGCCGCAATGACTGATGTATGGAGCATCAACGATACCTAAAAAACTAGTATCGATGTCATACGTCGTGGTGGAAGTCTTGCTTTTTCTTTTGTAGTCAGGAAAGCATCTTCGCTTTCGCATATGGAGGAACTTGCTATGCAAAAAAAGCACATACTTCAACAAATGGAGAACTCTGCTCTTCCAAGACATACAGTATAAACAATTATGGGAAGCAGCACCTCGCTTGTGGCCGAGTACCGGTATAAAACCCAGAACCCCCACAACCGTCTCTTCTAATGGCACCAAAATTCTCGACCGTCCTATCAATGCACTGGGCTCGCGAAAAACATTGGATCTAATAAGAATGGCGGAAGTGGCGTCCCGATAGTCGGATACGGAATTATTTGAAAAACCAAGAACTCCTCATGATGGAACACCCCGCTTCCTCCAGAAGCACCTCGATATCTTTTTATGAGAAGGAGCGCGTCGGTCGTTGACCGGCTATATAATACTGATCTGCGCGACACTGCCACCTCTCCACTCACACCCTTTTCGAAAGATTCACACATCATTCGGTAATGGCTGTTCTAAAATTCTCTCTACTGTTTCGCATGTGTTGGCATAAAATATGGCGGCGGAATATGCCATGCTCTGTCGTGCCCCTGCTTGGAGAAGACAGCGCTGACTAAAAAATGCGAGACATTCTCTACATGTCTGTGCAGTGTGCTCCCCTGCCTAAACAATGGAAGAAAGATTATGTGCCAACAACCATGTCTGGATCGTCCTTGTTCCAAAACAAAATGCACGCAATGATGGAGAGGCAGCGTTCTTCGGACTCCGCTGTTGCCACAAACATTCCAATTCAAATGATGATGGACGTATTTGAGGGAGGTTTCGTCCTTCCGCCATCCACCTAGGAAGTTTGTCCTTTAAAAGTAAAGGCAACTGTTTCCATGAGACGTTCCTCTGTGTGTTCCAAGTATAGTTTAAAACAGGAAATGTCGTTCCCTCCTGGACTTCCTAGCTTCAAGTACCACATATTTATCTGTGAAAAAAAAGACGCTTCCACAACACGATGCTGCCGCGCTGCCCTCGGGGAAAAAGAGACGTAGTCCAGTTCTTGTCTGTGTCTACGCTAGGCCAATCTCGATTCGAATTGTCCTTTCCGATACTATATGGCGGTAGAAGGGGCGAAAACCCCAGAAAGGGCATGCAATGCGTAGTCGCAAACGCCTCCTTAAAAACTGTGCTGCGTCCTGTGCAAGCGGTCAACCTACATTGTGTAGCAATGATGACGATGCCCATCACACCCTATACGCGATTTGCACCAGAGCGACGCAATTGGCATCCGTACTGTATATTACAAGAGTGGTGTGACGACGTACCCCGTTGGCGCCTCAGTCATCATGCATGTCCGTATAAGCTCAACTCCGACCAATGTCAAACCAGGGGCCATGCAACTCCCATATACCGACCGAACAAAACACCTTGCCATGACAAAGCGACAGTGGCTATCCTTCCATATCCTTTTACATCCTCCGTCTATGTTCCTGTTCCTTTCCCGAGCCATGGCACATCGTGGTCACATCCCCCGTTACCGTCCCTGCTGGGTGCCAGGATCAGCCATGTGTGGCGGACCTGCACTATCCCATCCCATGCTCATACTCTCCAGCATCTGGTAATACGTTCCGTCAGACATGGGCGTCATTCCAGCACCGCCACCGATGCTTCCTATCTCCCATTCGCTTCCCAAGCCCATGCACATTCCTAAATCAATTCCGATAGCATCTCCTCCAGCCATTCCGTCTGCATTCCCATACGCGAAATTGGCATTTAACATGTCGTTACTAGTAGAGTAAAACAGGTTATTTAGCGTGGATCCAGAGTGGTTGGGCGTCTGATTTACCATTTGCGGTGAGGGACGGTAGGGGATCTGGTCAACGGGCTGGCCGGGCGAGTAACCTGATGTGTGTGAGCTCGAGCCAGCGCCGCCAGAGTGCGACCGGGATTGCGACCCGGCGTTTGAAACGGTCGTTGGGGGACTCTCGACGTTGCTATCCGGGGTGAGGTCCATTTCCGTGCTATCACCCAAGTTGTAACCATTCAATGGTAGCACGTTGACGTCGCCTGGCCCTGTTTGTGCGGACACATATTGCGCATTTTGTGCGTCCACCTCGATCCGCGATATACTCGATACATGGAAAGGCATCCCACCATGCTGGTCCCAAGTCCGCACATTTGATTGCTGAACCTTTTTGACACGCTCTCCGTCCCGGTACTGGGTTGTAGGGTGGTTGGGATTCTGGCTCTCGCTGATCCTGAAGAGGGGACCGCACTCCACAAGGCCAGAATTTGCTTGCACTGTAGCAATGCTCTGGGAACAAGAACGAATTAGCGTAAGCCAGAGAAAGACTCACTTAACATGATATTTTTGAAGGTATCGCGAGGTGATTGCAGGGATTGACTTACTGTACCGACTGGCTGAGGACGCTGGTACGACTTCTGCTGAACCCCCTGCACACCTGCGCTTTCGAGATCGAGGTCTAATTGAACTAAGAAGGACTCTGTGAGCGGGTTCTTCCGTCGAAGGGCTTGCATGGCCGTGAGAAGGAATTGGAGGGACGCCTGCATCTGCTGATCTTTGGGGCGGGTTTTGAGATACTGTACGAGTACTCGGGCTGCGACGTAAATGCAAAATGATATAAAAGGGTTCATCTACTCGAGGTTAGCCTTTTGAAACGTGAAGAAGCTTACTCGACATACAGCAGCTAAATCCAAATGACTGATCATCCTCATAATGGAGGCGATCTCAGAAGCAGCAGTTACACACCGTATCTTGCTCTCAGTGCTGACATTGACGGGTAAGCGGTACTTTTCCGCTTTGAATATCGCCGCTTGGTGAAGGCAGATGGTGGATGTGTGAATGCACATATGCATGAACACCGTGTTCGCGTCTGCTGACCCGCTTGGTAGTCGGAGGTGATCAGGCAGCCCGAGAGAAGTCCGAAGTAACGTCCCTTCAATTTCTCGGTGCCGTGTCCAGAAACCGCCATTCAGATCGTCATCGTTATCGTCAGAAGCGGGCCGATGTAAATGTAACAAGTTTCTACCAAAGAGGGCCGCTGTCAATACTACACCAGCAAAAGGCTGCATGTTATCGATAGCGTTTGAGCTCAAGGTTTGCTCTAGCGAGCCCGTTGCTACAGGTTTGCTCTTCTGGAAAGCTTCATCGCTGCATGGTAGATTTGTGAGAATCTAGGCTGGAGTCAATGACAGGTGTGTGCGATGTATCGTCAAACTTACATCTCGTTCATCATACGTCATCGGCCAGCCAGTCCCAATACTGGCATACCGATCTACATTGAACGTCATCCAGAACGTCCGTCTCCTCTCTTCTCGTTCTGTCCAATCCTTCGGCGGCGGAAGACACTGTTTTACGTCTAAACCTACACCATCCAAACGGTGCAGCTGCATCATTTGCGCCAATCTCGATGCTCGTCCAGCCGACAGCCAGGCGCGTGGAAAGTACATTTGCTTGAACTCGTACGTCGCCGTCAAAGCCCATGATTGGCAATGTGCCAGCGTAATGATTGACTCGCCATGGCCTTTCATCTCGTCTGCCTGGGCGTATTTCCGGGATCGTTGATAAAAATGCTCCTGTAGCGCATCGTACTTGTCGGCAACGGAAGCCGCAAGCGTCCACATGCTGTACCGCAGACAGACAGGCGGCCGCATGTGCGGTGCAAGGTTCATAGCTGCCATGAACCGCGGTCTATGTATGACTGGTACCGACGGGTGGATTTTGGTGAAGTATATCTGGTAGCTGGAGTTGTCAGCCATGGCCTCTCTACCTTGATTCTCCGCTTACAGCTCATCCTGCACATCCTGCGGCGGCAACGGCTCGTCCAAGCCCAAGCCAATCATTTCCCATGGGAACTCTGCGTCCGTCGACGTCCCATTCGCGGCGCTGTGCGAGCGCGCAGTGGGGGCGGGTGGTATGCGGGACTCTGCCTCTGGGGCGCTCAAGAAGTCGGCCGAGTTGGGCAGCCCTTGTTGTATCGTGCTCGCGACGTATGCTGCCGTCGGGTCCGGGGGCGGTGCCTCTGTAGGCTGCTCGGCCGGCTCATGGTTCTTCAAGAGCGACTCGACCTGCTCTGTAGTCGACCTAGTCAGCCAGATGGTTTGGAGAGATGCCAGTTCGGCACGTACGCAGCCGCGCTTCGAGGAGCTTCACATATCCCCGCTTCGGCCCGCTCTTCTTGCGCACCTCGTCGTAGGCACAGTCGTGGGAAAGACGCTTGCAGGTCCCGCACGTCGGCCTGGCGCCGTCACAGCGCAGCTTTCTTTTCCGGCACAGCACGCAAGCTATCCGCTTCTGCTTGCTCGCCGCATCGTCCTTTTGCGCCGCATGGCCCGCTGTGGCTCCCGTGCCCTCGTCCGCGTCCGGGACCTGCTGCGACAGGTCGTTGAAGAAGCCCTCTTCTGGCGATTCAGGGTCTGCTAACGGCATGATCAAAGGCCTGGCGGCGCTCGTTGTGTAGTTGCGGCCTCAGATGCCTTCGGAAACGAGCACGTAAGCAGCCAGAGGCGCCGGTGGACCGTCTTTGTCGATGCCACACCACGCAAAGCTTGCGTTGGTTCAAAGATTGTGTAAACTTTACGATTCCGAAAGAAAAGGTCTGATGAGGGCGAAGAGTTGGTATCTGTAAAGGTAGTAGTCGCCGCCCCCAGGCGCGAACGCTCAGGCATCACTTGGAGTGCGAATCCTACCGTGACTGGGCTCAACAAGGGGGCGTAGCATGGCAGCAGCAATTTCGAGCTAGCACCAAAGACACATGGGCTTGCTGACGTCGGGGCTCGAGGGTAGACTATAGTAGAGCTGAAACCTATCTGGCAAAAGCATCGCGCTTAACCCGCATCTTCGTTGATGACCAGGGTAGGACGAAAATAAGCTCGGCCACCCCGACCGTTACACGAAGCATGCAGGCCCATCACCCAGCAGCTCTCGTAGAAGGGAACAAATGCAGTCCTATATGCGCATTAACATATGCGCATCTTGAGGCTGGAAATTGTCCCTTCAACTTTTCGATGATTCAACTTCTAGATAATGACGCGGTGAATGTGGGGTGTGATGCCCGTGCCACCATATCCTGTCCATCTTGTCCCATGTTGTTCAAGGATTGTGAAAGACTACTTCTTCTGCCGCATCCTTCTACTCTGAGAAAAGTCTATAGTGCGAGATAGGTAGGACCAGGATGCTGCGTGTAACATAAATAATATCCGCTAATGTTAGATGGATGTTGCTCCTGTCTTGCCCGAATACATAAACACGAACGTGTTAAGGGTCAATGGTAGCGTTTTGAACTCCTCAGTGACAGTCATTCAAGGATGGTGATGCTGGTGTGTGAAGTGACTATACTCCACGTAGCCGAACTTGCAGCCCTTGTGGGCGAATATGATACAGATGGAGAACACGGGATATGATACATGAGACAACCCAGCCTTATTTCGGCCTGCGCTTGCCCTGGTTGCGTGGCCGGTCTTGCACGAGGAATGTATGTTTGTTTCGTTTGTGCCTGGTCTTGTAGCCGCCTTTTGCCTACAAATAAGTTAGTCTATTGGTACTGCAGGTGAACAAAATGTACGCTTACCGGTGTACCCCATGGACTGACAGGCTTGACGTTACCCTTCGACTTACCTCGACCACCACCGTGAGGATGATCAGCTACAAGTTGTCAGCACATGCGCAGCAAAGGGGGTACTGATGGATGCGTACCGGCGTTCATGGCCAGACCACGGACCTCTGGCCGCCTTCCGAGCCACCGAGACCGTCCCGCCTTGCCCAACGACGCGAAGTGAGCTTGAGGGTTGCTCGCAACTCCGATAGTGCAGCAGGCGTCGGGGCTGACCTTTCTCAGCTCACCGCTCTGTAAACGAACCGTAACGCTCTTGATCTCCACGCCCTTGGGCTTCTCCACCTCCTCCTTGGTCACGACAATTGCATACGTTCCTGCGCTCCGACAGAAGACACCGCCGCCCTGAGTCTTGGAACCGACGTTGAAAACCTGAGAACCCAGCGGTACCATGTGAATTGGCAGACAGTTTCCCCGCGCTGCTGTCTTTGCTGCCAGCATACCGGGGTCGATGATACCACCCATGCTCTCAATCAGGTCCTTTGGAATACCGAGCCTGTAGCTTTCCACCTCATCGCCAGCGCGCATGCCGTCTGCTGCGACAATGTACGTCTTCTCGCCAGTTGCGACGCGGGTGACGAGGGCGAGATGGGCGCTGCGGTTCGGATCGTACTCTATCCGGTCCACGACATGCTTGCCTGGGAGATAGCGCTTGTAGTCGACGATGCGGATCCTCCTCTTGTGGCCGCCTCCCCTGTGTCTCACGGTGACGCGACCGGTGTTGTTCCTCCCTCCCAAATGCTGGCCCTTCCGGGCGATGGTCAGCTTCAGATGCGGGCGCCCCTTCCACAGGTGGTCGTTGACCGGCCGCTTCAGATGGCGTAGACCAGGCGTGCGCGGCTTGTATGTCCGCAGGGGGATGAACTGGTCCCTCCGCTTCCCGTCGGTCTTGAAGACGCCGCTGTCGGCGTGGACGGCGGGCTCAAAGGCAGGCGGCGGTGCATGGTCGATGGCAGTAGCATAGCTGCGTGCTGGGCGGAGCAGCGCTCTCCCGATGCGCGATGCCTGGAGGCAGCATATCCCCGGCTGCAACATGGTGCGAATGGCCTCGATGGCCTCGGGATGGAACAGACGGCGCGCTCACAATGGGCGCTCGCGCTGGCGGTGGTGTGCAGGCGCAGGGCTCCCGAAAATCTCATGCACGGCCCGGAACGGTTAGGCGGGCGGCCAGTGCACGCACCGGGCAACCACGACGAGGACGAGCACGCCAGGCGACGTGCCTGCCTCGCCTGCACCCTCTCCAACGCGCAGAGCACTGCTGCATACCTTCAAAAACAACACACCTCGACGCCGCAGCTTCTCCTGCCATCTCCCAGCATACTCATCGCACTCCCGCGCCGGCTCTTGCGCGTCGGACCGGGCTGTTCTCTGTGGTAAGTGGCATACGCGTTCTTCATTGGCTCCACCCCCCAGCCTCGTTCACGTCGGGTTCTGCGCGCGTTGCTGGCGCATAGCCGCTTACCTAACGGGCGAGCCTGCACACCAAAACAAACCGCCCTCGACATCCACCGCCATCAACACACCTTGGTGCAGCACATTCCCCTTCGCCCTCAACACAGAGCCATTGGAGCTGGACTTCGCTGTTTGTCCCTTCATCGTCGCCGGCATCGCTCTCCAAGGCGTCTGTTCCCATCTCCCCACGTCCTATCACCATCGCTGTCGCATCCCATAAAGCGTGTCTGGTACGTCGATATTCGCGAGCACAACACCAGAGTCTGTCCATCAGGCCGATACACGCCTGTCCGCGTGTTGGTGCTCTTGTGTTGTCAGCCTCCGCCTCCTCGCTCACGTCGCATTCCTCGCCGGCCTACTGCTAACATCCACCACAGTGCATCATAACAAGACCTGTATACACTTCACGCCCTAGTCTATAACCCGAATACTCTGGACCCAGTTCCAGCTTTGTTCAGTATACCTAATATTGCTTGCCATGTCTCAACCGGTACGTACTATCACGTCGCGATTAGTCCATGTCGTCGCAGGACGTCTCGACGGGAAACCTCCCCTCTGAAACAAGGTTTACTAAGTCACTTTGCAGGCTCGATCCCTCCGGCATCGTGCCGTGACCAACGAGAACGATGAGAATGCAGGTTCGCAGCGTTTGACGCGCGCGAAGTCCGCCGCCATGGACTCTGCCGTCGACGTTCCCAAGAAGGCCTTGAACACGAAGAAGTCCACTGCTGCACTGGCTCCTTCTGGACAGACGCGCAAGCGTGCAGCTCTCGGGGATGTGAGCAACGTGAGCAAGACGGAGGGTCTCGGCGCGGCATCGAAAGGCGCGAAAGACGGCAAGAAGGCCGCTGTGGGCAAGGGTGCACTAGCCAAGGCTGCACACCCGACCAAGGTCACCAAGCCCTCTCAGACCAAGCCGCGTTCCGTACTTGCCCCGAAGGATAAGAACGACCACTCGTCGGGCTCAAAGCGGCCTGCGCCCGGCTCTGGTATTGCTGCCGGTCACGCAACGAAAAAGCGCCAGCGCAGCGCTCCCAAAGAGGAGGAGGATGCCGAAGAAGCGGAGAACATGGTACCACCGACGAATGGAAAGACGGAGCTTAGTAGCAAGGCTGCCGGTCCCAAGCACGCGGGCTTGAAGGTGGAACCCGATGAGCTTGTTGAGCCCGAAGAGATCCCTGCGTTGGACGAAGAGGAGATCCCCGATCTTGACAAGGAGGATGTCGATGACCCTCTCATGGTCTCAGAATACGTCGTCGAGATCTTCGACTATCTACAGAAGCTCGAAATCGCCACCATGGCCAACCCGGATTACATGGACAACCAGAGCGAGCTTGAGTGGAAGATGCGCGGTATTCTCGTTGACTGGCTATTGGAAGTACACACCCGCTTCCGCCTCCTCCCTGAGACACTTTTCCTGGCTGTCAACATCATCGACCGTTTCCTATCAACGAAGATCGTCCAGCTAGACCGCCTCCAGCTTGTAGGTGTCACCGCCATGTTCATCGCTTCTAAGTATGAGGAGGTCCTGTCACCGCACGTTCAAAACTTCCGACACGTAGCCGACGATGGTTTCACCGAGGAGGAGATCCTTAGCGCGGAGCGCTTCGTCCTCGCTGCCCTCGACTATGACTTGAGCTACCCCAACCCGATGAACTTCCTCCGTCGGATATCAAAGGCGGACAATTACGACATCCAGACCCGTACTCTCGGCAAGTACTTACTCGAGATTGGCTGCTTGGATCATCGCTTCATCGCCCATCCTCCGAGCCAGGTCGCTGCTGCTGCCATGTATCTTGCTCGCCTAGTGATGGATCGTGGTCCTTGGGTGAGCACAACGTGCACTCTTTCCGATGGCTTCCGACTAACATGAATAGGACGCGACATTGACACACTATGCTGGTTACTCTGAGGAAGAGATCCAGCCTGTCCTCGAGCTCATGATCGATTACCTTTCCGGTCCCGTTCTCCACGAAGCGTTCTTCAAGAAGTACGCAAGCAAGAAGTTCATGAAAGGTCAGTCCACCAGCATCCAAATTGCATGAAACCATACTGACTGCTACAGCCTCCATCGTGCTCCGCGCGTGGTGTAAGAAATACGTTGCTCAGTACGGTAACGTTCTACAAGAGAACACCAAGTCCGAGACCCAGCGCTGAGACTGTGTGCGTGTGCTAGGCATTCCCCACAACGCAGCCCACTGCGGTTATTGGTACAATCTCACAACGGCTCGGCCCCGTAGCGCGTGATTGTCACGAAACGGTACTGCCCTGCTGTCCCATCCGACCCCTGTTCATGTTTGCATTTTGGCCACCTGGCGTTAATAAAAAGGGTGAGTTGGTTAGTTCGAGGCTTGAATGTCGTGCTTTGTTTCACGCTAAATCTTTATTCTGCAATGGAGTCGATGGCGTCTTCAGGTCGCTTTTTTCCACGATGGCGCATTATGGGATTTCCTTGTCCATTTCTCTTGCGGCTTCTCCTTATTTTCATTTTTGAGAGAGACTGGCTCAGGATATGATCACATTCGTAGCGCTGTGCTATGACGGCTTATTGATTGGAAAGTGGCATGGGGTGGGTGGGTGGTCGAGTTTTTGCTCCCTCGAGCGAGCGAAGTAGGAATGTGTATGAGTAGGCATTGCAATGCGAGCCGTCCATGAGCCAGCCATTGCCCGGTCTATGTTGTTTGCTTCTTGTTCTATATCACTTGCGCGTTGCATGAAAGCGATGTATCACGGCCTTTAGATAGATGAATTGGAGCATTCTATTTTTACCCGTCTACTACGCGCTTGCAATTTTGCACTTGTGCGTTTTCCTTGATTTGACACCGAGCTCGGGGCAATGAGCATGCAGTGCTGCGCTATGCGTGATGTCGCGCCCGCGATGACGCGATGCGTAAACACGCGCCATGACAAGAACGCATCGCGAACATGGCGTCGACGTGCGGACCTCGGCATCCGCCTTTCTCCTGCGGACTTGTCAGTTTCAGCTAACGCCTGCCTGTATTTTTTGCTTAAGTTACCTAAAATAACAACGCTTAGTGTATACTATGTTTCATTGCTTCTAATTTTTATACCTTTAAAGGTAGCTAAATATTTAAATTTAGAATAGTAGTAAGTCTATATAGCTACCTTTTACACTTAAAGAAGCGTAATTGCCTAATAAGGATTAGGTCCGTTATACTAATATTGGGAACACTTGTGAATATCATCGTTATCATCATTCCCATTCCCACCACCACCACCACCACCACCACGACGTCGCAGGTATATGGCGCAATTGACCACAGCAGATCTAAAGGAATCCATGAGCTACTGCAACTCGCCCAGGGATGTAGGTGATGTACTCGTAGGCGAGGACACCGCCCGCCCTCTCATTGAAGCAAGCTCGTCTGGCGACGACACGGTCTTACGAAGCTTGCTATCGCAGCCACAATGGATCAAGATCATGTTCGAAAGCCCACACTGCATCCACGACGAGTGTCGTCCAAGTCAAGGTCCGAACGATGCACGCAACGTGAGGGCATGGCGATTCTCAAACATAGTACGGGCTTTGACAGCAGCGGCTCAGAATGGCCAAGTTGCTGTTGTGTCCACATTACTTGCCTTCGCAAAACACCACGGCATTGACACTTCTGGTGTCATAACAAGATGGATAGTCAGCAAGGCCATCACCGATGGGCAGGCTGCTGTATTAAAGGCACTAGCATCTGCAGACCCGAGAGTCGCCAACTATCACATCCACCACGGTACGCTGGCACTTTACGAGGCCGTGAGGCTAAGGAAACCCGATGTGGTCGCTGTGCTGCTCGAGTTTGGGGCGGATCCATTGCATCCTGTTCAGCAGGGGAAAAGACTGGGGAGCTACAACTCGTCGCTGATGTCTCTCGCTGCAATGGCTGAAGGTCCGCGTATGACTGAGATGCTGTTGGCACACGGTGCCCCTATCGCTCATACTGGTGCGTTGCATACCGCTGCATCTCGCGGTCATCTCCATACTATGCGCCTCCTCATGCAGCATGGCGCGGACGTGAACGAGGGCCTGTCCAATTGGAACAATTGGACGCCGATGCATTTCGCTGCTTCCAAGGACCAGGTCGATGCCATGAAGTTGCTGGAGCACAGTGGGGCACGTTTGGACTTGGAGGACGAGGATGGGAAGACACCTCCGCAACTGCTCGAGGAGCATACCATTGCTTATATGTAGCACTAGCACACGACGACAAAGGGCACTAGGCTTACTTACTACTAGTAGTATATTTAGATAACAAGTTTCTTATCTGTATACTATCTTTACATAATTTTAGTATTTAATGTAATTATAACTTTTACCCCTTTTTATCAACACCTTGAAACGCTTTTCTGTGTATACAACAGCAGGAGGGATAACTGCTATTATTGTAATATTTTTATTACTAGTAGAAACCCCTTAGTCGCAAAAAAAAACCATAACTTTTATTAGCACATGTAGTAGGTTTAATAGAGCTAGGTCTATACTGCTAAGCTTAGTAACACTAGTGAAAGCTGGCTGTGAAGAAAGCGCCGAGGTTGATTGACTCCCCGCTAGCCCTTTTCAGCTCGATTCACAACAACACAATCAACCGCACTCCTCTTCCTATATATCCAATCAATCCAGTAGAAGCTTTCTATTTCACGCATCTACATCCCCGCGCGCACGGCAATGTCCAGCCTACCATGAATGAACTAGATCTCCACTACCCACCCGAAGCGTGTCCCTTCTGCACCATCGCCGCGGCGTACCCATTCCCTATCTCTCCGCTATGGAAGCCTGCATCCGGAGACGGAGAGCTGGAAAAGTGCGTTCCGGGCGGTGAGGTGGAGCCGCAGCGGACGGAGCCGGGCAGCTTTGTGGTGCTAGCGAGTAGGGATGTTGTTGCCTTTTTGGACATTCTGCCCATGGTGGGAGGTATGTTGTTTCTTGACTTGATTTGGATGTATGAGAGCGCATGAGGGACGAGGCATGGTGTTGTGTGTGTGCTGACCGTGTGGGGATAGGGCATTTGTTGGTTGCGACGAGGGGGCATAGAGTTAAGGTTGCGGATATGCAGGATGAAGAGGGGAGGGAGATGGGTAAGTATGAAATAGTTCGGCTGTGGGCTTGTGTACCGTGGGACAATGTGACGTGCTAATTTATGTGGTCGTGTAGGGTTCTGGTTACCTGTTCTTTCGCGCGTTGTTTCGAAAGTAATGGGCGTTAATGATTGGAATATCGTGCAGAATAATGGTATGTTTTACTTGGATTCTCTCTCCTCCCGAAATGTCTTTCCATCTTGATTCGCTTTCCCTTCTGCCTTTTTTAGAGCGTCTCCTTCCTCGGTGTACCCAGATGCGGGGTTTCGACCACTGATAGTCTAATGTTTTGTAGGAGCAAGAGCAGCACAAGTTGTGCCGCACGTGCATTTCCACGTTATACCTCGACCGGAGTCGAGACCAGAGATCAAGAGTAGGAGTTGGACCATGTTTGGCCGGGGCCAGCGCGATGAGCTAGACGACGAGGAGGGCGTGCGGCTAGCGGGAGAGATGAGGAAGGTATTGAGGGAAGAAATTGCGAAGATGAAGATGAATCCTAAGCTCTGAGCACACCAAACAGGCTTGACACGCGAATCAACAGGCTCATCCAACCATTCAAACAGTGTCTTTGTAAAGATACACCTTGCCGTAGAGCAAGTTAATGCCTCACTACATGTACAATATCTATACATAGCCCCATCCAGTTGTTTATACAAAGTCGCCACAGCCTGAAGATCTACTCTTTCTTTTCACCCTCGCCCTCGCCCTTCTCCTTCTCTTCCATGTCCATTCTCCGGCTCTCAACCGTAAAGTACAAGCTCCTGCTAGCACCTTCCAGAGCACTTGCAAGGGACCCACCAACGCCTTGCAGCATATGCACAAGCTGTGCTCGCAGTCCGTCAATACCGCCGTCAATGCCACCAACCCATTTTGTGCCTTCCATGTCGAACACTTTGCCCTCTACTCGTGCGCCCAACAACATCAGTTTCTGCAGCCCGGCCTGTACTTCCGGCTCGTGATACGAGGGGTTCGCTTTGCGCTTCGGCGCGGGGAAATTGGGCGGCGAAGGCGAGAGGATGGACAGCACGGTTTTGAGGTGCTGCGGCGACACATGCGGGAAAGTGACGATGGCGAGAGGACCAGAGAGCAGCGGTTCGAGCTCAGTCTTCAACTTGCGGTTCGAGGCCACTTCCCAGGCTCTCCGGCTTAGACCATGCGTCAAGCGCTCGTCTTCAGGTGTATTCTGCGTCTGCGGAATCTGTGCGCTCGTCGGCATCCGGGGGTCCGTAGGGTGCTGCGCATGATCCATAGTCTTTTCTTCCGGGTTATAGAACTCTACGACGCGCAGCGCGCTGGCGAAGATGCTGGTGGTTATGACTTGGAACTTGATCTGATCTGCGATCAAACCCTCCTCCTGGCCGTTCTTTACCCTCTCGGCGTCTACTTTCTGCAGGGCAATCGCGAGTTCACGCCGTATGCTCATCCATTCTACCGCCTTGACATTGTTGTGCTGGAAGAGCAGGATCAGCGGCGAGGACTTGAGGACCGACTGGTATGTGCGGTGGAGCTGCGTTTTGCGGACTTCCGGCGGCTTGTGGGAGGGGGGCTGCGTAGGAGGATATCGTAGAACAGGTGGCACAGCACGTATCGTCTGCTCAATGGGCGGCGCGGGTGTCGTTGCTGTTGCTAGCGAAGCGTAGGCTGCGCAGAACGGGCTGTTGGACGGCTGGGCGTTGCGGAGGCCGAGGACGCGTGGCCGGAGACGTATTCGGGGTGGCATTCTGGTAGCACATCAGATTTTTGAAAGAAAGAGAAAGAAACCGCGCGGGCACTTACGTGATGTGTGTTCTGCGCGCAATTGCGATGAGGAGAGGTTGTCCAGAAATCTTTCGGCGAAGCTGGAGAAACTCGGTGGCCCGTGCGTCGACGCTTCATCTGAGCTCCAGCTCCAGAGTAACCATCAATTGCAGCCATTGTACAGTCCTTGTCCTCTCTCCTTTCCCTTTGTATTATATTTGCCCCTCATAAGCGTCTGTGTTTGCTTTGATTCTGTGTTTATCAGACCACCTGTGCGCTAATGAGCTCGCATATATGGAGAAGCGCGCATCGAGCGAAGCTGATATCGAGACCAAATTGGCATGTCAGATTCCTAGCAGTAAGTTTTTTAGACAGAAGTTTAATTGTAAGGAGCTTTCTTACTGAAATTCGTTCTTAGACCGATGCAAGAAACCGACTATCAAAATTCTGGGCACCAACAGGAGGCATTTCGCCGCAAGACGGAGAACAAGGTCCGTATCGCCCAACTTTCGTCAATAATCTGACTGACACTTGTCCAAGATGATTCTCATGCCCTTCTTGTCCGCGGTGGCTTCCTTCGACAAGTATGCTTCTAAAGTACATCCAAAAGTCCCCGACCATCCATTGATCACGTGCAGGCACACTCTGGAGTATTCCATCTGCTCCCTCTCGGTCTCCGCGTCCAAAATAAACTCGAGTCCCTGATAGACAAGCACCTGACATCTATCGGCGCCTCAAAACTCTCTCTATCATCTATCAGCACGGAAGCCCTCTGGCGCCAAACAGGCCGCTACTCCACAAACTCGGAGCTTCTACGCATTAATGACCGCAGAGAATCTGGATTCTTGCTCGCGCCTACACACGAGGAAGAGATTACAGCCTTGGTCGCGGGTATGGTGCATTCGTACAAAGATTTGCCGCTGAGACTTTACCAGACCGGGAGGAAGTACAGGGATGAAAGGAGGCCGAGGCAGGGACTGTTGAGAGCGAAAGAGTTTATGATGAAGGATCTCTATACGTTTGACTCGACACATGAGGCTGCGCTGAGGACGTACGAGGAAGTGAGGGAGGCGTATACTAATCTGTTCAACGAGCTTAAGATCCCGTATCTAGTCGCTGACGCAGACTCTGGCAATATGGGCGGCAAGCTGAGCCATGAGTACCACTTTGTGTCTCCCAAAGGCGAGGACAATGTCTGGTCGTGCGGTTCCTGCGACTATGTGGCAAACGAGGAGCTTGTCGAGAAGAGGACACCGGACACGCCTACTGCATCAGACAATGAGCCGCTCGTCTTCACCGGCATAAGTCCTGACAGAAGCACATCAATCCACATCCACATCCCCCGACCCGCAGACATCTCTCCCAACGAGACACCCTCCTGGGAACAAATCTCCTCCTTCGTCAACCTCCACGCAGTCAAGAAACTCGACATAGACCTAGACACCAGCATCGAAGCCGCAACACTCCACAAGCTCCTCCCCTCTACCACATCCACCATCACCATATCCGACCGCTCACTCCAGACACCAAACCCACCCGCAACCACAGCCTCTCCCCCCTCCCACGACCTAACCATCACCCGCCCCGGCGACCCCTGCGCCCGCTGCCCCACCGGCACCCTCTCCGTCCAAAAAGCCATAGAAGTAGGCCACACCTTCCACCTCGGCACGCGCTACTCGGAGCCCCTCCAAGCCCTCGTCGCTGTCCCCAATCAAGCCCAAAAACAAGCAATCCACATGGGCTGCCACGGCATCGGCGTCTCGCGCCTCATAGCCTCCATCGCGTCGCTCCTGGCCGACTCGCAGGGTCTGAACTGGCCGCGCGTCGTTGCGCCTTTTGAAACTATCGTTGTTACGACGCCGCAGATTAGCGAGGAGAGCACGGGCGTGTACGATGCGCTTGCGGGGTTGGATGCTGTGTTGGATGATAGGCCGATTAAAAGTTTGGGGTGGAAGTTGAGGGATGCGGATTTGATTGGGTATCCTGTTATTGTGGTGTTGGGGAAGGCGTGGAAGGAGAGGAGGGAGGTAGAGGTGCAGTGTCGGAGGTTGGGTGTGAAGAAGGAGGTAGGGGTGGAGGGTTTGAGGGAGGAAGTGGAGCGCTTGTTGGAGCGGCTTTGAGTGGGTTGGAGCTGTATGATAAATGTACTTTGTAACTCTAATTGTTCATATGTAATGGAGCGTCAACTTGTGAGATGGAGAAGGCATCATTGCATCTGTTGCACCAAGTTTTCAGAGAAATCTTGTTTTTTAATGGGTTCTAATATAGATCCTCTGCTTTGAGCTTGTCCCGGTGCGTGCAGCGGTAGAAGTTTGAAGCGGACCAAATACGTAAATAATTGAAATTCCAACTCCTGATACTCCATTATCCAGCAATTTGTGAATGCCGAAAATCCAACGGACTTCAGGTCAAGTCATGTCCATTCAAACACGTTGTGGAGCTGGTACTAGACCTGGGGTTGACTGTTACTAGACACAGTCGGAAAGCGTACAGCGTAAGCTTAATATTAGATAAGATAGCCGGTCTCCGGAAATCGCCCATTTCGCAGGATGTGATGCCTACGCGTGTGGAGAGGGTGGAATCGCGGAATCTTCGATAGGAATGCCACCCGATTCACTCGATTCACCCGATTCGTTGATCACGTATGACAGCTCCATCATTTTGTTGAGGAGGAGACGGACACCGTCACACCGCGGCTTATTAGTCGAAACATTGTCGTCCTTGTCGGACTGGCCTTCTTCGCCAGTGAAAGAAGTAAGGCCGTCATCTGGAAGAAAAGCGCGGAGAGTATCTCCCCATTCAGCAAGTCGCCCCTGCTGCAAGTTTTCCAAATCCACAAGGTGGGTCTCCCATTCACTGTGATAGATCCTCAAGCCCCAGCAAGGAACCTTCTGGCGTGGGTACCACATTGCCACCATATCGACCTTGTAACAAGTCTTCTTGATGCCGAATGTGTAAATCTTGTCTAGGCGGCTAGTGAGCATCTGCAATCCAGGCGTCATCTCGGAAGTTGCGAAGAGTTCCTTAGACTTCGTGTCGTGCTTCGGATCCATGCGGACTTGGTTGGCGAAATAACATATAGCAGTCGGAGCAAGCGTCTTTCTGACATGTGTCATAGACTGCAGAGTGAAATCCCATGCTTTAGAATCGCCCAGTTCCAACAACTTAATGTCCATGTGCTGCTTTGGCCTGGCATCTCCTGGGCCTAGTCGGAAATACCTGATCTGGTCCTTCTCGTACAAGCCATACTCATTCATCGTCCAGTCCACTTGGACAACGTAATTTGTCGACGTAGTTGGAGGTTGGCGAGGCGCGTTGGGGTCTTTGAAGACCCAAGTGCCACGAAAAGTGGGACAAGTGTCGGCTAGGGCATCAGGAATAACGCCATAGCCAATAACAGGCTTCGTAGGCTCAAGCAGATGATCAGCAGCCACAAGACGGGTAAGCAGCTGGTCGCCGCCCTCATCGTCTATTAGCCATTTCTTAACGGCGCATTTAACCAGGCCTCTAATTCCCGTCATGAAGTTCTCCTTTGCGTCCTTTTTACCAACGTGTCTCCATGGCTCAGGTATCTCCAAGGCAAAACAACCATATTGGACGGATAATTCATAGGAGCCCTTCTCGTAACGGATTGCCTCGAGAGCCTTCTTGAATGCCTGCTCTATTTCGGATTGTTGATCGGGATGGAGCACCTCTTGACGGAATACACCTGGTTCGTTGACACCGCAGGGCAAAAGACGAGGGACGAGGAGTTGGTCAGGCCACCAGGCTTCTGCCTTCTCCCAGACAACTTCACATTCTTCTCTGTCGTCTAGCAAGATGTAGGTAGGGTGCACTGCGTTGAAGAGCCTCGTGCGCGCCTTTTGGATGCTAGTGAGCAAGTGCTCCTTGGCCGAGTCAACGTTTGTCGGATGAGTCCCGCGTATTTGGATCTGCGACGCGCCAACCAGTTGGATGAAGACTTCGTCGTTCGTTCGTATGGACTCCAAAGCTTCAAGTTTGGTGCCAAACACGTCCCTCGGAAAGATGTTATCTTGACGAAGATCCTGCGGCCAGTCTACAACGACCTAAAGAGCGGATTTTAGTATACACTCGCCTATACATAACAGACGACGGACACATACTATGTTGGCATAGTCTAATTCCTCATTCGCAGGAATATCACCCTTGTACTTCTCTTTCCGCTCATTCGTCTGTGCATGCAGCATGCTGTGATACCAAGTTTTTGGTATGTGTGCCGGAATTTTCGCCCAAGCAGTGGTCTCTGCGGACTTCGTTTTGGAGGTCTTGATCCAGTCTTCTACCTTTGCGATCGCTTTGTTCAAATTGGCGCCCGTTCCAAATATCTCGAACGTGGCAATTGTGTTAACGGGCCTGCCTCCGCGAAGGAGGACACGGCAGCCTGTCTCGGCCTTCCAGAGGTTGACGATTCGTTCGCGTTCCCGAAGTTTGGTCTCACGTCGATACGCGAGGGGCACCGTAATCTCGCGATTCGGACGCTTGTCGCCAGGCTTGCGGCCCTCCAGCAGAATTTCGCCGGGTTTATCACCGCCATGTGCGTTCATCGTGAGAAACTTCTACTGCAGGAATGTGCAGACACCGTGTACTGGAGTTGTAACAAAGATGTACTTGTGGAAGGCGCGAGTCGCGGGGTCGGATGGTTCGACCCGGCCAGGAAGGTGCGGTGAGGTACGCCAGGACACGTAACACACGCTTCCGTGCGTTTGTATGGACGGCAATCGCCGAACGACGTACCTAAGATGCGGGTCAGCTTGCTCTTAGAAGTGTGTGTGAGGTGGAAGATGGCGGGGGGGAGGCGTGCAGGAAGAAGGGCAACAGGACGGACGACCGAATATATAGTGTCGGTCGCAAGAGGCGCCGCGGTGAAGCAGAGGAGTAAACAAACTTTGGCAGATCTGTTGTCGTGGTGACGTGGGTTCACTGCAAAAAAGGTTACTTCACCTTGGGCACTAAGTGTGTACGTTCACTGTTGGGTGAAGAGCCTCCCAATTTCTTAACACAGGAGCAGTGGACGCGGCTTCCGGTCCCGTAGTGGACGTTACTGACTGAGAATGTGTGCGAACGGCAGCCGGTGGGCGTCCCATATTTCACAACGAGCGTCATATCTCTTTCTGACCAGTTTGACTCGGTGCTATCGAATCGCAGAAGAAGAGGTGGAAGGTGCAATGTGATAGCGGACGGGATGAGAGGCTGGGTATGTAAGTAAGACAAAAGAGAGCCACTGTGATGGTAAGAGATATTCAAAACATTAGACTGCAAATGGACTGATTAGGACATATGAATGTGAGAGCGCTTCGTCTGGTAGCCCTAAAGCATGGATGTCTACGGGTGCATGGGCTCTTTCCCAAAGGCTGTGGCGTCTAGATCGGAATCGGGTATGCAGTTGAGCTACATGGGACCAAAAGGGCCTATAATTATCGAGTTTACAATTTAAAGTGACATGAGCCCCAGTTGTTACTTCGTAGTTGCCATACAGCGGCTCTCCGGACTTGGGACGGCACGTGACGCGGAGATGGTTCGTGCACCTCCGACCGATTTTCTGAGGGAACATCAACCCATCGAGTCACGACGCGATTCCCGCCGAACAGTCCGTTGCTCGACGTGCAGCCATCTTATCCAAAAAGACTGCCCATACCACACGTTCACATCGATATCCGGTCACCAATCCGTTGCGATTGACGCTCCGGGCGCAAGGCCCGACCTGATCTGCCATGGAGACTCCCGTCGCCAAAAAGATAATAGCCTTCGGCAGCAAGCAGGTCTTCCTGTATGGCTCTGTCGTCTCCCATCTTACCATCCTAACTTTCTCCCAGGCCCAAGTTCACCATCGCCCTAATCCGCACGCCCAACCTCTCTCCCTACCATGCGCGCTTCCAAGTCCCCCTCAGTTTCTCCAAATACGACCTACGCGACTATCTCCACCACGCATACTCCGTCAAAGTGCATAACATCCGCTCGTTCATCAAGCAGATGCCCGTGCGCGATACCCAGAAGCAGCCGCGCCATTGGTTTCGTGAGGAGAGCGAAAAATACATGACGGTGGAGATGGAGAAGCCGTTTGTGTGGCCCGAGGCGCCGAAAGACTGGTCGCCGTGGGGCAAAGAAGAAAAGGTGCAGAGCGATAAGAAGAGTGGGAATGCGCAGGGTGTATATGACGCGGAGGACAAGCGAATTGAGGCGCGGCGTTTGAGGCAACATGCGCATGAGATGCTGGGTTTCAAGGAAGGGCTGAGGCAACCGAAGAAGGTCAAGAGTGCGAAGAAAGACACAATGGAGGGTGCAGAGAAGACTGGGGCGGAACAAGCGAAGGAGAAAAAACAGGAGTTGTTGCGGAAGTGGGAGAAGCAAAGGTCGCCGCAGATGCTGGGACGGAGAGAATGGTCATGAGCTGTGTTTTAACACCGGGGGCTTTGCATTGCCCGCGGACCAAACAGCAGCGGGTACTCGATAATGTACATTCGAATGTATTATATCGTTGGTTTCAAAAGGCAAGACTGTAGGAATACAAGCGTCGTGTTTGCGATGTGAAAGAGAATGTGCATTTAAATAAAATTGCGTTTATTGGCAGTCGGCCTTGCTATGGGAGCATGTTCAGCGATACCTTCTCCTTTTATAAACAAGACACTTCCATCCACCTCAAACGATTTCAGAATTTCATAGACGCGAACGTATGTCACGTATCATGGCGCTTCACGAGATCGCCTCAGCCTTGCGCTTCCCGTTAGCTACTTTCGAGGCGGTGTTACCCACCGGTCCAGATTGCTTCGAGCTGTCAGGGGCTTCCCCCTCAGCGTCCTGCTTCTGGGATTTGGGTTTGAGCCATGCGTCAAGTTTATTCTTCTGGCGCCCCGCTCGCTCCTTCTTACTCATAGCTTCAATCTTCTTTTTTGTCGGAGCGGGCTCTTGTATCTTCGTATACACCCCACCACATTCGGATTCGTGATTTGCCCACCAGGAGTCATGCTTGCCCGGTGGTCGGTTCATATTACGCTTCACGAGACCAAAGTACGGTGCCCGGTCCTTACAAGGCCCGTTGCATTGCCAAACATGCGTCCTATAGCTATCCTGCAGAACGATTTCTAGTGAGTACTTGCTTCGAATACGTTTTGTTTGTCGGGGTTACTCACCACCTCGTCGTGAAATGTATGGAATATGGTAACCTCATAGCTACCATGAGAATTGATTGCGTCGGCTAGTAGTTGGAAGCCTTCCCCATGACCGGTACCGTCGTCTCGGGAATGTCGCCACGAAGTAGTTATGAAAAAATAGGCATGAATGGCTTCATGCAGTAACGTGTTGATTGTGTCGGACCTCGGCCGGTACTGCAGCAGTGGGGTGCTCATTTTGAGCCGGATGCGCGTAAATTTCCCGGTGGACGGGTCCTTGGAGAGCTCGCATAGTCCGGCGCACCTGCATGGCAAGGTGGTCAGAATATCCAAAATTACACACTATGCAGGACCAAGTAAGCCGCAGGAGGCATGTTGGCTTACAGTGTTAACCGTGCCGACCATATTACCTCCACGCGGGGGATGAGAAGCTTTCGGAAATACAAGACGTTGTAGTGGCCGAATAGCTCATGGATATCGACAAAGGGCTCGCCATTGCTCACTATCGCGTTGATGGCATCAAGGGCCTGCTTCTGCTCGGGGGAGAGGGTCTCAAGGGTGCCGATGGCCAGGAGGGCGGCATCCTCGTCTGTAACGGGCATGTCGGCTTTTGTATCCTTGCAGCGTCATGGGCGGGTGTTGCGGGCCACTGTCTCGGGGATTGCGGAGCGCGGTCCAGAGCGAGTGAATAGACGTTGGGCAGACAGGGATTGCACGTCCCACGTTGTTCGACACTCACCGTCGCGAGCAACCCCTTGGCCGCCTCTCTTGCTGCCCGCCCATCGCCCCAATCGCCAGCACACGCAGTTTGTGTTTGTTACCCACGCAGACAGTCCTGCCTCTGCGACGCTGAAACATCGAGAAGCGCGCGGAAGCTTATTACCGATCGCGTCCATCGCCTACGTTGCGCCCTCGTGACGCACGAATGTCCCACATGCACAACAATCCACTCACGCACAAGTCGACCGCGCCGCGCACCCCTAACAACACCAACACCACGACTCTCCCACGCGCCGAGTGCCGGAGCCTCCGCCGGATGTGCGCCCGCGCACACGCACTCGACTGAGATGGCCGCGCCAGAAACCCCGACCGCTGTTGGTCTCGTGCGCACTTCCTCGCAGAATTCGGCCGCATCCAACGGCAGGAGGAGCGGCACCACGCGCGTCCGGCCATTCAAACAACGCTCCAATGCCTCGCTCGCCCGCACGCCCTCGCCCGCCGCCGACGACAAGAGCCTGACGTCGTTTCCCTCGCTGTCGCCCACGCCCGACTCGTCTCCCGTGCAGTCGCGCGTCAATGGCTGGTTTCGCTCGGCCGTCGGCGCCGGCGACAGCACCGACAAACAAGCCGAGAACATACCCAGGAGCTCTCCCGACACCATCATCGCTGTTCCTCCGCCGGACCTCGCCAAAGCCTCGACGGCCCCCTCGACTGTTAGGAAGGTCACCAAATCTACACAGCAGATCGTGGGGAGCTTGGTAGCGACGTCGGCCTCCACGAGGGACCGCAGCGCCCTGTTCGACGATACGCCGCCAGAGTCTGTCAAGATCCCTGGCAATGTCCACTATGCTAGCGACCAGAACATTCAAGATATGGTGGAGCAAACAGGCGCGGTTGCCTTGGTCAAGCAGATGGCAGGGGACTTGGCCCAGCGAGACGCGCAGATCACGGCCTTGAGAAGAAGAGCGGAGGAGCGCGAGAGGATTCTGCGGAAGATGCTTCAAGAATGCGAAGTGTCAAACATGGATATTGAGAACAGGTTGCGGGAACTGGAAAAGAGCGGCATACGTGACAGCAATGAGAACGGGCTCACAAAAGCTAGGAAACGAAACAGCGACAGCGACCTGGCTGGTTTGCACCCTGATGACCCTATGGATCAACGACTAGCTCGGGCAATGGAAGACGAGATAGCCGAGCACCCAGATGCCCTGGGCTTCGATTCCGGCAATACTGTACGAGAGGCGGATAGCGTATCGCTCGGTTCAGTGTCAGAGGTACCAAGGGATACAGGCCGTGCGAACTGGAAGAGCCTTTTCTTCAGTGGGACGAGTAGGAAGAGCAGCAGAGCCCCGTCTATCGCCAGTATGATTGACAGAGACGCAGAAAGCATGTCAGGTCAGACTAGGCCCCGAGCCGCCAGTGGAGCAAAACCTACTCGTAAACCCATCAGTACCGATTTGTTCGTCCCACCCGGCGCTGGTGCTATTCCCACGTTACGTCGGCTGCAGAGTCAGGACCATATCCACTCTGATCAGTCTTCACGGAGGCCTTCAGGTTCCATCATGAACTGGACCACGAAGATGTTTGCTGGAAACAGCCAGGCTGTTCGCGGAGCGGATAAAGCGAACGCTGTGCGGGGTCGCAAGAGCATAGCGTCAGATTCTGTAGACAGGACACCTTCCATTGGCTCCACTAAGACAATGCAGTCGACCAAGTCTAGTCAGACAGCCGCCCAGAATCGTGGAGGCCGTATGCTTGGCCCCAATGGAACCATCAAAAGCATTGCAGGGGAATCTCCGAAGAATGGATCTATTAATCCTAGTCCCCAGCTACCGGGACGTGGTCTTAGCAACCTGGGCCCCGTGGAAATGGACATGATACTACCTGAAGAGTTGCGACCTCCGACATTGGTTCAACATCATAACAGATTTACCACAAGCAATGAGTACTTGACGGACAGGTTCGGGTTCATTTATGACCAGAGACGGAAGAAGCGGCAAAGCGAGGCCGCTGCTGCTCTAACCAAACAAAAGCGTGGCAGCATCGTAGAGTCCTTGGGGGATCGTCAATCCGTTCTTCACACCGTGGGACTCGCGGAGGATGTTGGGGATACAAATGCTCCTCAGCTTAGCGGCAATGGCAGTTCATCGTCTCCTTCGCGTCCCGAAAGTAGCAGTTCAGAGGAGCCTCTGGCCAAGGTTTCAACCAAGACTTGGGCAGATTATCTCAAGCTTGCTACTCATCCCACTGAGCTCCTGTCACACACCCCTTCGGCAGCACCGATCACAACGGTCAACTCTGCCGAAGTTGCGATCTCTGCCCCAAAGCTCAGCCAAGTTGTTGTTGCCAAGCGAGGGTCTATGCCTTCTGTCAGTGCGAATCCGGAACCGTCTCCTTCCCGGTCTATCTCGGCAAGAGGAGAATTCTCCGTTTCTTCACCTTCTGGGGCGACTTCGCCGATTAACCCTGTTCCTCAAGCGGATCCGGTTAAGGCATTGCTCGAACAGCTCACCGAGCTTCACGATAACCTGCAGAAAGAGAAGACAGTCAAGTGGAACGATTTCTTACGGAAAGTCCGCGCTGAGCGGAAACGACAAGGCGATGCTGTTAATGCTGGCGAGGGCCGAGGAAAAGGGCTTGAAATGCCAGAAACTCATCTTACTGATGGCGAAATTGTCGGTGTCGCAGGTCTTGGCAACAAAGGCAAGGTCGGACGCGCAAAATGGCAAGAATTCCGTCGACTAGTGCTCAGTGGCATTCCTGTGGCGTATCGAGCAAAGATCTGGACTGAGTGTAGTGGCGCGTCCGCTCTCCGCGTTCCTGGCTATTACGAGGAACTGTTCAAGAATGGTGTAGACAACCCCACCGTCGTCACGCAGATTCAAGCGGACATTAGACGGACGCTGACAGACAACATCTTTTTCCGCAAAGGACCCGGCGTGGACAAACTGGAAGAAGTACTCATCGTTTACGCACGTCGCAACCCTGATGTCGGCTACTGTCAAGGCATGAACCTCATTACAGCCTGCCTCCTGTTGATCATGCCTACCGCCGAAGACGCATTCTGGATTCTTGCGACCATGATTGAGAATATATTGCCCCAAAATTACTATAATCAGCACTTGCTCACCTCTCGAGCTGATCAGTCTGTTCTCCGCGAGTATGTGGTAGAGCTGCTACCGAGACTCTCCAACCACCTCGACGTTCTGGAAATCGAACTGGAAGCACTCACGTTCCAATGGTTTCTTTCTGTCTTCACCGACTGCCTCTCTGCCGAAGCACTCTACCGCGTCTGGGACGTAGTGCTATGCATGCACGACGGATCGACGTTCCTCTTCCAGGTTGCACTAGCTCTGCTCAAGCTCAACGAGAAGCAACTTCTCCAGTGCGATACCCCAGCTGAGATATACCACTATATCAATCATCAAATGACGAATCATGCGATCAGTATCGACGGCCTCATACAAGCGAGCGACGCGCTCAACCGGGAGGTGAGGCGTAAAGACGTCGAAGAGCGACGTGCGCGTGCTGTTGCGCATGAACAGGAACTTATGCGACAACGCGAGGAAGCCCGTCAAGAGCGTACACGCAGGCGAGCCAGTAAAATCTCCGAGGAGTCGCGCGAGCACGAAGAAGTATTAGCCAACAAAGCGCCTTTCATCTCGGCTAGTTTGGATGCAGAGCTGTCGATGCAGACGAGCCCTATGCGAACGCCACTGTCCAGTGCGACACGACGAAGTGAGGAGGAGGAAGATGCCGACTTTCTGAACGAGAGCTTGGAGAGCCTGACAACTAGGACACCGCTGCCGATCGAGGAGGAAAGTTTATGGCGGGCTTGAAAGTTTCTTCATTTCCTTGGGCTTTTCTTTTGGTACACTGTTTCATTGGCGGAAGGTCTTGCATTATGATACCCCAATCCAGATCACTCCTTTTTAGGGATTGCTTTCATTTTGTCAATTTTGCATTGGTGGCGTCGGACATGGCATATATATACCCCCAAAATGAGCTTGTTTGTCTTTCACAGTTGGGATAAAGGTGTGGAGGTTTCGATCGAGTAGCAACATTTACAGTTTATTACAATATATACTTAAACACTAGCTTTGCACCCATTTTAAGCAGGAGGGCTCTGGTGCTAACACTGCTCAGCAGATGGTCCAGTAGATAAGTGCAACGCCATAGCAACGGAACGACGAGGCTTCAGAAGCCACGACGTTGAAAATAAACCAAGAGGTACGCAAAGCGAAACGCCCAACGCCATCCCAGAAACTCACGCCATATACACATCTTCTCTTTCCAACCCTCCCTCATCACCACCTTGCCCCAACCCCTCACCACCGCACCGATCTCAATACATGCAACAATAACCCATGGGCCGTTCTCGATAAAACCCCATTACAAACAAGCCCCGCAAACCACCGCACCTATCCGTGCCACCGCCCCTCCAGCCAATCAATCATCCCAACTCATCCCGCCTCACCACCGTGTCCCTCTTCCAAACTCCAACCCTCCACCATCATACCCCCGGCTTTTCCTCACCGGCACATCGATAGGCTGCGTCGCCGAAAACGTCTCATACTCCTGCAGAAGGGAACCACGCTCTACATCCGGGTGTCGGAGCCAACGCGCGGTCTCGGAGGCTTCGCTGTCTACTTGGTCGGTTTGGGCGTCGCGGTTGCGCAGGCAGGTTGCCGTGCAGGAAGTGAGCGCGGTGGAGATTTTATGGAGGTGAGTGAGGGAGGTGTAGAGGGTTTGGAAGGGGGAGAGGAGGATGGATGTGAAGGTGGTGGGGGTGGAGTTGGGCTGGTCTTCTCGGGGGAAGGATGGAGCGGGGTGGGAGGGGAGGTAGACGGGTTTGTGGAGGTATCAAAGGTGGTATTGTGGGATGTGTTGGGTGGCGGCGATGTGGTGGATGAGATTGGCTGTGTGTGCGTGTCTATGGTACACTGTTGGTGCGAACAGGGGCGTGGTTTCGTCGGGAGATGCGTAAATAGAAATTAAAAAAAAGCTATGAAAACAAAAGAATTCGACATGGAGCCTGTTTGCGGTCCAGATCCTGGGCGGTAGGTAGCTGGTCTCCGGCGCGGGTGCCTTTCCTGGAGGCGGGAGGATAGGATAGGTTGCGGTGTCTTAAAAGGCTCCCAGTGCGGTGCTTTCAGTGGGGGTTCGAAGCGGTCTTTGGGCCATCGTTGTGGGGTCACATCGTTGTTTGCAGGCTCGCTCTTTTGGGGGTTTGACGGTTGTGATGCGGACTTGGAAGCTGCTGACGCTGAGACCTCTGAAGTTGATGGACTTGATGCTAAGTAGGCTGATAGGATTCTGGACCCGGAGCCGGTTTCGAGGTCTTTAGGTGCTGGTGTTCTCATGGCTTCGGTTATGTGCAGAGCGAATGAGTTGCTGGGAAAGCGTAGAATGAGGCGTCACAGGAAGGAGCGACGAATATAGTACAAGAGAAAAACACTTGTGAAGTTTTGAGGTAGCTGCGAGAGGTGCTACAGGAGGGAGCGACGAAGGAAGGTAGTGTTACGGACAGGTTCTCGGGCTCTGTTCTGTTTCTTATGAACCGCCATAGTGGAAATCATAGGGGCCCGTCTGCTAGGATTGTGCAGGTGGATCTGAGCGTGTTGCGCTCGGTACCATGATTGTGGTAGAAGAGACCGAAGAATTAGGAGACCTTGGTGCGTGGGTAGGAACTGTGGACGAACCATGGATGGTGCATAGAATATAATTCAGCCCCGCTACGGATACAGTACTAGGACAGAAGTTTGAGTACTATGTGTTCTCCTAGGATTGGCAATACCAAGGCCAACTGTACTCAAACTTTTGTCCTGTGGCTGTAGCAGAATCCAAATGTCAACGTCACTTGACATCGTATTGGGAATTTCACAACAATACCGTGCAGGTTCCCCAACTCTGTCACCGCCCGTGTTATTGCTATTGGGTATTTAGCAAAAGGGAGCAGCAGTAGCGAAAGGTTACTGGAAAAAAATACCCGAGAAGAAAACAAAAGCACGCATGAAGCAAAAAAAATACATTAACATCCGCACCGCACTCCATCCAAGAAGCAAAAATAATGATTAAAAACTCCGATACCGAGAATCGAACTCGGGCCGCTCCGGCTCCCCAGAGATATGAACTCTTGATGAAAGCGGAGAATCCTAGCCACTAGACCATATCGGATAATTCTCTGATTGGCTAGAGATGGGGTGAAGTGCAGAAATTTGGACTCTATATGCATGCACACAGCTTTGGAATAGGTACGGAGGCTTTCCAGTACGCGGAGGAAAGAGCTGACTGTATTCAGTGGGCTGGACGTGTGCCAGTTAGTGCCCCTCGCTTAGGAGGATACTACTCCGACCATTGTTATTAGTCATAGTTTTTTTGTTTGCGACTAAGAGGTTTTTAATAAAAAGATTACAATAATAGCAGTTATCCCGCCTACTGTTGTGGACAGAAAAGCGTTTCAAGGTGTTGACAAAAAGGGTTAGCGCGTAAGCTCGCTAAGCGAGCTTGGCGCGTTATCGTGTTTGATCACGTAATGCACGCTATCGCGTAATGCACGTTTTCGGCAATTTCCGCCCATCCACAACTTGAAGCTGTACAGCTTGTATATATTGTAAAATCGTCGGATTTTCTCGAGTAATAATCAGAAGAGCTTATTTAACAAATATAGCCCTTCTATTGGCTACCTGTAGCGCTCTGGGAGGCGTATTTGACGTGTGCGCGTCGTGGGCGCGATCTCGGGGCATCTCGGGCTCGTCAACTTTGACAGGCTGTAACTCAGGCTGTACAAGCTCAATATCCTTTGGATTTTTTGCTGGAGGCTTAAGGCTATATTGATTACCCTATTGGGAAGCTTTGAGCTCATCGCGGAGTTGTTTTTCAATTGCGCGGGCCTCTCTCGCTTTTCTTAAGCTTCAATAGCCTTCAGCTCGCGCTCGCGAGCGCGCTCTGCTTAAGCCTGAGCCTTTTCAAGGCGTCGCTGTTGCAAGAGGGCTTGCTTTTCAAGCTTGCTCTGCTCTCTGAGCTGGGACTGGATGTCCTTTTGAAGCTGTATCTCCTTCTCCTCCGCGTCCTTTTGTGCCTGCCAGTCGCGAGCCCTCTGGACCCTTAGCTGGCGACCAGAAAATCGCGCCACCGTTGTAATCCTCCGGCGTCTCGAGCGCCAGGGCCTTACCCCGCTGGCGGCGCTTGCGCTCGTTAACGAGGGTCTCTTTGAGCTGAGTATTTTCGTGCTTAAGGATCTGATTTTTCGCTAAAATCGAGTGGAGCGTACGCGAGAGTTTGGCAGCCTGAGACTCGTAAATATCTCCAACAACTTGACGTAATAAGCCCTCGATTTTACGCCAGTCGCTGGCGCTAAGGACTGACGTGCTGCTCTCGCTTGAGCTGGGGCGCTCAGGCTCGCGAGTTTCAAATCGCTTGAGGATCCTGTCGGGATCTAAGGGCACGATCCCAGTAGCCTCAAAGGCCTTAAGGACCGTTGCTGACGTTAGCGCGCGCTCCCAGGCGGCCCAGAATATCCTGAAAAAGTCCCTCTTTGTAATGCTGGAGAGGCCCTGGCAGGCGTCCATAAAGCTCGCGAGGCCGTTGCTGTACGCGCTCGCGAGAGGCCCGAAGACGCCCACATCCAGCGGCTGAAGCGTATGGGTGCTGTGAGGCGGAAATATTGCCAGCAGGATCTTATTGGCGTCGCAGAAATCGATAAAATCCTTTGTTACGTGTGAGATCCATGCCCATCAACGATCAAGAGGCGGTACGACGTCCTTGCCTTTGCTTTCGTCTCGCGGTTAACACACCTGTTTGAGCCAGCTGAGCCCGATATCGTTATTGGTCCATCCTGAGGGCGAGGAGGAGAAAAAAGCCTTGTGGATTTCAGGGTTGAAATCCTGGAGCCAGGTGTCTTGTACGTTGCCAGAGGCTGCCTGATAAATGAGGGCAGGTGTGAGGGTAGAGCCGTCGGCGCAAATACAGGCTATTGAAGTTATCCACTCGCGATTGCCGTCCTGGAGCATTGATTTGAACTTCCCACGCTCGTATTGCTCGCGAGAAAAGACGCGCTTCGATTTAGAGAGGATTCCAATAAGAAATCCCTTCTCATCCATATTGTAAATATGGGGTGCGTCAACGTTGTATTGCTCGATTTTTTTAGCTAATAGCTTGAAGTACAGCGCGTACTTGAAGGCCGAATCAGCTCTGCGGCGTGAGGCGTCGATGCCGGATGTCCATCGCGATATTAAGTCGAGTTTGTGGCGCTCAATGAAGCGCGACGGCCAGCAAGTCCCAACGTATTTTCCAGCTATTTCTGACGCGAAGTTTCGTATCATATAGCTTGTAGGAGGTAGCCCTCGCGCTGAGAGGTCTTGAATACTGTACGAGCGTTGCTTCCTGCGTAGCGTTGAGCATTTGTTGATTTTCGAGCTTACGCGCCATCGATAGGGTTTTACTACGCGCGCGCCGCGACAGAGTTGACCGGCTAACCCCGAATCTTTTGGCGATTTCTGTATACGTAAAATGTTCTCCTGGTTTTAGCGATTCGATTGCCGCAAGAGCCTCGTCGATTGGAGCCATATTGGTGGAGTTATGGTGGGTTGAATATTTCGCGATTTTGGTGGGGCGCGCGTGCATTACGCGATAGCGTGCATTACGTGATCAAACACGATATTAGTCATAGTAAGGAATGCATGTACGTCGGCCTCTTGTAGAAGCTCAGTGCACTCTACTAGGGAGAAGAAAGTGTACTTGTTCTTAATCTATCTTGAAAAGGAAGTAAATTGATGTTATTCAAAATTTCTCTCGTGAAGAGTTAGGAATTCTTACACCTGCTTAATATGTTTTGAGCCATGGTTCAGCAGTGCTGGAAGCGCGGACGCGAACCACAACTAAGCTTTTTATTTCAGCACTACGCAATACCCTTAATCGCATTAATTTTAGTGTCAGTTAGCAATAACGAAAAATTGGGAAGCGTGTGCTGGCCTGCTTTATCCATGTACCTTCTATTCGATAGCACATGCATGTGCACTATTAGGTCTATCCATTTCTAACCAGCTGTCGATTACTGACAGCCGCGAAATCGGAAAAATATGCCGAGATAGTCATAAGAGGTGAATAATAAAGAGAAACATAAACGGCGAGATAACGAAACGTAAGAGTGACGAAAATACAGCAGGGACTGCACTTGTTCAGATTGGTAAAGTTGATGAGAAGCTCGGTGATGGGTATTTTTTATCGTGTAGAGTCAAGTAAATAAGTCCGTACAAACTAGTCCTTTTTCTCAATAATTTATTGCCCCCAACTACACCCCCAAGGCATATAGAACACTTTTCAAGTCATACACATCGCGCACCGTACAATTCAGATTGCTGGCCGAGTCGCCTTCTCGGACGGGACTCAATCCTTTCTCTCATGGATGAATGTCTCCACTAATGTCTGAAGACCCGCCCGTGTTGGCGGCAAAGATTATTAGTGTATGCCCACAAGCAATGAGGTGTCGCAGTGCTGAGTCTCATGTGCTGATCGAAGCAAAATGAGGCAAGTGCGACGAGATCACCATGCATGGAGTGCAAGGGTCCTACCACATATGATCGTCGATGTGCAGATCTTAAGAGTCCGATTTATTGTAAGGCTGCCAGGAGGTAAGATCTGATACAGCCCTACGCACCGACACCTACTCCGTCGGCTGAGGACAATCGCCTAATCGACACCGCATGCAACGATGATTGCCTTTGTACAGGTATAGGCAGATACCCGATGATGTACGCCTTGCAGGTGGCGAGACGGACATAGCTGGTCGCATACGCGCAGGTGCAACTCCGAGATGGTAAGACAATGGAAGGCGCCGTATTGGGATGCGCATTGCTCTTGATCCCTCATCAGGATGTGAGAAGGGAATCTCCAAGTTTGGTCTGTATAAGCTGGGCTGTTATCCTGATCCATGTCACACTGAGGTCAGGCTCAACACGGTGTTCTTGTGATGGTCGCGATCGCCACAGTTGTGGCGATGAGCGGAGGCGACAAGCGCGGCTGTGAATCCAACTGGATCTGTGTTCCACGCACCGCCACGCCACCGTCTGCGTTCGGCCAAGACACGCTCTTGCTGATCTTGCCCGGAAACAGCAAGGAGCGGCGCGCCGCAGATGCGCAATCAGGATATTTATCAACACCAGGAGCCACGTCCGCTTCGCTCCCAACGCACTGCAGCCCGACTCGCCCGTCGACATGAGCAAGCCCGTGGTGGTGAACGCGCCGCTGGCCACCGACTCGTCCGGCTCCTCTGGCGACGAGGGCGCGCGGGAAAAGCTCGGCTCGCTCGACGAGGAAGGCCAGTATGAGTTCGCCCCGCCCGTGGCCACGTCTCTCGACAATGTGAATGTCGCGCCGCTCACTGCTGGGCCGGGCTACAGCTACAGCGGCCCTCGTCCGCGCGGCCTGGCCACGCCCGGTGAACACCCGCCGCCGCTGCAGACCAACGGCATGGCCAGCTCCAAGCACGGCCGCCCGCCTGCTGTCCGGACGCCCAGCAACGCCTACACGCGCCCTCGCAGGCGCGCAGACCGCAGCAGTTCTCGCTGAACAGCACGACGAGCAACCACCGGACCCGCACCTCCTCTGCGAACCGCTCCCGCCGCAACCCCAACGCCGAGTACCGCGCCCAGGAGAAGGCCTACGTGCAGCGCATACGGCAAGAGAACGAACAGGAGGACTTGTACGAAGTACGCACCCCCAGCCTCGGCTACAGCACAGACACAGAGTCGGACGACGAGTCGCCGTCCACGGCCGAGTACGCCGACAATGACCCCTACGACCAGGAGACGCTCCTGTACTATGGCAACGATGACATGCAGCCGTCGGTGGAAGAGCTCAAGATCCCCGCCAACCGGGAGCGGCTGGAATGGCACTCGATGCTGGCGAACGTGCTGACGGGGGACGTGGTCAAGCAGGAGAAGAAGAGGCTGATTGGGAGCACCGAGCATCAGGCCGATAGCACCCTCAAGGCCGAGATCTGGATGGGTGTGCGCGCCAAGGTCTGCGGGCGGACACTACAGGCGCAGAGACGCCTCGTCGACGACAAGCGAGCGAACATCAGGAACGACCTGGAGAGCATCATCATCACTTTCGAGGTCCAGGGCGCTGCAGAGGCCGGCCAGACACCGGCCGCACAGGTCGCCGAGGTGGTCAAGAAGATTGAGCTGATCGAGAGCCTCTTCCCCCACAAGGCAGACACTGGAGCAGGCGTACCCCAGGGCTGCTTCCCAACCGTACAAGGCCGCATGTGATGCCGTGTTCGCCTGGAACAACACTACCCAGCTTATCAACACCGAGATGTCCATTTTGCAGAAATGGGTCGGCAACGACGAGCTAGACTTTTCGAAACCACGAGCGCGAACCTCGCAACATCACCACCTGACCGACGAGTCTTCCTTTATCGACCGCATACTGAAGGAGGATGGCCTCAAGTCGCTACAGGGTGACGCAAGCCTCTTGGTTGCTTTGGAGAGGGTCATCTACAAAGCCAAAGCTACCTTGATCGCAAATGCCGACGGCTTCGCTGAACGGCACTTGCCGCCGTACATTGAGGAATTGCTCACACTTATCAATTTCCCATCTCGCCTACTCCAGGAAATCATCCGCGTTCGGCTTTCGTATGCGAAGAAGATCAAAGATCCTTCGCAACAGGGCCTCATGATGGCCGAACAAATGATTTCGCAGTTTCAAATCTTGCTGACCCTCGCTGGAAAGATCAAAGATAGTTATATCATCATCTCACGCCCGGAACCTGGATGGGATCTGCCGCCATGCATCGAAGAGAACTTTGATGTTGTCGTTCTAGACGCGCTGAAGTTCTACTTCAAGATGCTGAATTCGAAACTGTCAGCCAACAAGAATACATTCAAGGAAGCGGAAATTCTGGAACAGGAGTGGGAATTCTCCAACAAGCTGGGCAGACAGCTCGAAGGGGGGGGGGGGGGTGACGTGGAGACGGCAGAACAGTTTAGCTCGTTGACATCCAAGTCTCTTTCTCGTCTGACAGCGCATTTCGAAAGAGAGCTGCAGCGCAGGCCAGACGAACTTACTGGCTTTGAAATGGAGAAGCGATACAAGCAAATCTTGGACTCCGTTCGAGTCCCGCCAACGGAAGCTGTTCCGTTTCTCCAGGATCCTTACCCAGCGATTTGAGAACTGCACCGAGTACAATATCAACCACATTGATTTGGACCAAGATCAGCTCAACGACCTATACGAGTCTCTCATTGTGTCGGGACATTTACTGGTGGAAACATCTGGTGGCGACAACACGGGTATCTTCATTATTGCTTCCCCTGCTTTACTGCATCGACCAAAGGACATTCAGTCACTCCTTACTACGTGTTACCACGCGGAAGAAAACCCAGAGGATCCTTCAAACCCATATGTGCTGATCATCCGACCCGACGAGCCTCTGTTTTGGACTGGCAAGACGATGAACGCAGACATTCGAGCACCACATCTCGATGTGAAGCCTGGCAGGCTGAGACTAGTTGCAGATGGCTCACAGCAACGCCTTGCTAGCGCTAACGCATCCTTCCTGCATTCCATCGGCACGGATCTGAATACTTTGATCGATCAAAGGGCCAACCTTCCTCGCGTCAACCAAGAGTTGCAGAAGATCAAGAAAACTGCATTTAAACTTTCCAACACTATTATGGATAGTGTTGAGATTGTGAGAAAACAGACAGCCGGTCTCGACTGCCAGGACTTGATTCAAACGTGTTTCGCTTTTGCTACCGAGTTCGGACAGCGTTCCTTGCTATACATGGATTACAACCGACGAGCTATGAACAACATCAAACTCACAAGACTCGCCTTGGATTGGGTTAGCTTCATTTGCGATGATTGCGTGGCTTCGGATCGCAAAACCTTCCGTTGGGCTGTCGTTGCCCTCGAATTCGCCATGATGATGACCAGGGGACAGAACATACTGTCGATCAGTGATGAGGAGTATTCGAAACTGCGATTAAAAGTGGCCGGATGTATGTCAGTACTCATCTCACATTTTGACATCATGGGCGCCAGGTCTACAATTGCTGCTCAGGCAGAGCGACAACGGCAGAATGCACTTGCTGGCAAGTCTCTATGGGATTCAAAGAGCACGAAGGATGACGAAGAATCCATCCAGATGACCCAAGAGAGATGGATGCAAATGCTAGAGGAGATCGACATGGTTCGAAAAGAAAAGGAAGCTGAACGCCAGGCCCTTGGAAGAGTGCTCGAAGATTCAAACGAGGCCGACCGAGCGCTTACGAATCTGTCCTCTTCAGCCACGAATGTCACCGTGCGATGGCAACAAGGACAATTCGTGGGCGGTGGCACGTTTGGATCTGTTTACGCTGCGATGAACCTTGACTCCGGACACTTCATGGCCGTGAAAGAGATTCGTCTTCAAGATCCTCAACTTATCCCCACCATTGTCGCCCAGATCAAAGATGAGATGGGCGTGCTTCAAGTATTGGATCATCCGAACATTGTGTCATACTACGGCATCGAGCCGCATCGCGACAAGGTGTATATCTTCATGGAATACTGCTCTGGTGGCTCGCTCGCGGGGTTGCTAGAGCACGGTAGGATAGAAGACGAGACGGTTATCCAAGTCTACGCTTTGCAAATGTTGGAGGGCCTTGCCTACCTCCATGACTCTGGCGTCGTGCATCGCGACGTCAAGCCTGAAAGTAAGTACAAAATATGCGATGCAAAGGTGGGGCTAACGCGACGTAGACATCTTGTTGGACCACAATGGTGTCATCAAATTCGTGGATTTTGGAGCAGCCAAGGTCATCGCAAGACAAGGTCGTACGTTGGCTGCCGAGCATGCGGCCACTCGGCAAGGTCGTCAGTCATCAATGACTGGAACGCCGATGTACATGTCGCCGGAAGTCATTCGAGGCACCAATTTAGGCCGTCACGGAGCGGTCGATGTCTGGTCACTTGGCTGTGTCATCCTAGAGATGGCCACTGGGCGACGACCCTGGGCAAACATGGATAACGAATGGGCTATCATGTATCACATCGCTCAAGGGGATCCACCTCAATTGCCCTCCTCGGATCAACTCAGCGTGGCAGGCATCGACTTTCTGAAACGATGCTTCGAACGCGACCCCTCGCAACGCGCATCCGCCGTGGAACTACTACAGCACGATTGGATCATGAGTCTCCGAGCGCAGTTGTCGCTAGAGCCGCAAACGCCTAGCAGCGAGACTTCGAGCTCTGGCCCAGGTAGTGCTATGACCTCACGCCAAAATTCCGGGCTTTATGGTTAAGCCAACATCTACTCGACGATATACACGGAACTGCAGGCTGACGCGTTTTGATTTTCTTTAGATACCCGCCGTTTCTCCTCCTCTAGTCCCACATAGCCGCTCAGCCCCGTCTCCTAACTCTCGTCATCTTACCGTCCGCGCTTCTCTTTCCTATTCTATTTCCGACGCTTAAGATTGATATCTACTTTACCGTTTCTACATGCCTTATAGCGCATATTGCGGTTGGTCACGTTGGCCTGCGTACCATACCGCGTTGCTATTGCTCTGGGATGAGCGAGGGGCGTTTTGCATTAGCGATGGAGTTCCTCGTTTGGCCTACTATCGAAAGTGG
The DNA here is from genome assembly GCA_009805535.1 of Laburnicola sp. JP-R-44. NCBI lineage: Eukaryota > Fungi > Ascomycota > Dothideomycetes > Pleosporales > Didymosphaeriaceae > Laburnicola > Laburnicola sp. JP-R-44. The sequence goes on from SELF01000041.1 coordinate 284,784, forward strand.
AAGCGATTTTTGCAAAGGCCAATCTTGTAGTACATAATATTCTCTGCCTAGCCTAGCTAGGCGGGTCCATAGCAACAATTCGGCTCCTTTATTAGGAGCATGTATATGCCCATGTCATGCTCGCAATCGATAAAAAGTTGTCTGTGTCTACTGTACCAGAGTATCTGGGTAGGCTTTTCGGCTATAGGTACATGATAAACTGTCGACGGCACAGCTATCATTACTCAAGCATCACGTACCATTCTAGCAGCATTTGTAGTACTTGTTCAACCCAGGCGGCGTATAGTTGGGTTCGACGTCAGAGCGCGGAGGTCCGATCACGTGCCAGGACATCGGTGACTTTTCGGGCGCAAGTTTCGCCGACTCCTTCGACGCATACAACCTTTTCCTGAGTACCCCGCCAATGCCCCACCATCCTGTTCTCTGCCAAAACACTCTGCGTCGTGCCGGCACGTTCGTACTTTCGCTCCCCCGAAAACATACGGGCTTTGCCTCGACCGTAGCCTGCAGACCACTTTTACCCTTTCTTTGGCCGCGCAAACACTCGACCACGACAACAACACGCGACGAGATGGGGAAAGAAGGGAAGGGCAACTTCCAGCTGAAGACGCCCAAGGGCACGCGGGACTGTATGCGACTGAACCGAAGCATTCAGCAAGCCGGTGCTAATTGAGTTGCAGGGTCGGGCACCGATGTTGTTCTTCGCGAACAGATCTTCTCAACCATCACCAGTGTTTTCAAGTACGTGGCTCTTGGTAGCAAGACATAGAAAGCGCCATGCTAACTGAACCGGTAGGCGCCACGGTGGTGTCACCATAGATACGTACGCGACGCTCCCGCCGTCTTCCTTCCACCTCGCTGACCGGAACTAGACCCGTGTTCGAATTGAAAGAGACGCTCACGGGCAAATATGGAGAAGACAGCAAGCTCATTTATGACCTCGCAGACCAGGGCGGCGAGATATGCTCGCTGCGGTACGATCTTACCGTTCCGTTCGCGCGATTCTGCGCTCAGAACGCAGTCCAGAACATCAAACGATATCACATCGCGAAGGTCTACCGACGAGACCAGCCGGCAATGACGAAGGGACGCATGAGAGAATTCTACCAGTGTGATTTCGATATCGCAGGCCAGTACGACCCCATGTTGCCGGATGCGGAGATCCTGAGGATCGTCAAGGAGGTGTTCGAGGACCTGCCGGAGTGGAAGGGGAAGTTTACAATCAAAATAAATCACAGGAAGATCTTGGACGGCATCTTTCAAATATGTGGCGTGCCCACAGACAAGATTCGGACGATAAGTAGTGCTGTGGATAAGCTAGACAAGGTAGGCAGAAATGACGCGACTCTGTGGAGTTTGATCGCTAATATCTGTAGTCGCCCTGGGAGGAGGTTCGACGAGAAATGGTCGAGGATAAGGGCTTGGACCCTGAAGTTGCCGATAAAATATGGACGTACGCGCAGCTAAAGGGTGGAAAGGATGTGGTTGAGAAGCTCCAAGCAATGCCCGAAGTCGTCGCCAACGAGTCTGCAAAAGAAGGCCTTGAAAATATGGCCCTCCTCTGCGACTACCTCGAGATCTTCGATGTTATGCCTGCTCTCTCAGTAGACATGTCTCTCGCCCGCGGCCTGGACTACTACACCGGCGTCATCTACGAAGTTGTAACAGAAGGATCAGCTCCCTCAGCATCAGCGAAGGATGTAGCCAAGAAGGAGAAGAAACAGAAGAAGAGCGCCGATCCGGATGAGGACAGGTCAAATGACCCTACAATAGGTGTTGGGTCTGTCGCAGCAGGTGGCCGGTACGACGAGCTGGTTGGTATGTTCAGCGGCAAGCCCATCCCTTGTGTCGGTATCTCTTTCGGCGTGGACCGCATCTTCAGCATCACCAAAGCTCGCCTCGATACGAACCAGGTCATCCGCCCCACCGAGGTCGACGTCTTTGTCATGGCATTCGGTGGCGGTAAAGAGTTCAAGGGTATGCTGCCTGAGCGTATGGCAATCGCGAAGCTGCTGTGGGATGCTGGAATCAAGGCGGAATATCTCTGGAAACAGAAACCCAAGTTGCAGAATCAGTTCAAGGCCGCGGAGAACGGGAAAGTGCCGTGGGCAGTCATTTTGGGCGAGGACGAACTGAAGGCTGGTAAGATTAAGATCAAGGAGATGGGCTTGCCTGAGGGACACCCCGAGAAGGATGGTGTGATGGTTGAGAAGGACAATCTGGTTGTGGAGTTACAGAGCCGCTTCAATGGGAAGACGAGTGTTCCCGACCGGACTGCCGCATAGGTTTCCTTGACACGTAGAGGAGACTGGTGGAGGACGATACGCCTGTCTTGTGGACTTGTGTCGTGGGAGTTCCCTTGCTGTGGTTGAAAAGAGAAGCATTGAGGGTGGAGTTTCAAAGCAGATGTACGTGTAACAATTAGACAGGTGCGAGATATCCGATAGAGCAAAGTCATTGAATTTTCAATCAGTGTGTAAACATTCCTTCATTCAATATTGTACCACCGTCTACCGCTCGATATCTGTCAAAGTGCTGAGACATACAATCTCGCAACTACTTGTTGCGACCTTGCCGATCTTTCGTATGCGGTTTCTTCTGTGATAACCCAGATCCAGGCGCAGGTCCAGGTGACATCACAGGCTAACCAAGACCAGGCCTGCCCAGCGGCTGCCCCATAATACTACTAATCAACTCCTCCTCGATTATGGCGCACTACAACAGTCCTACACTGGAGGCAACGCCATTGCTATGCTATCCAGCGCCACCGCCTTTAGTGTACTATGCCTACACCTATTATTGACTTGCAGTTGCACATTGTACTTTTTAGGCTCGTGCGTTGTGATGCCTTGATTGCCGAGGCGCATGTCGATGTCTTTGTGGATGGCATTGCTTTTGAGGGGTGCGCTTCTAGTTGGGGATGTCTTGGATCCAGCGTTTGAGAAACTTTTTGTAGTTTTCGCCGCCGCCGCGGAGGGTGGGTGTGGGGTGTGGTGGGTTCTATTGGGGAGGATGTTGGGGGATGCTGGAGGGTGTTTATGTATGTTTGGGTGGGGAGGGGGGATGCGTGTGTGATGGGGTGATTGAATGGGGATGGTGAAGGGGAGGTTTGACAGGGAGTGTAATGTAATATCCAATACAGGCAAATTTGAAAGGCGTAAGAAGAGACGTTGGGAAGGGACGTGAAGTATATCAAGATGACTTTTCCTTCAAAGCAAAAAGTCTTTGAAATTTATCTGTGATGTAACACCAGCATGCATGAATGGCATGAGAGACAGCATGTTGAATATGCCGTGAAGAACACCGTGATCATTTGGATTCAATTCCGCAAATTTGAATGGGTAGTGTGTGTTTGTTGCATTCACACGTAGGTGCGCAGTGTTTGCGCAGCAAACAGACTCATCTTCACTACATCCAAGCTACATCCCCCAACACAAAGCCACACTTGTGTTTAAATTACCAATATTACCTAGAATGTTCGCACCAGCCCAAGTCAACATGAACCCTCAAGCCGGGCTACTGTGGGAGTCTCACCCGCTGTTCGGTCCACGACCCAAGTGGCTCATCGAGCCTGACCTCCAGATAATCACAGAGATTGCACAGCGCGACATCTGGAGATCTAAATTGTAGAAGAGGCACCATGCGTAGTGGAGTCCCCTGCAACGGCGTAAAAACAAGGTCTACTCGATTGAATGTGGCCGCAAGGCTCGCCATGTAAGTGGCTGGCAAGCTGTACTTATCGCACATACGCTGATCCCATGTCTCTGCTAGGTCCTGCGCGTCACCCTACCTGTTAACCAAAGCTCAAAACGATGAGCGAATGCGCCACAATTCGATATATTCTTGGCCATACGAGCATTCCCGTCCCGCGAGTGCTGTCCCACCAGGCCACGAACAACAACGACCTTCGGGAGTTAGGCTACGAGTGGATGCTGATGCAGCGCGTTGAAGGCGTATCGTTGCACTCACGATGGCGTGAGATGTCGTGGGAGAAGAAGAAAGTGTTGGTGCGGAACATGGTGCAGTATCTGGCACAGCTGTTCAAGAGGCGCTTCAAGAGGATTGGAAGTTTGTACATGTACAAGGACGTCGCGGACGTTGCTACGCGTGATAACCTGGTGAGGGTGTCGATTGAATGCTCGGAATATTGCCTCAGTGATATTATCTCTATTCCCTTCTTCATCGATGACCATCTCGGTCGCGATGTCCCTAGAAAGATATTCGGTTCAAGCCGCGAGTGGCTAGCAGCGCGTCTCCAGCTAGCTCTTGTCAATTCCCCAAATTCCTCATCGGAAGCGACCGCGATACTCTCCCTGACAAAGCAGCCTGTGCATACAAGGAAGAAGACGGCACCGAACAAGTACGCGAGTATTACTGGGGGCAGTTGGAACAATACGAAAGGACCCAGCTGTGGGACTGCTTTGTTGAAGAAATGGACCGAGTGTGTCCAGAGTGGCTGAAGGTGCACATAGGGAATACAGAGAACTGTATGAAAGCTGCGAGTTGGATCACATGAACGCCGACTTTGTGACGCCTATTGATTATTCGGTTGGTCAGTGGAGGGTTACACGGTGGCTGGATGATATCGATGCTGGTGGTGAGGTTGACAGTTAGAGGAGCGTCATCTGGAGGCGGATGCAGGCTGGATGAGGGTTTGAGATTGTCTCTTGGGCGACGTTGTGGGGTGTAGAAGGGAATGCGGATAGATGCTCATCGTTTGAAGAGTCTGGGTTTTGACTCTTTTGAGATCGTTATTCTCGTGCTTGTTGGTTGAATTGCGAGCGAGAATTGGGATGCGTGCACAGTGAGATAATCCTTCGTGATATCAAAGAACCGAGGCCGGCGCCATGACTCGGAGTCCCCTGTCTGTCACACTAGATTAGATATCCCATGCAACAAGAGCTTCTCCTTAAGCTCATTCACGAACCGTTACAAATTATAATAATCGCCATTGCAAGCATAACTAACAGAAGCTTCTCTTCCTTAACGGAACTCTCTCATGGTCATCCTCCTTCTTTGAAAGTTGAATCGGAACCGTTTGCGGCTCATGACGGTCACCTCTAGCCAGTACCTCACCACCCACTACCGCCCCCTACCTTGTGTCTCTGCTTAGCACAACACCTTCGAGCAGCATACATAGACGTTATACCCTCGCCCTACTCTTCCAACCCACCCAATACACCCTCATTGTAATCTGTGCTATAATCCCTAGCACCATAGCTGTGCCTGCAACGATCCACACCCCTGCATACTCTTTCTGCACCCTCGCCGTGCTTAGCCCCACTGGGGAGACTTTCTCAAGTGTGCTCCCTGCAATCGGATTTCCGGCTAGTCCACCAAACGCCGCAATGGAGTAGCCCATGCCAATTCTAGTGCCATATTCGGCGGGGTCCTTGGTAAGGTTGGCCATGATGATGGGAGGGAGGAAAAGAATGCCTCCAGACGCAAAGCAGTAAGCGATGGCGATGACGACGAGGGTAGCAAAACTGTGTACAGCACGGAAGCAATAGAGGGCCACGGCGGAAAGAATGGTCGAGACAATCAGAGTGTTCAGGCTGCCGTACCTAGATCGCGATAAACGAATCAACTTTCAGTATCCATGGAAAACATAGTAAAGGTAAAGGAGGGATGAAATGCAACAAAACATACCGATATGCGCAGATGGAGGGAAGGACTCTCCCAAATATGGAGGCAGCATTCATGATGCTTACTAGGTAGAAGGACATAGTTTGCCGCCATCATAAATATAAAACCTAATCGACACTTGCCTTAGATGGTCAAGGACACCATTACGGTCGGATTCGTAAGCTTACCAAGAACTAAAGAGATGTATTAAAGATCTTCGTCGTGTGGAGATTCTAACCAAGGTCGAGTCCGCACTATATACAGAGAGGAGTAAAACAGGAGGCACTATAACCTAGTACCTAGCATATAGTAGTAGTAACAAAATATATATAAAATAATAATAATTTTGTTATTAGCGTTTTATATAATAGTATTGTTAATAGCAGTTAATAGATAGTCTACTATTTAGCATAACTAAGTTATATGTTATCTCTTAACTAGTAGACTATCAGAGAGCTGCAGTAGAGCTATACGGAGTTATAATTATAGTTTACTATACGCATATTATATAAGTTTGCCTACTTTTATAACATTTATAATATCTAAAAATTCTTCCCCTTTAATATATATAATACTAAGTCTTTTAAATCTAATTCTTTAATATATATAGTAAGCTAGCTTTCTAGTGTCCTAAAATTAAGTTATCTAATACTTGCAGTTAGATAGCTGCTAGAGAATTTAAAACTAGCATAGATAACTAGCTAGGTAATATTAGCTATCTAGCCTACTTACTATAAGATATAGTTAAGGTAGGCCTACTAGAGGACTAGATTAATTACACTATTCTAGAGGTTATAACTAATAATTTATTTAGGCTATATACTATCTTTACGCAACTTTAGATCTTTAAGTGTAAGACTATCCTTTTATATAAAGGCCTAAGCAATAATATAGCAATATTTATATAATAATAATAGCTCTTTACTATTATATTATTAGCAAGGCTAAAGGATAGACTAAGATATAGTAGTAGGCGACTATTAGAGGAGAAGAGGGTATTCTTTATACGTTACTAGAGCGCGCGCGCGCAGCTATAGTAGGAGAAGCTCCTAGTAGTAGTTAAGATCTTACGGGCGCATAAGGATAATAAGAAGTAAGGGCGGTGGCGTAATAAGGGTAAGTGTAAGTAGTAGTAAGAGGAGCACAGAGAAGATAGGCAGTAGTAAGGTCCTAGAGGGTAGTATATAGCTCGCTAGTTGCGAGGGGAGATTTACTATAAGAGAGTAATAAAATAGTTAGGTTAGTTGCTATTATAATTATTATTATTATTGTTGTAGTAAAAAATATTATTAAAGAAATTATTAATTACGTAATATAGTGGTTGGTTAAACAGCTGGCCTAGGATTACGTGACATCACGGATTGACCCTGGGGGAGAACTAAAGAGATGTATATGGGTTCTTTAAAGTATCGAAGGTCTAGCAGTTGACCCGACTTTTTGTTTGATCGCCTTGGCTTGATCACGATAAATGCAACCACCTGCGTGATAAGCATAACAAGCGCATAGGCTCGAACAGACCAGCTAGACCCAATATCTTAAATGAGCCGTTTGAGCATGATTGGGCCGTATACTCCCCCTGCGGTTCATGTTAGCAACAAACAACCTTGTTGGATACCTCCACCATAGATAGAATGATGAATCCCTACGTGGATTGACACGTACCAATAGTGCTTCCCGTGGCAGCAATTCCGGCAGCAATCATTCTCTTCTTCTGAAAATATATGGTCAAGTTTGCCAAACTCGTTAGGAGTAGCATACCGCTCCCGACGCCGACGCAAGCTCCTTGTGATAATAGTAGCTGGTAGTATTTTGTGCTGAAGCTGGTCATCAGCATGCCGAAAACTTCCAGACAGCTACCAATTGCCATGATGTGCCTCAAGTATCCGAAGTCAAGCAGTATCCCAGCAAAGACGCCGGCAAACATCATTAGGAAGGTCTGAAGAGATCCAATCCAGGAGATGGCAGAGGAGGAAGTGGACGGAATTAGGGTAGTGGAGTAGTAGGTTTGGAATACACCAAAGGTGGATGTTAATCCCCTAATTGTCGGCTAGTACGTGGATCGGAATCGGTGAACAATTTGGTTACCAGCTGTTCATGAAAAGAAACCAGCTGGCAAATACCTGAAGCCAGTCTAAGCTTCCACCATCGATCCTAGGAGTCAGTGTGCTCTGGTCTGCTTCCAGCTGCCTATCGTCCATTGTGTCATTCCTGGTTGGAAGGGAAGATAAAATGGGTTGATCCTTAACACAGTCCATATTTCAGCCTCTTATTACATAAAATAAGTTCGATAAGTAGAGATGGGCTACAGAATGGAATATGAAAGAATTCTCGTTTACATATTCTTTTCCGTATGGAGCACCCTAGTAAGTAAGCACTTACTCTTTTCGACACTGCAAGTTTAACGAAACTAACAGGAACTATACTGATCCACACGCAGGATAATAAGCAATCGTGGGCACGGCACGGGAATAAGAGTCCAAAGGTTACCTTTTACAAAATAGCGTTACTAAGGCGGTAGAAATGGTTTTGAGTATGGAAAAGACTAAGTCTAGCTGTTTGAGTGGCGAGAGCGTTGTCCTGGTATGCGACATAATGAAGCTGGTTTACAATTAGGGACAGGGTTTGGAAGGAGATGTGAGAACTATCAACGAATAAGTGCAAAAATGCGAAGATAGGGTGGGGTTCCCTAGAAAATTGCTAGGGGTATGTCGTCCATTTTAGGGAGCGGCGCGTGTGCGGCGAGGTTCGCCTCTTGCCTTTAATAAAGGGACAGTGGTACCAAAGTAAGTTAGGCCCCAGACCCAACTATGGGGCCCTTTACGTCTTGCATCTTACCCTATTATATCTTTAACACCGGTTAATTGTCCCTCCCATCTTAATATTATTTTGGTGTCTGGCGCCCAGCTGTGCCACTACTTGGCAGATCGCAACCGCGTAACAACGAATTATTAACAGCTAGTATCTTATAACCTTATAACTAGCTGCCCAAGCACAGCTCGCCTTTAAGTGACTTGTCATACCTAGCTACCAAAGCAATTTGATAAAAACGATCCGCCTATTATGAGTTAACACGTGCGTCTAGGAGTTGACCTGAGCGAAGATCATACAGGATCTATCATTACCTCCGTTATCGTATACATGGTCCTCTCAGGCTTGAGTGTCATCGTAAGTTTTGCCTCCTGATATCTGAAGAAAACCTCTATCGCAATACCAGACTGGTTGATCCTCGGCAGCCTTGCCGGCGCATGGGCGATTTCTCTCATCATTATCCAAGGTAAGGTCGACAGGCTTACCCTTATGCTATGGAATCTGCTTACTAACAATACTGGCAGCGGCAAAGAGAGGTTTGGGAAAGCATGTAGAGGTCGTCGGAATGGCCGGTGTTTGTGAACTCCTCCTCCTGAGGTATATCGGCGAAGTCTTCTACAGCATTTCGTTCCCGCTGATGGGTATTTCCATCTTTGTGATTATGTGGGGGATCGCGCTTCTGCTCGTGACTATCTTCTCGTGTCAACTGATCCATGGATTTTGGGATCTTATGGTCAAATCTAAGTGTGTGGACTCGGAGACCTTCTGGGGAAACAGCATCCCTAATATCCTGCCGACATCCTGATCCTGTGTTTGCCCGTCAATGAGACCAGACAAGTTCAAATGTCCCGCAGCGCAAAATCCTCGCCCCCACACTCACCTCTCAGGGAATCAGAAGCTAACGTATGCATACGCAGCGTCATTATCGCTAGTGGGATATGAATCTACTACTTCCTGGACATGGATCTCATGGACGTGACATGGACCTACCAAGGCGTCGGACTATGGACCGCCGTGGAAATCGACGTCGCCGTCATCAGCGCCTGTCTCCCGTTGATCCGCCCCACCCTCCAATTCCTGATCCCCTCCTCCGTCATCTAGTATGTCTCCAAATCGCGAAGCACCCGAGATACGGAGGACAAGACCGAGGAGTCCTCCAAGGCGAAGATTTCACAACAGAAACCGAACAAATTCGACCCGAAAGACGACTACGAACGCCTCGTCGAGTACCCGATGCAGGCCTTGACATCAACAAACATGTCTCGAGCCTAATCACACTGATTTTTTGGCGGAGTGTGGGGAGCTGTTCGGCGCACAGCGTTGACTGCGGCACATGGAAGCAGGGCAAACATATCCGTGCCAGGCGCGTTCGCCAAGAGTCCGAAAGGCGAGTAAGTCACTCAGACTACCACATAGGTCAGGCCGTGAAGTAGAAGAAGATAGTTCACTTCCCTCCCACACAATAAAAACAACCTCAACCTTAAACTTCACTCTTCCTCTTTATGATCGGGCCACCGCAGACGCCATATTTTATTAACCCAGCCCATGTAATCTTCTGACGTCTTTCCTCGTTCTTTTTCCATGTCCATACACTATAGTCCTATCCAGTTCTATTACGAACGCATATGGACGTTGAACAGAGAGAATTATGACTTTAAGAAGGCGGAAAGAACGGTTTGAGACGACGTCTGGAAATTCGATCTTTGAGTGGGTTTTGGGTGTTGTTTACGAGGTTTGCAGACTGCTGTTGTTAGAATATCAGGGTCGCTTTACCTTTGGAGACATTCAAACTTTGTCGTGGGTGCGAACAGTGAGTTATGTTTCAAGCATCTGATACAAAGTGTATGATTGTACTTCAATTACAATATTGCCCCTTCCGTAATCATCTCACAGTAACTGGTTCATTGTTTTCCTGTAAACTTCCGTTTTCATCATCAATCGTTATTCGCAAATTCATTCGGTGATATATTTATTGGCTGTTGCATTGGCCGAATGAATGAGACTGACGCAATGAAGAGGGGCTACAGGATCATGTCATCGAAATTCTCAGAAGGTTTGCTGGCTTGCCCATGCTGCATTCGCTGATTCCATTTCTCCCCTTGAATTTTGACCCACGAGCTTCCAGATCCTGACTGCGTGATTGTTTGTCGTTTGTGCCTACAAGCGAAATTCACCAGCGTCGATTGTAGATAGATCCCATAATAAGTACGCGATTGATGACTGGTGGGCGTATAGGTTTGTCGCCCGATGGCTTGATGAGATTGATGGAGGCGACCAAGTGTACAGTTTGGGAGCTGCGAAGCAAGACTGAAGGTGATGGGTGGCAGAACAGATATATGAATGAAATCCTTCTATGAGTGCGCCATCTTGGAATACTAGCATCGAGTATGCCTTGTTCGAATGCGAATCATTATACAAGAGGACAGTTAAGCAAGGCATTACTTCGCGCTTTCTGTTCCGGATGAAATAGCGAGCCGAGACCGACCCGATGACTCGGAGACTGGATGAATCCTACGAAATAACGGATCAAAACAGGTACTTCGAGTTAGTCCCTGAAACTACCATTAGCTGGAGAAAGCGTGAGTAATCATGAAACTGAGTCACTGGGCGGCGGCGCAGCAGAATACAACTGCAGCGGCACCTTCCGGTGAGGAGACCCGAACTTCTCGGGAGCAACAAACCGAAGATGCGATGCCGTTGAAGGAAGCCCTGGAGGAAGGAAGGAAGGAAGGAGGAGGAGTGTATCGGATGGAAATAGAAGCAGGCCGACCCGAACGCCTGGAACCGGGAATCCTTGCCGGGACCTTTTCTGCTCAACACCACGTCCATTGGCCCCCAGCGACTGTTCACGACGTCAACCGGTGGTCATGCGCATCATAAAGCCCGTTGACCGTATGACGGGCGCCTGCTTGCCTCGCAGCAGTCATGTCGTGAGGCTCATGTACGCGCACCAAGGCGACGCTGGCGATATTCTCCTTCTGATGCAAGCCTGGGCAGCGAGGTTGTGAAAGGCTCCGAGCGCACTGGGCACAGCCCGCGATGCGGCACCAGCGGCCAGCGTCCCACCCTCCGAATCGGAACAGGGAACTTACCTAGGACCACGGCAGGCCTGAGTGCTCACGAGACGGGACAAAGGCTGTGCTAAAAATGCAGTGAGACCTTCCTCTTCCATACATGCAGCCTTCGTTGTGAGCGCCGGCGACTCGTACGGATTCAGAGGTGCACTCCTGAACCTCCAATCCAACTGGAGCTCTGCTTGTGATGATGGCGTCATTGGCAAAGGAGAAACGCGAAGGCCTCATTTCCTTTGCTTAGCAGCTGAGCATCTTTACGGGGGCTGAAGGATAGCTGCAGCCACGTCGACTAGGAACAGCAAACGGCCCGCGTCATGTTCAACTCCCGGCTGCGTTTTGCGTGGAGAATTCCTCCCGCTAACAAGTAGTCTGTGCCACGGCCTCATGCAAGACGCCAGCCTTGGTCACGACAACACTTCCTTTCCATTCGCCTGATCCTGTGTAGGTATCAAAGCTGTGCGAATCATGCTAGTCGGACAAGCGGCTTCGCTCTCGCCTTGGTTTCATTTGAGAGACATGCTCCTCCACACGCTGAGGCTGTGTTCACTCCAAACCAAACCCAACATGAACCTGGACGCCTCCTGGTAGGTTCCTCCTACAAACTAGAGCTACGATCCAAGCGTGTCTGAGTTTCATCTCGGCCACGAGTATAAGTGGCGTTGATGACTGGCACCTTTGCACTGAGCTTTTCTTCTGAAACAAGCTTTTCTCGTATTCTCGGCTCGCACACGTTTTGAGGCGTGATTGGGAGGGAGCGACGTCTCAGCTGTGGATGCCTATATGGCTTCTCACCACTCGTACGCCTTGATCGCATCCAAATCGTATAGACGGCATCAACATACCCTCAGCTCCAGGCTCCATCCAAACTCCAAAGCTAGGACGATAGAACCAACGTCATCACTGCATAAAAGCACGCCAGGACCATTGGTTCACTTCCCCAAATCCAGCCTCAAACCAAGATCCAAACGAAATGGCCCCCATACCAGCAAATGACCAACAACCCGACCAACCCGCCGCCAAACCAGACAGCAAAACCTGGAACACGGCCACCATCGTCGTGGGCGCAGTCTTCCTCTTCCTCCTCGTCGCCTTCATCATAACCCTGATCGTCTTCTGCTTCATCAGAAGATCACAGCGCAACAAACTCCCACCAGAACACCGACCAAAACCCTACCGTCCCTTCCGCACAGAATCAACCGACAAATCCGCCCTCCTCGCAGACGTACAACCGACCCCCGACGAAGACAGATCGAGCATGTTCAGCCGCGAACGAAGCAGCGTATCACTCTACGTCGACGCCGAACCCGTGCACACGCGAGCGAGCATGGACACCGTCAACTTGATACCGCTGCGCGTCACGCCTCCAGAAAGACAGGAGTCGTTGGCTGGCGAGGTTAGTAACGGCCGTGGAGTTAGTAATGGCAGCGGTATTAGCGCATCCAGCAGCCGATATTCGAGGGGCAGCATCATAAGTCTGAGCCCGATTCAACCGGTTGAAGATGGGGATTTGGGCGCGAGAGTGACCAGGCCGCGGAGCACGAGCACGTCGAGTGTGAGGTATTATACGAAGAGCTCGCCGGAGAGTACGACGACGCCTCAGATACCGGTGCCTAAGATTGTGCATACGCCTTCGGCGTAGAGAGTACATGGCAAGAAGAAGAAAATCATCGGATCCCATATGCTAGATGGAGATTTGCGGTGGCGTACAGAGAGCGGTTTCTTGTAGTCGCTGGGCTTCCCGATCGAGAGGATTCTCTCTCACGTTCGAGTGTTTCGCTGCGCCTCATTTGCTCCCTCTCTTCCTCACTCAGATACACTCCTCTACCAGCTTTACCCTACCGCGTTCCTAGCGCAGTCCATATACCCCTCCTTTCGCTCCTGTCCTGCATAGTACAGTCGAGCATCGCAATGAATAAAAAAGGAATATCATTTTACCTGACCTCCCTACCAATCCTTTCGTGCCTGTGAGTCATGGGTATGCGCGTTGTACATGCAGCGTACAATTTTTACACTATTCAGAACCACATCTCACCCAGTGACGGTTGGCCCGGTCAATCAATTCACCGCTCAACATCAATCCATCCCAACAAAACATCCCCGCCCTACCTATCCACATGCATCCGCGATTGGTCCGCATACACACATACATACATACCCATCTGCCCGAAATCCGCAAGGCAAGCCACGCTGACGACCGACCCGCATGCAATGCAATGTATGCGTGTAACAAAACGGCAGGTATGAATACCAGGTGCTCATGCTCGGTCAAAACAAGGCTTCTGTGTCTTGTAAGAAAGACGTGACGTGGTGGCACGGCCACACATGCATGTCTAGTTGTAGAATCTTATTTACTACGCCGCTAAACCGGCCATGTACCAGCGATGCATTTTCTAGATGCTTGAATGTAGTGTGTTATGCTTGTTGCTTGTTGTGCAACGCGCCACATTGTGTTGTGATATGCGATTCAGTACTTGCTTAATTGATTAGTCCACAAGAGACAAGAGGATGCAAGCAACAGATGGTGATTACAAGAAATACCATAGCGACATCGATGCGAATTAGCATCAGCCCAACCAACCCCCTTCGAGCGACATGCAGATGCAGATGCAGGTGCAGGTGCAGGCACGCACAGCCACGCCGGCCCGTACGCACATCACACATGAAACACTGCACTGCGTGCGTCGCGCTGCTGTACCTCCTTCCTTGTAAGTTCCCTGCCTAACTAGGGACCCATCTCCCATCCAATAACGTCGCTGAAGGGATAAACAAACAACAGCAGACACCCACAAGAAGATAAGCACGCATCACACCATCCACACCAACAAATCCAATCCCCAAGATCAAGAATAAAAATAAATATTACCATCTGCCAAGCAAAGTACCAAGGCAGCAAGCAATGCTCGCCATCCATCCATCCTCGCCTTACACAAAAAAAGCAGGACGCAAAAAAACGTCCAGGGTATCCATCGGAAAGCCAACATCACTCCCAATCCAAGCCACCCTCCATTCCAACAACCCAACATGAGAAAAGTATAGTATACACAAGAAAGGAAGAAAAAAAAAGATTCAAATACCTCAACCATCGTCTTGTGAGCGCGGTGGTGGCTGTGCTAATAGAGGTTCGTCCTCGTTCGCCTCCTCCATGATGCCGTTCGTCTCGTCCTCCAGCATCGATGGGGAGACCGATAGCAGAGGCTCATCTTCTGCTATATCCATGTCGCCGTTGACCATGTCATGCTCGGCGCTTGCTGCGAGGGCCCCATCGACCTCGTCCGTGACGTCTTCGATGCTCCCTCTTCTTGCCTGCATCTCATCTAGAAGGTCCATGCTCTGCTCCGAGGTCGTGGAGTCATCTACGGAACTGTGATTATTGCTTCGCTGCGGCTTAGTCTCACCGACCCCGATTCCGAGTTCCCTCACAGCACGCCTCATGCTCTCTAACCTCGCCCGCTCAGTAACCACCATCTTCTTCGCAAGCTCTTTCAGCGCTTTCCTGCCCATCTCCACGCGGTTTTCTTGCCAACTAGCAAGCTCCTGCGCAACGACTTGCTGCGTGTATCGTAGCTCTTTGCCTAGGCTTGACAGCTCTTCAGTCGCACGTTCCATCTTCTCCTGCGCATCACGCTGCATACGCGAGCGGGCATCGTCAAGAAGACCGAGTGGCCAGCGATCAGACCGGCGCATAGAAAGATGATGCCGGTCGACGGCTTTCTGAGTCGTAGACATGGAGTTGATAAGGGTCGAAGGACGGTTCAGAGCGGTGAGGATCGCATTGATGGTGCTGGATATGGCGTGCATGTTATAATAGAAACCGGCCAAAGGACTCGCTTCACTTTGAGTCAACGTTTTCGTGTAGCGATCTATAGCTCTCAGGTGAGCTTCTGGCAGGAAGATCAGCGAGTGCATCGCCGTATTTGCGAGCTTCGCCGCATCAGTGAGATCCGAAGAGGCGGAGCGCATCTTGTTCGTTCGCCGTAAGACTGATTTTGATGCATGATGCAGTGAGCGTACGGACTCGCGCGCATGCTGCACAAAAAGTTCAACTTCCCGGACGTCGTAAATGGGAACATATTCTTCGCGGAGACGTTCGACACGAAGTTCAGCCTTACGAGCCGATCTCTCTGCGAGCATCAACGGGTCCATGTCTGGGACGAGGAAAAATTCCCAAACCATCTCATGTGTCGAGAAGGTAGGATGCTTTAAGAGTATCTTGAGAAATGCGTCCAGCCGTAGTTGGATATCACGAAGGACAGATCGCGAAGGTCTTGATGGTATGAGAAAAGGCGAGGCAAGGTTGTTGATGGCTGGGAGCCAAGACGCTGGATGTTCCTGCGCTAGCCATTTCGCCAGACTCTCGAAGTCTTCGAGTGAACGACGGCAGGTGGTGACTGTGATCGTGGCATTCGGGTTCGGTGCACCGGATTTCACCACAAGCCGAATGGTTCCGTCTTCAACAAAGAACGACCGAACGACCGTAGTTGTTCGGCCATCAGGACCAGGCTCATTTGATAGTAAGACCATGTCGTCTATCCTATTGCGAACCTCGTCATCTTTGGCGAGTTCAACGGCTGTAAGTCCCCTGACATCCTTAACACACAGATCGACTCTTGGGTCCTGAAATAGGACACGGACTAGCTCGATGCGCCCGTATTTGCTGGCTACCATGAGCGGGGTGAAATGTTTGTCGTTAGGAGCATTCGGATCTGAGTCGCACCGGTACAGCATCTTAACTGCGATCTGCGGATCGGCAATGATGTGTAGCAAGCTGTTTCCTTTATTGTCAATATGCTCATCTAGATGTAATGGTTGACCGTCATCCTGAGCTCGCGTCGCAGCGTGAAGCGCCCTATCGATCATGTCCCGGTATTCATCATGGTCATAGGACCTGCAAAGAGCAAACACTGGAGTTTGTCCGTTCTTATCCTTTAGCCGCCATGGCACAAGGTGGCCGATCCTGTCGATGAGGCGAGGTTGATTGAACAAGTAATGCGCCATGCAGCGGCCTTTGGAATCCTGCTTCGCCAGGTATGTCCTTATAGTCTCCTCCGCGGGGTTATGCTCTAGGATATGGCGGAGCAGAACGTCTGTAGTCTTTGCGTTGGCTATTTGGACGGCCGTACTTAGCAGGGTCGTGCCTTCATTGTTGCAGTCTTCGAGGACAAAATCCAAAGTATAGAATTCAGTCAAGCTAAGCAAGTACTGCAGAGCCTTATCCTGTTTGTTCTCCACAGCCATCATCAAGACGGATTGACCTTCCGGACCCTGCGTCTTGGACAACTTTTCTATCGACGTATCCCCTTCAAGCCCAGTGCCACGGGAATCTAGTGTAGTGTGCGATTGAAATGAAATAGCCGAGGAGCTAGACATACTTCGTGTATCCATTGAAACCCGTTTCTTGGGTCTAGGCCGGTCTGGTAGGTCTGGTAGGTCCGGTGGGGGAGGAGTTGGAGCTCGCTGAAAGGGAAAGATATGAGCTAACGGCCCGTCTTCACCTTTGTACCGAAGACGCGGCGGTCTTTTGTGTCCATGGAACGATCCGTAGTCGCCATTGACGGTAACATCGTTTAAAGCGGAGTAGTCTGAAGAGCTTGCCGCAAATCTGACAGGCCGAGGGTTTTCACGAATATCCTCGTCTTCATCTGAATCAATCCAAGCATCCTCATGGAAAGACTTTTCAGGCTCTAGTACACCCTGTAATGTTGCTAGATCGCCGGTTTTGGTTGCTTGCCACAAAACGCTGTTGCGTCGACTAGCTTTGCGTAACCCTACTGAATCGCGTGCTAGGTACGAGAGTACAGCTTCAAATGTGCTCAGTGCGTAGCCCATTTCGCCGCTCTCCACATCATCTATGAAGATGAAGTGGCGCATGTAAGACAGACGTGCTTGGAGATTCCTTATTGGAGAGCGTATAACGACAATGAGTAGTAGCGACACTAGTGTATCCGCGTTGATTGTGAGCAGCGGATCGTGTTTCTCAGAATAAGATTCGCCGTTTTGGAGGGGCTTCTTTTGCGCGAGGTTAGTATCCAAAGGCGCCTCGGGCATTGTTATGTTTTTTTGTACGGATAGAAGGATTTCTACCATCTCTTGCGGACTGCCCGCCACTCCCATCTTCTTGAAGATATCGACTGCCCTAGATAGCCGCACTGACAGCTCCTGCTTGCCCTTCCGTCCATGTCCAATATCGATGCCTACTTGGGAGATGTCAACATCTACCATTCGTCGCATTCGCAATTCCAGCTCTGTGTCATCGAGCTTTCGAATGTGCTTCAAACGTGGAAATAAAAAGGCATGCAGTTGTTCGGTGATGTACTTTTCGATCATACGCTCTACGATGGGGCCCGTCAAGTCGGTTGTCGCACCCAGCAGAGAAAGTTGCTGCTTGTCTACCATCTGAAACAGATCGATAGCTGCAGTTACCGCAGTCTCCAATGATCTTCGCATCAGGTCCTCCTGGTCGTCTATCTCCAATGTCGAAATGAAGCCATTGGACCCGGAAACGCTGCTATGTAGCGAAAAGGAAACGCTTTCGGAAGAAGAAACCGATCCGCGTCTCCGTGAGCTTAGAGAAGATGTCCGAGATATGTCGGAAGGCGTGGGTGGAAGCGGTTTCTCCAGCTCTTTCCTGAACTCGGTGAACAACCTGTCAAGCCCGGGTTGCATCTGGCGCGCAATCATGGGAAAGTGGTTCAACAAGTCCCCGAAAGACTTCACATCCTTCTTCCGGGGCACTGATTCTATTGGGCCGCTTGATGGGCCGCTCGACGAGCCGGTCGAGGCCTGGTTTGATTTGCGATCATGAGCGAGGTCTGGCAATGAGGCAGGTACTATCGGTGTCGCATCGTACGTCCCTATCAGAGGTCGGGATATGAAGTAGACCAGCCAGGGCTGCGCTTCGAAGGTATCGGGGTTATATATAATATCGGTTAACAGCTGCGCTTGGTGCAGCGTCTTGAAGCCTTTGTTGCTGTAGACGAAGGCGTCCTTGATTATCACCGTCCTCCCGTTCGCTGTCGAATACTGCTTGGCCTTGGCCCGGCTCTCTCTGAATGTGCTTCCATCTTTGACGTGGTTGTTGGGCCCCACGCCGCCTGGCACGCGCAGAACATGGCTCGCCAGGAACTCTTCGGAGCCGCTGAGGTCTGCGTACGAGGCGTTGGTATCGCGATCGCGGGAGGTGAAGAGGACTTCGGTGGTGGGAACTAGAAGGACCTGCGCTGCACGTCAGCTCGTCCTCCAATGCACATGGTAGAAGAGCGCATACGTGGTGCTGGGATGGCGAGCACTGGCTGGGGAGAGTGCTACGGGAGAAGGCCCGCAGGAAGGGGTTCAGGACCGGAGGCATTCAATCGACAAGCAGGGAACTCGCAGCGCTTTCATCCGACGCGGACCATGGGTCCTCGCAACGTGCACCGGACGGACCGCCGGCAGGAGGGCTGGCGGCAGCTGGCTCGGTTCGCGAACGGCTGCCTGGGTCTGGAGAAGGCGGCCGAGTACGGGGAACTTGCAAACGCGCGGGTGGTGTAGGATGATGCTTCGAAAACAGGGAGGCGCGGACAACAGCAGAGGGCGGAAGTCTGGAGGCGGAGATGGCCTCACAGCTGGGTGCTCCCTCGAGCTTGTGAATGGGTGCTAAGAACGTATCCAGCTAGCGCCTGCGAAGCGTCAGGAACGTCCGAACGTGGCGTCATCGCACCAGTTGACCTCGACAAACATTCAATGCCCCTTTTCGCAACCTTGCCACCATTCGCTCCATGTCAATGTCATCCAACACACGAGATGCGGGCGAGTCGGGTTGGTGATATAGTGTACAGTGTATAGTTTATATTAGGTATAGATGGTTGCGGTTCTCGGCGAGAACAACCCAACGAAAAAAAATACATGTTTGCACTGTACGACAAATGCTCGAGATACAGATAAGAAAAGAAATGCAGAATGCCCATCAACACCCCCTGCCAACGCTTCTAGTTGCCTTGCCAGGCAACGAAAACATCCCAGACTCCGTACAAATAAAACCTAAATGCAATGCACGCTGTCATAGCCCGTGATCATAGACTGAAAGCCCACCCAATTCTCCTGTGCAGCTTCCTTTCCGTAGGCATCGATTCGATGCTAAAGTATAGTAACAAGTTTGTCAAGTTACACGGCAATCCCTCTCTTCTTCCAGCCCCCAGGGCCCCTCCAAGCCCACAACCAGAGGCCCATGGCAACCCATACTGACACAGCCATCGCCCAGAAGGTCGACGCGTAGCAGCTCTTGCCGTAGCAGAGGACATCGTTTACATCGCGTTCAATGCCTGGTTCGCCCATTTCCGCATGCTTCTGGTACACGGTGGCGTAAATAGCGCTCCAAACCGTCGCTCCCAGCGCGGGGGTCATTGCGAGAATGCCCCAGTTGGTGCCAAAATTTTCAACGCCCCAGACGACGGAGACGACGATTGGTGTGAGGGAGAAAACGGCACCGTAGCCCGAGCCGATGAGAGCGGAGACGACGGCGAAGCGAGGGCCGTGGTTTTGCACCCAGCCACTGGCAAGGAGAAGTTGTCCGATGGATAGGATAAAGGCAAAGGCGAGGAGAAAGGTAATGCGTGATACTGAGAACCTTTTCTCCTGTGGTGGAATGGAAGACATGGAGTTGGCGACCGAGTCTGGGCCACGGCGATGTTGGTGTATGGAGGATACGGGGGCTAGGATGTCTGAAAGGGTGCCCGTAACGAGTCGGGCTACAGTTGAGGTGATGGCTATTATTGAGACGTGGGTTGCTGGTGAAGTGGCTGCTGAGGTGTGAGGAGGCGACAAGGTGCCAATTATAGTTCCGAGATTGTTGATAAAAGCTTCTCCGGGACCAGTGACGAGGAAGAAGCCAGTCGCGAGCCACCACATGGTTGGGTCGCAGACATATCGCTTTGTTTCTTCGTTCAGCAGCCATGTCTTTTTACGTGCCTCCTCTTCGGCCTGAGCTTTCAGGCGCTCCGCTTCGGACTGGAGAAAGTCGAACGTGGAGTCGGATAGATCGCGAGCTTCCATGGTGCCGTAGCCGTGGTTGTTTGCGGCTTCGGTGAAGAACTCGTCGTGGGCCAGCAGGCCGGATCGCTCGAGCTCTTCCACTGCCTCGTCAATCATCTCTTCCTCGTTCATTATTGTCAATGTGAAGAAGCCAACAAGGCCGACAACGAGCAGTGCTATGCCCAGGAACAGGAAGAAGTGGTACACATTGACATCTCCTTTTGAGCCGTCCGGGTTCCTGACATATAGAAGCCGGCTGCCGACCTGGCTCTGCCAGAAACCGCTCAGGCCAAAGGCAGCGATTGGGGCTGTCAGTGCGATGCCCTTCCACTTTCCACGCCCAAAGTTCTTCGCACAGGTTGTGACAGCAGACAGGTACATGCAGCTTGTGCCCATGCCGATGGCTACGAATGCAAGCACCATGACGCCAAACGGCCAGCCATGGCCGCCCGCGGACGGCGGAGGGCCGCTCTTGTACGCAAAGGCAGCGAGCAGGTAGCCCAGGCCGAATAAAAGGCCAGAGAGTGCGGACGGGGCGCCGGGCCCGATGCGGTCGCAAAGGTAGCCAAAGGCGGGCACTGGGAGGTACATGCCGAGCTCGGCAGTGATGCTGACGATGTTGACCTGGAACTGCGTGTAGTGCAGCTTGGACTGGAAGAGGTGGCCGTAGAGAGAATAGGCAGTGATGCTGCCGGCGCAGAGGCAGTTGACGAGGGCCCAGATGAAGCTCAGCCATCGGACGGTCTCGCGCTGGAGGTGAAGGCGGTCCCGTTCCATGATGCCCTCGGCCACCTGCTCGAAAAAGCTGCCGCCGTAGCTTGTGTCCTGGGAATGACGGCTGGAATTGCTCCCGCTGGCGGGCTGGAGGAGGGGGCGCGATGGGTGGTAGTCGAGCCGGTCGATGCCATTGCTGCTGTTCCGCTTCGAGTGAGACGGAGACATGGCGGACGGCGGTTTCGGCCGCGTGTGACAAGGTCGCGTGGGATGGGCCCCAGGTTCACGGCATTACAACAACACCATGGCGATGCGTAAAAAGGGTGCAAACACGGGTGGTCTGATCCAAGGTGCACAATGACGGCGCATTGATGCGAGCGGAAGCCTACTGCTCTAGTCGTCCAGAGACAATGAGCGGTCGGACTGCCTACATACTTGGTGACGCCCTAATTGGCCCAAGCTTTTGCGATGCGCGACTCCGTGCCTCCAAAATATCGCCCATAGCCCACGCCAGCCTCCAGACGCGTCTCCAACGCACCCCCACCCACTCGACACCATGGCGCGCCCTCAGCCCGCCCACGTCAATCTCTCTCCCGCCGAGCTGTCGTTCCTGCGCTCGACCCTCACCCAGTCGCCGCCCATCCGCTTCGACCACACCAAGGGCCCGCGGGACTTCCGGTCCATGCGGGCAGAGCACGACGTGCTGCCTGGCGCAAACGGAAGCGCGCGCATCGCCCTCGAAGACGGCACGGAGGCGCTGGTCGGCGTCAAGGCAGAGGTTGGGAAGTCGCAATGGCGGCCTGCACCAGACGACACGCGGGGCAGGAGCATGCTCACGGTATCCGCGGGCGCCGTGGACCCGCCCGACACGGACGAAGAGGACGACGGCAAAGGGAGAGGGCAGAACGCCTGGATCGAGATGAGCGTGGAAATCCCAGGCTTCCGCGACGACGACGCCCTGCCCGTCTTCCTCTCCTCGATGCTCACCGAGAGCCTGCTGGCCAGCGGGGAGCTCAAAGACCGCCTATACCTCAACAGCCGCTTCCACTGGAAGCTGTACATCGACGTGCGTCGCTCCTGCCTGATGCGCGCACACACACGCTGACGCTTTCCCAGATCCTCCTGCTCTCCCCGCCGCTCTCGTATCCGCTCGCACTGCTCTCCATGACCACCCACCTTGCCCTGCTCACCTCCCGCCTCCCAGCTTTAAAGTCGGAGAAAAACGAAGACCCTCTTTTCGACGACGACTGGGAGGCGTCGGTTTTTCTGTACCCCAAGAACCAGGGGAAGCGCTCCGTCGATGCTCCAGAGGACACGCCGCCCGTCATCGTGCTCGCCATGGCTGTGGGACCAAACATCATCTTCGACCCGTGCATGGAGGAGCTTGCCGTCGCCGATGCAGTGCTTGCAGTTGCGTGCGCGAACCCGACTTCCCCGTCCGCCCGTGCACGTGTGGTCTCTGTCCGGACCATTGACCCTCCATCACACCTTACGCCTCCAGGTATCCCCAACTCAATGAATTCTGCTACTGGCGGAACAGTTCCCACATCGAGCGCCGAGGCCTTGACTCAGCGTGAGCTTCTCGCGAGCTCTGGGGTTTGGACCCCGCCGAGGGGTGGAATGAAGCGAGGTCTGATCTCTCAAGTAGTGAAGATGGTGGTCGAAGAAGGTGGGGTAGCAGAAGAGGTCATCGGCGCATTGCAGACCATCGAGCTCCGGTGACGAAGGAGAAGCCCCCCGGTGACCGTGCTCGCTCATTACAACAGCGCTCTGTTGGTTTCTCGACCCACAAATCACAAGGTCGGCTCTGAAAATTAGGCCGCTTCATATCTACGCTCGGTTCGATAACACGCTTGTACGGCCGAGAATGTCTGGACAGTGGACAGCCATTCGCATCCACTGCCAAGTATCAGCCCCCGGCCATCAGTCACAGAGTGCTAAAGGCAGCTCAGGCCGCTCGGGCCCCTCTACGAATAGATATTCATGAGTCAGCCCTCCACGGTGTTTCACACTGTTGGGGGCCGGACGAAAGGCCCAATCAAAAGAGCGCACATCGCTTTTCATTTGCCAATCGCAAAACCATTGTGCAAGAAGACTGCAGCAGGCAGGGAGCCTCAACCTCGTCAAGTTCAGCCTCGCATCTACAACCATGCCTAGCCCTTAGTAAATAACTCCCTTTGCCGTCTCACTTGTTCCTTTGCTCGTACGCCTCTCCTCTTTGCGATGACGCACCTTCGTCCATACCTACATACCCCTCTTGCACAACGCGACTTCCCACGATCCTAGCTTCAACACCTCCAGCTCGTCGTTGACCAAGATGTGGTGGGAGGTTTGTGAGAGAACCCACTGTGGGTTCTGGGTCAATCTTGGTCAGTTGGCTTCCAGTTTGACGTGCTTGTTCTAACCTTCTCAGATTCCGAGTATAGCTATGGTTCGACGTTGACCCTACCAACTCAGTGGGGAATAATCCTTACTGCTTTCCGGGCGCTATTCGTGAGACTTAGTGGCGGCTATCTCTGGTCGATTATATGTTTTGCCCTTCATCAATGTAAAGCATCCCCTGCAAACCAAGACGACATCCACCATCAGATACAACTTGTGCTTCGCAATACAGATACCGAAGCCAGTCTCTGGTGGAAGCTTTTCCGGGTGGGCGTCGCACATAAGGGCTTGAGACGTAACGCATATAGCCCACAAATTCGCGACTTTTAGTGGTTTGGTTGTGATGGCGAGGTACGGGTATCGCCGCAGTGCAGGATATGCTCGCTCTTGCTACGCCCAGACCAGCGACAACTCCTCCAACGCCTGCGAAATCTATACCCGGCGGACCTTGAACTTTGCCGTCAACCGCTCCGACTCGTGTCCATTCGAGGGCGAACTTTGCAATGGGCCAGCTCTCACTTTGGATACGGGCGTACTTCGATCTGATATTGATCTTGGTATCAATACACGACCGGAAAATGCTGTCACCCTGCGTAGAATTCTTACATGTGTGCCGATTGACGGGGATCGTTATTCCACAGACTGGGGCACTGCTGAAGATTTCAACATCAGTTCACTGATATCAGAAGAGACATGGTCGAGAAACAACAACACAACTAAAGGCGACAAATACAAATGCTATAGGCTCGGATTAGACAACGATTTCGATCACCCGATCTTCTGTACTCCGGAACTGGGTTTAATCTATGGTGATGCTCCTTATGACATTGGGTGAGTGATGCTATATGTTGCAGGGAACTTGGATCTCTGCTGACTAGCCCAGGTCTGTTTCTTCCTTCGTCAATTACACAGGTTCCTATGCGCCGATATTCCGACCGATCCCCGAGCTCAACCTTACAGACGCCGATGTCACTTTAATAAGTCTCATAAGCAGGATAACATGCCCTGCTAAGATTCAAGATCCCTGGTTCGATGCTCAAATTAAGTCTTCTGCGGGCAATAACTATAATATCGAAGGATTCAGAGCAACCCATCCGAGATCTTTCGTCGGATGTCGCCAGACCTACCAAATGTGTACCACAGATGGATCACATTGCTCTCCCTTTACTGGACTGTACGGCATTCCCCATGAAGACGAGGATTTCATGCATCTGAGTGCGACGCAGAGGGCTGTTTTCCAGCTCATGTGGAAAATGAATTGGTGTATGTAACTCCGATGCTTAGCTTCCTTAGCCGTCACTAGCGCATGATCTTCAATAAAGTCGCCCAACTCAAGTTCCAGCTCATTTTCATCGGCCGGGAGAACCTCATCGCGAACGACTACCTTTCGGACGGTGGCTCGCAATTTGGCATCTCGGCCGCTCTCCCGGCAAATCATTGGCATAATGAGGTTTTGAACTGGACGAACACGTCCCTAGCCGCACTGCAATGAGCCGCGCCCGCCTTTGCCCGCCCGCCCGAATTCGACGTCGGAGAGGGTCTCCCTATTCTCAAATACATCGTCGAGCCCTCGAATCCAGATATGCAGCGTCTCTGTCACAGTATCAAAATGCGCTCCAAAGCACACACCTCCTTCAGCGTCCCTTGACTTTCCGTGCTCATCGGCATTGGGCTCTTCATCATCATTGTCAACATTGCCCTTTTCCCAATAGTCGCACACTGGCAGATGCGCAGCGCAAAAGGCGCGTACAAAAGGCTTGAGTGGGCGGAGAGTAATGCGTTTCAGCTG
The DNA here is from genome assembly GCA_009805535.1 of Laburnicola sp. JP-R-44. Lineage (NCBI taxonomy): Eukaryota > Fungi > Ascomycota > Dothideomycetes > Pleosporales > Didymosphaeriaceae > Laburnicola > Laburnicola sp. JP-R-44. Next base: position 310,182 of record SELF01000041.1, read on the forward strand.
CAGCGTATGGCGGCTGAGGGGAGAGGTGTGGGGCCTTGGTCGGGCAAGGAGAACGATGTGCCGTCGCCGGTGGGGCAGGGACAACCATTTAATTTGATACAGATGAGTTTGGGGGAAAGGGACGGCATGAGCGTGAGAGGGCAAAATAGTAATGGGTACGAGGTTGTACGGACGGGAGACGAGTTGGAGATGCAGAGCTATGGGGTCATGAGAGAGGGTGGGGGAGCCGATGGGGTGAATCGGATGGATACTACGGATAGTAAGAAGCAGCTGTTGGGTACGTAGAGGTGCGGGATCAGATCAAATTTCGTACAGTAGATGCATGCATGCATTTTAGCCAGCTGGTGGACGCGTTTCCAAGACCAATATGCTTTTTCGATGTCGTCAACACATGTCATTTCCTCCCCTCCATGCATACTTCCTAACACGACCACACCCTCCACAGCACAATCCTTATTTCGTTGTCCTCCCATCTACACGAGTTTCAACAGGCAAACGTCTCCGCAGCGCGTATCTACAAAACCAGACTATGTGAGACTACGAAGATGTCAACAACTCTAGCAAAACTAGTATATGATCTATCGGATGCGGGTAGTCCAGCGTTTCCTCTACATCCGATCGGATCGGCTCCATGTCGCTGCACGCCACCTAGGTACTCTATCTACATGCAATGCAATGCAATGCAATGCAATGTTGAACGCAATGCACCCATCATACATGTGCCTAGATAGGTCCGCCTTCGGTTCCTTCCCCGTAGCCCGCTCCCCGCTCCGTCCGACGGCGTTGCTTGTACGCGTCTGACAGACATGTCATGCAAGGAGTGCATCGGCACTCGGCACGGTATCCATGTCCGTATCCGTATCTGTATCAGGCGTGAGCATGTGCAGTATAGCCAGCCCTGTCTAGCAGTCATGGTGTAGCGTCGGAAAGCGGTAGAGCATGGGTCAAGTGCGCTGAGTCTAACGTTGCACAGGAAATGCTGCAGCACGCACCTTCGGATTCTAAGTTTTGGTGGACTGGATAGGTATCTTCACTCTACAACCACTCCTAACTTTTAAAAGCTAAGCTGGTAAAGGGGGGCTCTATTGGCAGTGGTGGATTGGTGTCACTTCGATTTTAAGTAAAGGTACGATGTACCAGGACGTCAAAGACGGTCGTGAACAAAAATAGAAGCTGGCAGCAAAGAGATTCGTAGCGAGCAATCCACTCAATAGCGGATATATTAAATTTTGTACTTTCATGCGCCCACCGGGTGCCCCGAAACACAGCAGTCTAGATAATTCGGGCGGATCGTGACCGTAGCATACCATGGCATGCTTCCACCCATGCTTTCAAGGCTCGAAAAGTCCAAGCCTGACTGCCTGTTTGTCTAACCATGCCCAAAAGCCTCTTCCAGGGAAAAACTCACTAAACGACTCAACCGGGTGTATAACGCTCTAGCCAGAGAACTCCTTGATGTCGGTCGTCTTGCCCGGGACAAGAGCAAGAGGCACGATACCTGAGACGTGCATCTCGGGGCCAAACACGTGTATGTTGAGGCCGAGCTCCTGGCCGACGTTCTTCATGTTCTTGAGACCCTCCTGGTAGTTGGGACCAGCACGACGGATCCAGATCTGGACATTGTGCTCGATGAGGAGGGGTGCGACTTCCCTGAGAGCGCGGATGACACCCTTGAAGGTGGAAGCAACGTTGGTGAAGTTGGCAATACCACCGCCGATGAAGAGAACCTTGCCCTCCTTGTGCTGAGGAGCACGGAGCATGAGATCGAGGACAGTGCGGGCATAGTGGAAGGTCTGGGTCTCAGTGGGAGCACCAGAGTACTCACCATAGTTGGCGAGCTCGCTGGCGAAGCCAGCAGAGGCGATGGCGTCGGCGTAGACGACGGAAGCACCACCACCAGCAACAAGGGTCCAGACACGGCCGTTGGCGTTGAGGATAGTGAGTTTGAGAGAAGCACCAGTCTTGGCGTCCATCTCGGCGATGTAGGCCTCCTCTTTGCTCATCTCACGGCCGAAAGGAGCAGGGAACTCAAGCGGAGGGCCGACATCGACGGTGGTCTTGCCATCCTTGGGACCAATTGGTATGCCGAGAGCAGCAGCACTGCGAGCGATGGCCCACTTGGCACCGCACTCGAACTCAGCGGTCTGATCGATCTTGCCAGCAAGATCCAGGAAGTGGACCTCAGCTGAGGTGGCGTCTTCGTTGGGGATGACAACAAGGGGGTTGATCTCGAGGTACCTAGAGTGGGTCAGCGTCAATGCCTGAAAACGACGCAGGCACCTTACGTGAACTGGCAGTCGACGTAGACGGCGTATAGCCGTGAGATGAAGTCGACGAGAACGTTGTGGACACCCTTGGGCACCTTGCTCAGAAGGGTGCTGGCGATGGTCTCGTTGGAGGGATAGTTCTTCAGATCGACGGGGATGAGAAGCTTCTCAGCCTTCTCGTCGACGTCGCCGACATCAACACCACCCTCGTGGGTGAAGAGGATCCAGTCACCCTAAAGCGGAAGGTTAGCGTCTGATTGGCAAGAACGGAGCGATAGCCGAGCGCCAACAGCACAGGCGCAAGATTAGACGGAAACGAGCGTCCTGAAACGGCAAGAGTGCGCCAAACTCCCGCTGTAAACGCTGTCACATGCTCGAAACCGGACATTGCGATGAGGTGTGTGCTCTGCGGAGTGGGCCGGGGTGGGTAGTTTTCCCTTCGTCCGAGCGGCCATCGAACAAAATCGCAGTCCGCCCCAGCTTCGCGTTTGCACGCTTCCACTGCGCTGCGGTCGAAATTCCCCCTCCTCTTTTCTTGCTCTCTGTGTGCATTGATTTCGCAGCCGCCGAGCCACGATGCGCCCGAACGCCAAATCGGAAATGTACATACCTCTCGAACCGAGTTGATGTTGATGTAGTATTCTGTGTTTTGCGGGTGAGGCACGAACGGCTCGACCAAGAACTGCCTCAGGACACCGTCGACCGTCTCGACTCGCTGGGGCTTGCCTGCCCTTTCCTCGATCCACTCGCGGGCCTCCGCCCACGTCTTGTTCAGCGCCAACAAGCCGCTCTTGCCTCGCCTCTTGATCAGCTGGTCTGGCTTCGCAACAAACTTGCTTCCGGGAGCCAGTAGCCATGGGTATGTGGCCTCGGCCTGGTCGAGCACGCCCTTGACGTCGGCATCAGCCGCGAAGTGCAGCGATGCGAGCTTGGATGGAGGATTGTGGGTTGCCGGTGCGGGCAGCGGCGTGGGCTTGATCACAGGAGCGCGGGTGAGGTGGTAGTTGATGATGGCCTTGCCGTCGGCCTCGAGAATGGATTTGGCAGACATGGTGTGGAAGGTGGGATGGGACTGTAGCTGGTGAGTGCTTACTCCTGAGCGGCAGCGTGAGGGCAAAAGAGGGGTGGAGGGTTAATCGACGGTGCAGCACGAGGATCCTCTAACAAATTCGCAGAGACGATTCCCGAAGGCGCTCCGGAACCATCGAACGCTGGGGTTTTATCGAAACGCCCCGACTGGGGGTTCGGGTCACGGCTGCGGAGGGCCGAGAAAAACAACCCGGAGGGCGCAATTGCTGGAACGTACCTATATCTCTATGTGGCCGGGAGTCGAAAGGCAGGGTCCTGGAGATCAAGATAAGCGCTGGAGGCAGAACAGCAGCAATTGAAGGGCGTGGGGATTCAGCGGTCTGTATGTTTTTTGCGTGTTGAGCGTCGGCGCCCAGAGGAGCAGCAGCGCCCCATGCACAGTTCGGCGGTGTGGGTCCCCCGGCAGCCAATCACAGGCCAGTGCCCGACAGGAAAGAGCGAACCGGAGCATCGGGCAGGTGCCATCGGGGCACGTCGGGGTTGGGGCACCAGACTGTCAGAAAGCAATTGCTTACGCTGGCGGTTGGATTGCTTGGGCATTGCCGCTACCGCTGTGTCGTACGGCCAGTTGCAGGCTGTGCTGTCTCCAACTGCTGCGAGCGTGCAGTGCAGGTGCTGTTGGGAAGTGGTGGCGTCGGCTCCCCGTTCACCGCTCATGCCGGACTTCGGTCTAGCGCGCCGTGGGACTCCAAAGACGCGCACAGTTTGAGCATCGCCCGAAAACACTCGACTGCCCAAACCTTCGGGAAGCAACACCACGTCTTTCTTCTCACCGTCTCCCCGCCCAACGCCAGACTCTGCCTCTTCTCCCCCTGGCCCCGTCCTCAATAAGGTGAGTCTCCCGCTGCCCTGCCCGCACACATTCCGCTGCCTCTCTCTCTCTCTCTCCTCCCGTGCGTTCTGCCCAGCTGCACCGCCCCATCTTTTTCTGCCATTCCGTCTCAGTGCTCGCTATCAGCACCAAGCACCCCGCCCCGCCGTCTCAATTGCATCGTGTACTGACTGTTCTCTGCACACAGGCTCCCTCCTCCGCTGATTGACTGCCTGCACTTCAACACCTCCGCCCAAAATGCCTTCCGCCGCCCCTGTCAACAGTAGCACCCCCAGCCAGGCGGCTACCTCTACCGACGGCCTCTCTGCAAATGACAACATCCGCCGCTTCGCTGCGCCCTCACGGCCGTTGAGCCCACCTGCCGCTCACACGCTGTTCCACCCGAAGACCCGATGCTTTGTCTAGTAAGACTTTCCAAGAACGCTGGAAAGGCGGTAGAAAGGCGGGCAGACTAACAGCGCAACAGTGGTCTGCAGCCCCGTGCTGTGCAGGGCATGCTCGACTTCGACTTCATCTGCAAGCGCACGACCCCGTCCGTCGCCGGCATCATCTACACCTTTGGTGGACAGTTCGTCAGCAAGATGTACTGGGGAACCAGCGAGACGCTGCTGCCCGTCTACCAGTCCGTAGACAAGGCCATCTCCAAGCACAACGATGTTGACACTGTCGTCAACTTCGCCTCGTCGCGATCCGTATACCAGTCCACCATGGAGTTGATGGAGTACCCGCAGATCAAGTGTATTGCCATCATCGCCGAGGGTGTCCCTGAGCGAGTAAGTGCTTGACATCTGACAGCTCTCTTGGTGCGACTCTGACAGTCCTAGCGTGCCCGAGAAATCTTGTATGTGGCCAAGCAGAAGGGTATCACCATCATCGGCCCCGCCACAGTTGGTGGTATCAAGCCCGGATCCTTCAAGATCGGCAACACCGGTGGTATGATGGACAACATTGTTGCCTCCAAGCTCTACCGTCCTGGATCAGTTTCCTACGTTTCCAAGTCCGGCGGTATGTCCAACGAGCTGAACAACATCATTGCAAACACCACCGACGGTGTGTTGGAGGGTGTTGCCATTGGTGGAGACAGGTACCCCGGAACCACCTTCATTGACCACGTTCTCCGCTACCAGGCCGACCCCGAGTGCAAGCTCATTGTGCTGCTCGGTGAGGTCGGTGGTGTCGAGGAGTACCGTGTGATCGAAGCCGTGAAATCCGGTCAGGTCACCAAGCCCATCGTTGCGTGGGCCATCGGTACCGTCGCTGGTATGCTCAAGACTGAGGTGCAGTTCGGGCACGCTGGTTCGTTCGCCAACTCTCAGCTCGAGACGGCAGCCACCAAGAACAAGACCATGCGGGAGGGCGGCATCTACGTGCCGGAGACCTTCGAGGATCTGCCCGCTACTCTCGCACAAGTTTACCAGAAATTGCTCAAGGACGGCACCGTGAAGCCCAAGCCCGAGCCGGGCGTTCCCAAGATCCCCATCGACTACTCGTGGGCTCAAGAACTTGGCCTCATTCGAAAGCCCGCTGCTTTCATCTCTACCATCTCCGACGACCGTGGCCAGGAGCTTCTGTACGCCGGTATGCCAATTTCTGATGTTTTCAAGGAGAACATCGGCATTGGCGGTGTCATGTCGCTACTCTGGTTCCGTCGCCGTCTGCCCGACTATGCCAGCCGCTTCTTAGAGATGGTGCTTATGTTGACTGCCGATCACGGTCCCGCTGTGTCCGGTGCCATGAACACCATTATCACTACCCGTGCTGGTAAGGATCTTATCAGTGCATTGGTGTCTGGTCTTTTGACCATTGGTTCGCGCTTCGGTGGTGCCCTCGACGGTGCTGCCGATGAGTTCACCAGGGCTTTCGACAAGGGTCTCAGCCCTCGTGACTTCGTCGACACGATGAGGAAGGAGAACAAGCTCAGTAAGTCACCTTCGCCGGTTTCCCGAACCCTTTTACTAATCGAAACTAGTCCCGGGTATCGGTCACAGGATCAAGTCGAGAAACAACCCCGATCTCCGTGTTGAGCTCGTCAAGGAGTTCGTCAAGAAGAACTTCCCCAGCACCAAGCTGCTCGATTATGCGCTCGCTGTCGAGTCCGTGACCACGTCCAAGAAGGACAACCTCATTCTCAACGTGGACGGCTGCATTGCCGTCTGCTTCGTTGATCTCATGCGTAACTGCGGCGCCTTCTCCTCCGAGGAGGCTGAAGACTACCTCCGCATGGGTGTCCTTAACGGTCTGTTCGTGCTTGGCCGTAGCATTGGTCTGATTGCCCACTTCCTCGACCAGAAGAGGCTGAGGACCGGTCTGTACAGGCACCCGTGGGACGACATCACGTACCTCCTTCCTTCTTTGCAGGGCGGCGCACCTGGTGCCGAGGGTCGTGTGGAGGTCACCTTGTAATTTCTGGGTCAGGGGTCAAAAAGGAAGGATATATCACTTGTGGGTTTACGATTTTAGAGTTGCATCAGGCGTGTTCGTGCTAGAAAACACAGCCCTTTACTGGGATAGTGTAGCAGAAGGTCATCGACCTGGAGTGGAGTTTCAACAGGCCTCGAGGCTCGGTGCAGCTGCGTTGCAATCTACTCAGCTTCACAGCTTGACAGTATGAATATTTAATAACCTGATTGAAATGCAAACATTTTACCACATCAACATTGCCCGCGATCATGTGCAGTTGTTTGGTGACTGACGCGATTTCGGTCCACCAAACTTGGCAGCTATGCACCTAGTGTAGTCCAGGTGTTATCCCCGCTGCCAACTGTGGTAGGGTTCGCGTTGGAAGTTTAGCTCGAGCTTACTCTGCCTTGTCTTGAATTACTCTCTAGCCGGCTAACACGCGTCTTTCCGTATGCGATGCAGAAAACCGAGCAAGGCACTTATTAACAAAGCCGCGTGAATCCCGGCACAGGGGACGCGGATGCCGGTACTGAGCAGGCGAAGCACGGCGTCTAAATTTATTCCTCGCTTGAGAGCACGTCAAGCTGCTGAGGGCCAGGTACGGGGTTGGGTCTAGATGACGGGGTCCGGGTGTCATGGAACGTACAGTGAATGCTGCATACCTAGCTAAAGTGGGCTAGCCTGCTGATAGAACACTGGATACGCACCGGTGCAAGGCGGGACAGCTGCTACCAACACCAACACATTGGAGCGCCGGTCCTCACACTATGCCGACAAGACCGGATTAGCCTTCGTCAGCCATTTTTGAATTAGTTTATACCTCAGCTTCGGGTACGACAGCGCTAAATTAAGTCGTCGCCATGGCCACGGAAAGAGCGGGAAGAAGCATGTGTTCGGATGCGGCGTAGACGATGATGGCACGGAACCATTCTTTGTTGTCATTTAGAGTTCCAGAGCTACCATCGTGTCCCAAAGCCATATGCGGATGACCAAGGGACGAACTAGCAAGCAGTATGGACGGGATCTTGCTGGAACTGCAGCTAACCCTCCTCCATGGGATGGTCGAAAGAAAACCTCTTTGTACGAGCTAAGAAGCCACTGGTGATGGATTGCGTCTGGGATAGTGGAAAAGTCGCATGCATCTGGCTTTGAGAGAATAAGTACATCGCACCGGCTGATGTGGGCTCGGTAGTTCTGTGCACCGATTCCTCAATCTCTTATCTCTACCTCTACCTTGTTGTCCGCTGTGTGGGTTCGAGCTACCTTAGCTGAACAGCAGAGCTCCCACATCATGATTGCGCACTTCTTCGCGGTCTTGGCTGCAGCCTGGATGATACAAGCCCAGAACAGCAATGTGAACGTTATTGGAACAGTGGCTTTCATCCGGTCTGGCGAGCGAACACCATGGGTGCGTTCAGGTTTGGAGAAGCTGACTCCTTTGGGCGCTCAGCAAATGTACGAGCTAGGGGAGGCCTTTCGAGGTAGATACATTGATGTTTCGACTAGTACAATAAAGCTGGGTGTGCGCACCATTGCAGGCATGTCGCGGGATCGATTGCAGCCCAATCAGCTATTCATTCAGACACTGGACAAGCCGTATCTCATGGCTTCTGCACAGGCGTTCATGCAAGGATTGTACCCACCTTACAGTCTCAACACTGCCCAGGACGAATCGTCGACCGATCCGATGAGCCTTATGGCAGACAATTATACGGTAGACTTTCCGCTGGACGGATACCAGTATGCGAACATTCAGACTGTTGGAGACCTGGACCCGCAGAGCGTTTATATCAATGGGCATGGGGATTGTCCGAATGCACAGTTGGGGAGCGCGCTGTATCAGGTTTCAGACCAATATCTGAGTACGCAACAGGCGTAGAGAGCATTCTACGAGAGCTTGAATTTGGACTGGTTCAATGGAGATATACCTGCGGGTATGCTGTAAGTCCTCCACCGTACAGCAACAAGCCATTGGTTTCCGGATACTCTACTTGTTTGTTCCTTATCTGGGATATAACTGTGTAAGGAAAACAGTAACTGGTGTTGTTTAAGGAGTAATGAGCGAACTGACCGACGGGATCGCAGAGATTACACGAACGCGTACATCATTTACGACGCCCTTGCCTACTCATACCGGCATAACGAAAACACCTTCGCCGACCTCAACGATGCGAATAATTCCGGCATCTACGACAAAGTGCACTATCTCGCTGACCAAAACGCCTGGTCCCGCTACGGAAACGTCTCGTCATACTCGGACACCCAATCCGCTTACCGCGCCATAGCAGGCAGGACGCTATCGGCTCTCATATACGGTCGCTTTCAAGATATCATCAGAAACGATGGCAATGCAACGAACGGTTTTTCACCACCATTGGCACTCTTCTTCGGCGACTTCGAGCCGCTCCTCTCCTTCTTCGCGGTTGCGCGGGTAGATACTGCACAGCAGACGGAAATGTTCCATGCCATTCCCCCTTTCGCCTCTGCGATGATTCTCGAGCTATTCACCCGAGGGGGCGAAACCGCAGAAGATGCCGACAATCTCTGGGTTCGGTTTTCTTTCCACAACGGCACGGACGATCTCGATGGCACGGCTCCGCAAACGTATTCTATCTTCGGAAATGGGCCGTCCAAGACAGACATGCCCTGGAGAAGTTTCTCGAGCAGCATTTCCAGAATCATGATGAACCCGTTGAGCGACTGGTGCGAGGCGTGTAGCTCCCCGGCTTTGTTCTGCTGGGGCGTGGATAACGCGACTATCGGAGCACTCTCCGTCGCCCAAAACGCTGAGCAGAAGATGGCACCTGCGGTGGCTGGTGTTATCGGTGCCTTGGTTACGCTCGCAGTCGCAGGTCTCCTCTTCGGTATCGTCATGTTTCTGGGCGGCGTACGCGTCCAGCGCGTGCGGAGGGGTAATCAATCTTCTCTTGGTGGGTTCAAGGGGCCTGAGAAGTTAGCGTCAGATGTGGACCTTAGTCTGGCGAAGAACGGTGCTGCACCTGCGGGTATCGTCAGCTTTGGCAGTGCAAATGATGATAAGGCGACACATGAGCGTGTAGGGAGCTGGGAATTGAAAGAGAGGGAGAAGAAGAGTGGGGATGTTAGAGAGGAGAGGGGGAGGGGGAGCATTGAAGCTATTGAGGCGGCGACGGGTAAGCCTGTGCAGCGTATTGAGAGAGTTTAGGCGAGGAGGTGGAGAGGTGAGGTTTATAGAGTGTACATGATATATTGTGCTGGAATGATGGGATTGGCAGAGAAAGGATGCATTGATGTGTTGGGTCCTAGGACAAGCGGAGGCTTTTGCACTGCGTACAATCCTTACTTACGCTTCCAATACCCCTATCTTTAGCTGAATATCATTTTCTCTTCCTCGAGGCCACAATGCACTCGCTTATGAAGACGAGATGCCAGTTGATAAAGGTCTTAAGACTGTGTTAAGAAGACTGGGCTGTCGCTCTATCTGTTTCTAGTTTTTAGTATTCTACGGTTGTGTTTTGTATATTTCCAAGGTTAGGCATAATAGAATACCTAAGGTATGTGTGGTATCAAGACGAGCACTCATCACCCAATCCATCATCGTCAATCCATCCAGTCTAGTACATGGATGTGACTCCAGGCCTGGCCGACCCAGCCCGCCCCGAGCCCGCTCCTGTCTACTAGCCCATCGGTCCAAATCCCAACTCCCCACCGGTGACGTACACACACTTCCAAAGGTCGTTCATATCATCCCATCCAGCTTCAAACGTCTATATATATTTAAACAATACACCATCGCCAGCAACTAAAGGGTGCGTGGTCTAGCGGTATGATGCTCACACTCTACGACTCGCCAGCATAAGGGCTCACCAGCATCGGAGTATGCGTGGATGAACGAGATTCGGGGTTGCAAAATCAGGCCATATTGATGGTGATTGTGAGGCACAGCTCGACGGAGCTTGGGGTGATGTGAGAGACCCAAGCTCGAATCTTGGTGCGTCCATTCTTTTTTTTTTTCATGTAGATTTTGTTGGGCGCTTTTTTTCTCTTTATTAAAGTTTACACTATCAGCTTTAACGTTTGTGATGTCCGTGCCTTCCCCCTTGATCCCCATCCAGTCTAGCAACGACCAATCCAGCCTGCCCCCGCCGCTCCTCCATTGGTTCGTTTCCCCACACGCACACACGTCTTTAAAGATTACTTTTAACGGTTCTATTCTCATCCGAATGTTTCATGTATTTGCTTAAACAGTAAGAAGCTCATAGTCCACTAAAGGGTGCGTGGTCTAGCGGTATGATGCTCACACTCTACGACTCACCAGCATGGGGGTTTACCTAGAATGTCCTGGTTGCCTTCTTCAAGCCGGAAAGTGTTCTAGCGGTTGACGGGCTCAGCTCTCGGAGCTGGAGTGATGTGAGAGACCCAAGTTCGAAACTTGGCGCGTCCATTCCTTTTTTTCATGTAGGTTTTGTTGAGGTCTAGAGGTTGGGGGCTTTTTGTTTCTCGCGCGGAAAGGGGAGGAGCCGGTGAGGGGGACGGGATGACCCTGTACGAGCACGACGCTGAAAGGTTATTGCGAGAATGCTGTAGGAGGGAATTGGTATGTTACTTTACTGTATAGCTGCTTATTTATGCTAGGAATTATTGTTTCGTTTTCTTCCACCCACATGCCTGGACTGCAGTGAGAAATGCCGAAGGCTTGCTCCAGTGTTTGCGGTACCCAACAAATACTTGCACCTATAACACGTAAGAATGCGCATGGCCTACAGCTACAGGACAAAAGTTTGAGTACAATCGGCCGAAACACAGTATTCAGGCTTTTGTCCTAGTACTGGTAGTACTTGATACAATATTGTTGGAGATTTTTGGCTCACTCAGTGGGAGAGAGAACTGGAATTGTAGTGGACTCTGTGATTTCTGTTGAGAATTGTAACGGTGAGAGGAGTACTCGCTGTTAATTGAAATGAGGCAGAGAATACCACGGAGAATATGTGTTGAAGGACCCGTGGAAATAGCTCTCACCAAACCAGAGCAATGCATAACGTGACAGCTACGTCGAGCTGGTAAGATAGCAGGCGATACTATGCGTGACGGTACACTCGCATGAACACGATAGATTTCGAGCCTAGGCTAAAGACTGTAGTGGAACTAATGTGGACCTTGTAGTGGCAATTGACTTTCGCGAAAATTGTGGTCAAACGCGCCAATAAGCCGGACATTTATCCGCAAAGTCAGCGACGAGTTTAGGAGTTTCCTATTACAAGTACTAACTTTTCTGGACAGGAATCATAATAGATTGGTGATTGTAAGGCTCCAGGCGCTGGGGTTTCCAACTAAGCGCCGAGAACTGTTCACCAGGCCCAATTGGCTAACAAGGTGCTACGCGGAATTTGAGGTTGGTGAGCATATCGACAGATGAGTGGGATGAGGATTGGAAGGTATGATACCCACTTGGATACAGTACTAGGCAAAGTCCGAGTACTGCGTGCTACTCCAGGATGGGAAATAGGAAGGCGGAATATACTTAGACTTCTGTCCACAGTTACATAAATCGACAATGGAAACGAATTAGAGAGCGTGTGCTTCTTTCCTTGGCATAAGTCTTTACTCATACGTGTACCAGTTGCTTGTAATGGTGGTACCGAACCTGGGCAGTTAATGACGACCATGATACATTGCAAGCGGCCGGGCTTGTGAACAGGATACCTAGGTATCTTCAAACGACATAAAGAAGCCAATACATATGAGAAGGGGACTTTGCATCTCGGCAGCTCGACGCGTAGTCCTGTAGCTAGTCAGCACGTCATTTGCGCTAAGAAATTTCCCCTTCACGAAAGATGCACGTCGCAAAACTAAAGAGAACCCAACAAACAACGCATATTTGAATACGTTTCCCTTTACTTCTGTCTACTCATCATACCAACCTACATTCCTCCCCATTCATTCAAGCTTCAATTGTCTCTACCGAACCTCCAGTGCAGCAAACACAATGGCAACGTGAGCCCCACCATGCCCCGCCATGCACCCATTCCTCCCGACTCACACCCCAGCAGAAACATCACCTGGCACGCGTCGCTCTCCCGCAGCGAGCGCAACACATACCGCAAGCAGCGCGGCTTCACCATCTGGTTCACGGGGCTCTCCGCCTCGGGAAAATCCACCATCGCCACCGCCCTCGAGCAACACCTCCTCCATCTCGGGCTCGCAGCGTACCGTCTGGACGGCGACAACGTGCGCTTCGGGCTCAACAAGGACCTGGGCTTCGACGAGAAGAGCCGAAATGAGAACATCAGGCGGATAGCTGAGGTGCGTGGCGTTCGATCTGCATATTGCGCAAGTTGGGGGCGCGAGCACGCAACGCGGCCCGCGCAGTGCCACGGAGGGAAGAAGTAAAGCAATACGAGCTAGGCGCTAATATGGGGGTTGTAGGTGGCCAAACTCTTCGCTGATAGCTCCACCATTGCTATTACGTCGTTCATTTCGCCGTACAAGGCGGACCGCGAGATTGCGCGTGAACTGCACGCCGCTACGCAAGCTGCGCATCCTGATGACGAGCCCCTTGCTTTTATTGAGGTCTTTGTAGATCTTCCGCTTGAGGTCGCTGAGGCGCGTGATCCAAAGGGGCTATATAAGAAGGCAAGGGAAGGAAAGATCCCTGAGTTCACGGGCATCAGTGCGCCGTATGAGGCGCCCGAGAACCCCGAGATCAAGATCCAGAGCGATAAGACGAGTGTGGAGGACGCGGTAAGGCAGATTACAGAGTATCTTGAGAAGAGGGGGCTATTGAAGTTGTAATGCGGTGGATGTAGGGGATTGGACTATCGGATATGGGACACGGTGAGGATGTTAGCATGTGGAAGTACGGATTTCCAGGCACTATGTCCACAATGAGCGCTTTTGTTGAGAGATATAGAAGCTAGAGCTCCATGATCATGACATTACAAGAGTTAGAGACTACAGCAAAGTCAAAGCAAAGTCCATTTCAATGGATAGCCTATACTCTCATGTGTCAGTCTATGTGCATGTTCGATATCGAAACCACAAGGCCAGTTTACAACAGTTGAAATGAAATCACGGAATACTTAAAGAAAATTTCGAGCAATCAAAGAAAGCACCCTTAGAAATTTTGCCCAGAACTCTCAGAGCTCGCACTTGGGCTCTGTCCCATACCGGGCTGTATCGGGGCATAAGTCACTCCATCTCCCGGCACCCTCGGTGCCTGAATAGCCCCAAGTCCTCCAGGCATGACCGGTACGGCAAGGTCAACATGCGCCATGCTTCTCGTCGGTATAACCCTTCCTCTGCCACCCGTTCGTGAAACCACGACGCTTTCCTGTGTTACTTCACTTCTTTCTGGTATATCCATCGTTGCAGTAGTACTAGTATCCTGCGATACTGAAGCCACGAGAGTGTTTTGAGACGTCTAAAACGAAACATAAAGAGTGTCGAGCGATGTTGGTACCGAAGAAGCGGGCGTCTCCTGCGCGAACACGGCACTGGTGTGCGTCTCATTCGTGACACCTGGGTTCTCGCTCTGCAACCCTGTGCACCCTCTCCCTCTCCTCACTTCTCCGCAAAACAGAGTTTCGCACGGCATCACACACGGAATTCCTGGGTTGACGTAGACATTCAACGCTTCCGGCCATGTCCAGCCCCTTACACCTGTATCTGCATATAAAGTCAGTATGGTTCGAAAAGGTGGTGACAGGTACTTGTGCATATGTCTCACTTAAGCGAGAGAAAGGATGTCTTTCTCAGGCATATGAAGATACACACACTTTGTACCCGCAACTTACGTACACCCCTTCAGGCCTATCGGTTGCCCCTTTCGTCCTGGCGGACAGGCGCAATAGTCCTTCTCGCACATAGCCCCGGGACCGCAGGGCTTTGCACCTGGTACACTGCACTTTTGTAGTGGACAAGGTGGAGATTCGGAGCCCGCGACGGTTGGGATGTCTGAGTCTTGCTGGCCAGTAGTCGCGTTGTATTCACCTTTTCCAGCAGGTTGCGGTGTAGGTTGAGCATCCGGTGGAGGGGTCGCCTTCGAGGAGAGGGAAAGAGAGCAGCGGAAGTCGCGTGGGCAATGGCTGCAGTTGAGGACTTCGGATGGACAATTTATCCAAGGTGCCGGCGTGATGTTATCGACCATTTGTGCTCGTCCGTTGTCGTTCCACGGCGAAATCGGGTCGAGCGAGATGGGAGCGACATTGTTGGGATCAGGAGTCCACTCGGGATTTATGGTATAGCCTGTATTCAGATCTGGATCTGAGTCGGGGCTCGCTCCGGCTGCTTGTCGAGCTAAGTGGTGAGTATCAATTTTCTGTTTGCTGTGTTCCGAAGTTTGGAAGGAGCGATGCATATCTTGAGCCGGCGAGGAAGCCGCGAACGGGAGGAAGAAAACGAAGAGCTGATAAAGCATCGTCGTAGGAGTAGACTTGAGGCTGGCACATTGCCAGTCAAGCCGCCGAGGCGTCGGTGTTATTAAAACTTCCCATGGCCGATGTGGCCGGTACCACATATGCAAGGGCACATGTCGAGGAGTTGACACAAGGCTGGAAAAATGCACTAGCAGCACGAAACGGAATGCACATGATGCGAATTGAATACTGAGAAATATCGAATTCGCGCACGACTCATTCCTAGATGCTAGATTGAGGCCCATTGTCCCTCAAATGTGCAGCTACCGCTTCTCAGACAGCGACGACTTTACCACTTCTCTACAGCTGGCCTGAGGTCGAGTTCCCACGTGAAGTTGGTCGGTGGTTGTGTGTGCAGGTACCAGTAGTCGTTTGCAATCTAGGCTTGTCAGTTTGAAGTCTCTTTATGATAGAAATGTACGCACTCCATCGGCGCTCAACTTGGCTTCTGGCCCCAGATCCTTTAACCATCCCCTCGTCGCAGGCGTTTCAATCACACCATCGATAATGGCATGGCTAACGTGCACACCTTGGGGTCCGAATTCCTTCGCCAAGCTCTGGCTCAGAGCACGCAGCGCCCATTTGCCTGTCGAGAAAGAGGACATCAAGGCGCTGCTCTTAATAGACGCAGTTGCGCCCGTGAAGATGAGCGAAGGTGGGTGCTGAGACTTCTGCTCTACGCCCTTCAGGAGGAAGGGAAGGGTGGCCTGGGAGAAAAGAAAGCCACCCTTGGCGCTGACATCTAGCGATTTGGAGAAATCGGCTTCCTGCAATTCGAGAAACGGCTTTCGAGTGAAGCCGCCGCTGGCATTGAAGATGGCTGCCTGTATTTCGGTCAGTCTTTACATCTTAATGATGTTGTCCAGATATACATACCGCGGCCCCCACATCTGAACCAAACTCCTTTTTGATGCTTTCCACGGCGTTCTGGATACTCTTCGAATCCGCGATGTCTGCGCTGATACCGACTGCCTTTCCGCCGTTTGAGTTGATCTCCTCCGCGAGAGTCTTGAAACTATCGGGGTTCCTCGCTAGCAATACTACTGGGTATGCAGACGCGAACTTGCGCGCAATAGAGGCTCCAGTACCAGCGCCGACACCGGCGACGATTGCAATCAGCTTCGAAGCCATGATGAGACAGGTGACGTTGTAGGATTAGACAAAGAACTTCGTAGAGGGCGGAGATGAGTGTTTGAGGGGAATCGAGGACTGAAGCTCACTAGATCCGAGGTGTTTAGTAACCTGCTATTACTGTTGTGCAATGTCGCGTCGTATTGCACGATGCGGACCTGGTC
This sequence comes from Laburnicola sp. JP-R-44, assembly GCA_009805535.1. NCBI lineage: Eukaryota > Fungi > Ascomycota > Dothideomycetes > Pleosporales > Didymosphaeriaceae > Laburnicola > Laburnicola sp. JP-R-44. The sequence goes on from SELF01000041.1 coordinate 326,458, forward strand.
GGAGACCGAAGCAACGTCATGATTATTAAGCGAGCAGCATGAATGTTTGAGCTGCACACCTTGATTGTGACCGACCGTCCATATGTAGATGAGTTGGAGGTACATTTTAATACGAGCCAATCAATGCAAGGTAATTTACATCAACCGGAGATGTTCCTGGAAAGTGGGCAGCGATCTAGCCAGGCGGTTTGAGGTGCGACTCATTATCTGTGCACAGCGTTCAACAATGTAAAAGTATGCCCCCGAAGAGTCAGTAGCCCTGGGAAGCGTCACGGAATCAGATCGATTTGATCCCAAATTTCTTCCTGGGGCTATGTACACAACATGCACAGGAGATTTGTTCCAGTCAAGTAGGCCGTGCACGATATGACAGAGAGACATCTTTCGAAAAGGTAGATTTCAGAGAAGGGATCTATAATTGAATTGAGTTCCCATTTCCAGTTTAGTTGTGACAAAGACATCCATCGCTTATCAATGAAAGGTTATGAAAGACGAGTCGTCGGACGGGATCATTCTACGACAAGGCTTGCGGTAGTTCGAATTGCAGCTCGAACTGCCGACTCTATGACTGTTTAGAATGAAGCAAATGCTCATATGTGCAAGGAAAGTTGAGGTAGGTTTGCTGGCAAGCCGCAAGAGCAACGAGTCGACCAGTTAGCTGTGGCATCGACCTAACAAAACCTGGCTATTCAATATCGTTCACGAAAATATGTTTCTCCCCATCAAACCGCAAGCTTCATCGATAACTCGGAAACGGTCTGCAGGCGAGCATGACTTCAAAAGCCATATCAATCAATCTTCGCTAGTCGTATAACTTCATGCAACCATCGAGAAAGGCTGAAAAGTAGATATACTAGCGTGTTGTGATGCATCGAAAAATCGATGAACCCTGAGGTGAGGGCAAAAGGCAATTCACGTTGCGCTCAAGGCGGCACCGCTTCTGATCGTAACCCAAGTCGTTGTTACATGCCATCATAGGCCTGTCCATTGCCCAAGCTCGGTTGATATAACGCCCCTACTTTTCCATGCACCGTGGCATGTTCGGAAGTGGTGAAGAGATGTTATGCATTCCGTCCGCTCGATGTAAAAGAGGTACAGCCCGCGCCTAATTCCCCGGGCATCCTAGCCATGATATTGTCGTCAACCAGAGAAAAGCATACCATCGTCTATGCCTCCGACTTCTTCTTCTGAAGCTCGCGGCCCTGGCTTATCCTTTCCAGGATGTTCTCACGGTCCTGCTGCGCGTCAGTGCCCGTTGTTGTTACGCCATGCCCTCCACTGGCATACCTTGTCGAGCTTGAGCTTCGTGACAACGACCTTGGAGGCGGCGATGGGGACCGGGACGGACTGGCCGTTGCTCTTCTCACGGACGACTGCGAACTTATGAGCGTATGTCGAGCATGTACACACTATTGGACGAACCTCCGTTGATGTGAAGCGCGTACTTGAGGCGGTAGACGGAGGCGACCTTGCCCTCGCGGCCCTTGTGTGTTCCACGCACAATCATGATCTCGTCCTGGTATGTTTAGCATCGTCGTAAGCCACGCGTGGTTCGGAGTTGCGTACGTCTTTTCGGATCGGGATGCTGCTTAGGTTAGCGGACATATTGCCAATCAGGCTTGAGGAGAATTACCTTCGCGCGTTGTGCTTCTCGCGGAGTTCCTTGCTGAGCGGCGCCTAGTATCGTCAGGAAACGTCCCCCAACATGGCTCTTTCTCGGGCACGAACCGACATGATCACACGGCGGACGCTGCTGGGAGCGCTGAAGTGCGCCTTCCGCGACTTGCGGCGCGAGCTCGCGACGGAGTTCTGGACCTTGGTCATTGTGCTGGTGGTGTTGACGACGGTGGTGTTGTGGACGATGGACTTCCGCAGGCTGGCAAAGTGTGTGCGGTCGAAAATTGAAGCTACCATAGTGATTCGCTTCGCTTGCAGTGCGTACGCTAGCCTGAAGTCGACTAGCGCTCCGCACTCCTGCATCACGTGATCGGGTCATCCTCGGTCGTACAGCCTCTCCCTACCGTGGCGCGTCGCGACTTCCGCGTCTTGATACTGCACCTACACTGTGTCTCAACCTGTCCCGATTCGCTGCATCTGTCCGATCCCGCTGTAGGACATTGCGCGCTTCCGGCACTCGCATCGACCGCCTTCGTTTATCCAACTCGACGTTTAGCCACCACGACCCACGAGTCGCGACCCGTGACCCGCCATTTTGATGCGCCTGCCCTACTCCGCACAGAACCGGTCTTAAGTAGAGTCGCGCCTCTCTCGCAGCTTGTAGCCATGGCGTCGAACAACTACAATCCGTACAACTACCCGTACCAGCAGAGTTCGGCGCAGCAATACTCGGCATATCAAACGGCGCCTGCCTCGAACGACCTCGCTCAATCGTCGCGTCAATACCAGCCCGCACCTGCGACTTCACAGGCGGCGGATTACATGTCGTACCAGGGCCAATCCTACGGCGGCCAGGGAAATGCATACGGTGGGCCCCAGGACAATGGATGGGCCGGAAATAGCTATGGTGGCAACCGTGAGACGACCAGTCGCGCTGCTGAGGTCTTGCGAAATATGAGCAATACGACGTATACGTCAAATAATGCGACGGCGGTGAGCCAGCCCGGATTCACCGCAACAAACGCCGCCACTGCCTCACGTTACTCGAGCAACACTCCTCAAGCGCAGCACTCTCACCATGCCCCGCAAAGCCACACGAGCTCATCCTCCTACGGACAACCGCAGTCACGGCCCCGCAGTGTGAACACAAACCGTGGACAAGCTGCCACTTCACGTGGACTACCGTCGCCGGCAATGGCCGCTGGATATCCGTCTCAGCGGGCGTCGACTGTCTATAACCAGCAGCCGCAGCGGCCGGCAAGTCCAGCGCAGGCGCAGTATACTCATAACACTCAGACGCCAGTGACTTCTGCGAGGAATGCAGCCATGACCGCCGCCACACACTACAACGACTACACCAACAGACAGCTCCCGAATCTTGATGCCACCCGCAAAACCTATGCAGCTGTCTCTTCATCTTATAGTTACGGAGATACACAGGCGCCTACCCCCGTTGTACAGGCACCCACGAACAATGTTACAGAGACTTACAACCAAGGTACAATCACCGTAGATCCAATGGCCGTCTACGATCCGTGGCCCGAATATCAGCGTAAGCAAGAAGCACTGCGAGCGCAAAAAGCTGCCGAAGATGCGGCTCGTGCAGAGCAGGAGCGCATCGCAGAAGAAGCCCGGCAAGAGGAAGAAAGGAAGAAAGACGAAGAACGAAAGAAACAAGAAGAAGAGGAAAGGGTACGCATGGCAAGCATAAGTAAATCAAAACAAAAGAGTCGCAAGTCACAGCAACCATCAGCCGCTGAGGTTGGCTCCTCGTCTTCTGCCGGTGCCTCAACTGAAGCTGCTTTTGGCGATCCGATGGAGTCGGAAATCCGCGCACTAATGGCGAAGATGCGGGAGTTCAACAGCAAAGACCCGGCACTACTGGCACGTATCTGGGAAGAGGAGAGAAGGGCAAAAATTCCCAAGTCTCCTACTGCTTCCAGCAAACCTGCATCCCAAGCTACTGCTCAAGCAGCCCAGCCCAGTGCACCTCAAGCTGGCAACCAGAAGAAGAAGGCTGCTGTGAGAGAGATACCCGCCGCCGCCGCCGCCGCGAAAGTGGTGACACCGGTTCCAACTCCACATATGGCAAGACCAGCACTGCCTCCTACAGTTGCGTCGACGCGTGCTGGCGGGAACACAATCTGGCCCCCAGAGAAGAAAGCCACATTAGCAACAGCGGCCGCCACATATCTAAAGATCCAAAACCCTCAGATCCCCCTGGAGTCGGATCAAATACTCAACATGTTGGACGGGAACCCTTCCTATATTGAGTTATGCGAGCAATTGGAGAACATGGGCCTGAAGCTAGACCGCGCAGCTTTTGCAAAGAATTTACTTACTGCAGTACCAGACGTAAATTCTACGTCGAGAGCCAAAACCGTGCAAGGCCCCAGTACTGGCACGGTGGCTGCAAGGGCACCGGTCGCGCCTCCAGCCATCATGAAGAGAGATATTGGCACACCCGCAACTCCGGCCGCTAATTACGCTCCAGCAGCGCCATCTCCGGCATATCCTGCTTTTCCAGAGTCTGCCAATTCGGCTGCTCCTACACCTGCTCCTGTCGCGGAAATGGTACCCATCAAGCCAGAATTGAAACGTCCTGCCAACAAAGAAGAAGCCGCTAGAAAGCGTGATTTCAACGATCTCATCGATCTGACGCAGGTAGACGATGACGACCTAGAGCCGCCCCCCAAAAAAACGAACATTGTATCAATGTACTCGTACGCTCCCGCTGGTCAAAATGCCCACGACTACATGGATCTCGATGAAGGTCCTTCTGCCAACTTCCCCATTCCGGCTCGTGCCACTCCGCAGCCTGTTGTTCAGCAACCCGACCCGCCGGCAGCTCGTGAGCTGCGATACACTGACATCGTAGAGCCGCTGGACCGCAAGAAGGCGCTGCGTCGCAACACATACAACATCAAAACAATTGCGCGAGACGTGCTACTTGCGTGCGGAAGACATCCTGAAACCCGGCAATTGAATCAGCATCTGGAGATCTTGAGGACGACCCTACCCCAGATTCAGCAGGATGCCGATTTGAGTACACTAAGGTGGGACTTGATAGACCCTGGAAGACCGCCACCAGGCTACTTCAGAGACAGTGTACAAGGTTTGGCAGAAGACGCGGACGACGAAGAGGACTCCGACGAAGAAGGAAGCAGACAACGCCCTCAATCGTCGTCCATGGATGCAAACGAAAGCACGAGCCACCCCAAGGTCCAAGCTCCGCTCCCTGAGGCAATCAACCCGTTCAAACAAAAGCGGCGCGGACGTCCCCCGCGACACTCCTTCCCCGGCAACCGCACAACACCATCCACCCCAATGCGTCCAGTTTCTCAGAACATGAGTGCAAGCGCACCACGCGCGACCTCAGCTGGGGTTGGATATTCCGCATTTCGGTCAGCGACCCAGTATGATGCCAACGGCAATCCCTTGCCCAAGAAACGAGGTCGCCCAGTCGGCTGGCGGAAAAATATCCATGGCTCCACCGAAGCCCAGACACGTCCCAGCGCCAACGGACACACAGGACCTCTGCGATGGAAGCCTTCCCAGCCAAGCGCACTACGCAACGAGAACACCGGTGGCAACGAACCCATTCGCATCGACTCTCGCTCACCCAGCGTTCTAAACAAGGCACGCCGATTCCAATCTTTTAAGTGCAAGTGGCAAAACTGCAAGGCAGAGCTGCACAACCTCGAGACACTGAAGCAGCATGTTCGGAAGGTGCATCGCAATAGCAACCCACGCGGATTTATAGAATGTCACTGGGCGGAGTGCGGGAAAGGGGTCACAAGCCAAGACGCGATGACTGGCATCCGAATTGAGCGACACGAGCCAAAGTTGTTCACGACAGAAGCCAAGTGGATTCAGCATTTGGAGCAATCGCACTTCGATCCAGTGTCTTGGGAGCTTGGTGATGGACCGGCCAGCGGGATCTCAGGTTTGCACAATGACCCTTCTATATGCGCTCCCACTGATGTTAACAGACTAAATAGATACGACCGATTCCGAAGCTTATCTCAGTGATGCTCACGGACGTCGTGTGACCCCCACAGTTACAGCTCGCCCCGAATATCTTGATAATAGTGGCATGGATACATTTGATGGGTCTGGTGCTCCAAAGTTTTCTGCACCTCGTGGCCGCGGACGGCCACCGAAGGAGCAAAAAGAAGATGTTCGACGCATACAAGAACGGCTCGTGGCTCAGAAAATCCGCGTTGGAGGCCCTGGAATGGATCGCGGAGGCGCTACACTCGTCAACGAGAAACGGCGAAGAGGCTTCAGTGATGACAACGACACTGAAGAGGAGCTCGTCGATGCAGAAGATTGATTTTTGGAGCGCATCTTAGTGGGCGGTAGACATGTGTAGGCAGACCGTGCTTGGATAAGAGCCTATGCGTCGCTGCTTGCAGCTTTCTTGGTATCTTTCAGGCTGAAGCGTAGGGGTAGGCGCGATACAACGGGCAGCCTCCTCGAGCAGGAACATTCATTAAGACGCTCAACATTTTGAAAAATTTATAGTCCAATGGTATAAGTAGTCACAGCCTTGGCCAAGCCCGATTTCAGCGCCCAAACTCCATGAACAGGCGGTTCTGTGCCTTCCGCTCGTGAAATGTGACACGTCCCGATGTCTACTGCATCGTTCTTGCGACATTGAACATGGTCTAATCCCTGTATCGCCTCGTAGCAAACGACGCCATGCTCTTGATATTGACGTGGAGGTGTCCCCGACCGACTAGTCCATTACGCTTTCACTTTCCCCGCTGCGGCCCTGGGCTTCTCCTCCGAAACGTGGTCTTCCGAGTTGACTTCGAGGAAATGGTAAAGGACGATGAGGAGCATAGCGGCGCTTCCGAGGAAGATGGCCAGCGAGTAGAGCTGGCTGTCGGATATCATCTTGGCCGCGCGTTCGGTGCGTTGAGCGGAGGGTGAGTGTGGTGGTCGAGCTTTCTGCAGGCGCGTTAGAGACGCAATTGATTTGCAAACCAAAATACGTACGCGTCTTAAGTGAAAGTTGTGTGCGATTGTAAGTGACGGAGGAAATCGTAAGCGGTTTGGCTGTTGGTTGAATGCGCCGGAGCTGGAGCTCGAGCTGGTCCGTGAAGACACCTTTAACTGGATTGCTTGGCGGCTCGCCGCTTCCGCCGCCACTCTTACCGGTAGGTAACCTTGGAATCTCCGCTCCACCCCACCAAAGCCCGTCATTCTCGACACCGAACTCGACGCCACCAGGCACCCAACACCAACTTCACCCACAGTCTCTACACGCCGTAGTGTACTACAACTATTACTAGAATTTTGAGGAAGGACAGATTTGATATCCAACATGGCACCGAAGGGCAAAGACCAGCCGAAGGCGGCCAAGGTGGCTGTCGACAAGGTGCGTGCTCTAGCTTGCAGTGTGACTTGATTTTTGTAGGTACATTGTTCTGACTCTGTCTAGACTTTTGGTATGAAAAACAAGAAGGGGGGAGCCGTGCAAAAGCAGATCAAGCAGATACAACAAGCGAGCGCCTCCGCCAAATCGCCAGCCGAGAAAAAGAAGGAGGCCGAGAAGCTGCAGCGTGAAAAGGAAAAGCAGGCCGCCGAAGACGCCCGCAGAGAAGCCGCTGAGCTCTTCAAGCCTGTCCAGGTGCAGAAGGTTCCCTTCGGTGTCGATCCCAAGACCGTGCTCTGCCAGTTTTTCAAGAAGGGCCACTGCGACAAGGGCCGAAAATGCAAGTTCTCGCACGACTTGGCCGTGGAGCGGAAAACGGAGAAGAGGAGCTTGTACACGGATAACAGGGAAATTGAGAAGGAAGAGAAGGAGAAGGATAAAATGGACGAATGGGACGAGGAAAAGTTAAGGAAAGTGGTCATGTCGAAGCATGGAAATCCGAAAACGACCACGGATAAGGTGTGCAAATATTTCATCGAGGCGGTAGAGAACCAGAAGTACGGCTGGTTTTGGGTCTGTCCAAACGGAGGCGATAAGTGCATGTATAAGCACTCACTGCCACCTGGGTAAGTTTCAAGTCTACGAAAGGCACAAGAGACATCTACTAACACTACATAGATTCGTGCTCAAGACGAAAGAACAGCGCGCGGCCGAAAAAGCTCTTATGGAAAATTCGCCTTTGGCCACGCTTACCCTCGAAGACTTCCTCGAATCAGAACGCCACAAGCTCACCGGTACACTCACGCCCGTCACAGAAGAAACTTTTGCCAAGTGGAAGAAAGAACGTATAGATAAGAAGGCTGCAGAAGAGCAGGCGAAACAGATGAAGGAGGCCACAGGCAGAGCCATGTTCGAGAAGGGCGACTGGCGGCAGAACAGCGACGACGAGTCCGATGGCGAAGACGACGATACATGGAATTTGGAGGCAATGCGGCGGGAGACGGAGGCTGCGCGGACAAGGAAAGAAGAAGAGCGTATGGCAGCTGAAACGGCCCGCTACGAGGTCTCGTGAGAATCAATCACCTCCCCGTAAGACGACCGAACTGCCCGCCAGGAGGAGCGAGGAAGCGGGCCCACACAATGCTGCAAAAGCTTGTGATGCTGCACCGCGAGCATGTGGATGTGAAGCTGGCATGGCATACAGATTGGCCATGTTCAACTTTCGGGATGCATTGGATGTCTTAGCGATATTTGCGGCATGCATCTCGCCGCTCCGCGCGACCCTCACTGGGTGGCGGAGGTCTGGTGTTGGGCGTTGTTTGTGCTTCATTCGATCGTCACTGTGCTTACATAGCCGGCCATCTACAGAATATATTGCATAGCATATCTAACAGTCGACAATGGTGTTGCCCTATCATTTTCTTTCTTACAGACTGCGCCGCATAGAGAGAGTCTTCAAAATCGGTTGCCAATTCGATGACTTGTTCTTGGATTTTGTTGCTCGCTGGCTTGGCGTCTCGGTATGTAGTTCTGCTGAGATTGTATAGCGCTTGTGCTATCTTCACTGACTTGGAAGTGAGGCTTGGAAACCTGTATCTGCAGATACGAGCGCATTAGAAGTAGTGGTAAGTTTCGGTGTCAGCTGTCTGGAGTGGACTACATGTATTGACGTCGGATTGTTGGTGTTGTGCATGCGTAGATTGCGTGCTTTTGATGGCCGGGCGATTAAGTAAAAGTGCTACGAATTCAGACAGGGGAAATCGTTAGCAATTTTGGAGCATGTTGATTATAGTTGAAGCAAAGCGTATCGTGAAAAGCAAGCATGATTCTGATAGGGTAGATGGGTACGGTGTTCTTACTGTTGGAATTCAGTAACCGTCTTGCTTCCTGGGTGACACGCTGAATATTAGGGTTTAATCTGCTTCTGTCGTACAAGAACACCTCTCTCAAACGAGACCGTCGCACTGACCCGTATCCACTGGCCTCACACCAATTCCCAAAATCATCCACATCCGCACGAAACCGACATACATCCTAAGGTAACTGGCATAAGTTATACCAGACCTAGAGCCCAAAACCAATCGACGTGGAAACGATCCTACATCCTCTCAGGCGTCTACCCCGTGATCAGCCTTGAGGACCGCGGTTAGGCTCCCATCCATACACCGCAGACGGCAGACAGACCTAGTATGCGACCGCGTATCACACAATTTTCCACGCCCCGCAATTCTGATAGGATGTGATTCACCATTGGCAGCAGCTAGAGCCTTGACGCCATGCATGCTTAAATGCACTTCAGACCCCGCCTGTGTTCACTGCATTGCTGAGTCTTGCATATGGTACGTATCGTTGATTTTTTTTCAAAGCTGTCGTAGTAATCAGTGAATCCATTATTTGCGGTGCAAAAATCATGCGCTAGGCATACGATTGGTGAGGACGATCGATTGGATCATATTGGCATTGGCATTACATCGTTACGGGGCCACGACGTACTCTCGAAGATTTACGTGTACGCCTGCCACTGATTAGGGACCGGCCATTCAGATTGCGAACCTAAGGAAGAGGAGAACGGGAGGGCGTCAAGGAGATATCGAAAGACCAAGCGCAGAATTCAGGTAAGGAACGTTCAGACCAGCTTAGCCCTCCCAAGAAAGAAATCATCACCGCGAAAAGTGGGTAAGTGCCCACGGTCTCTCCTTGCGGCACATATGCGAGAAGAATTAAGTCCTCTTAGTAGGACGGGCTGCCTCCATGCCGTGAGTTCTCCACTCATGCTTCTTCCGCGCATCTGATCTCTTGAACACATCCTTAGACTCTCTGCACGTTAGTTGTTCGTCTGATGAAGCGGCACGAGGATCGTTGTGGCAAGAGCTCATGTGTCGTTTCAAGTTCCCTTTCTGATAGATGCCGGTAAACACGGAGCTGCATAATTTGCATTTCAGGTAAGGGGGAGGCCCGGGCCATGTGTGTCGTTGCGTCTCCCTGTGGACCTCGGTGTTATACGGTGATGATTCCGTTGAGGAGGATGTGAAAGCAGAGACCGGCGAAGACATTTCCGGTGCAGAGTGTGAAACGAGATCGAAAGTGAAGTCCATAGGATGAGTGTTAAATACCGATGACTGCGGCCACACATCTGCTGCAAAGCCACCCTCGGTTTGAAATGGCCCCGAATATGGTGAGATTGGATGTTGCTGTGTGTCGAAATGGTAGGTAGCTCGACGGTAAGCACTTGTATCGATACCGGTGTTGTATTGACTGACGAACATGTCTACAAACTCTGGAGTAGCTACTTCAGGGTTGGGTGGCGCGGTATAGCCAAATTGCGTTGTTTGTGTAGAGTTGAACAGCTGTGGTTCGTAATTGTGCGTCGCAGCCGTCGGAGTAGAAGACCAACTTGGCCTTTGATAGCTTACGTGTTTCTCAGACGCTGTTGGAAGCTCAAAGTAGGCTGGAGCATCCGAGAATGAGTTGTTCATCTTGCTGTCGTAGAACAGTGGTTTATCGGGAGAGTATGTACCATAGGTAGGGCTTTCGAGTTCTGCGAATATCTAAGTGGGTACAGAATAAGCATATGGCAACAATGTTCCGTGGGAAAAATTGCCTTACATGTTGTGAGCAAATCTCATGTATAGTCATACTTCTCCGGTCTTTTGCGAATTGTAGGGGTAGTTCGGTAATATGCGCGTTGCCTAGCTCAAATGACGTATCTCTTGACGACTGTCGGAGGACCTTATTTCTTGTCGACCGTGTGAGGAAATGTCTAAGCCTTGCCCGTAGGTTTTTGAATCGTGTAGCGACCTTCTCTGACCTTTCAGGTGGGGTCGGAGGTATGACGATGAAAGAAGACTCTCCGACGCCCGACCAAAGAAGTCCACGCATTTCCCTGGCCTTCGTGTGGCTGGGGCTTGTAACCCTTCTGCAGTCAGCTAAAAGTTCAGTTGTAGCGAATCAAGCGGAAGTCTCTACTGACTCAAATGTCCAGCGATGCCACTCAAAAAAGATGTGCATGTTGTAAGACTCGATGTGCTTTGCTCTGTTTTTAGACAGAACGTCGAGATTGGAGGACTTTATGTTGTCTGAGCCCAGTATTGACGGAAGAATAAGCCACCAGAAGCTGAGTTAAAGGCGCTGTCGGACTACGTCCACCAAGTTTTGAGACAATGCCCACCATTGGCTCTATGTGCGTTGTCTGTTCAATCGGAATGAGTCTCAAGGTAAGCCGCGCTTTCGAATAATCTTGTGAAGGATACGAGGAAATGTGTAGAGAAGGATTTCGTCCTCTGATCATCGGGTTATGGTGGCCCTGACTTGAGGCGGCGCCAAAATCGACCTGAGAGGAGTCCGTGCCACATTTGACAGCTCCGGTGTAGGTCACGTCTGTACTGTGCCGTTGCAGAATATGCAGAGGACGACTGGGTTACCGGCTTGAACTAGCTGTCCAGTGGACGAGGGATCGTTTGGTGGTGGCAGACGGCAGCTACAGTCGACGTTTCGCGTTAGTAGACGCACGCATGAGTCCATCAGCTTGCGCCGCATCCATTGAAGGACGGATTGCATTAATATCGGGGGACTGGTGGACGCAGCGGCTAGGTGACGACTGCAGAACATCAGAGGTTCATGCAAAACTAACATTCACATCGCGCCGGAAAGGGAAGGCCGATCCCACACAGGTGATTAAGGTGCCTCATGCACCCTGGCAGCATATGCGATGTGTTCACCGGTCCGGTGTCGACGTGTTCCTTGGTGGGAAGCGATCCAAAGACGCCAATGTGACGGGTGGGTCTGGTTCGCACCGTTTCTGACACGGATTTGTTTCCAATCAACTCATCCGAAGGCCGTACCCGTTTCCATGAAAGTGTGTTATTAAAACCGCTCTAGACGTAGCAAATTGGGGGAAACACTTGCGGGAAGCTTCCAAAGGTAGACAACGGAACCTTTAACGCGCCGCTGTTGAATGACCAATGCTTCGCATGCTCTCATGCTATGAGACGCTAAATTTGGTGTGATTGAACTGAGGTGCATTTCTGGTACCATGTCCCAGCTTTAGTAAGAAGTACCTCAATGTGGAGGAATCCCGAGGTGTTTGGTGGCGTTGGAGACTTCATGCCGATGCGATTGGGGGAGTAGCAGACCTTCTCCATCGTACTCGTGTTTTTGACGTGAGAGAAAAGCAAAACGAATGGAACGTGAAATTTTAATCGTCTACTATAACAAGATAAGGAGAGATCAAGCTCTCGAAACGTCGAGTCGTGGTTGTAGATTGACCGTTCCTTATACCAGCCTCAGAAAAAGTGCGGCTGTTGAGTAATTCTAGCCCCACTACAACATTGTCTCAGTCGCAAATGAGATATCAGTAATCGCCCCCTTGTCATGCGTTGACCAAGCCGAATTCAGAGTATTTGATCACTGAGACCGATGCCATAACTAATTGGAAACCACATATATCCTTTGGTCACCATGAATAAGCTGAGGAGAAACCACAACTACTACACTCCTCTTAATCTCGGAAATGAAGATGCGACCGTATGCGACCACAAGAGTAAGGATGCGTAAATAGTAGCAGGTGGATCCTAACCCCCGCGCTGCGTTCAACGATACAGGCCTAAGCGCTGTCAAGATAGAAGTGCAACTGAAGCTGGCCGCTATGATATATAGAGACGAATTGTAGCGTGGGCGGCCGGAGCGCAGAAGCCTAGAAGCTTGGGGTAGTTGTAAGTTAAACACCAGATCAGTAGTGAGATCCAACGAATGATTGCTGGGCGCCACATAATGAAAGCCCCCCAACTTGATGTCCTTCTGGAATGCCGGCAAAATGGACGGGTACTTAGATATAGCACGTGGCCACCGCCCCTGTCCTTCCAACAACCTGCATCGGGAAACCGAATCTTACTAGAACGCGTATTTCACCAACCAGTTGACGGTTTAATTCGTATTAGAATCTTCGTTGGAGGGGAAAATTCATACAAAAGTCTAGACGTGGTGGGAGGATGTAACTGACATCGTCACTGCAAGCGAGACGCCCATACCTAGGTACTTTACCTGCGGTATATTTACGCCCGGTTGCCCCGCACCACGTGCCTCCGATGAGATGCAATGTGCATCTGGAGTCACTGCATGCACTTGTACTGTATACTTGCTACATGTATATCATACAGAAGAGTGCATTCAACATGCAAGTCTTATGGAGCCACGATTGCAGCGCACCGCCCTTGCCGCGCAGATTCGACATCTTGTACATACCTAGGTACATGTGCATATCTGCAATGTTGCTTGCAGAACTTGCATCCTGCAAGATGATTCAGGTTTGTACAAGCGATTATTGCGGAACTTCTTCGATATCGGAATCGGCTTCGAACCGATACTTTCGGGGGGCTAGCCATGTAAGGAAAACAATGCAGCACTAAAGCCTAGATACCGACTGGTGGATATGGACTTTTTTTCAAAGAGCCGCAATCCTCGGGGTCATTCGCCCCAAGACTGGGCCGATACACAGCCCGGTGTCACAGCTCGTCGTTGTCATCCGACTCTGATGATCTCAGTGCCGAGTGGCTCAATGACTGTCTGTGGCTGGCCCAAACCCGGCCGCCGACATCGCAAAGATGCCGTGTGCGGGGGCACTTCCCTTCACCGGTCCGTCTGAAACGATAGTATGTCCCCCGCATATCCAGTCCATCGTCCCTCATTTCTTGGAACTCCATTTAGATATTGCGCCAATGCCACGTCTATCCCAGTCTAAGAACATTGGCCCCTTGGAGCCGTAATTCTCATAGTCTTGCGGTGGCCCTCGTCCGATGGCTGATATCCCCCCGTGCCATGGAGCCAGCATGGTAAACAAAACCCCACGCTGACTGCTTGTTATCATTACACATATCGGGTTACCTTAACGGGTATGCCTACGACAGCTATATGCAGCCGGTGCACTACTCAACCAGAAACGCATGAACACACTCAGTCCTCCAAACACGTCCTCCACCCACCAAATCCTCTACCATAACCTCCATCCTCTCAACCCAGACCCCAGACCACAGACCCCAGACCCAGGCGTCCTCACCACCGTGACACCAACACCGAGTCCCAAAGTTGAGGGAAGGAATGGTCGGTGGATTGAGGTGAAGCGATTGGGCCAATTCTTGCGCTTTTCGCCTATAGTAGGAAGATGAATATGTTATAACGTTTAAACATATACATCGCGCCCCTTGTCCTCATTTGTCCTCCCGTGTCCGTTTCCGAGCCGCATGGATTATAGATTATATACCATACGAGAAGAACAAAGCATGGACTTCTATAGCAAAGCGGAATCCACAGACGCATGGTCGTCATCAACTCAGGTTGTACCAGCCCAACCATCCAGATCGAGTGCAGAGTACTGAAGAGACCAAAATCGCAGCGTAGCGCAGCGCAACAACCATAACAACGCCCCCCACCACCCATCCATCGCTAAAGTACAGCATCAAGCCCCTCCACCACCTTCACTCAATACAATCCACCATCCCCGGCATGTAAATCCTCTTCTCTCCCCGCCTCCTTCCAAACCGGCGCTTACGAGGCCGACACTCCTCAAGCCTATGCTGCTTCCACTCATGTTTCCTCCGTGCATCTGCCCGTCCAAATGGATTGCCGCAGATCCGACAGACTGTGCTGTCATCCACTTCGATAGTGCCAGAGTCCGAATTGGGAGCATGGAAGGACTTGATATGTCGGTTGCGATTGGCTTTTTGGTATTTTCCGTGGAAGGGGGCGTTGCAGTGGATACAAGCAAGCGGTGGGAGGAGCTTGGGGTGTTGTTGGCGTATATTCTTCTTGTTGTTGTTTTGTGGAGGTTCTGAAGCAGGGACGTTTTGGTGCGCGTGATGCGAACAATCGGATGGGGATGACCGATTCTCCTCGTAGGCTGGCAATATCTCATCGTAATTCATTGATGCATTGTACGTTGCATCTTGGCTTATGCTGGGCGACCGTTCAGCGTGGAACGAGGAATATATCTGCGACTTGTTGATCCAAGGTTCCCACGCAGAGGGTCGCTGGACATGGTTCGGCACGTCTCTGATGGTGTCGAAGTGGTGAGGGTTCAGTCGAGTGTCATGTGTCCAGTGCTGTGACAGATTAGTGAAGTGTTGTAGGTTAGGGTAGTAAAGCTGGGCCCCAGATGTGCTCGACGACTGATTGAGCTGAAGCGGTGAAGCACAGGGTGCCGTGGTCATCACTGTGTGCGAAACATTGTAACCTTGGAGTGGTGAATTACGGCGAGGAGATATGGGCGACATAGGGGTTCCAAAAGCGTTGTACTGATGTTGACCACCGGAGGCTGAGATGGGGTCGTATGGGTAAGGTGCCTGATGATTGCCCATGTCCTCGATCCGATGTCCCTGGCCTATCATGTTAAGGTATCCAGCGTGGATTGATGAAGATCCAAACGGTGAAACTATCGCTGAAGGAGAGGCGGAAGAGGAAGCAGGACTGATAGTGGACTGAGGGCTTGGCAGCATGGCACCAGTACTAGCAGATGCTCGATAAAGATGGCCATGGTCTTTGTTTGGAAAACTGTGCTGACCGCTCGCATGCACCGTTCCTACTGAAGTGTTGATAGGGGTCAGAGGGCGTGCCGATAATTTTTGAGAATATGCTCCACGCGGCGGCTGCATGTCGTCTTGGCCATCTAAAACAGGTTGACGAGCTTCCTGCCAAAACGTGGAGTCTGCTGACATGTGTTGTCCCTGAGTATTTTTATGCTGATTCGTCGCTTGTGTATAACTCGACTCTACAAGCGTTGGCAGTTCACAAGTATCGCGGAAGCCTGGCAGCTCGGCTACATCTTCTGGTGTATACATCTTCTGTGTCATGTCTGACCTGAACTCAGAATGTTGAGATGATCGGTTCCGTGAGAAGCGAAACATGACCTTCCCGATAGACTTTCGAAAGCCTTTGGCATGCGGAGACCGATAGGGATGCTTCGTACACGGATTGTGCGTCTGGTCGGATTTGGATGGAGCTGAGAAAAAGTGCGTGCGTGCCGACGTGGCCTGCGTAGTGATATGTTCTGCTCGGGGCGAATTAGGTAATTTTTGCGCGGTTGATGGGAAGTCTCTGGTGTTGGTACTCCTGTGGCTAGAGCGCCTGAGTCTGCTCAAGGTCAGCGTGATTCACCTCTCCCGAGAATGAATAAAAGGGCCCGTACGAACACCAACTCGCAAGACCAGCTATGAATCTCAATCGACAAGCGCATCGTTTCCAAAATTGGGAATTTGGTCCAAGTTATCTGAAGTGGGACACATCATAGATGGGGGAATTTATTCCACTCCATACCCCGCGGAAGGAATGGACGACATCGCCAATACACAGTGCTCTCAGTCCCACTGGACACCATTTTGAATGAGCAGGGATGTGCCGCAGTCTACTAGTGACAGCACGGTATCGTGCCGCGCGTACGCCATGGAGATACAGTCCTCCAGGAAACAGTAAGATGAAGCGGGATCCGGACGCCAAGTTACACTGATGTATGATCGGGAGCGGGAATCTGTGTTCGCCTCGGAAGGGGCAAAAGCGTGATCATGGGGCAAAGTCTGATGGCGTTGGTTCGGTTCGCTCGGCACGGGGAGCTTCGGAGGTGGCCCTGTACAGATGGAAGACCAGGGACTTGGACCGCCGAGGGTATCGTACGGGCGATAGGTGGTACAATCAACCAGTACTATACAAATAGGGATGCTGTGGCCAGAAGAATTAGCGACAATGCGCATTGCGCGAAGCGGGACAGGCATATCTGGAGGTACTTCGCTTGCTTGCACTTAAGCGACGCGTAATAATCGCACCTCGGAATGGGCCGATGATCGTTCAGGTGTCGCAGATTGGAGGAGGCGCGCCGCGCTCACCGGTAAGGCTGGGATGTATCTTGTTAGGCAATTTCCTGCCGACCAACCTGCAGGTAACCATTTTGGGTGTTGCAATGTGAAGTGACTCCAAAAGTAAGATGAAGCGACAGCGCTATCATTCGCGTGATGCTGTCGGCATTGAGATGAGTTTGCCATCCCGAGGAGTGCGTTCTCAAGGTACCAGTGAGGGTTGCTGTTAGCGTTAGATGGTTGGAGGATGGAGTGTATCTCGCGTCTTGCAGGGTGGCCCACATTGACCGGTTTTTGGTGATCATCAAGCGTGAAAACGCGGCAGAAAATTTTCATGACCTTGACTGTCCTGCACTTGGCGCAGAAATTTTCTCCATGAAAATGGTCGCTGGAGGCATGTCCCTTATACACACGTCGCAGGAGGAGGCGGAGCAGGCGTCCAAGGATATATTCAAAGAATGCTCAGCCCCCAGATTCGAATTGTGGTACCCATCCCTTATGAGGCTCTCCTCAAGGCAGACTCAACGTTGGACACCTCTAACCATTCGTGGCTATGCTCGGCATGCGAGAGTTGGGCGACATGTTTCCGATGTGTCAACCGATGGGCTCTCCCTAGCGTTTTGTGGTAGCCTTAGCTTCCCGGTACCTCTAACGACTGGATGGTATGTGTCGAGCCATTGGGCTAGCAATCAAGCCATCGTGCGCAACCAGGGCTGTCGGTGTATCGCTGATTGGACATCCACGAAGCCCAAGTAACGAGCGTACCTTTGTGAAGCGATGCTACCGCTGACGAAACCGCCCTATTGAGATACACCCTCGTCTAGACACTGAGCTATACTGGGTGGGATGTCGTGAGGAAAAAGATTGGAGGAACGGGGCGACCTGGTCTGCTGTGAAGTCTTCCAGGGCCGCGTTTACGAGGCTGACGAGCGAGACCTGGGAACTCAATCCAACCTTCCTGTTCCTTTGCTTATCGTGCTGTGTGCGGCCCCCTACCGAGAAGCCTCCACATCGCACATCCGAACGGTCGCTCGGCAGTCCAGCCAAGCCAATCTTGGTCGCCTCATTATCGCGGGTGTGATGTACGGGGAGTGCAAAAGAAATCGCTTCTAATCGAGGAAACAGGAGCTCGGGGATGTGTCGAATGGTGCCGGTCGTCCAAACAAAGTCACATCGGACACGGGCCGGTGGTTGCCCCGCTTTCGCCCCACCGTGACCACGAACCTGGGACCTGGTGTTTCTTCCTCCGATGGGTTTCGATACAAGGTAGTAAAACCATCAGCATCCATCCACGCGTTACACTGGCTGTATTGCTAACATCTCGTTCATGCGTTCCGCATGCAGGTGACATCTGGAACATGCGGGGTGCGATACCCGTGCGGTCACACTGCGGCAGAAACGGTTGGCGATCATCCTCAGCGTGCGAAATCTCTGTCGCGCATACCATCTGATAGAGCCGCATTAAACTGACGGACCACTCGCCATTTGCCCTTCTAAGGGAACGTTGTGCCCATGTGCAACGGGGGACTTAGCCGCTGCCGTTACCCAGGCGCCTAGGAGATTGATCAAACACACCTATCAAAGCGACATGATCTGCTGCAGTACTAAGACCAAAATTTGCCCTTGTGACGACTGCTTCCTGCGGGAATACATTGCGCCGAAGTGCGGGCGATCTGTCTCGAGCCATATCCCGACAGGTCCTCCAGGAATACTTGACAATGATCCGAATGCGACAGGCGCTGCCACGTCACATATCATGCGAGAATTCCGGTGAACGTTGAGCTGAGTATCATGGATAGCTGCATGAATTTGCAACTCTATGCTCCGGCTCTGCCTACTACGTGCAGCCATATGGGATGTGGAATCCTTGTGTACCGAAAGCTCCGGAATAAGGTTTGTATATGTGACATCCTAGTGCACGCGCGTACGGGGAAATCTCATTCATAGAGCGGATGACATTAACTTCTATTTGAAAGCTCTGTCGTTGGCATCATGAAAGCAAAGGGAAAGGAAATGCACACCCCGTGAAAACAGAGGCCCATCCATAAAACAAGGCGACAAAAAGCTTCCAGCCTTTCGAAGCGCTCAGTGACCTGCTGGTACCTGCGTATCGCCTGTTTGAAACAATGCAACGAACCCCTGAATAGTATGCCGTACCAAACCAAAAACCCCACCTCATTCCTCTTGTTTTGGCCAGATCTTAACCCTCGTTACTCTGAATGTCATCTTCTGGAAGCCGGACCCGTCCTACAGCATCCCATGGGCCATCACGGCGGGTCGCACTTGTCCACCTGTCCAAATTGCTCATTGGTGCATGGCGGTCGTTCAGGCGTTCCAGCTCTGATGACGTGAGTCGCGGTCTCGTGCTGTGGCTGGTGCCACCCACGCTTTGAGAGTATCCATGCATACGTGAGGTTTGATAAGTGGCCTGGGGACTCGTGAGAGCGTTGTTGACTGCGCCTTGATAGCCGGAGGAGGTGTGGGAAGAGTACTGGTTGAATGCGGGGTGTTGAACCATCTGGGCTGTCTCTAGGTTCTCGTTGTTCCGAGAGGAAGGGACTTCTAGCCATTGCTGGGATGTATCGAATTGTCGGTACCAGAGTCTGCCAGCTGGGTATGAAGGGCCCTGCAGATGGCCATTGGCTTGCGTACTACTGTGCCGCGAAGACGTACGGTCGGCGGTTACAGATCTCTGATCCGTCTTTCGCGAAGTTAGTATCACAATCAGCTTGCAATAGGATTACTTACCGGCTCACTAGTGTACCCTAGCTCTGTGGAGGAAGCTTGCACTCGCCTTGGCTCTTCGTGAGAGCCTTCATTGGTGCCGCGGCGATCTGGACTATCCTTTCGTTGCATATTAGCGTGAGTTCTTCGAGGAAGGGACCGAAATAGTCGATGTAGTGTGATCGTAGAGGAGTGTTGGTCGAATGTCGATTCAGAAAAGCCTTGATGGACGGGAAGGGAGAGAGTCCAAGGCGTATATACGCGTACCTAGGCACGCAAATCCGAGAAGACCTAGTAAGGGACTGTTAGTGTGCTGATACAAGCCGGTGTTCGGGTCGCAACTGGAGGTGGTGACAAAGTCAGAGTGAGCAGACGGCGGGGATGATATAAGCGTCAGTACTTGATAGCAATGGTGTGATAGGTAGAACAGTGGGGCAATGAACAAAAGTTGTGCTGCTGTATTGTTGTCCATGTGCTGCCTCAGTTATCTAGGCAACCACATAGAGAAACAGTTCGTTTTGGTGGCTAGCGTGGTCCTGCTCGCCGTTTCTTTCACGTTATTCGTGGTGAAGAGCGCTCATCAGTGAAAGAAGGTCAGGCGCTAATTCTGCATCCTATAGGAACAACTTCAGTTCCCCCGAGCTAGTCCTGTTGGACGGAGGGGCGTACCACTACACCAACCAGTCAGTCGGATACGTATCGTTACAGCGGGAGATCGAAGCCGAGAGTGGGGGAGAAGCTGGGAGAGATGTACCACTTCAAGGGTAAAACCATCGCAAGCCTTTCGGTAGGAAAGCTGTCGGGGTGTATCACTTTTGCAAGACTGGGGTGAGAAAGGCACCAAAAAGGCGTTAAATGTGGTTGTGTTCTGGATAACAACAAGGAAGAAGCCATGCCGTGACGTAGTGGAAATAGCTAGGCAGGTCGCTCTTGCCAAATCCGTGAGTACGCACCTCGAACCACTACTCCCCCACCATGGGCGTCTAGTAATAAAGTACACTCCATTATGCATTTTCTTTACCTATGACGCCTAGTTCCCTTATTTTTGCGAGAAAACTATGACATGAAGAGAAACTCATTACGAACTTGTGTCAATCTATCCCATCCAACAAGAGTACTCCGCAATCTCAATGACTGACTGTCGAACCTTCAGCGGAAAGTCGATCGCGCCACGCGAATACAGAGCTGCCTGGTGCTTCCTCAAAGTACCGCTCCCCCTTCTCAACCTCTTTGAGCTCTCCTTTATATTGCCATTGTTTCGCTTCTTCTGCAGGCAGAGCTGCGAATCTCCGGTTCCCAACAAGTGTCTCATTAACAAGGTCCAAAACGAAAGTCTTGATACTCGTGTAATGAACCACGTCGTCCACCACATTCGACCATTTTCCGGATGTCACACGGCATTGTGTGAACCTCACTTCAGAAAGTGTATCTTTGTGTCGAAGGATAAGATTCCTCAACTCTTCTTCTGGTTCATAGACGCCACGAAAGCTGAGAGTTTGCAGCTGTCGCCAAGTTGTCTCCAAGCGCAAGGGAGCATAGGGTGACTGGCCGTTCATCACAAGGCTTTCTGGGTTAGGGCTCAATGGCTGTACGCTTAGGCCTAGATGACGAAGACCTTTGGCTTCTGAAAGTAGGATACCCATGTTTTTAATACATAAATCCTGGTCGGATATCTCTGCAAGGGCCGCTCGCGAAGTCCGAGACCGAAGGCTTAGTTCCAAATCCACCTTGTGCAGATTGCCGAAGACATATTTTCCGGCTTCGATCTGATCGGCTCGTGTGACCCGGAAATGTCCCAAATCAAACGCGGCTGTAGTAGTCGGTCTCCGGGGCCCCAAATGGCGATAAGGCTCTACAACAAACTCGCGGACGCCAGAGTATTGTGTCATACACTAATATATATGCACCGTTAGCACATTCTCGTGAAGAAAGGATAGTAGACTGAATCTGGTCCTTTGGTAGGACGTACAAGCGCGCCAATAAGATGATGGAGGCCTTGTGAAGATCCTCTGTATGCAAGTGACATTACAATATCTCGAGGTATGATCCCTTCCATAATTTTCCCTTCGACCGGAACGTGCCGTTGTAGTGGAGAGTATACAATACGGCTAACGTTCGGCATCCAGTCAAGAGCACGAGCGACAGTTTGTAGGAAAACTTGTTCGTTCTTCATTTCCTCCTGCTCTTGATACAGTAGTTGATATATTTTGAAGCTAAGTACTTTTAGAACGATTTTAGCTTTGAGTTTGTAGAAGTGACCGCTTACCTGGATTGCGATTCCCGGGCCACAGAGCACCGAAGTTGTGGATACCCATTCGCCATACAATGATATCTATGACAGTTGCTTGCAAGAAGTGCATCATACCTAAATAGTCCTTCGCATTAGCGGCAAGCCCACAGAAACCCACATACACGCAGTAACTTACTCTGTGCCATCGAGCACAATCTCCTTCACGTAATTGCGGTAATCAGGATGTAGCGAGATATTCTGAAATGCTCCCATCGCCTGGTACCGCATACATGCTACCACGCTTCGAAATAGCGGGACTGAAGCATAGTCGCGACACATGGCGTTGGCAAGTCGTGCTGCTTTGAGGTCGCAGTTGGAGAGGTAGCTGAAGATATCTATTTGAAGTTCAGCTGGCAACTGAGAGAGACTCATCGTAGATGGGGCGGGATGCGCCGCTGGCTATTAACGGGTGTGGTTAAGTTGGACCTAAGGTGAGAATCTGCAGGCAGAAGTGGAGGGTCACGGTACAATATATCACCGGGGTCTGAGCTATGACCACCAGCCCACCAAAGAAATGGACCACCCCAACCCCACCGTCTTTCACTCGCGCTTGTTCTGCAATAACCGCTACGCTCTACTGGGATCCCCTGGGTACAATCCCTGACTAGATAGCATACCATAGTAAGCGCTTCTACGGGATTAAAATGTAATAGGTGAGAATGTGAATGCTCTAATGCTTTATGCTGATATAGTTAAGGATTGTGGTGAACTGCTTGTGTGTCCAGAGGGAACTGCAGTAGAGCTTTCAGATAGGAATATAATTTACACCGCAAGAACATCTGTCACACTTTACATTGACCAGTGAGAATTATACATGTATGCGTAGCACTGACCTGATTATGATAGTCTCTATTATTGCTCTCGCAATTTGTTCAGCGCAGCTAGGATACCGTCGCTCATACTCTCGTTCTCCGGCTTCCGCTTTTTGGTGTTTACAGAGCTTCCCAATTGACCGTCTTTTCGCAGAGGCTGTTGAGCGAGGCTGTTGCCAGTCTCCGCTTGCTGCATTACCCCCTCCTCGTCTTCACCAAGCGAAGGTGCATTCAAATCCTCTGCGATGCGGTGGGAAGGGCGACTATCGGCGTCTGAGGCTGCCGCCGCAGGTGCCGTTCTTGTCATTTCCACCGCCAAGGGGACCGCGTCGTCCACCCGACGATGCGCTGACTCCTCCAGTACATCGTCCTCAAGTGTTTGGTTGCCTTCTTCCGCAGTAGACACACCCCGAGACAAAGCGCTCCGTTTCGCAGCCTTCTTGATCCTGAACGGCTCGCTGACAGCATTGCACCAACGCTGAACCTTCTTATCTCCCCAGCCAGCAATCAGCCCAATTTCTTCCGGCCCTGCGTTGATTGCCGTGCGGACGCTTCCGAAGTTGGACACGAGGCCTAGAGCATCGGTTTTGTTGATGCTGCGCGGTACTGTAATGAACTCGACAAGCTTGTCTGCATAGCTCGACGACTGCTGAGCCTTGATGCTGGTGGGGGCAGCATGCTCGAACGTCTTGAATAGCTCCAGATAGCGGCCGGCCTCCTGGGCGCTCCAGGCTAGCATGATGGTGACGTTGTTGACAAGCGATGTCTTGGACAGCTCCCGCAGCGAATCCTCGTGGTTCTCAATGTCGACCATGGTCAGCAGGATGCGTAGCTGGTACTGGCCCTTGAGGTCCCGGATGCGGTTGTAGATGTACTCGGGGTGCAGGCGGTGGTACTTGAGCGACAGGAACAGCGCGCACGTCGTGGCACCCAGGACGTAGTCGGCTGGAATGTCAGAGTACTCCCATGCCACGGTGCGCACGCTGGTGAGGATGGGGTTGCCCTTCTGGCGCGGTGACACCAGGATGGAGCTGGGCCCCGCACGCGACGGCAGGGCCTGCGGCTTGGGCTGCTGCACTTTGGGCGCGTTTTGGTTCGCGTTCTGGGGCGCGGGCGCGTCGGGGCGTGCAGTTTGCGCTGTCGCGGATGCGCTGGCGGCGTCATCCATACCGGCTGTGATGGGCCGATGGGGACTGCATCGGGCAGCGTGTCTGTGTCTGTGTCTCTGTGTCTGTGGCAGACGGCGTGTCTGTGTCTCTGTCTCTGTGTCGAGGGCCGGCTGTGGCAGACGGCACGTCACGTCACGGCAGACGACGTGAGACGTGGAGCCGTGGGTGAATGAGGCGAACGAGCCCGAGCGCCGCGTGCACGTGACCGCGGGCCAACCTTGGAACCTAGGAAAGCCCATTCTTCCTCAACCCGGGTGAGAGAGCCCAGCGCCCAACCCACAACCCCAACCCGCATCCCTCCTCACCCCCCGCCCGCAACACCAACCACCACCCGCTCGCCCACGAGCCCTGCACGCCTCTGCGCCCGCCGCCGCCGTCTCCCTCACATGCGCACCGCCTAGACGCCCGTCCGCCGGCCACTCGCTTCGCCAAGCGCCTTTGACGACTGCACCCGCCGCTCCTTCGCCCGCCGTCACCGTCACTGCAGACGCTGCGGCCCTTGATGTCGGAGCCCACCACGAAGCGACAACGCTTGACGGGTTCGTTCTCACCGGCCTCGCCGCCCTACCACGTCGCCGCCAAGAGCAGCGAGACAAAGACGCCCATCGTCCAGCCGAACACGCCGACCTCGCCGCCCTACCCCCCGATGAGTTCGCAGTCAAATGGCCGCCCTGCCGTGACTGCGCCCGCGGCCCTCTCAGAGATGACCCCCCCCTCGTCCGTGTCCATGTCGCAGCAGGCCTCGCACTTGGGCCCGTCGGCGAACCCCGTGCACCCTTTCCCTACGCCCGCCAGCACCGCGGCGCCCTCGCATTCGATCAGCGTGGACAGCGACGGCGATGCGCTGATGGAGGACAGCCACGGCGATGGTGCGGCGCGGTTAGGTGGACACAGACTCACCAACCACAACCGGCAAAACACGAGCATTTTCTCGCCCGAAGGTGGCGTGGCAGCGGCGAAGGGTGTCTGTGGCAGCCAGCTGTTCAGGCGCTGTCAAAGCAGTAAGGTCCCCTCTGTGCAGCGCAGTCTTGCTCTGTGTTACTGACACGGATTGCTGGGTAGCCCATGAGCCGTCGCGACCGCATGGCACGCAGAATCTGTTCGACCTCTATGACCTCAACTCACTCGCAAAGACGGTCGTTAGGCATGATCCGGACACTGGGGAGAAGATTAATAAGCTTAGGAAGTCTTATGAGGGCAAAATTAAGGATATGCAGATCGCGGGCAAGCCCAAAGCGGTGAAGATGGAGGGGAAGTTTACGCAGCTTCACAATTATCCGGATGAGGACTACAAGGCCTCGCATATCACCGGCAAGGAGATCCACACAGCCCTCAATGCGGATGGAACGGGCTTTGCCTCCAATTTCTCTGACCTGCTCGACAGCGCATTGGCAGGCACGGCGCCAGGCCCACTGCCGTCCCAGGACAGCGCAAAATACCGCGCATATATCGGCACGGACGAGACAGCCAAGTCGAAGCCCGCCACCGAAGGCGCACCGCACAAAGGAATAGCCTCGGCGTCGGCCACGCCAAATCCATACGCGGCATCCGCAGCAACAAGATTAGCAAGACCAGAGAGGGCGGGATCAAAGCGGCAATACACAGACGCTTCTTTCCATGGCTACGGCGAGGGTTACACAGATGATTACGCCGAGTCGACAGGGGGTGAGGACAACGGAAATATGGCAAAGAGGCGGAAGCTCGCCTTTGAACGAACGTCCCACCAAGTCGAAGTCGGCGGTGCACGACGATAGAATCGGGTGACGGTGGACGAATGGGTCGAACGTACAAAGACGCAATAGTCAGTCACCATCTTTGGAATTCAACGAAAATATTTTGGATGCGGGTTTTTCCTCTCTACTGGCGCCGGCGGATGGGTCTCGAAAAGAGCAGGAGTTCGACGAAAGTAATTTTAGCATCGGGTCTTGAACGCATGTGCCTGCCTACACACCCATTTTCTAACGGGCCGGGGCTATGCGGGTTTCATTGTTATTGTTCGTTTGGCATCGATGCTCTCATATTTAGGAGAGCGATGGGGGATATCACGGCTGATGGCCGATGGGACTTTCTCGTTTTAACTGTGCATATTGGGTGGAGTAGGTTCCCCAAGTCATGATACCCTTTAGGCCGCATGAAATGAAACAAAGAAATGTAAAATGTATTGTCAATCGATGAATGCACGACGTGGTTTCTGAGCTTCTGCACATTTCCAAAACATATCGGTATTGAGAACAATGGCAAGGACACGGCCAGATATATTTGACATGCAAAACCCAAACGCTATGCGATGTGTAAACAACCCAACCCAATATCTACAATGCAAGCTCATCAGAAACATACCTCTACCCACTCACAACGACGCCCTCTCCCGACCCATCTTCTTCCCCGTCACAACACCAAAATACCCATTCAACGCCTCACACGTCCCCGCGCCCTCCTCCAACCTCACCACAGCGCCAACATACCCATCCGGCCTTACAACAACAACACCGCCCTTCTCCTCGTCCAGCCCCATCTTCGCATGCGCCGCGGCCTTCGCCTCGGGCACCCGCTGATCCCACACATCGTCGGCGTACACGTGGTCTCTGTACCGCGCAAATACCTCCGGCAGCATACCGTCGATGTCGATGTCTGAGCGCGGGGCATTGAAAATGGTACACAGGGAGAGGAAATCGCTATGTGGATTGTGCTTCTCGTGGTAGCGATCTACCGCCATATCTTTGTGCGCGAACGTCTCGTAGAAAGACGTCGGTGTTGCCATGTTCGAAGCGAGATCGCGGAGCGCGGCGACTGAGCGACGCGGGTTCCCGGCGAAGATGTACAAGCGGTAGGAGCCGTTCATGGGGATCTCCTGCTCGAGGTGGACGACGTTTGCGTCTACGGCGCGGGTGACGGTTGCGGGGATGAGGGTGCGGCCTGTGCGGAGGGTTGTGCCTTTTTCGTAGGCGAGCATCAGCGCGTGCTGGGCGGGGTGCGAGGGGCTCCAATTGATGGTGTTGGGGTCGTAGGCTACGCCGTAGCCCGAGGTGAATTCGCAGGCGGCTTTGAAGGTTTTGATGAATTCGTTTTCTTCGGCGGCGGCTTGGGGGGTGGTGGTGGTGGAGGAGGCGCCCGCGACTTCGCCGGCGGAGGGGATGCGGGTGGAGAAGAGCTTTGCGTAGCGGGCGTCGAAGTCGAGGAGGTTTTCGGCGATCAGTTTGCGCTCGGATTCGTAGGTAGAGAGGAGGGAGCGCGGCGCGAAGCCGGATTCTACGTGGTGGATTTTCCAGGCGAGGTTGACGGCGTCGAGGAAGGCTGTGTTCATGCCCTGGCCTGCTTTGGGCGAGTGTGTGTGGCAGGCGTCGCCGCCCATGAAGACGCGTTCGTCGAGGGTGTAGCGCTCTGCGATGCCTTGGCCGATAGGGTAGACGGAGTACCACTCGACACGATCCCAAGTGATGGTGTAGGGGCGCAGGATGTCCTTGGCTCGCTGTTGGACTTCTTCTGCAGTTGCCGTCTTACGGGGATGCCAGTCTTTGTCTGTTGAAGAAGCAATCTGGATGTAGAGACGAACCATGTTGTTCTCACGCGGGATGACCATGATGGAGCCAGCATCCGAGTGGATTGTGCATTTCATCTGGCTCATGTTAGAACTGCACCGAACGCTCTGCCCGGAACGAAACATACCTTGATATCAGGAAAATTTGTCCGCACAACGCCATCCATAACACCCCAAACATGTGCAATAGGATCCTTGTGCTTGATGCCAATCTTGAGCTGGTCTCTTACAAAACTCCTGGCTCCCTCGCCGCTGAAGAGGTACTTGGCCCGCACCGTCTCCGAAAGGGTACCATCAACATGCGCAAGCTTCACTTCCACCGGATACGTAGGGTCTGCGCCATCGTTCTTGAACCCCGTAATTGTCCACGGCCTCTGAATCCGAGTTCCATGCTTCTCGATATCCTCAATAAAGGTCCTCTCAATCAAGCCCTGGTGCAGCAGTGTCGTAAACGGATGTCTCGCATCGATAAACTTTGGGCACGAGGCCCAAGTACCGGTCCTGTGGATGCCCTTAGAACCCGGATCCCAGAAAGCGACTTCGTAAACTTTGGCAGGCTCGTATTCCATAATCTTGCGCTTCAGTCCCATGTTGCGTAATAGGTCTAGCGATCGCGGCTGGATTCCATCTGCGCGTCCGGTCGCTGTGGGCTCGGCCCGGTTATCGATGTGTTTGACTTTGTATCCCCATCGTACCAGGCAAGTGGAGAGCATCAGACCGACGGGTCCAGCACCGATGATTACAACATCGTACTGGTCTGTAGCCATTTTGCTGTGTCGTCCGATCCGAGGTCAAAGCAAGATGAAAGTAAAGTATATCCAAGTCTATCAATACAAACGCAATATGATAGAGGAGCCAACGGAACGGTGCGGACGTAGATGGCAGAACACACACGTAGACGACAGAACCGCGCCTAAAGTACGTGGACCAAGACCATACCAAAGAAGCCGAAATCTCACTTTGATAAGCCGAGACGGACGGTAATGAAGTCGGCGTTCCTGTGCCATGATGCGCTGCGCGGAATAAAGGCCGATATGTGATGCCGCTTCGGTGCGGTGGAGCGGGGAGAGTTACGGGATAACAAAACGGCAATGGAAATGAACTAAGCGTTCCCCATTTCCGTTAGCGTTGGGGTGGAAGAGGAATGGTACGGTTCGCTTGACACGCCGAGCATTCCTCCAGCCCTAGAGCTGGCCCCGAGGCGAGGGTCACGTGGAGCGTGGCATCCAGAGATGCTTCATACAAGGCGAGTCATCTCCGAACTTTTGCTAATAAACAGACAGCTTTGGACTATGGTTCCGGCTCGGTTTTCGTGGTATTTTCTCGTGGGCGTGTTGGGGTTCCTTCCAAGGTTGCTCTTCGAAGATGACGACATTCCAACCTTGCGAAGGTTTCGACGAAGTTACCGTGAGAGGTGGCTGAACAGTGGATGCACGACCGGTATATCAATGTCGATTAAATGTTATTATTTTACTCGAACATCCATGCCTCTTGTTACAATAGCAACTCTCCAACTACTGTCCAGTTGAGACATCACATCTTCATCTCAGCCAATATCTTCCTACAGCATTCTTACATAACCGCAATTATATTCCCTATCTTCTACATGCACCGACGCTGCTTCTGGCATTCCGCCCATATCGGCAGCTCCTTAATACAACAGAAGAATACATGGTGCTTGAAAATTCGAAAATTCGAAACATTTGACGATCCAAACACTAAAACGGCTTCCGTCCCACACACGTTCGAAGCTCCACCCCTGCATCCCCTCTGATATAAACATGGTAAGTTCGAACAGCCGTCAGCACTATTTCCCGCGCGTAAAGCCAGCAAATCACAGCTCTCCTAATCAAAGGCAAACCTAGCAACAAGTCTACACACAACCGGACAAAGCAATCCAGCTACACCATGTCTACCACCTTCACTTTGGTACGCAACTTCGACATCTCCCCAACCGCTACACATACAGCTGCAGCACCAAAATCCTAGCATATTCGGCCTTCACATTACCTACCCTGATGTTATGGTGGTAATGTACCTTAAATACTTAACCACACTCCAGAACCATGTTCAACGCAAAACGAAAACAAAGTGAGAACCCATGTAGGACTCCGACACAATAGTGCACATCCCAATCGCACACTCCCCAGCAAAGAAAGCGCACACACCCCGGTACCTCCCACGTAAAGTATGTACCCAACCCAACTAACCCCACCCCACGCCTCCCCAACCCACCCAAAGCATCGCGCAAACCCCTCCGATAGACCTACCCAGACACAAGTCCAACCACCTGCATGTCATTAATCATGTGAACCCCCGAACCTACCAAATACCCGCGCAGATCACCCGTCTCCACGCCTCAATCTCGGCCTCGGCCTCTTCCCCACCTGAACACCACCAATGCACTCCCGCATACGACGAGGCTGGCTGGAGCGCACTGCATGTACGTATGTGCGAACAACGGAGCCAGCCGCGGGATGGAATGCATCCTAGGTAGTATCCTAGCGCAGCCCAGGCCCTCCATGCACGTGCCTCGGGAGATCGATGCATGGAGCTAGACAGGCAGGGGGATCGCTGTGGCCACTCCGAGGACGAGGCTGCGGGAGGGAGGGATTCGCGATGTCGTGCTCACTGTCGTGTATGCGGGCCGAGATGATGCGCCCGATGGCGTGTCTTCGCGTTGCCTAATTCCAGTTCCGAGTAGCGCACGCGCTGAGCTGGCCCATCCGACGACACGATGTCCAGCATCTGTGCCGCGCGCTCCGCACGTCTTCCTTCCCGCTCCCCGCTGGCTTAAACCACGAACCAGTGATCCGTGCCCGAGACGGAGACGTCATCAGCTTACCATGTTGTCTCATTCAAGATTGACAGTAACTGTTGTATCCGCGAGAGCTGCACTGGATATCCGCGCTTCTTGGCGGGCGAATTTCAATCAGGAAGCGCATTTCATTGTGCACTCGGGGTAATAAACGCAGTGCCACCGAGCGCTGCTTCTCCGGAATGAACTGCAGTTCAAACGAAGCAGCTGCCCTTCCCTATATGCAATTGGTGGGATTGGCAGCCACAAACGCCTAATATGCAGGTCACGTATTGAGTGGCTGCTTGGCGTCTCTAAAACTCGTTTCGATTGACAGGTCGCACATGAACGGCTTCCTCTTCTGATCGCCAGCTGCGGTCTCTTTTGATGGAGTCCTGCGAAGCAGCGCATGCGAAATGCAGACGTGTTGTGCCTGAGCAAATGTAGAGATCTCTGCGGCATGGGTGGTTGATGTCTAGTTCCACAGATGTATAACGGTCCCGTATGGGTGCATGGCACCATATTCAATACGCTGCTACTACAGATGAGGAAGACGGACAGGTATCCAAGCCAGCGCGGATTACGTGAGGGACACTCACCCAAACGATCAATCATCGTATGCGTTTCCCGTGCTATCAAACCAATCACAGGCCCCGTGGTTGCAGGTGTGCAGGTGTAGTCGATGTCGCGAGAACAGACTTCACACTGACCAAGGATGCCGAAGGCAGGAAGCAACTCTACGGCACAGCGACATGAGCAGTTCGCACTAACCATGTAGGGGTGTGATCCCGGACTTGATTGCGAATTGATTGTCGCCGTTCCCGACAGACGCTCTGGACCGAAAATGAATCTATTCGGTGCATAAATGGCGCTTGTTGCGTTGTTCACAAGCCATATACGGATATAAGGTTCTGCGTTTGAGGCCCGGGGAACTGGAAAATGATCGGCGTAAAGGGCATAATCTCATGTACGTTATTCTGCAGTTGGACTCTGAAGTGCAAATCATCTGCCCATCTTGGTGGCGCAAGCGAGGCTATACGAATACCGGATCAAGTAGAGCGCGTGATGAGCGCCGATCATTTCGCCGATGGTGTTGCTGAGCGGAGGATAGACGCAAGCACGAGCGACGTGCGTTGCCTGTACATGCACATCGTATTCCATTGATTATTGTGGGGAATATGGACTATAGGTTGTCAGCGGGCGTGAGGAGTATCCTTCAACCAACCGTCGCTTAGGGATTTTGCGGCTGCAGATGGGTGTGTGGCCCTCTGCGCCATGGCTGTCTGCATCGGCAGCCATCTTCCCGCACCCGCAGCGCATTACAGCGGTTAATGCTGCCGTCGTCATCGACTTGGTGTGGTAGATAAGCTTACGAGCTGCGTATTGCGCGGGACTGTTGGCTCTCGTTGAAATATGGGCTGCAACTACTGTCTTCCCAGGCTTTTGGCAGCTGCAGAGCCTTTTTGTCGCCCTGTCGGAGTTTTGTTAAAGTGATGCGCATGAAGGTTCGTTGTAATCTTTAAACTAGCCATTATTCTTCTTTTGGTACCGACTTCCTAAACTCAGGGCTCGTGATGCCTCATGCCACTTTGCGAGGCACACAAGGCCGCAGCTCGTCACGGATGACTATGACGGCCTTCACCATAGCTTCTTCCTCCTGCGGCCGAGCAAGTGCCAACGGAACAACGACGGCCATGGTTAAGGGGCAGTGTAAGCATGTAAGGGTGCCGACCGTTAGTCGGCGTCTGATCAGAGGAAGCCAAAATCGGTCCAGCCTTCCGAAAAGCCATCCGGCTTCTCCTTTTTTCCCTAATCCGCCTCACAGGAATCTGCTACTCGGTATAGATCGGTGACCTCGACATCGCTTTGCTGCGGCCTGGCCTTGAACCGGAGAATCGGGATTGTCGATGGGGCCGATGAGGCTCTTACCAGCGTATAGGAAGCTGATGTTGGAATGACGATATCGACCGTTACCGCCCATACGGCATGGACGAACACACATCGAGACGTGCTAGGCTTAATCGTATTCAGTAAAAGCCTGGCTGAACACGTAGCAAGGCGGAAAGGTCGATGGTATGATCCTGATGTGGGCCGTCCTCCCCTCCATGCCCGACTAACCCGAGCATGGGCTAGTGACAGCGTTGAGTCAACTAGAGCCTAAGTGCAGAGAGCAACGTGACGGCAGCTTCACCGCCATCTGCTCTTTCGAACGACTCCGCGTTGCCAATCACTATCTCTACTGCGGCGTGCTCCGCCTCATTGTTGTAAAGCACAAGCTGCTTCGAGTCCTCCTTTACTGGTACGTCGCAACGATCCGATCCTGGTTACAACGGTTGTCCTTGGCAGATAGTCACCGCATTTTCGCACTTGGTGGTGTCGTCTTAGGAAAGTGAGGCATCTTCTACCATACTGTTGTTGCGTATGATTATATTCGAAGCGGAGGATCGTACATAACGCAGCGAGCGCTTCTCGGGAACAGAGCCGCATCTCGTAAGCGGGCAGACACCCGCCTTCGTATTCGTCCCGTCTGTCTCCCATCGGCAGCGGCAACTGCAAAGCAGCAGTGTCACCTGGTCCGTACTTGTCGGTTTCCTCTTGAATTGGTGCTGTTGACGAAGTTTATCTTGGCGTGTTGTGCTCAGCCTAGTCGACAGCCAGCACATACGTCCCTCGACGTCGTTCCCCCCTCTCGCTGCGAGTCCGGCACCGCCTATCCTTTCCAGCTCCTCTTATATCGCTCTTCTACACCCTCGCCTGAGCTGATCGTCGGTTCCTCTAGGATACGTCTGTGTGTCGAGTTTTTGTCCGGTGTACGCGCGCCTTGTACCACTCAGAGTCCTGAAGCCACCGAAAGAAAAACGCCAAAACGTCGAAGCGGCCCAGCTCTTGACAGTCACCATGGCCGGTCGCGCCTTTTACATACGTCGCGACATGGACGCAACGCTCCAGGGGACCCGAGACCTACCGCCGCAGCCATTGGAGGCGAGGTGTCCACCTGCCTATCCATCACCCATTTCGTCGCCACCATCATCCCACAGGCAGGCAAACAACGTTGCGACGCGACACGATGAGTGCGGCCACTCAACTTTGCCGTACGGAACCGGGCCTCATGGTCATGTCGATCCAGCAACATCTTTAGGATCTGGGTCGTTCGAAGGATCCGATTGTACAGTACACCAAGATCGCAGAAGCAAGCCCACACCGAATACCTGTCTGCTAGACTCGAATGCATCGCGCAGCTCGTATTCCTTTGGTCCAGGATTCACTCGAACGGGTTACTCCAACGGGGATCGCGAACCGTCTCCGTTGAATCTTGAAGCACCGGCCTCACACCACAGTCCACAAAGCCTGATGGAAGAGACTCACCATCTTAGCCCATGGTGGAGTGGATGGATGGACGCATCGCCAACGAGCCCACACGCTGTGGGTGAATGCTCCCGTGAAGCGCCAGCGTCACAAATGAATACCAGAGATCAAGCGTACCTATTTCCCTCTTCAGTCGGGCATGGCCCCTCTCGAGACAATCACTTGGGGTTGGATCGCACGCTGGGCAACGACCCGTACGCCGCTTCATTGGGTCGGATTCGCCTTACGCCTAGCTCTTCTACAACGACCGAAAGAGGGTCCTTGAACAGCATGACCGCACATGAGGATTTGCGAGAACCACGGTGCATCCCAGTACGGTTCGGACCTTCTGCAGTATATGCGCATCCCTCTCCTCAGGTCCAGGCGAGTGCTCCAGCAGGGCGGTCCATTTGTAGAGTACCGGATGAATTAGGCTCCTACAGTCCACACCAGACTCGGCACATGTTCGGTGCCTATGGCCAGTGAGTATTTATGCCGGGCAGCAGCCGCTGGGTTTTTCGTGAAAATACTAAAGGAGTCATAGATCGTCGAGTCCGTGCGGAAGCAATCTGATGGTCCCTTCCGCCCAGGCACCTGGAAGTCTTTCGCCGTCGCCCACTCCTTCCAGCGAAAGCGCGACATCACCCCCTTCGACACCCGTGCTATGCAATTTCTGCGGCAAAAAGTTCCACGGAGATTACCGAAGAGGTAACTTGGCCAGACACCTACGACAGAAGCATGGCGACACCGAGCAGGTCTATGAATGCGAGGAACCTGGCTGTCCTCAAAAGTTCAAGCGACAGGACGCCCGTCTCAAGCATTACAGGAAACATCATGCTTGGCTCGCACCCAGCCCGATGTTGCCTCGAAAATTATGATCTTGGCCATATACCCTGACATCCCTGGCAATTCCACCTCTTGCCTTCCACTGAGATCAACCTGATGGCCAGACAAACGAATTCGACAGAGCGGAAGCTGTATGGTCGAAGGATAAGAGCCGTCAAATGGGAGCCCCATGAACGAAGGTAAATAGGACGACGAGTGGGGGTATTTGGCCTCATGTCGAGCAACACCGTCCGCTTTCTATATAGCTCTTTCTCTATGACCGCGCCGTCCCATATAGAAAGTCTTCTAGACAATCTACTACACAGTTCTGTTATCTTCCTTGTTTCCTTGTCGGCGTAGCAGACCGTCCGAGTTCTTTGTACGCCTCGACGACCATCATGTCCGTATAGGGGTCGTGCAGGGGCCGCCAGCGGCGATGATCCACGCCGGTATTGTTCGTTCCATCTATTTCTATCTAGCGATATTTGCATTTCTGGCGTTGGCGTAGGCACTTCGGTAGGCGCTTTCTCGGTACGAGGCGAGCGTATGCTACGGCAAGAGGAACGTTGTTGCTACACGGGTGTGGACGGAGGGCAGAGCAGGCCGAAAATGAAGCTGGGCCCTGGGACTGTACAAGCGCGAATGCAATTAGGTTTCCTGTCAAGAGCTATTTCTGGCATGGCGGTGACTGTCGATGCTAGAGGAGCGATGTTGGAACTGAGGTTGAGCTAAGCAGCAAGCTCGACCGGGGAACCGCACCGCCAGACCGCCAGATGACGCTTTAACCCTCTTGGCCTCGACGAGTGGGTCCCGTCCTACGGTCTGAATCATGGTCCAACGTCCTGTCCGACCCGAAGTGCTGCCATCAGCATCTCCAAACCTTTATCGTCGTCGTCTCAACATCTCCTGTTGCACGCTCTCGCTTCGGTCCGGTGACGCCCTGAGGTTAGGTATGGTCAAAGCTCGACGGGCACGAAAAGGTCTGAGAACTCTCGAGCACGAACGAGGGGCGACTGTGCGACAGCAGGTTGGTACACTGTGGTGTGTTCGGATAATCAGTCTCCGGTATCAGCCATCGAGTTTCGTTTCGCTCCTGTGGTTTGGCCAGGAAAGCACAAGGGCACAGACCCCCACGGAAACGGGACGAGCGGGACAGAACGGACGTTGAGTCCCAAAGGCGATACCATGTCTAGAGATGATATGCTGTGTGTAGTTAACGGAGAGAAGGTTGCTGGCAATGAAAGGTTGCTCCTGCCTGGC
Source organism: Laburnicola sp. JP-R-44 (assembly GCA_009805535.1). Classification (NCBI taxonomy): domain Eukaryota; kingdom Fungi; phylum Ascomycota; class Dothideomycetes; order Pleosporales; family Didymosphaeriaceae; genus Laburnicola; species Laburnicola sp. JP-R-44. The sequence continues at coordinate 362,054 of SELF01000041.1, forward strand.
TCCAATAATGAGGCGAGTGGCAAAAGGAGGTGGCGAGGCGCGAATAGAGTAAGTACACGCGATAGATATGAACCAATATCTCATTCCTTTTCCCATATTCTCGTCTCTTCGGTGAATTTTCTGTATCAGCTCGATGGAAGTGTGTGCGAGTTGTGCTGTGATCCCAGCAAGCATACTCTAGGGACACCCTAGGGACACCCTGTCAAGCACTCACATGTCGACAAAACAGGTAACGTCCAGGCTCGAGAGGTTTTAAGCCTTTCCAGACAGTCATAATATGACTAGACGTCTCTTTAACTATGTCACGAGGACCACTAGATGACTGCTCAGCTGCAAGAGACACCGCATCCCCTTGCGGCAGCCCCAACATATGCTGCATTGCCCAACGCGTACAACTATCCATTTCGCATCGTTTCTCCCACTACCTAGATCTTACATGCATGATGCACATCATTATTGCGCGCGTGGACGCTTCTACGTTCTCTAGCTGGAACCCAAGACATGGCAGAGCCACACCGATGACGAATCCCCAAGAGTTATTTATTCATTCATACACTATACCCGTTCACGATCAACTCAACCTCTCAGATCATGAGACAAGAGTTATAATGCGGAACACTACACTCTGGAGGATTCTCTCGCACGATAAAACACCCTTGATGTCTCTTGAAAAATTAACCTGCGCTGACGCCACCTTCAAGTCCGCCACAACCGGAGGTACTTGAAAGATTTACCCTCTCAAATCTAGAACCGATACCCAATGACTTCAAAAAAAGACATCGCCTCCATTGCTCGACGCATGCTAAGCATGGGCGTCGCTTTTGATGATCGACACCTACCAAGGGTGGTCGTCCTTGAGACACATGCGGCTGCAGCTCACATGCAAGCTGACCCTAGCGAGCGAGATTCCCAGCGCCATCGAACTTATAAAGCAGCCGAGCCAGCCAACAGCCGAAGCATCACCACTCGAAAAGCGACAGCTCACAGCAAACAGCTCACCTGCCCACCTCTCTCGCCCTTCTGACTCATCTAGCTCTATTCCGCTCACATCTCACGATCAGACCAGATCACTCGACACGAAGCGGTCAAACATGAAGGGAAATGCCCTACCCAAAGCTCAGCTCCGGACAGCTCTACCGGTCAAATGGCTATGCTTCGCCGCGTCCTTCGAGCCCGACCCTTTTTTACAGTTTGAAGGCTTGCATAGTATCTGCAGCTCTTTCAACCTTCCCGCTGTTCCGATGCACTGCTACCTAGCGCATTTGCTGCATGCGGATTCTATGGGCTTGATTTTACGTCGAAGGACCTTTCGCGCCCTACCCGGTATGCGAGTTCTGACGCCACTTCCTGCCCGATCGTCCTCTTCATTGTCGTGATTCCAGCTCTCCAATATGGAATCGCATCGCCTTCGCCATGATTGGAGTTTTGATCTCAGAACGTCTATGTGTTCCTGCATGAACACCCGACGGACGCCCTGGGGGTCAGCTTCACAAGTGCCCAAGCCAATATTTGCGCGCATTTTGATTAAATGTAGGCCTCGTGATGCCTATGTCGAACCCAAGTCGCCGACCACAATTTTTGAACGCCCCAGAACATCTCATCCTCCATGTGAACGTCAGTATAAGCTTTCCTGTCGGTATTATAATAAAACGTGGCACGGGGCCACGTATGTCAGACTCAGCTCTATCGTGTTACACGGCACGATCATGAACCTCTTCCAACTGAACACCGTGCTCCCCCTTTCGCTGTTAGCACCCATGGGACTATTATATCCGTCTCAATTCCTAACCTCGACCGACAATACTCTTGTGTATACATTCAACGACCCAGACGTCCGGTGTTGGTCCTGTTATCCCTCCTAGAATTGCCTCCTCCGACCCCATAGCTCATGTTGCGTGAGCCGACATCGCCTACGACCGACTGCCGCGCCATGGGCGAGGCTCGATACGACGGACCGACGTCAGCGTTCAAAAAGGCGTTCTGACGCGTGCCGCCCAAGACGGGCAAACCGCTTCGATTTCCTTGGACTTGCCCGGGCGTGCCAACGGGGGCTGATTCTGATGCACCAGTTAGTTGTACGCAAGAGAGCAAGAGTTTGGCGTGGCCGTGGAAACCTTACGGCCAGTGTGCATTCTGTTGCCAAATCTCCGCCCCAGCGTTTGAGGATTCCACTGTGAACCCAGCCCGACGCCGCCTCTCTGCTGACCACTACTGCCTGAGCTGCCACTTATAGCGCGGTTATGTGGTCGGCCACCACCACGTTGTTCACTCGGGCCGAATTGACTGAGGTTCGCGGCGCCTGAACGCGCGCCCGGGAGTCTGTCAACGAAACGGTCGCCTCGGGCTGTGTGCATGGCGAACTCGGCTTCATTTCCGGCAGCATTGGCAACGTGGGTCGCCATGACTTGAGCTTTGAGCGACTGGTACATCTTTTGGATCTGCTGCTGAGCCCTGCACTTTTCCTTGAACGCGCCAGATAGTTCGGCATTCTTCTGTTCGAGGGACTCCTGTTCATCTTGCATTGCTTAACATTGAGTCAGTGGTTGCCTGATCGCAGGGTCTATTGCCAGTCTACCAACCCTGTATCTTCTCATGTAGCGTCTTGATACGACCGTTGGCTTCAAGTATGAGCTCGTCCAGACTCTGCTCTAGGTTCGCCTTTTTCTCGGCCAAGGATTTCGCCCGATGCTCTTGGTAGATGACCTCTTGCGACGCTTGATAACTATAGAATGCCAGCCCTCTACTGGCACACTCCATAATAATCGTCGGACTGAGTCCGCTCAGCACGCTTGTTTTGTAGTCCTCCGCAGGATTGAGCAAGGCTACAACGACATCGTCAGGATTGGTGAGCTGGGCCTGACAGACTGGACATATCCTGTTTCCGTTGGATGACCGTGAAAGCCCTGTCGTATCGGCGCACCGTATGCAGAAGATGTGACTTGCATTCTGAGTCAGTGGTGGATGTGGAAAGCGCGGAGCAAGGTCAATGCGACTCACCTGCAGGTAGTCACCACAGCTCGGTCGTGAGGCTGGGCGCGGCAGTCCAGGATATTGCACCTCGGGACAAAATCCATGTTAAGGCGGGTGCGGGGAGAAGAGGTGAGGTGTAATAGAGCAAAGTGAGGAAGTTGCACTCCCAGCGAGCCGGAAAGCGCGCAGCACCTATGCATTGAGAGGAAGGTACGATGACCTATAGCTCACCAGTCTCCAGCATGCAGCACGAGCCTGAATCATTTTACACCATGCCATGGTTTTGATCGAAGGGTGGTCTTCGTTATGTCTTTCTTCACCTGAACCACCAGTTCACCGAGGCATTCGCATTTGCACCATACCCTTGAACAGCATGCCACCAGCCGAGTGGTATGAACAGGCCATCTCCGCTTTCCAACCTAGCTTCTACGCCGCTCGCGGACACACCGTCGCTCTTCTCTTCGTTCCAAACAGCGTTTTGCAACCTATCCAGCTCTTCGCCCATCATCATTTCTTCACCGCGCATGTGCGCATAACCTTTATTTGTCCTCAATCGCTCGTAGAGAAGCCTGCCGTGCTCAGGTCTCATGAGACGAACGACCTTTTGGCCCACTAGCTGGACGAAAAGGTTTGGGTTCGGATCGCGATGTAAAGGCGTGTTTGTTGGCGGTCGTCCCATCCAGAGACTTGACGCGTAAATGTCTCCTCGGCCCATACGGGAGAGCAATTCAGGTACGGGCAGGTCGGCCTGCAGCTCGAGGGGTAGATCGCTGAGGGAGCACTGCGCAAGGTAAAGTTGGTGCGAATCATCCTCACTCTGGATGTGAGACAAAAGCAGAGAGAAGGGAGCTTGGAGGCGCTCGAAAGTTGACGTTCGTCGCTGGCTGAGCTCTAGAGGCACCATCAACTCGCCATGACGGCCCAAATAGGACAAGTTTACATGGTGATGCATTCCCGTCTCTGGAGGAATGTCGTCCACAGGCGCAAACCATTTCTTGATTGCTGGCATGTCTGCGAAACGTCCTGGGAACATTGTTGGCTCGCTCAGGCTCAGGAGGCCCACGTCCGCATCAGTGCCATTGAAGGTCTTCGCTTGAGTAAAGCGGCTGCTGCGGTGTATTGAACGTGTATTGAGAGCTGCGACCCACGCTCCCGGACGGCTTAACATGAAGAAATGTGGGTGTACTGTGCAGTGTGGCGGAGGTCCTGGAGGAAGGAGCGCCCAAGCTCCCTTTCCGATCGGCAAAGCCAAGAGCTCCCCCACAGGAAAGCTTTGGCGGGGCAGCAGGCACTCTCCCAGTAAGCCTCAACAGCGACTACCCACCATGGCGACGAAGCAAGCACAGAAACAGCCTGGCCAGAGTGAGTTTTTCCGCCTCCCTGAATCTATCATCGTGTCTCTGATATGCGCAGTTGAAATCACATCGCTGCCGGTGCCGCAGCTCCAAGAGTTGAAATCGCAGCTCGACCGAGAGTTGGAGCACTTGACTACCTCTTTCCAGTCCCTTAGGACGGCCCAGTCGAAATTCCGCGACTGCATCAAATCCATATCGCAGGGCATCAATCTGGACACGGCCGACAAACCGCTGCTCGTCCCGCTCACGTCGTCTCTATACGTCCCAGGCCGACTCACGTCGTCTACGCACGTGCTCGTCGATGTCGGCACCGGCTTCTTTGTCGAGAAGAGTACAGACGATGCGACAGACTTCTACAACCGCAAGGTCAAGGATCTGGGAGACAGCCTAAAGGATTTGGAGGGCGTGATCAATGGCAAGGCACAGAACGTGAGAATGGTAGAAGAGGTTATACGGGCCAAGGTCCTAAGTGCACAGGAGAACAACCACAAGGAGGGAGCAGGCAGCTAGGGTAGTGGAGAGCAGAACGCTATGCACAAGACCAGGAGACTAGCTCTCGCTGCCTGTATGACGAGTTCACATGCGGCAACCGGCGACAAGCTAGGACAACATTGCGTCTGGTCCAGCTCCGGCGGGGGACGGTCTTGGAAGACCCAAATGAGGGGTAATTGCGGCGAGGCACTGCCATAGTAGGACAGACCACGGGAAGGCCGTTACTTGGAGTTAGATAATCCAAACATCGGCAGAGACTTTTACCCAACAACAATCCTGAGATCGATTCACAATGACGAAACTAACCTCAACCGATCGAGGCGGTCAATCAGAGTGCCGCAAGACCGCTGGCGCCGAAGTGGAGGTGAACCTGCGTGTTGGCGTTCCGAATCGGGCAAGCAAGGATAGTTCGCGTGGCGTCACCTGGGCGACGGACCAATGTGAGGGCGCTACGTCTTAGACCTGACCACGACAACACCGCAACTTTGCAATCGATGGCAATAGCCTGCGTTCCTCGTCCGACATAATTAGCCACTCATAAGACCTGACTAGGGTCTGATTTACTCGCTTTGTATGAATTGCATGCCGTTCGCCCACGCTCACCACGATAAACAAAGCTTGGGACGCAGTAAACACGCGCATTCGAGATGCATAGAAAGGAACGGGAAGGTGCAGTGTCGCCTGGTCCGGTGTACATGAGCTCCGCCCAAATGAGTACGCACGTCCTACAAGCATTCCAGTGTATTCTTCTAACGAGCATTCCGCAGCGAATTATCTACAGGATCTACGCTCCAATCGCCCCGCCCGCCCAACCGGCTCTCGTCCTCCTCCAGCACACTTCAATACGTGGTCTAGCAGATCTTCATCCAGGTTTGCCGACTCGCCCGCCGTGTCGCCGCTCTCACATGCGACCTTTCAAGAGGCGGGAGCCAATGTTGATGCGCCGCCGCCAACAGCTGGCGAGTCCAAATCGCACCAACGCACAACATCAAACATGAGTATAGATGAGGTGCTATCGAGCGCTGGTCGACCTCTCGTCGAACCTCCACGCGGGCGGAACATGTCGACCTCGGCGACCGCGAGGGAACGCACTCCGAGTGTACAATATCGCGAGAGCGGGCGGCGGCAGGCCGAGAAGGATGAGGCGCGCGCGCTGCGAGTAGCTATGGAGGAACTGGACTTGAAGCCAGAGCAAGCACTGTACGAATCGGCGAGAGACGAGGCTGCTGAGCTGGTCTGGAAGCATCTGAATCCGAACGCGCCGGGTACCAGTCCGCAAGCACCGTATGCATATCCCGGACTGGCCAGGAAAGGCAGTGTCCAGAGAAGCCAGAGCTTGGATCGGACTGAGCAAGACCTGCAGCGCACCAACTCAAAATTGAGGCGGAAGCGTAATTCTATGGGAAGCAACACGTCTGAGAGTAGGAGCAGCAGCCTACAGAGCCGTCGTGCTGGAAGTGGATCGTCTGTCGCCGCAAATGCTGGCTTCAGCACGTCCCCTACAAAAAGCAGTTTCAACGGCGACAAGTTGGAAGAACCGACGCCTCTTCCGAAAGTCTCGTCAGTTCCCTCGGAGTTGAACCAAAAAAGACGCAGCAGCAGTGGACGGAAGAGAATCAGCGCAAGCCTGTTCAAGAATCCGGATGACCAAATCTACGAAGAACCCGAAGAGGACCAAACAGCATCTGCTCCGCCTCCAGCTGTTGCCAACCCACCAGCACCCGCCAAATTGCCTTTGGGTATGAGGCGGAACCCCTTTGCTCGTGTTCAGTTCTCCAGGGATAACAATCTTGTAAGATCAAGCACTGACCCAGTCCTTGCGACGAAGCGATTCGACCGCTTCGAGATCCAAAGGAATCCTCCATCGCAATCGCGAAACGCCGCCTATACTAGCAACCCACCCCTGCCTAGGACAAGCGAGGACGGCAAGTCGGATGCAGAGAATGATTCCGAGGTCAAACTGAAGGATGGCAAAGAGATACGCAGCGATGAGCTTCGAGCAGCAACCGGGTTCAAATTGAAGGACAGAAGCGCAAAGCTGCCAACTCCCACAATGGTCTCCGACAGTCCAGGCCGTCCGATCGTGTCGTTCAAGAAGGATTGGAAGCCGAAGGAGACCGAATTGAAAGAGGAGATCTCGTCTCTTCCTGCAGCTGTTCCTCGCCCTCTGAGTCAAGCTGCCCGCGGTCCACGCCCTCTATCTAAGGCTATGACTGCCCCCGTCGTGCCGACCACCAACACACCAGTCGATTCACCGAAGAGGACTGATGTTCCACCAACTGCTTCGATTCCTCAGGTCAGCGTCTCTCCCAGCCCTCCTGTGCCATCAACGAGAGTCAATCGGGTACAAGTCCCGGCAATTAGCGTCTATGAGGATCCTCCAACGAGGCCACTCCCCAGCGCCACCACGTCAAGGAAAGTCCAAACCCCGCCTCAAAACGCCACGCCACCAACAATAAATGTTTCTCAGGCCCCTCCAGCGCGCTCTAAACCATCTCCAGCGCCTCCCATTCCCACGATCGCTATCCAAGAGACACCATCGATCTCAGTCAATGCCCCCGGCCCAAGTGCTAGTGTAAAACCCCAGAAATTTCCGTCCGTATCGGCTGCTTCTATCCCGAGGATATCTATAAGCGAGTCGCCTGGGTCATCGAGGGGCTCTACTATGAAAGCTCCCTCCATCTCCATTACACCATCCATCCCAACGATCTCTGTTCATGAATCGCCAGCCCCAACTAGAGGGCCCCAGTCCGATCGTCCTTCAATCTCTGCCACGCGCCCCACCCCCTCCATCTCCGTTACACCGTCCATCCCAACAATCTCTGTCGATGAATCGCCAGCCCCGAATAATAGAGGGCCCAAGTCCGATCATCCCTCAATCTCTGCTACGCACTCCACTCCCTCGATCAACATTCCCGGTTCAACAACCTCAACCCGCCCCTTGCCAGTCCCAAACCAGGCCAACTCACCCTTCGCCCGCTCCCAAACGGCCCCCACACGCTCGCACTGGACACCCACCGCCGTCCGCACCGGCGCCTTATGTGAACACTGCGCACTCCCCATTGCTGGTCGCATCGTATCCGCAGCAGGCGTCCGCTTCCACCCAGAGTGCTTCCAGTGTCACCACTGCGGCGAGCACCTTGAATGCGTAGCCTTCTACCCCGAACCATCTAACAAACATTCCGAACGCGTTGCGCGGATCCGTGCCCGCCAGTGCGGCGAAGACATCCCTATGCCAACCCCACAGACTACTTACGAAGACATGCAGCGCCTGGAAGTCGAAGACGGCGACGAGAGTCTCCGTTTCTACTGTCACTTGGACTTTCACGAGTTGTTTTCTCCTCGCTGTAAGAGCTGCAAGACGCCGATTGAGGGCGAGGTCGTGGTGGCTTGCGGTGCAGAGTGGCACGTTGGCCATTTCTTCTGCGCGCAGTGCGGCGATCCGTTTGATAGTAGCACGCCGTTTGTGGAGAAGGACGGGTATGCATGGTGTGTCAATTGCCATACGAATCGGTATTCGACAAAGTGTCGGAAGTGTAGAAAGCCGGTTACGGATACGGTGGTCAAGGCGTTGGGGAGTGAGTGGCATGTGGGCTGCTTTTGCTGTGTGGTAAGTGAACCTGTCCTCAAGTGTGAGAAACATACGTGATTCTAATGTTGAATAGGAGTGCTCTGGGCCCTTTGAGGACGGGAGATATTTCCTCCGCGGCGAGTCGGAAGATCCGGTTTGTGTGAAGTGCGAGGAGCGGAGGCTGAAGGCGTAGTGCTGATACTCGGTGGAGCTGGGCAGGTCCTGAGCATCAGGTGGAGAGAGTTGGTGTGGCGTGTAATAGTCTGGTGGTTTCGCGTACTTTGCATTCATGTTCCTGACGTTGCATATGGTTTACGCGTGCATTAGAAACGAAAGAGGTTATTGTGGAGTAGTAGTAGCATGGTTTGTGTTTTGCTTATGGGCGGGATGGGCGTTGTTGAGCGGGCGTCCTGGCATGTACACAGCACTTGAATCAATCAGATATCACGTATAAGTACCATCAACTCTAAGCAGGAGTGGTGTCTTATGTTGTTCGCTGGTATGCGCACACAGCTGGAGTAGTATGAGCGCCCGCAGTGCTATCTGGAGAGCCTTGGTTGGTCACTTCAACGGCTTACTTCACAGGTAAGACAACATCACCAGTTTCTGAGTAGTACAACACTGACTGGGTCAGTGTCTTGAATGTGGAATTACTTGTTTTAGGACCAGTGTCTTATAAGACGTGGGTCAGTTATCTAGGTCATGAACATACACTTCGTGGGGGTATCTCAAAGCAGAACCTCCTAGCGCCATCCCGGCGCCAAACGCCTATTTTATGCAATGAAACTGCTGCAGTATGACAGCAAAGTTGACCATCGTCCAAGCCCATTATCATCAAAGTCGGTCATGAACGGAGAATGCGAACCCCCTCCTACTTGAGTCCGTGGTCAACGGGCCCCTTGCCTCCGAGGTACTTGTCCAGGTCATCGTTGCCGTAGAACAGGTTGTGGTACTTCTTGTCTTTCTTCTTCTGCTCGGCTGCGAGCTTGCGCACCTTGCCTGCATCGAGCGTGGCACTCTTCGGCACCGACGCTGCCTTCTTCTTGGGCTTGACTTCCTCCTTCTCCACGCCCAGTCCAAGCTTGTCGCGCTTCTCTTTCGGCACGATGGGGAAGAGCATGCCCTGCCCGTGGGCTCCAAGCCCAACCCGCGCATCGATATCGAAGCCATGCTTCTCCATCACCTTGAGGCCCATGCGTGTGCGATCGATGCTGGAGGGAGCCGGGGGTCTCGGGAGTGCCAGCTGGTGTGCGATGCTCAGGTGATGCTCCTTCTCGCTCGCCTCATGAATTAGGTGGCCGCAGACGTCACACTTCGGGAACTTGGGTGGTTCCGGCGGAGGCGGGCCGTTGGGGTAGAACAAGGCGAGGTACCTCTGGCTGAAGGACAGACCCTCTGGTTTGGCGGGTGCGGGGAGCGGCGCGGATTCCGCGGCTGCGGGGACGAACTTGATGGGCCGCTGCCAGAGTTTGCGGCCGTAGGCGGGGAGGTCGACGAAGGGGGCGGTGGAGATGTCCGCGTCGTCGTAGCGGTCGTAGTCGTCGGCCGCCTCGAGGCGGGGCTTGCGGAACGCGGACATCGTTGCGCTGGTGCGCGTGTAGAGGGAAACAGTTGCCTTACGAGAAGTTAGTGGTTGTTTTAGTGACGTGCGCGCGCCGACGTGGGTTAGTTGTCCAACTGTAGTTCCGCTCGGAGAGGAGAGTGTGTGACCTGTTCTGTGGCGAGAGTAGAGAGTAGCGAAAGAAAGAGGGAGTATTTCAGGCAGGCGTGGAAGCGCGCCCATCGCGCTATCACGTGCTTATCGATAAGATAAGCGAGGGGCTAAGCGAGGGGCTAAGCGAGGATGGACGCTAAGTGGCCGTCTCCTAAAGTTTGGCGTCTCGTCCCGTTCCGAGTCACTGACGACGTTCCGCTAACCCAACCATGCCCGTTCACATCCTCGCCCATGGCTGGGAAGAGGGCATCTCCTCCATTCCCTTTGGGTGGACCCTCGTCAAGATCCTGCCATGTGTAGCAGTGCTGTACCTCCTGAAAGTCTACTTCAATGGTGCAGTCAATACCTCGGAGCGCAACATGCACTCCAAGGTGGTGATGATGACGGTATGCTTGCCCTCTCTTCTTGCAAGTAGAAAGCTTACGGTGGGTGAAGGGAGGAACATCCGGCATCGGAGCTGAAGTTGCAAAAGGGCTCGCGTCGAGAGGCGCACAGATGGTGCTGCTCACACAATATGCGCTTACCGACCCCTTTCTCGTCGACTATATCGAAGACCTACGCTCACGGACGGGCAACGAATTAATTACCGCCGAGCAAGTCGACCTTGCATCGCTGCGCAGCATACGAGAGTTCGCAACGAAATGGGTGGACAACCTGCCTCCGCGGCGTCTGGACATGGTCATACTGTGCGCGGACACGCGGACTCCGCCAGGTGGAACGGCCTACTTTACTGAGGATGGACTAGAGTCAACTTGGGGTTTGAACTACATGGCGAACTTCCACCTGCTCAGTATTTTGAGCCCCGCGCTTCGAGCTCAGCCACCGGACCGAGACGTGCGAATCATCTTCGGCACCTGTAGCTCATATATGGGCGGCGTATTGCCAGTCACAAAAGACTCCGATAGCTGGGGCGCAAAGAAACCAAAGAAGGAAAAGAAGTCGGCTGGTTCAGAAGCCATTCCCTTCACTCCAGGCGGCGTGTATTCAACCTCCAAACTCGCCCTCATGGCTTTCGCTCTCGCCTTCCAGAAACATCTCTCCTCCCATGTACGAGCCGACAAGAGCCCCATGAATGCCCGCGTTATCCTAGTCGACCCGGGCTGGACACGCACGCCTGGCATGCGACGCTTCCTCACTTTCGGCAGTCTTTGGGGCCTCTTGGTATACATAATCACATGGCCTTTGTGGTGGCTGTTTCTGAAGAGCTCGGATCAAGGTGCTCAGACGTTCTTATATGCGGCGATGGAGGCACAATATGGGAGAGGCGAGGGTGGGTGGTTTTTGAAAGAGTGCAGACAGGTTGGTATTTTCAAGGAGGAAGTCAAGGATGAAGCAGTGCAGCAGAAGCTATGGGAGATCAGCGAGGAGACGATAAAAACGTTAGAGCAAGAGGGAGCGAAGAAGAGAGCAGCGGAGAAGAAGACGGATGCCAAAGCGCCTGCAAAGAAAGCGGGGGCGAAAGCGACTGCTACTAAAGAAAATGGAGCAGCAAAACAAAGAAAGGGAAAATAATCTTGATGGATGATGCAGGCAATGTACAGACAGCGGATGCAAATATATACAAATAGTCTGAAGAAGTACACAGGCTTATACCCTTTCACAACTGCCCTCTTCGGTCAACGGCACTCTTGTGAGCAAAGTCTCCCAGTCATCAGCGTGGAATCTCAGACGAACGACGAGCTTTGTGTAAAAGCATAAAAGTACGGAGATAGTTGTGACGACCATGCACGTGGTCTGCGTGTGTATATTCAGCTTCGACTGATCAAAATCGACATTGGTGATCACTCCTATTGGAGGAGCCGGCAATAATCTCTGATGATGGGAGTCTATCCATGATGAGTGAAAGCAGCTCGGCGCGCTTGAGTGGGCAAGTTCTGCAGTTGGTGTGGATTAGGGTGGTGCGGCGAGGTGCATGTTGCGTTTATTGAACATGAGCAGTATCCTGTAGGCTGCTGATCCTTGTTACCGGTGATTTTAGTACAAATTCGTCACGTGTGCCCCACTCAACTTGGAACGTTATAATGAACCAATCAGCAGTCGCTAGGAACGAGATTGCCCGATTCGGTAGGCTAGCGGAACGACGTTAAGTCCACGCTCAGCCTCAATCAGGCGGAGGTACTGGCCCAGCAGTGCAAAGGCCAGGGAGATTCCGGTCTTTAATATTTTGACGCTCTTCAGTTTATGTCGTCTCTGTTATTAAGCTCTCTGCCGCAGCACTACAGGTACGCTGTGCCGCACTCACATAACTCTTCGACTGCGTCTCCTTCGGCCCCTGTAGCCTTCGCTTACGATACGGCTTAACAACAAGCGTATACGATGCCAACAGCGACTGGAACCAGGAAGACACATAGCAAGACAAGACTTGGCTGCTCACAATGCAAGAAAAGGCGAATAAAGGTAGTGTTTCACTCTCTCTTTTCGTCCGTGAACTTTCACTTCGCGTACCTCAGGTATTATTTTCGTCCGGGGTCTTGCAGCAGAATAGTAGATCAGCACAATACGTGGTAGAGTGTATGACTTAGCGGTTCTCTACTTACAGAAGAGCACCTTAGAAATTACATGTGATAATAATAAAGCACCTCGGTTCAAATGTTCAGTAACTTAGGAGACGAGATGGCGGCTGTTCATGACTTCCTTTTGGCTACAGCTGACGTTCCAGCAGTGCGACTGTTCTCATCCAAGATGCGCCAACTGCACAAGGCGGGGAGACGAATGCGTAAGTGAGCATCCAAAACTATGAAACACCTACTGACTCTCTATCTTTGCCTTGCACAGAGTTTTCGCCTACTCGCTCCTTCCACACAACTGACAGGCGGATCAACATTTGCCACGTCTCTGACCGAATCTATCTCCTCATCATCCACGCCCTCTCCTCTATCCTCGTCTTCCAGGCTAGACACGCCTCCCTCATCCGCTCAACTTTCCACACTATCCAAAAAGCCATATCAAGTTCAGGTTTTCCGTAGTAACCCTACTATTACTCCTTCGCCATCGCCACCAACGACTCCTACACAAGTTACGGCGTTACCAGATCTCTTGATCCCAAGTACATTCCCATCGATATCACCATATCTTCGATTCAACGACTCCTGGAAAACAACACGAGAAAGTCTTCCGCCTGTATTGCAAGGCGTACTCTACCACTATGACTATACAACCAGCCTCACGATCACAGTAGATGACCTCGCCAAAGCAGCCTGGCAGTCCTTCGTCCCCGAACTAGCGGAAACCAAAAAATTCCTCGTGCACAATATCCTTGCCATTGCTTCACTGCATCTCGCGAGACTCCATGGCCGCGGTAACGAAAGAGCGAAAATGACGAATTTAGCAGCGTCGCAGATGAACAAGGCAATAGCACGATTTCGGCCTGAATTGGATAACATCAACTCCGATAACGCAGCCGCACTCTTTGCTAGTGCGACACTTACAGCTGTGTACTTCTTTCGCTCAGCTACCCAAGAAATCGACGACATTCGTGCCGATGTTCTGGCTGGAATTATCACCCCGTCGCCAGAAGTGGTAGACAGGATGCTACGCCCAACATTGCGAACCATTTGGGGACTTCGTGGACCATGGACTGTGCTGATGCCAGGGTGGGAGCACGTAACCGAGGGCAGATTCAGCGTCGTCGCAAACCGCGACTGGTGGCCGGAAGTTCGCATCCCAACGACAGCACGCGCACTGGAGGAGGATCGACGCCTCGCCAGCATCGCCAGCCTCTGGGATGGCTACAATGCAGGCCCTCATGTTGACTGCTTAAGTTCGGCTCTTTTTTTCTTGAGGGAGAGTTACGCGTTAGTCTCCCAGTTGACCGACCCAGAAAAGGACTTCCCCTTCTTGACTTCGGTTGACTATGCGGTGGACGACACTACAATTGTACAGATGAAGGACCGCGGTGCGATCTTCGTATGGGCTGCTCGAATCTCGAGGAACTTCATCCGGCTTCTTGAGCAGAAGAATCGAGACGCTTTGGTCATACTGGCGCACTACGCTGTCCTCGCTGGTAGAGTGCGCAATGTATGGTGGTTGGAAGGGATGGGCGCCAATTTCATCATCACTGCTGCCATGGCATTGGGTCGAGAGAACTGGCACTTGATCGAGTGGCCAGTTCAGGTTGTGGGTGTTGATTTGGAGAATGCGTTCACTGCCCGGCCAGATCTGCTAGAAGGGGAACCCGGCGAGATGGCCATGGAGGTTGTTTGAAAGCATCTGCGCTTGAAACTTACGGAGTTGGCTCATGGAGATTATGCGCCGAACTGTTTAAAAAAAAAAATTGGAAAATTTAGTTTCCAGTCAAACTGAATCTCGAGCTGCAGTCTGGCCCAACGCGACTGGACCACTGCCTGCCGTGTGAGCACCATCGCGTATCCAAGACATACGAGCTCAAAGTTCAGCTACGTCCCACCTCCAATGTCACTTCTGCTCTGCATCTTTCATTTGGTCTTTCTGTTTTGATTGATAAACATTCGACCCGCTTAGGCTGTCCGACAACCAAGACATTGAACGACAAGCCGATTCTCAAACCGCAGATTGTTGGGCCGATGCTAGTTATGGTGTTGCACAATACGAGGGTCACGTCTGTTATTACTACTTCGGTATGTGTTTTTTGTTTTTGTGTTGGTGGTTTCGTTCTTCTTGGAGAAAGCGATGGAGATTTTGCCTAGTACGGCGGCGTATGCGGCGGCTTTGGTCGTCTTTGTTGGTACGAATGCTGGAGGAGGTGGATAAGCAAGGCATGGTCTTCGAAATGAGGTCTTCTTTACCGAATCTAGTATTCCGCTCCATGTACATACAAATATAGACGACTTTTCGCGTTGATCATGATGATAACTCCATTGCTACGTCGCTCAACCTCACTCGTGAAATACCAATAGGCGTACGCCGTGAAAAATGCCCACATCCAAAACGCCAACCCATATATGCAACCCATCCGTTTTTCCTACCTCAAGTGAAACTCCAATCAACCCGCAAAAGGCCGCGACAACCATTATTCCTCATTCTCTCAACATCTTCCCGCTCTCCCCCTTCTTGCCATTACCCGCCTATCGCCAACCCGCTCCGCCCCTCTGTCCCGCCTGGAACCGAATCTGCGCCTCCTCCGCTCCCTTCCAAGCCTTGGCTTCCCCAGCGAACCTCTGATACGACTCCAACCACACCCCCGCCATCTCCTTTGCGCCCTCGACGGCCCCTTCCGGTCCCTTACTCCATACCCACAGCACGATTGCTACTATGGTGCCCCACTTGACTATCTGCCACGCCAGCCTGAGCCAGGCCATGACGGTGCGGTATGCCATGCCGAGGATCTGCAGCGACAGCCAGAGGATGACGACGAGGTAGAGGACGGACAGGATGTCGGGTTGCGCTAGGAATTGCGTGACGAGGGGCATGACTTGTGACTGGATGGCGCGGGAGATGCCGAAGAGGGTGGTTACGACTTGGATGAGCGGGTTCGTGACGGAGGGCGGGAGGACGCGGTGGAGGAGGGAGATGTAGTCTGCGGTGGTGTCAGATGAGGCTCGTTAGAGACGAGAGAGACGCGGGAGATGGTATGAATGGGAGGCTTACCTTGCACGACGTCCATGGCGTGTAGTTGTATCGTGTATAGAAATGATCGATGTCGCGTGGTGCGGTGATAGATGAGCGGTGAAGGTGGAATCGATCGCGTTGAGTTGAGATGTTGGGGTTTTCGTGCGCGATAGACAGTCGAATCCACTGTGAGGGCGTGTTAATATAGTGGCGAAGCGTGCTTGGATGCGTCCCTCTGCGGGAAACAAAGCTGTGGTTGTTTCTTTCTTTCACAGGCAGGCATGTCGCTTCTGGCATAGCGGGTCACGGTCTTGGCAACAAGCATCCCACCTGGCATCTTGCCTGCAGTGACCAGAAAAGGACTGCATGCCATTTCGCCGACTGTCGCACAACCTTGGAAATGCAGCAAACACGCAACACGCAACGCCCGATCAGATGCTCGTTAATCGTGCATGCATGTCGGCGGGGTCTGCACCTGAAGGGTCTGAAAAAGGCGGTGTACCACGAGCAAATGTCAAACCTTCAGTGGAACGTGGAGGTGGGCCTCCGGCAACCGATAGCCGTCATCAGCAGCATCTCTGTACCGCAGTACCAACTGGTAACGGGCAAACTCTACCTGCAAGCGTGTTGGATTCCGGACCCAGAAACGCCATCCTTACATATTGCTGTCCGCGCGGCGCGTGGTGTAGCGAGAGGCTCCACTATGGCGCCACGTAGGGCGAGCGGGTACTAACTTTTAAGTTTCGGCAAGTCCGGGGATCAAATTGCGGCATCGCAGATGAGATACGAGGAGCGTACGAGCAGACCAGTTTTTGTATTGATTCGACTATCGAAGAGAAGACCAAAGCTTCTCTTGCGCGAGCGCATCCATTCCGCTGTGTCCATCTCCATAGCACCATCGCTGTATGCATGGAAGTCGAAAAAGGAACAAGAAGGCAACAGGGCCTGTGTAGGTGACAAGTGTCTGGTATCACAATGCGAAAATTGAAAATTCCTCCAACGCCATGGGTATACAAATGTGTGCGGTCGTGATACATGTTCAAGGAAGGAAACTGGACAGTAAAGGATCAGATGAGACGTCGTAGAGACGCGAGTGGGGTTCGTGCTTCCTAAAGAAGAAGCTGTTGTTTGTAGGAGGCACAGACTGCATCAAGTTCGTGGTGTACAGGACGTTCTGCCGTCAGCCTGCCGTGGGTGGTGATGAGGTCACGGAGACTGTCAGATCCGAGTCTATGTGCTGCTGGTCCAGGCGAGGACAGCGAGGTAAGGTGAGGTGGATCGTTGTTCTTTCTTCAAATTTTCTCGAGGTAAGAATGTTCCTCGTAGGATAGATTCAACGGTCGGTCCGACTGTGATGAAGGTCGAGCCGGGTCGTATTTGAAAGAATCGAAACTCATATCTTTCAAGTCAAAATTGAAGGCGGATGCTTCCGACATGGAGGGATAGTGGATGCGAGGGCTGCCTCCGTAGGATGATTTGCGTGGCGTGTATGGAAACTCGCATGTCTTGGAAGATGGCGAGTATGGTGTTGGAGGTCTGTCTGCGATCGATGAGCCGGTGCTCGACTTCCGTCGAACCTGTTCCGGTTTTCGAACTGGACTCATAGGATAGTTGAACGAGGGGCAATCAAGAAGTGATGGCGTGCGAGGAGCTTCGTAGAGGTTGACCTCTTTTTCGAGCATGGTGGGAGTTTTGGTCGTGCGTACGACAGGCGGCTGAGTGGGTCTTATACCGTACTTCTGCGGTCGTTGCGTGTATTGGCTTGGTCGACGCCACGATTCAAACTCAGCGTCGTCCAGAGGCGTCACGGCCCGGAGGGTGAACCGTTGGACTCTCTGCTTCGATCGTCTCCAGCAAAAGAGAGCAAGAACACAAGCTAATGCGAGCACCAGGCTACCGAGCACAGCGCCCAGTATAATCCAGACGTTTGTTTCTTGCATAGCGTCGGTGAGTTCCGAGGGGAGAGAGAGAGCGACGGTGTCCACAAAGGCGCGACCTGATAGCAAGAAGGTTGATAACTGCCGAGAGAACCAACGAGTGGAACAGCTAGTCAACCATGACGACCACGGAGGTGTTGGATCGGTGTGCTAGCAAGGGAAGTCGAGAATGAAGTCGAGAAAGCCCAAGGCGATCTGATCAGTAACGAGGGTGCGGGAACGGATAAGATAAAGTAGTATGGACAGGCGGGGTCGGGGTCATGCGTAACAACCTCGTTCATCTACTAGCCCGGAATATGCAGCGAAGATGGTGTGCTGGAAGCCGGCCAGACAGTGAGACAAACGAGTGGCGTCCTGTAGGCAGGAAAAGGCGCAATGTGTACCTGCAGCTTGATGCGACCGTCGCCCCTTAGCTCAAATCGAACCGTAACCGGGTGGCGAAGTGTTCAATTAGCAGTAGGAGCGGTGAAGGGGCTTAATTTTACAATGGCCTTGGAATCTGGCGTCCATACCGTTAGGCTCATAGCGTATCACCGCGATAGGTAGGTCCACCGCCGCTAGGATGAACCTGCACCACATGGGCGGCCAGGGACCGCTGCACCTCCCGCGTCCCCACTTAAAACCATCGACGACGTGGCGCTGGGTGAGCTGGGGAGTGCACCACGATTTCAACTTGTTGGAAACTGGGCGCCGATAAGCCGCCTCGATACGAACAAAGGCACGCCGTCCACGAACTCTTCCTGTCGGCCTGCTCCCTTGCACCCAATAGGCGGCGACGCTCTTCGAAATGAGGACAAGAAGAGCCTTAATAGCCGAACAGAACCTGTGTTCGGCAGCTTTGGAAATTCGGAGGTCCTGGCGCTGCCCCTGACACAGTCCATCCATCATCGCAGGCGAGAGGCACCAACGGCTTCCGGTATGGTGTCCGGAGCAGCATTGGCCAATCCCGTGCGGCATCCACGGGAATGGCCCACGTCTATCCTCTCGACCTGACCCCTCACGATTCACGAACACGGCGACACCGGCATCTGGAACCTCATCAGCCGCGGAGCGTAAAGGTGTGTGTGTTGTCAACGTCAAGAATCATGATCGCTCGAGGTACGGCTACGCTATGGGTAAGCGCAAGGGGCAGGCTTCTTTGCTGGCCAGTGAACAGGTGCATACAGGTCCTGACAGATAATCCGGCAACACCAGAATCCTGGTTACGGTTCGGTGGGATGCAGCCTTCCTGCAGTTACGCCGGCTGTTACCTTGTCTCAGGTTCTTCTTTGGCCAGCGTGATGCCATGTCACAAGAGGCTCGCCGCGTCCCAGCATCGTGTCGCCTATATCTCGGCATATCTGACCAGGGCCAATAGAGTTGCGGGAGTGCACTGCCCCGTAAGTGCACGAGCGGCCTTCCCGCTCCATCTTTATTAGCCAGCGTTTCGGTGTGTACGACGAGGTGACAGGCAACGGCGCCGCCAACAGCTCGTGGGTTGTTGTAGGTACCACGTTTCTATTGTATCAGCTTCCTACTACTGCCGTCGGTGTCTCCACATCGGTCTCTCGGTCTGCACCCCTACAAGCTATTGCAATATTGCTGCAAATTCTCCGCAGCGCTTCTCGCGCTGGACCATGTCACCATGGTCTACTTACCAGCTTGACGGCAAATCCAGAGCCGGTTGCTGGTCTCGTCACGTTCATCACTGCTTGAGGAAAGTACAACGAGATCGCAATCTCGCCAACGGTCTCACATATTTTATCTATAGCTATAAGTCACAATGCCATGACAAGCGTACAGTACGATCAATAAAATGGAAAAACAAGACTGCGACCGTAATTTCCCCCTCGCTCGTGATCTTCACAGCCGTCCCGCTCAGGAAGGATGGCCGAGAAAAGTGTCCGAACATTGGCGGCGTGACACAGCACATCAATACCTACAGCATCGCATCGCATCGCATCGCATCGCCATCTCACTGTTTACACAGCTGGATCAAGTGCACGCTGGCAGATGGCAGATTAGATGGCATTTTGCAACACCATGTTCTTACCGCGTGCCGCCGTTCTCCGCCACCCCTGGCGAGCCTAATCGAATTTCGTTGACACTTGTGACGGCTAAATGTCAAAGTCGCACGTGAACCCCCATCATCGATACCAACAAGGACTCCCCTGCCCCGCAAACCTTGATTCTGAAAATGCTTCATTTCTCTTTCGCACCATAATACGAGATGCGGAGAGCACCTGCATAGTGGCTTCTCCGCCGCATCCTTTGCGCGGCTTGCTGCTGTTTCCGTGACGACGGCACGAAGCTGAGCCTCAACTCGCACAGGAACGAGTCGTTTCTGACCGTTTTTGACGCTCGCGATTGCCATCCTCCTCGCCTAAGACTTGGCGGTGGCCTGAGAAATTCTGCCAGCACTAACTGCACTAGCCCAGCAAGGAGGCGTCGAAGCAAGCCATTCTTGATTAGACTTTAGTATCTCGTCAAGTACTCATGATTCCCGGATTATTTTTTTATAACGTTAGGGCTAACGATCGAGGTATAGCTCATAAGGAAGTTACGGAATGAAAGTAGACTCCTTCCAATATGCTGAACGAGAATAGCACGTCATAGTTCTAGCTTCTGTTTTCATCTATCTCATCGTCCTATCTATGCGCCATAAATCCTGTGGATGGCCGGGCTGCCTACTGCGGGTCAGGCAAGCCCTCCACAAGCTCCAACACCTTATGGTCATCCAACGCAGCGGCGTACCTCAGCGCCATGGGATGCACACACTCCTTCGCCTGCATCTCATACGGGCACATAATCCATCCGATTCCGGCCAGAAATGACTTTTTGTACTCGTTCACTACCTCCTCGTCCGACTGGGACAGCGGCTCGACGCCAAACCTCTCTAGTGTGCGAAGATAGTGGTTCACAATGTCCCATTCACGCGCTCTCCGATCCTCGATGCTAAGCGCTGCCCCGACAAAGTACGCCAAGTCGTGGAACCCGGATCCAGTGTGTATCATCTGCCAGTCGAGGAAGCGTGGGGCACCGTTCACAAGGTACGTGTTGCCAGTGTGCGAGTCGCCATAGAGGAGACACCGGAATCTAGGGTTGCGCAGGGCGTAATGCTTCTTCAGCACTGCTGTGATACGCTGCTGGTCCATGTCTCGGCTGGATTGCCAAAGCCAGAGCCTTGTGCAGCGAGGTTGTCCATCACCACGATGCCCTGCGTGGCAGTGTGACCTGCCCACCACGACCGAGGAAGCTCCATGTTGTCCAGTTTGGGTGCAATGTGGTTGTAAAAGTCGCACTCGCGCTGGTAGATCATCACAATCCACGGCATCGCCTGGACGAACTTGGGATCGAAGCCGCCCTTGACGCACAATTGCGTGGGGAGCTTGTTGATGGAGCTGTCATCTTCGTAGGTGACTGTGACGAAGACCTTGCTGGCTGTACCCGGAATGGTCTTCTCGAGCAGGACGGACTTGACTTTGCATTCGAGAACCTTGGACAGCCATTCTGCCGTTACATCTTCGGGGACGACGGATAGTTCCTGTTGGGTTGGGACATCGCCCGGGTGGATGGCGAGCTTCGCTAGCGAGGGGATGTTGATGGCCGCGGTAGCGACTTCCACGGTTTCGTCAACGGCAGCAGTCATCTTGCGAATAGATAGGTAGAGAAAAGAACTTTCGTTTGCGAATGCTGTAGAATCCGCTGCAAACGAAATGATACCTGGACTCTCGAGAAGAAAGGTTTATCCAAGACTGCGCAACTTGGCTGAGTAAGACCCACCCAATGCTAATTGGCTCGCTTTAACTCGACAATAGGGTAAGAACTACGGATTTTCGCCCACGCGTTTTATTGTGGAATTGTCTGCCGATCTTTCGAACACATGTCTTGATGTCGGGGCTTTGTCGCCCACAGTTGGTGGCGACGATGCACGTTCACCGCAGATCCTAACCTGCTATGGAGTGTACATCAGTCCGTTATCAAGTTAGCGAACCAATACTGCAAGGACGTCACACATAGGTACATATCCGTGGTTTAAGGAGAATACACACGATCCCGAGGGGAAACGGCCCAACGGGAAAAAGTGGGTTATCCCATAGCTAACGAGCCTAACGTTACGGCCCCGGGGTCAGTACGGACGCATGAAGTGGCGGTTTCGCGTATTGGTCTTTAACACTCTTTACCAACGAGCAGTACAGGAACCTTGAACGAGATTGTGTCTATGAGACCACAAAATTCCGGTTTGGTGGAAGAACCAGCTTCTCAAATTGATAACACAGGTAGTAGTACCTGAGGAGGGCCGGCATGGAAAGGATCCAGCCAGATTTGCATAAAAGGAACGGCAAGAAGTCGTCCTCTTCTCAGGGGTCTCCCAGACGAGTAGAGACCTCTCCTTCTTTTCACTACTGTCGCTCCACTTCTCCAGTGTCTAGTTATCTGACTGTCCTCGACTCAGAGTACTCGCAGCCATAGCCTCCAGATTCTTGATCAGTAAGATACATCAACGTTGTCAGGATGTGGGCTCGCGACAGCATACCGCCGGTATCATCACTTTTCTACTGCTCAACACCCTCGCGGTCGGGCTCAGAGTCTACGTTCGAACTCTCATGAGTAAGGCTTTCAGCTACGATGACTGGGCCATGCTCGTGGCTTTCGTGAGTCAGGTCTTACGTCGAGAATCTGTCAGTATCGACTAACGGTGGGATAGGCTGGCTTCATCGTCTTGTGTATCACGACCATGATCTCGGTGCCCAGTGGCTATGGTTCGGAAGACTTCGCGGTCAATCCATCGTATAATCAAGTGACAGCAGTCAAGGTGTGCATGTCCTCTTTTTCGAGCTTCAACACTTGAAATGTTAAGCTGACTGTTTATCTCTGGCAGTACTTCGTCATCTCGACACTGGAGTATGTGGTTATTGTTTTCATCGCCAAGGTGTCTGTCGCTCTCGTCCTCTACCGTATCGCTGCAACCAACAAACCCATCCGCCGCCTCCTCGAAGTTTCGATAGGATGCATGGCTGTCTGGACGCTCGCCACCAGTACCATTGTGGGTCTGCAATGCCGACCTCTTTCTTTTGCCTGGGGAGAAGGGAACGGTACTTGCATTGACCCCAAAATTCTGAATGACACTGGCTTCTCGATTTCAGCCATGGACATCATCTCCAGTTTCCTTTACGCGTCGCTCCCTATAGTCCTTCTTCGAGGTGTCCAACTCAGCTTCGAGATGAAGATTTCGGTGTGCATCTTGCTCGGATTGGGTGTCATCAGCTCCATCGCGACCGTCATTCGGCTCAAATACTTGGTGGATGTATCAAACCTGAAGTCCGCCGTGGGCCCTGACGCCATGAACGCCTATCTCACGACTTTTGTCTAGTACGTTAACCTCCTACCGTCTACCATTAGACGCCTCGCTAACCACTAAATCACAGCTCCATTGCCGAAGTCGGAATCACCATCTTTACCGCTTCCCCGGCCGCCTTGCGCCCTCTCATCAAGATGATCAAGCGGGGAAGAACTGAAGCTAGTGGCTACGGAAACTCGAGCAACAAAAAGCAGGAGCGATCGCGTCCTGGTATGGGCCCCATACCGTGTACGGAACGTGCGCGAAGTATTCTTCATGATAGGTATGGGTCCAAGCACAGGCTTGACGATGTCCATTCCAAGGCGTCTACGAGTCAGGAATGCATCGTTTCTAAGGATGCAAGCAAGGTCCAGTTTTCCGGTGTCTAGGTGCTCACTAGGTGGTAAGTATCTGTGCGGCCAAGTGGGCACATGTGCGCGCGTCATCAATGTCTACTTCGTCTATAATGGCACACCGCTCAATGATAGGGCTGCACGTGGTGTACTGATATAATTCTTCAAAAGGCAATCACTTTCGCTTTCTTGTAATAATGGCAGCATAATTGGACTGTCGAAACTTCGGTCTACACCCATCACAACGAAGTCTCGGCATAGAATAACTTGATGGTGCTGCTAGAGACGTGTGCAACGATCCGACCCACAAGTCTCGAATAGCCGTTTTTCCAACCGATGCACTACTGGGCCATGGACGGAATCCGAAGGATCACCTTCTACCGAGGCCTAGAAACACACAAGAAAAATGGGGTCGGCGATCGGGATTCCAACAGCTCGGCAGAGCCCTCAAACTGGTCAATCACTTCCCAATAGGTAATTCAAGCGCTTATATGATTTGCCCCTTGACTGGGAAAAATTCAAATCAGTCTGTGCATGTCAGCGATTCGATCGTTCTAGCGAGTTTGCGTGGCCATGTCCGAGCTCAATTTGTAAAATGTTATGCAGAGTTGCGACGACGTGGACTGTGTCTGGCGGTGCGAAAGGATTTTGCATTGTTGGCTTTAAAAGGTACGACCATGAAGTCTCGAGCTGTTCCGTTCAGTGTTTCGATTTCGGACACAGTCGGCTCAATCTGTGATGGACTATGCAGCGTAGAGCACATTACCTAGGCACGGATCAACTGTTAGACACGTAGAATGAAAGACATAACGCTGTTAATTACGAAGTAGTGGCCTAAGCCTGACCCGATCGGAGCCTTATCCAGCTGAGCCTGTCAATATGAGAGACAAATACCGGTATTGGGTATCAATCCTGTCCGCTGCACTGGCTCAGGCGTACCAGTGAGCAAGAGGCGGACCCAGCCAAAGAATTCTGGGCTGAAATATCACCTTGGCATTGATTTGTGCAAAGGAAAAAAGAGGGAGACGAGGCTGATGAGCACTGTGATCCACATCAGAGTCTCCACTGGTTGCCTGATCACCATCACCACTATCGACGGTTAGGCTGATCCGCATCAGACCCCGCTAGTGACCATTGATGTCTAAAGACCGCATTAATTCTAATGTAACATCTTTACCAGCTGAAAGTGACTTACAGAAGACATATCTATGGGTTTATCCCCAGCTCTGGTAGTTTTAAGAACTTCAAAGAACGGCAGAACACCCTTTGGCGCCAGTGTTGAAGCACACCCATCCGGACTTTACGACAGCAAAGGGTCAGCACGTTCCTTAGAAAACAAAAGGTTCACAAATATGACGTAATGTTAGTGCACGTACACAACCACAAAATGTGAGTTCCACTCTGAGGAATAGCTTCAATGAGATGGTCCGGGTGGAGGAGCTAGTTTATGTCACTGAGGATCTACAGCTACCACAAGGTATGAATCAGTGCCTAGCAGCTTTGTGATGTCAGAGCCTTTAGACATCTCGAGACTGAAGGCAGAGCAGAGTATAAGATCATGGATTTCCGTGCTCTAGGAAA
The DNA here is from genome assembly GCA_009805535.1 of Laburnicola sp. JP-R-44. Classification (NCBI taxonomy): domain Eukaryota; kingdom Fungi; phylum Ascomycota; class Dothideomycetes; order Pleosporales; family Didymosphaeriaceae; genus Laburnicola; species Laburnicola sp. JP-R-44. Next base: position 386,873 of record SELF01000041.1, read on the forward strand.
AAAGCTTCGTTCGATACATTCAGCATCATAACCATCCACTACCTCGTCGACACATTTCAATAAATGTCAATCATCGTCTACCCGTTAGACAATCTCAAGCTCACCAACAATCACCATGTCCATCCAAGTTCTCAGTCCTTCCATCGCCCGCTCCGAACGCCCCTCGTGGCTCACCACCCTCCCAAGAACTTCCTCACGTTCCATAAACGCAACATCCGCCACTAAAGTCGACGTCACGGAGTCACCTTCATGCATCACCACGTTCCCTGTCCGCACCCACAAATACGAGCCTCAGGTTACCCACAGTGCGCAGGCTGCTCGCAAGATATGGTGCGAAATCATGCCTTCTATAAGAGATAAAGAACTCCGCTCGCATTCTGCAGGCCCATTTGGTAACTTCTTCGCCATCACATAACTGTACGGTTATAAGGAGTAAGTCAAGCTCGCGTCTGAGATAATTAAGACGCTCTAGTTGTATGATAGTAAGTTTGCATAGAACCTCTATTGCGATAAGTAAAGTAACAGTCACTAACAAGCAAGCTAGACCTCGCAGAAGACATTCCCCACAGCAAAGCCGCCAAAGTACACGCTAAGCTCTGCGATTCTCTTAAAGCAGACAAGGCCCCCAAAAAGCTAAGCGATAAGATGCTTCTTATAGAACTATTCTATAAGTTTGCTAAACGCCTTGTGCGCATAAATAAAGAAGGTGTATCTTAGGTAATTAATTCTCTTAAGGCATATCTTAAGGAGTACAACAGCAAAAAGGAGGCTTTCCCAGCTATTAAGAAGTACACTAAGTTTAGGATAGTTAATGTTAGGTTCTAGTACGTTCTTCGCAGACTCGCAACGTAGACTTTAACAAACTAGTCACTAATATAGAATAGGATTATAGAATCTTTTATACAGTGGACCATTAGCATTTGCCTTGCCCCTAAAGAACAAGATATCTGCCACAAGTTTTGTCTCTCCGCCAGCCGCGCGATAGGTCTCACTAACAACCTATACTCCTAGAACGTTAAACGCTACAACCCGCCAGCTGTTAGTGGAACGCCGTACCTATAATTATAAAGTAGTATAGCCTTACTAAGACGCAGTTGTGTATCTTAAGGGCTTAATTGTGCAGCAGAAACAGAAGACAAGGCAGTTAGGTGCGGAGGTCAGGAAGCAGTGCGAGGGGTCGAGGAAAGTGGCCAAGTATGTGGATGCTATGGTATGATGCTGGGTGGCAACTGTTTTTGGAGTTCGAATTGCCCGAGGTATAACAGTGAGGGTAAGGGCTCGTGCGAATAGACAAGGGGCTTCCTCATGCAACGTTAACAATGAATGATGTTCGCAATATTTGCCAAGCCATTGCCTCTGCATCATGCTCGATTCTTTCAGTGAAGATCTATGTACTCTATGCTGCTAGCCTAGTCCGTGCCACGATACTATCGTAACCGAACACCATTGATGCACTGTCACCGGAATTCTACATGCACCCAGATCTTTCATGAAACTTCCTAGAAACGCTCAAAAGCGCCTCCAACACAAAAGAAAAAACACCTCAAAAGGTGAAACGTCTATGTCGAACCCCACCGCCAGGTTTCAAAAGCTATTTCCTATTCTCGTAACTCTCCCAGCGTGACGCTCCGGATGGCCGCTCATTCGACAGACCATGAAATCGCCGATGAGCACGTTATTACAACGCCAGCGTTCGACCGATACTCCAGGAACTTATTTGTTAATTGTTGTACAGTTACTTGAATCGACTAACAGTAAAACCCCATTCTCAGAAAACAAATAACACATCTTAGATAGAGCGTCGCACATATCAACATACAGTAATTATACAACTACTCCTCCACACATCCAATACTATTATACAAAGCACCTTTTTACGCTCTTTTTGTTTACTAAGCAAGGGGGTCTGCTTTTTTTATGTTATTTGAGATGAAAGCCTTTGTTGTTCTACCCCTAGGTAGCTGATTTAACGCCACATAAACTTCCTCATATCCTACCCAGTCCTTCATCTATCCAAATCCGCCCTCATACCAAAGTCAACTTAACCTTCCTCTTCCCTGTACTACCCTCTATCTCATCCGTAATCCTTACTTTCACCTTCTCAAAGAGTTCCACATCCCTGTTAACATCCCCCTTTACCCTCAGTACGTAGTTCTCGCCGTCGAACTCGGCCTCAGGCTCTGGAGTGGCCAGATCCCTCAACCGAATCACGCTCTCGATACCAAACCGCGGCACGAAGACGACAAAACCATTTGAAAAGATCTTCATCACGAAACCGTCCTCTGTGATATCCTTGCCCTTGAGCGCTTGTCCGACGTAGTACTCGATTGAGGAGCGGCCCGCCATCTGCGCGTTGCGATGCCGCACGTTAATGTTCTTACAGACGCCTTCAAGCTTGGACTTGGAATGCAGCGAGGCGTGGAGTGGCTCGTAGTCGATGGCGGCGGCGAGCTGACGGTGGGCTTCGAGGTCGGCATAGCGACGGATTGGGGACGTGAAGTGTGTGTATATTTCTGAGGCGAGACCATAATGGCGGAACTCTGGGTAGGCCTGTGTCCCTGCACAAAAGTACTCTGCAGACATCATACAGCGCGTGGCCATGATACGGACGAGGGTGTTGAAGAAGGGCTCGGAGGGGTCGGTGCAGGTGTCTAGGGAGTCGGCAACGGCTTTAGAACTATCAGATCGCAATTCGAGGCCCTTCTTCACTTTTAGCTGGTTGGCGAGCTCCTCGAAGTTTGTCTTTGGAGGGGCGGCGTGACGGCGAAGAAGCGCTGTTTGAGGGAAGGCTTCGTAGTTCTTTGCGGCGACACTAATGTTGGCGAGCAGCATGAACTCTTCGACGAGAGAGTTTGTGTCGAGAAGCTTTTTTGTCTGCACGTCGACAGGGTCGGAAGTCTCGGATTCGGTTTGGACTTTGACTTCGGGGGACGCAAGGTTGAGGGCACCTGCGTCGTAGCGCTTTTGTTTGAGCTTTTTGGAAAGCATCAACAATGTCCTCATGCCGGTTGTGAGCTCATCTTGCTGAGAGCTGTCGTCAATGCGCATCTGAGCTTGCTCATAACTGAAGGCTTCTCTCGAGCGAATGACTGATTTTGTGAATTGCGAAGCCACGATATCGGCATCAGGTGTGATCTCCCAAATGACTGAGAAGGCATATCGCTCGACATATGGCTTTAACGAGCAAAGATCTGTCCCGAGCAGCATCGGCAACATGTCTATCCGCTTGTCCACTAGGTAGACTGTTGTTCCTCGCTGGCTGGCTTCCTTGTCCATGGCATTGTTGGGTTTGACAAAGTGCGATACATCAGCGATGTGCACGCCAACCTCGAAGTTGCCGTTAGGGAGCTGTCGCGCATGGAGCGCATCGTCGATATCAACACATCCAGGAGGGTCGATACTGCAGACTACAAGATCTCGCAGATCCTTCCGCCCTTTCCAACCCGGGTCATCAAGGCTCGCCGGAACCTTCCAGTCGTGTCCTTCAGCCGGGAGACAATCTAATACTGTCTTGGGGAACGGTTTGTATTGAACATCCCATTCCAGCAACAAAGCTTCTGTTTCCGCGCCTTTCGACTCAAGTTCTCCGAGCGATCGAACAAAATGCCCCATGGGATATCGTGTATCTCGATCCCAAGAGTCTATCGTTGCTAGTACACGTTGGCCCAGAAGCTCTCCGGCTTGCCGTGTCCGTATCCGGATCTTAGGTACACGTTTATCCATGGGTATCAGGAACACCATTTGCTGCTGCCGGCTCGTCTTCGACGTTGAACGAACAGAGTCTCGATCAATATGTCCGACATATTGTCTCCAATTTCGCTTGACGATCCCGACCACACGTGCGGTGGGTTGTGGTCTGCCTTCTGAGCTCTGGCCATGCGCCCGCTTTACTTCCTCTTGCAGTACTTTTCGTTCCTTCTCCGATACAATATTCTCACCGTCTTCGACTTCGGGATTATCATTCTTACTCACGGTCTCTTCCTCAATAATCTTCGTCGAAGGTGCCTTCCATTGGTCCTGCGGGAGTATTTCGACTACAACGACATCTCCAGATATGGCACGGTTGCCGTTTTCGCGTCCGAGGACTAACAGAGATTTATCAAAAGCTGGAACGTGGACGGAACCCTCGAGATAGTTGTATGGTGAGACGTTGAAAATGCCTTGGTGCATGGCGCCTGCCTTAACACCAGTCATCATCTTCGAGATGGTGTAATGCTCAGGGTAAAAGACTTCAGCCTTCTTCGATCGGACTTCCCTCTGATCTTGAGCGGTGCTCATCATGTCTAGTAATTCATCTGCATTTTCGAGCCCAGACACAAAATCAGCGACTACATGATGTTAGTGTGAGGTTATACGTAACTATTATTCAGACTTACGAGTACTGGATGGGATATGCTCTGCTTTGGCTTTGCGCAAACAATCCCTGTCGTCGGTAATCATTACTACAGTTGGAATGCGTGATTGCTTCTTGCTCCTCGCTTTTACAGCCTGCGTAATGTGCTGGTTGTACCACTGCACGGCCCTCCGCACCGCTCGATCATTCCGATCATTGATAGTCTCTCCTGCCTCCCGAGTCACATGGGTCTCCTGGCGGAACTCATTGAAGAAGACATAAAAGCGCTTGCCATCATGCTTGGTTAGGGCAATCAGGCGATGATACAGCGGTAATGATCGGTTCTTGACCTCTTCTAGGACGGTTTGCAGGACAATGACATCGTGAAAAGCAGTCTCGACCTCAAAAAGATCCATGCCGGTAAGAAAGGCATTTGTATCCGGCATCAAGTACTGCCCATTGGGGTAGTTCTTCGATCCAGCAGGTGTATCCGAGAGCACGAAATGGGGTGGCTATTATTGTTAGGCGTAAATTATCACGTGAGCTGGATGCCTATACCTTTGTTGCCATAATCGGTAGGCGCAATCTCCAGACATGTCCGGCACAAGTTTGACGAACATGGGATATCTTGCCGCAGATATAGTTCTCTCACAATCTTCTGGACCTTGCCACTCTTTGTCGAGCGAACGTAGACTTTGCTTGAGAGGTTAGGTGCTCCTCGACCAGCGGCCCGTAGAGCGTTTGAGACTGAAGTACTCCATCCTGTGTACGTGACGTTGACGGGGTATGTGTGGGATTGGCGAGTAGACGGGTGTGCTTGCTCGAAATGTATCAAAGTTGAGAACGGAGCTAGCCCTAGAGTGGATAGCACGAGCAAGGCCCGAGCTCATCTGGTCCAAGCTTCCCATGACGGATGGGCAACCACGACACCACAGCTCCCAGCAGCATTACTTGACCTTCGCTCTGTTCACGAGCTACCTTCTTGCAACCGCGCTTCTACAGGGCTCCATCATCATGTCGCTCGATCCGCCGGCGTACCTCTTCACAATCCAGGCCAACATCCGCACCCGGCCAATATCATGGGAAGGTGCGATGCGCGCGAAGACGATCACGGAAGCAGACCTCCAGAAGATCAAGTCTATTGACAAGGTGCGAAAGGAAGAGCGCGCAAGAACAAGGTCGAGGGCGATGTGCAGAGCTTCGTGGCGTTGCTGCTGGGCGGGAGCGGGTCGCAGAGCATCTTTGAGGCTGCCGCAAAACGCCAGGATATCGTGCAGTACATGCTGGTGTTGACCGAGGATCTATATGAATGGTATATTCGACTGCCTTGCTGCAACGTCTACAGCTAACACGGGGATAGACATTCCCGCTCTAACTGCAGCTCTCGCACAACATCCCGCGCCATTCAAGCCCTTCCTACCGCTATTAAAAGCTACTCCGAACGTCGAGGACCCGATCCCCTTGCTCACATCCTCGGTGCTCTCGAAGTTCCTGTCCTACGCTCTGGTTCACTCAACGAAGACCACTCCCCAGATAGACGAAGCGCTGCCCCAGTTGTACAACTACCTCTCTGCACTCGCTAAGAGTTCGGACGCCGGCCTCCAAGACATCGCCGTGCAAGAATACTCTGCTGTGTTGCGCAACAAGACATCGCGAGAACTGTTTTGGAAACAAAGAAAGGAGACACTGGGCCCGTTGATGGAGATACTCAGCGCCGCGTCTGGCGCTAGCAAGGATCAAGACTCTGCCTTGCGGGGCGGGGCGGCAGGAAGCATTCGCAGTGTACCGGAGGGGCTCACTGGAGGTGTCGGTCTCCAATTGCTATACCATGTCCTGTTGGTAATATGGCAACTCAGCTTTGAGGGTGAGCTGGTTGGCGACGGGCTACAAGAGTATGGTTGCAGGATTCGTACAGGAGACTTGACAACTGACTTCGTCTAGTGAGCACGACATTGTGATGTTATATACCCACCTCCTCCGCATCTCGCCGAAGAGAGAAGACCACCCGTCTCCTCCTCTCCACTCTTCTGAATCTCCTTACCTCGAACCGACAAACCCTTCTGCCGGCCGCAGTCCTCGCTAGTCTACCAGCTCTCCTCTCGACGTTGAAGTCGCGCCATCTGACGGACGACGACGCGCTCGAGGATCTCAAGTCTTTGAACGAGTTACTAGAAGAGTACACCACCACACAAACGACGTTTGACGAGTACGCCGCGGAGATACAGTCTGGCCATTTGCGTTGGTCCCCACCTCACCGTAACCCAGACTTTCTGGCGTGAGAACGCACGCCGTATTCTCGAAAACAATAAAGGCGAATTGCCGCGAAAGCTAGCCGAAATCCTTTCGAAGCCTTGGGACAACGACAAGCAAGTCCTGGCAATCGGATGCAATGACGTCGCCTGCTTGGTAAAGGAGGTACCCGAGAAGCGATACCAGCTTGAAAAACTAGGTCTTAAGGGCCGAGTAATGGAGCTCATGCAGGAGGCGGATGAGAGTGTGCGGTGGGAAAGTTTGAGAGCCGTTGGCGAATGGCTGCGTTATAGCTTCGAGTCAAAGAACGACTTGCCACTGCGGTAAGACCATACTTCGATCGGATTGAGGCGGAGGTGTCTGGTAGAGCTAGATTCCCAGAGCCATTGGACCTGTATGTATTTCCGTGTTAGTATAAATCTTGCATGGTCTGTGTCTTCAGCGCAACTCGCGCATGTTGAATCGAGCAAACCTGTTGTGTGATATTGAGAAGAGCGTTTCCTACACTGCTGTGTCAGAGGTGTACGGGTAGCTTCGGGCTATGCTGGAGTGAGCTCGCCCCTGGGGCATGCTGGAAATACGGCCCCTTAGCCGTATACACTGACTGAGGTAGGTATGTATGCCATAAAGCACTCAAAGCTCGCACCATCCGGGCCTCCTCCTACCTGCCCGACTCATATCCATTTCAACCATCTCTGCTTCCCATTGTGATCCACTGCATACAGAAGAAATAACGCCTAGATATCACATTCGAAACCTCCCGATGGTCGTCCGCGCCTGATCCCAGCTTCCCACTAGCAGCGCGCAGCGCACACGATCAAAATAGTACATGTAATCATCAGCAGACAGGATTGAGCGAGTCGGTTTTATCATACAGATACGGGATATCCTAATACATAGCTATCTTTACTCTATCGCAGCTAGGTACCGCGTGTATACACTATAGTGTAGGTAGGTAGCGGACGGGAAAGCTACCATCACATCACATCATCCTTGAAGGGAAAATATCACACACACACAGTCTTTTTGCGGAACGAAAGGAAGAAAGAAATACACGAGCCTAAAACTCGTCCTCTATGTTATGGAAAAAATTAATAAAAAAACGCTTACATGCAAGAAAGACATGATGCACCCAAACACACAAAAATTCCGGCAAACACACTACCTACCTACCATTCCCACCAGCCAAGCCAGTCAGCCATCCTACCACGTTCGTGTTATTAAAATACCTCCTATAATAGTACCCAACCCAAGCCAGCCAACGCACAGAGCCGCACTCCACACACTACCTACACATATATACAAAACCAATAATAAAACTCTCCACCCACACCCACACATCTCGCGTATCTAGCATAACCATCTACCATGTATGTACAACATAGTATATTCTCGGGAAGTCGCCCGCCGGGGCAGAACATACCACCCTTCCGAGGCAAGGGACCCTGACCCTAACCCCAACCCTATCCTAGTCCCTGCACGTTTGTACACGTCACAGGTGACAGGCACAATGCACACCACATCACATCACGGCAATCTGAAAATCTCATCCGTCAGCCCACCACGAACGACAACGTGGGAAACGAACCGTAGGGATGGCTCTCTAGGATCGGGGCTCTTGGTCACACGTCACGTCCAGTCAGGGCGGGCGTGGGACTGGGACTGAGACGGGGGAAGCGAGGGCCAGGTGCAGCACCCCCGCGAATCCTCTCACCTGGGTCACCTGGGCCCAACGAGCGGCCCCCAAAACGATAATACACGGCATAAGACAATGGACCTGCAGGGGAGGAATCGATAGTATTAATATTAAGGGGGAGTGTGGGGGGGGGGGGGGGTATGGTTAAAGAAACCTCCAGCATGTCATGCATACAATACATAGCATGCCTTGCTGTCCCACCGTTCCGGCAAACCCTATCCAAACCCAACCCAGAAATCCACGGCCGCGCCCAGCCTGGATGTCTTCTAGCCTGCCCAAATACCCCCATATGCAGTTTAACAACGAAAACGAAAATGATAAAGGAGGAATCAGGTGCTGAAACGACGCTTCAACCAAACCACCGGTGCAGAGTGGTCGCAATGCGCGAAAGAAAATTGAAAGCAAAGTGCAATCTGGTGAATCAACGCAGCCGCCCCACGATTCAATATGCAAAAACGAGAACACGAAAAGAGACACCATGTATCGCGCAATGCAAAACTCCGAAATAACAATCCAGCTGCGCAATGCGGAGGGTGCAAATGAGGGATCCGTAGTTGCAAATGCAATATGTGCATAATGAGCGTAGAAAAGTAGAAACATGAACTTGATCATGCAAACCAGCATGCATGTGGGCCTCGTATCGACGTGTATTGGAGAGACTGCGGTTCGCGTGTCCATATATTCGTTTGACGTGGCAGGTACTCGTGAAGGTCTCATCAACGCGTCGTAGCATAGGGCCAAGTCATGTTCCACATCCAGCAGAAGAGAGTGGGGGTCGCGGGTGACGCCATGGAAAGCAAACCATGCAATGAACCGATGTTGCAGCGAAAGACATGTCTTGAAACGCAAAACCATCGGCGAAACAGGCAGATGCGAATGCGTAGTGTACAGGGTATGGGCGGAAACACGAAAGTAGAATAGAAAGTATGGACTAGGGGAAACTCCTTCCCTGTGCATCGTCCTCCGGATAGCATATTGTGGCGAAGTAGCCGAACAAACATGGTACTTGATATAGTCCCGGATGGCAATCGCTTCCTCAGCTCAGTGGCCCAGCGGGGCTACCTAGGTCATGTTTCACGTCTGGGTGGCGCCAGTACTCCTAGTAGTTTTGCCACCCTTGCTGAGGCGCCTGGTGAGGTGTCCATCCAGGCATGCCAGGCTGTTGTGGAGCGGTGCTCTGGTGCTGCATAAACTGATGGGGACTCGGGCTGGTTTGATAAGGATTCTGACCCATAGCCGGGTATCCAGCGTCTCCCATAGCGGCCATGGTCTGATATTGCTGCACAGGGGTTCCGTGCATCGAAACGCTGCTTTGAGCGTGATGAAGCTGTGGCGAAGCATGCATGGGCGACTGTTGAGGGTGAGGGTGAGGGCTTTGTTGTGATGGTCGAGCGTATTGCTGCATGCTGTGTTGTTGCGAGAGCGGTGATGGTTGCGGTGCCTGTTGCCACATATGCTGGGGTGGGTACCCATGACCTGGGTTTTGTGGCATGGCGGGAAGCATTCCTGGTTGAGCCATCCCAGCCGGGTTCATGCCCTGAGGAAGTTTCATGCTTGGGGGACGACGATGCATCTGATCAGGCCGCATAGGGGTGTGCTGCTGGGGAATGGGCGAAGACATCATGGTCTGGGGATGTGGTTGAGGTCGGTAACCCTGGGCACCAACAACTTGACCAGGAGGGCCTCTGTGGTGTTTGAGCAGGCAGCCCATATTGATTAGCCCCAACAACAGCATTTGCCGATGAGGTACGAGGTGACGGTACTGCCTGAGACACGTGAGGTACATTGTTGGCATCTGATGTTTCTGGACGCTCGGTTGGTGGTGGAGGCTCGTGTGGGCGTGCCCAGACATCGTCCAGGTATTGCTTTCGGTTCTTCCTTTGCTGCTCGAGCTGTTTGTTGTATTCTGCAGTTTGTGCAGCTTGGTTGAGAATCTCTCCAGAAGGCGTTGGCCTGGTCGCATCCTGGTATGGTCCGCCGGTCAGATCATGTCGAGGACGCTGTACTCCAGCGTAGTCTCGCGGTTGCAGATCCGTCGTCGTCCGCTGGTCAAAAGGCTCAGAGTTTGCCGTTGGCATGGTTCCTGGCGCAGGCGTCAATCCTCCAAACGGTTGCAACGGATTGACAGCTGATCCTAGATAATCCTGGTCCAGCTTGCCCGTATAGCCACTCGTGTGGGCGAATGCCAACTGCCCACCGGCGTGACTAGCTTCCGCTGCAGCTGCTTCGCGAGCTCGCGCAGCGCCAGGTCTCTTCTCCCCTGCTGCGTCTTCTTCGGTAAAGCCCTGTTTTCTAGCTTTGCTCTCCCAATAATCGTCGCGCACGCGTCGCCCGTTGACGATCAGTCTGCTGCCGAATTGTCGGAACATGGAACGTGCCGTTACGATGGCGATCTGACGCGATCGATAAGAATATGGAAGGATTTCCTGGTGAATCAAATCGTCCTTCTCTGCTTGAGTAGCAATGATCTTGTACAGCGACCTGTTCTTGTTGAACAGCAGGTACGAATCTCGGTAGCCTAGAACGCGGGCGCATTCGGTCGCGAGCATGAATAGTTTGTTGCCCCTGTTAGGAACGAAGAATGTGCGGCACCGATAGTCCCTTCCGTCGAGTGGGTGGCCCGTCGGCGTGACCTTGTTTTCTCCGGCTTCGTCTTTCTCGCGTGGCAAATATTCGTCTCCCTCGGGGTTCAGCTGGTCAGTCGTGTGGTCTCGGACCGTTGGGAGCGCTTTTATTACGGTAGTTTTCGTGGGAGTCGATTTAGACGGAGGAGACGCCTGTGGCGGAGACGCTTGCGGGAGCGGCGTGCTTTGTAGTTGGGGAGTTTGGACAGGCGGAGCGGGCGCATTGTACGAGGGTGTGGGTGGGGCTTGTGATCCATGGTTGTCGCCTTCGGAAAACGAGACCTTGGTAGTTTTGGGTGGTCGACCGCGCTTTCGGGGCTTGCCATCCTCTGTTGAAATCTCGTTAGCAACGTGGGTGCAAAGGCGGCCGCAGGCTTTGCGGGGAGCCGCCGCTGGGGTGACGCGTCGACGTACCATCGTTGTCTCCCGATGGCAGGTCGCCGTAGCTGTTTTCCGGTGAGCGGCTGCGTTTGATGCCGCGAGCCGGTTGCTGTGCGACGGCCTGCGGGGCGGCTACAAGCACGTCTAGTGGAGAATGAATTAGCATGAATGATGATACGAAGGGAGGTGGCAGCGGATGTAACCGGCGCGCATGCCCGTCACTGTGCTGGCTCGCACGGCTGTCGACGATATGTGCAACCATGACGAATGCGCGCGCGGTGTCTGGGGGAAAGGCTCTGTTCATACCTGCAGGATTCAAAGTCGCCGGATTAATGGTGCCCGAGGGATCCATGACGCTGTTTCCGATGGCACCGTTGGACAGCGCCGGGACGGGGGTGCATGGAATACATTCTAGCCGTCGCGAGGAGCGAGCGGGCGGACTTGCGGGCAGCAGCGTCGTCGTCACGACCGGTTCACGGCAGGACCAATCGCGGCCGGGGCGCGCTGTTTGCGGATGGGCAAGGCTGTGGCGGGTGAAATGGCGGGGCGCGTCGGGCAGGGCATGCGGTGATTGCGTTTGGTTTGCAGGTGAGGTGAGGTTCGCGGTGCGGGTCACGGACGCGGAAGCAAAGGCGACCTGCAGGCGTTGCCGAAGACAGGCCGGCGGCGCTCCCAGATCCGAGCGCAAAGGCCGGCGAGGCACCTCGACCGTACTCGAGCGACCTGGACAGGTCTCCAGGTCGACGGCCTGGTGGCACACGCTGCTAGCGGGCAGCAGGCGGCGGGCGGCGGCGGGCGGCGAGCGGCGGGCAGGCTGAGGGGCGCGTCCGGCTCGTGGACAGCGTGTGGACGCTGTGGAGTCCTTGTAATAGCAGAAGGGGTAAGGCTGGCCACGTGAGCACGATAAGAGGCACACGAGCGTAGCCGCTGTAGGGTCTCTTTTAGTGACGGCGAGCGCTGCGAGATCCCGGACCGCGGGCTGAGAACGCGTGGAGAAGGCTTGTGGCAGCCAGCGTGAATATGTAGGGCGAATCGTCAGACGCAATGGCTAGAGCATGGCTGGAGCAGAGGCCAGCGCCAGCGCCGGGGTTGCTGAAGCACACAGCTCGGCCCGCTATGGCAGATGCGCAGCTAACGTCGCCTAGCGAAAGCACGTTCCTGCAATCTGAGAGGATACAGATGCTGCAGGCATCAGCTCCCCGTCGTCTGTGGCTGTACATACTACAGACGGCGCCTTTTCGTCGCTCACCATTACGTGCATGCGATATGGCTCTCTGCTAGCCCCGGACCAGCATCGCGAGTGCCGCTGCTGCTGCTCTGCTGCCCACGACCGACGACGGACGACTGACGACGGCGACGACGACGACGCGAGGCCTGCTTCCATGGCGCGAACTAGGCCTCTGAACGACATGCCGCTGCTCCCTCAGCAGCAGCCCGGGGGGGTCACGCCGAATCACTGCTCGGCGCCTTGCAGCAGCCTGCCAGCCCATGCATAAGCGGCCGTGTGGTCATGCATTCACCACTCACGGCCGTCAAGCGAGCCAGCCAGATCGTCTGACGACTCCCCGACCGAGCGAGCCTGCGATGTGAAGCCGTGACGGGCATGGGCCCTGCCCTCCGCTGCCGCCCACGCCTTTGCCGCAGCAGCCGGATCGAGAAGGTTGTCGACTTAGTTCTGGAAAGCGATAGAGGGCGCCCCCCCGGTCCCTCGTGTCCATGGCTCCATGCTACTATACGGCTGCGTGTTTGCGCATCCCATCGACCGCAGCAGGATTCCTGTCCAGGCCCGCGACGATCGCCGCCTTGCCGGCCAATCTGGGGGCCCACGCCTGCTGCTGGGCCTGCTGCTGGTCGATACGACGGCTTGCCGCTCGCGCTGTGAATGGGCCCCGCGCGGTGCCGCAGCAGCTGGTCGGCAGTCGCAGCCTTCCGCCGTTCCGGGGCTCGAATTCCTACGCTTTGGGGTAGCCGGTCGTGAGTCAATAGCGTGTAGTGCATCGCGCTGCTCTGTATGGACACGACATGTGGGCGCGAAGGTCGTCCCGCCCGCGACAGGGTCTCATCATTGTTCCCATTGTCCGTGCTCGATCTCCGCCGTCGTACCATGCTTGCTCTCGCATCGCTTCCGCACCAGGCGCCGCAGCATCCTAGCGGGGCCATGAAACGCCATGTCCGCGTCCTACGTAAACCCCCATGCCCTCATGGCTGCCAACGACAGAACGACGGCAAGAGACGATAAGCGGATAGAAGCCTCCTTCCCTACCGTCTCAGCTCCCTCAGCTCGTTCCCGCTAAACGTCGCTCCCCCACCGTATTTGCACTCGTCTTAGCGGGCCCGTCTTTCGAGCGCGTTCGCCGGACTGTGCGACCGTGGTTCATGTCTCACTTGCAACTTTGTCATCTGAGCTCTTCTGCAGGGTCCCGGCATCAGTCAAGCCCAATCCGGTTGCTCGTACTGCACGCATATCCTTGGTCTGACTGCGTATCAAGCCTTGCAATCGCAACCTGGGAACCGACGTAGCGTCTATTCTAGTAGGCTCTCTAGATTCAAGCATCAGTGTATACAGACCCACCTTGACGTTTGCAATGCGCACCTCCTCCCGGCCTGTCGTTGCCGGGCGTGCAGATGATCTGATTCAGTCTAACTGCGTTTAACGGACCGATTGTTTGGTATGGACGTCTCGTGATGGCCCAAGACAGGGAGGCGAGGTTCCGCCCAAAGTTGAACTAGGGTAGCCACAGTGGCTCTCGGAAGACCCTTGCAAGCCCACCGTCATCGGTCTTGGTTTTGGTCTTCGTCGCCAATAGCACCCTGTAGTAGTTGGGGTAGTCTTGGGTAATAGTGAACGGGGCGCCTTGGACAATGTATTACATTACAATCCTCCTAAGAATTAGTATCCTGCTTCCTCCATGTACAACCACAGCTTTTGAATAGCGGTCGAGACATGTTCCTGTGGGGTTGACATGGTCGAAGGTGGCGCTGTGGCGGCCTTTTCGATCCATCTGTCGATTTGTCCATGCCTCTCGTTTGCTCCCGCATCAGCATGGGGTTCAGTTTGACAGGCGGTTGAAACGGTCGATGCGAGTCCACAGCGACGGGCATTCGCCACTTGCTTGCAGTTCTCTGCTTGACGCTCCGCGCTTGATGAGTCATCTGATAAGCGCACTTGAAGCCAATAGCAACGGCATTAAGCCGCTCTTCTAGGGTATCCCCTCGGAAGATTCAGATACTTTGACTGCAAGATCCTCGCAAGTACGCGGGATGCTGCCAGAGCAGCCAATGCGGTAGAGATGGGCGGTTCCAGCCCAGTCCCGTGGCTTTGACTTGTTTCATGATAATGACATTCGTTGAAGATACTTGGCGCCGTTACTAGGCCATCAGCTGTCCAAAAAGTTGTGCATGGTAATACAACATTTGTCCTTATGGCTCGGGCCGGCTTGAAGCAGTGTTCGGTAGTCGGCGTCGTTACTGTCGTACAACTCTGGCGGTGAAGTCCCCCGGGACTTCCTGACAGCATACGCCGAGTGAAGACAGACACAAGTGCCCTATGTGATCTTGGGGCGGAAGAGGTTAGACCTATGAGAATTAGTATGCGACCTACTGACTTAGAATGGACAGGTTCGCGGGGCGGTATTGGCATTGAATACACTGAGGCGCCGATCAACGATCCTGGTATTGAGACAATGACAGACACCTCATCTTGGAAGGTAAAATCCTAGGCAGCGTTACTTCAACTGCGACCGTTGACGTCCGATCTAGAGAGCAGCGAGCGGCTCTAGAGCAATGGCAGCCTAGGCGTTTGAGCTAAGTTTTACTTTCTTTGTCTAAGGTGTACGTACAGCGTTCGGGCGTCTGGATTAAAGAGATTAACCGAAGGTGGGTAGGTGGGAGGATCCACATGTGTAAGAAACTGTAGCGGGGCATGGGCAGCATCGTCGGGTAGCTGAAATCAACTGCAACGAATGAGATGCTAGGAAAGCACTTAGCGAGCTGCTATCCTAGTCGTCGGTCATGTGCGCAAAACTGTTGATGGAGCAGTTGAGGGTAGTGTTGCAAGGTTGCGCTTGGGGTATGTCTTCGTGCCTTCCGAACTCGTCAGATGATTGCATAGTGCTTCGAGACCGTTGATTAGGCATGTTAGCGCTTTAGCATTCCATGATTAGTTCACGCAAGAATGACCTTGAATAGGGAATCGACCGGGTACTACCACGGGCTTCGAGTCTTCCAAGTGGAGGAGATTTACTGATCCGAGTGACGAGACGTTGAGTCATCAATCAAATATAGGCCCCGAGGCGAACCACACATTTTCCGCACGCGGAGTAGGTTCGGGACGGCTCGCCGATAAATAGAGAGCTTTGCCTCTACGGAGGTCGGACTTGAGAGAGCGGTTGTGATTCCCCGCTAATCAAGACGGCCGGGCCTATCGACATTGTCCGTGGTTGGCAATCCCGCCTTGAGAAGACGTCTAGAATCTCACGCTCCTCATATGCAACTGTGCAAGGGATGAAGTCGGGTATAATCGCGGCACCCGCGAATTAGAAGTAGATTCACTGACGTAGTGCCAAAAGCAGACTTTCTCCATTATCGACTAATAATCGGTCAACTAGAGTCATACATTGTTTGAGGTGCTATATCTATACCTGAATAATTCACGCAGGTCTACACCCAAGGCCTTGAAGCAGGGATCGGATGTGCTCCGATGATGTTAGTGCTCCTCGAGATAAGTACCCGGGCCATGCAGTCTAGATCAGAGTGTCGATCTTGACCGGGCCGTCCTTCCTTCTTCTACCCAACTGATCACCCCATTCCGTGAGTGCACCGGACGTCTTAGATCACTATCAAGCGAGGGGCTGCGCAAGCCCAACCGTTTCCCCTCATCTGCGTCCCGGAGCGAGACCGGGGACAGCGCTGAAGCGCTCGTCGCGTTCCGTTTTGAAGAGAAGCTGACACCAGAACTCCTTGTTGTCCTCGTCAAACCAGGTCCAGAACTTTCCTTCCCGACGATCCACCTCCCGCGCTTGTAGTTTGACCGCCACCGTCTCATAAGGCTCTCCTGCGACGATGAAATATTGGTAGTTGGGGTCCGGATCCTCCACCTTCTGCTCGTAGGCGCTCATGAAGCGCACGCGGGGAATCGTGCCCTGGGTGATGTCTGGGAACTGGAACTGGAATAGAAGTCCGTCGTTTTGGCGCGTCACAGGATCGCGAACTTTCGTTATCCTGTAGCCAGGTCGGCCGATCTTGATGACGTTTTTCTTGATCTGAACACCTGCGAGCAACCCTGTCTGGGCGGCATCATCCTTCTTTCCTTCCCTCTGCTCCTTGGCAGCACGGCGCGCGAGATTCGTTTGATGTTTCCTTCCTTGCGTATGGGCTAGATATGAGCCATCGTTTTGGTGCACCGTCAAGCAGAGGCGGCATTCGAAGCTTCCGACGTGATTCTTGAAGAAGTACGGGTCCTTGTCGAGATCGATAGTCTCAAGCGCGAGCTTGCGAAGACGTTCGCGGCGGTCCGCATTGGTCGCGGACGACGAGGCGACACCTCCGCCACCGAACTTTGAGCCTGCGCGATTCTACAGAAGTTTAGCTGTCTGTCGCAAAAGAAAGAGATTCGCTGGAGTAACTACCTGATAGTCCATGTCTGCTAGTCAATACCAGTTGTTACGCAAGTGAACTTAAGGTCTTTGCGCGTAAGTCGGAATCTCTGCGTGTTGACAATGGTAAGTTGGGTGTCCTCGTTGTCGTGATGGCGTCGCTCGCGATAAATGTTGGCAAACGGTTACGACAGAGCTTAGCGTATGCCAAGACAAGTCACGTGTAACCAGGCTTCCACTATGGAAGTCGCGCCCTGAACATTGAAGCATTCGACTAGGCTTCCTTTGCCTGTGAAAATTCCCTGGATCATCATGGCACCCAGAAGGCGTAAGCATGCAGCAACCTCCCATGAATCCTCTACAGAGCAACCTCTACAGACGGCCACCGAAATCTATATTGGCAAACGCCTTTCCTATGATGGCGATTTGTGCACTGTGCGGTACCATGGAGAGATAAAAGGCACAAAAAACGGCGAATGGTTAGGAGTGGAGAGTGGGATGATGCGACCCGGGGGGAAAGCACTCCGGCGAACATGGAGGCATCATCAAATACTTCGAATGTAAAGCACACACCGTCTCGAACGTCCCAACCCCGAAATCGACACTGACATTCTTCAAGGTCTCAGCAAAAGTGCTACAGCTGGCTCTTTTATCCGGCCAGGCCGCAAGCCTGACACGCCCCGCTCCTTTGCAGAAGCCCTGAAAGCAAAATATGCTTCAGAAGGCTTCGAGGATCCCAGCGTGAAACTTGTCTTTGTAACCCGACCAGGTGACAATGCTTTGAAGAAAGATCCCTTGGCCAGAATCAATCAGCCTATTAGAATCAGCGGGAAAGAGGTGGAAGAGGTGGGGTTTGATAAGATCAGGCAACAACTCGCTCAACTCAGTGAGCTAAAGATCGTTATCCTAGATGGCTTACGCATGGAGAGGAGTATTGCGAGATTGCATGAAGGCATGGACGGGTGGCCGGAAGGACTCACCGATGTCAAAGATGCCTGTCCCAAAGCGATCGAGCTAGATCTTAGCAGGAACTTGCTCGAAGAGTGGAGGGAAGTGGCGTCTATCTGCGAACAATTGGTGAAGCTCAAGACTCTTCGAGTTGAGTATGTCATGAACACACCGTATGATCGATCTTTTGAGATCTATGCTAACGTCCGGTAGCGGCACTCGGTTTCGAGATACCACAGTAACCAACAACGAGCAAACAAGATGTCTCCAAGCCTTCGCCAACATCACCGAACTCAAGCTAGCTAGAAGACGACCTCCTCCCCTGGGAAGACGTCGCACGCATAACCCACCTCTTCCCCGCCCTCACCACCCTCTCCGTCGCCTCAAACCTCTACACGACCTTCACCCCCAACACCCCCAACCCCCACCTCACAACCCTCTCCCTCGAAGACAACCTCCTCCCCTCCCTCTCCACCCTCCACCCCTAACCTAACCCACCCTCCCCTCCCCTCCGCCGCCTCATCCTCAAATCCAACAAAATCTCCACCATCACCCCTCTCCCCCACAACCCCCTCCCACCCCATCTTCTCCCCCACCCTCTCCGACCTCGACCTCTCCTACAACAATCCCGACATCCCAACTTGGTCCTTCATCGACACCCTCCCCACCTTGTTCCCAGGCCTCACCTCCCTCCGCGTCTCCCACAACCCCCTCTACGCCCACCTCGCCTCCCCCGACGGCCGCACCCTCACCCCAGAAGACGGCTACATGCTCACCATCGCGCGCCTCGGCGCCATCAAATCGCTAAACTACTCGCCCATCAGCGAGAAAGAGCGTCTAAGCGCAGAGTCGTACTACCTCTCGCTCATCGCCAAGGAAGTCTCTCTTTGCGCGCCCGAGAAAGACGCCTCGGCCATCCTGAAGAGCCACCCGCGGTATGCGTGGTTGTGCGAGGAGTATGGGGAGCCGGTCATACAGCGGCTGGATGGGAGCGTGAATCCGAAATTCGTTGGCGGCGAGGCTGGTTAGGCTAAGGGTTTATCGGCCGGGTGGGCAAAGCATGGAGCTCGAGATCCCCCCCGCGAGGTGTACGGCGTATACGTTGATTGGGATGGTGAGCAAGGAGTTTGGGATGATGAAGCCGACCAAGTGTAGGCTTGTGTGGGAGACGGGCGACTGGATGCCTGCGCTCAGGAATGTAGAGGTGGACGACGAGGAGTGGGACTCCGAGAGCGATGATGAGGGGAGAGAAACCTACCTTTGATAGCGTGATGCGCGAGGTGGAAATTATGCCTGGGACACGGAGTGTGGGCACGTGGATTGAAGGTATGGAGGCTACGGTCAGGGTTGAGGTTCGATGAAAGAGAAGAGCAGAGTCATTACTTCCTACTTCTACAGAAGCGACGAAATCGAGGGGTATACCGCTACATGATGCACAAACAATCCAAGGGTTTCAAAGCTCCGCCTTAGCCAACCAACCATCCATTATTACCGGTCCTCTTTATCTGGCTTCCGTCTTTGTCGTGTCGACTTCTTTCCCGTTACCACTGCATCGTCGTCGTCTTCCTCGTCCTTCCCCTTGGCGAGATCATGATCCAGATTCCACTCTTCACGGTCGTACCAATCCTCCCCGTCGCTCATCTCGCCCACATGTGCTTCTGCTTTCGCCATTTTCAAAACCTCCTGTCTCTTGCGTTCACCCTCTAGCAGGCCACTGTACAGTTCCGCAGCCAAACGCGCGACTTCCTCCTGCTTTTGCACATAGGCCATCAGCAGCAAGCGTGTGCTTTCGGCCTCATCCGGAGGGAGTCCGAAATCGCGATCGGGTAGAGCGTCAACTGAAAAGGTAAACAGCGGGTGGACGGGGTGGACAACGTTTGAAGGCGATGATGGCGGTGAGGGTGTCGATGCCGCCTGTGCTCTTGCGCGAGTAGTCATTCGGTGCGCCGTCCGTCTGCTGCGAAGCGGTGTCTGAGGCGTCTTCACCGCCACCAGGAGAATGGGCACCGTCGCCGTTGGTTTGCGCTGCGTCTGCTTCAGGATTGTGCGCGGCTCCATTTGTGACAGGGTCGGTGCCGTTTTGCGCCTCTGCCGTGGAAGTGCCGTTCGGCTCTTCTCGTCGCTGAGTTCCATTGCTTTGCCCCGCATCCTCCATTTCAACATCTTCAGCAGAAGTAGACATTCCTGAGCTGCTGTGATATCTCCTGCAGATTTCACCGCTTGCTCAAGATATCCATTCTTTGTGCGCCCATTCGTACCATTATGTCCAAAATCGTGGAAAGACTCGCGGGCCATAGGAGCCAAGGCGTCAGGTGCGAAGCTCGAGTCGCCCTGGAGCTTATTGAACAGGATCTTTGCAAGCTTCAGAGAGGCATTCTCCTTGCGCGAGATAGCTGCTGCTTCGCGGGTAAGGTTCGTGAGGTGGTTGGACGTGTAAGCTATGCTGAGCGACGGGTGGGACGGCAGGTCGGCGGCTGCTGAAGTCAAGGCGCAAGCAAATCTGGGCGCAATTGTCAGCGTGGACGTTCAGAGGAAGCAAAGGTTCAGGCCACGTACGCTCCAGTTGTATGTCGGCGTACGGGTTCTCTTCGATGGTGGACAAGTCGTCGTCTTCTTCGTCCTCGTCGCCCACCTCGACAATGTCGCCGTCAGGATCGTAGCGCGGAGGGTTGCGCTGCAGAACGTATCTTTGGTAGCCTGCGTGCTCGATTCTCTGCCAGAGTGTTGTTAGTGTGGACCCCGACGGAGCGTCGCAGAGAGCCCACCTTCTTGTATGGCTGGCGGTTTGTCGCCGCATCTAGGTCGCGCCAGAGCGAGAGTAGTGTACTTTGCGCTTCAAGTTCTGCTTCTTGTTGCCGTACATTGGCTCGATCTCTTCCGAATCAGACGCTGGGGAGGTCAGTCAGAGACGGCGGCGGGAAGCACGGGGCGCGTACAGTCGTCGGGGCGTAGGATCTTCCGCTTCATGGAGAAGATGGTGTCAATGATCTGCTGCTGCTGCGACCCGGCCATGGCGACTGAGGGTCTGCGGCCAGCGGCAGCGAGCGCACAAGCCAGTATGGGAGGGCGCTGGGGTGGATGCACGTGCAGAGCGGGGCGCAGCGGGCGTGGGCAGAGCGACGAGTGAATGTAGAATGAATGAAAGGGGTGAAGAAGCTCTCCAGGTCCCGGCGAGCGGAGGGTGCAGCGGAATTAAGCGCGCCAGCACGCGCGACATCATCGAGCCGACGGGCAACAAGCAAGCAGACGCCCGCCCGATTGTGGACAAGCACCACCAAACCACCGCCTTTGCTGCTCTGTACAGCCTCCTGAGCTGCAGACGCAAGCACGCCACCGGCATCCGCCACCGGAACCCTCCATGGAGAGGTAGCCCGCGTGCCCCCACAGCCGCTACCATGGATGCGTATCCGCCCGACTACGTGCTGCACAACCTCCCCTTCGTCGTCCTCTCCGGTCTCGAGGCCATCCCCGAGCTCGAGCCGCAGCAGCCCTTCCAGGCGCTGCTGCCCGGCCGCGCCATCTCCACCGTCAATGCAGAGATACCCCCGGTGGCCAGCGGCCGCGCGAAGCAGCTGCTACACGAGTTCCTGAGCTATGATAGCACAAACGCGCCATGGGAAGCACACGGGCTGGACAGGAGGGAGAACGTGGCCAAGTTCAGAATGCGGGCTGTAGGGAGGGTAGGTCAGGCGCCCACCCATAGTTCAACGCTGGCCTTGGGAAAGTGCTCCGCCTTTGCTCAAGAGGAAGCGGTCGTACAAGGAGAGAAGCCCCTCTTAGACGGGATCCTTAGTTTCATCCACAGGGCTATATATCTCTCTTCACTCCAGCGCTGTCTTCTTTGCCGGCGGGCGGGCTTCTTTTCTGCATGTCCACGATTCAAATGAATACCTGCTCATATGTTGCAGAACTTCCAATTACCCCCCAGAAAGGCTGATGCTCCCACAACCTCTGAGACTACTCCGCCTAGTAGCCCTACCATTGCCGCTGCGACGACCTGGGTTCTACACTCGCCAATATCGCCGCTTTCTCCACGCTCGCCTGTCTTCCCAGATGGCGCCATGACACCAGCATGGGTCGCCAAACACCAGCACTATGTCCCTTCCATCTTCATCTCCTTCTTCGACTTCCCAAACGACCCCATCACCAACAGTCTACATGACAATCAACTGAAAACAGAGATAAACAAGACTAAAGCCCAGATCCAGAGATCGGAATACCGCACACGGTTCGCTGTGGTTTTGTTAAGCAACAAGTCCGTACTCGAGTCACCAGACATTGACGAGCGCCTCAACAACATACGACGGGGAACTGGACTAGACCCCAAGACTCAGCTGTTCTTCTTGCCGCCGTGTTCCCCTGTGGAGCTCCGCTCCTTCGTTGCTGCTGTACTAACCGCTTTAAAACCCGTCAGCGTGGAATATTATCGCGACCTGACGAAGCACGCAAGGCGCAAGAAGGGTCGAGGTACGATACCCCCACCAACAGCACCACCTACTTGGGGCACCTCTCAGACCTTGTCGTATCCTGGCTGGGGCATTCGGTACGAGTTCAAATTAGGAGTGTTCGCGGAATTTCGACAGGAGATGGATGCAGCGCAGCGACACTATAACATCGCTCTTGATGCCTTGTTTGGCCCGGAGGGCATCTTCGAGACTACTGCAAGTTGGTCACCCAGATGGGACGAAATACGGTTACTCGCCGATGCCATAGCGCTTAGGCATATTCGCTGCCAGCTCTCCAATAATTACTTCACCTCAGCAGCACAAACCTGGCACAAGTACAAAACTAAGCTAAAAGACGTACTGGACAGACGAGGGAAAGGGACATCCAACTACGGGTGGGAGGCATGGGAGTCGACTTGGGCGCAAGCTATGGCACAACTGATCCAGCAAGCAGACTTGAAGGTCTTCAGGATCACCGATCCTCTCCCAGAGTCCGGCCTACTACCTAGTGTGGACGTTAACCCGGTCTATGCGCCACCCGAAAAACAGTTCCCAGTTGGCGAGCGACTACCACCTTGGGAACTACTCCATCATGCGGGCTACTGGTACAAATCGGCTGCTAATCACGCAAAAAGGAGATATCTACTAGCGAGAGACATGCCCGAGGAAGACCGCACACCTCCGGGCCTGTCACCAGCGACCAAAGTATCAAATAGGAACCAAGTTTATGATCATTACTTGGTACCGGAGCCACATGTAGAGTTCCCGATTCAAGGCACCCCAGGGGGCTTCGAACACTGGAAAGACATTACTGCGAAGTTGAATGTTGCAATACAAGAGTTCGAAGCGCGACGTCAATATCGAAAGGTTCATCAGCTACAACTTGAAGTGGCGAGGACATTATTGCATGTGAAGAGGTTCGAAGAGGCGTTCAAAGTGCTGCGGCCACTTTGGGAAACAATGGCCTGGCGAAAAGAAGGATTCTGGAGCCTGGCATCAGAGGTCCTTTGGGGTCTACATGAGTGCGCGCTACGTGTGCGGAATGCGGAAGCGTATGTCGCCACGGAATGGGAGCTCAGCTCAACTGGTAGTTTTCCTCCCGCTGCTCCTAGAGATCGTTCTGACAAACTGTAGTCTTCACTGGAAAAGCGAAGTACAAGCATGATTTGATGACCTGTCTGGAGTCGTTTCCACAGGATGCCTCGAACAGCAAGGCTACCGTCAGTTTGCGCACGGATGACTATGTCTCTTGTTGTAAGTATGTCTATGATGAGCTGGGAACTAAGCTGACTTCTAGTGTTCACGACTTTCATCTTCGTAAAAGGTGAAGGTAACGTAGGCGAGCCGCTTTCTTCCCAAATCGCTGTTACATCCTGGGCCAGACGGGGCTCCGCTCCCATCACACTATCAAACTTATATTTTCATTTCAAGGGATGTTTGAGTGAAATACAACTATCGCACAAGCCAGATGAATCGGTCTCTAGCAGCGATTCACGCTTATCAAACTGTCTCCTCGAGGAGCATATTTCCCCCGCGCAAAAGCCTCGGTGGACCGGAAATGCGGATTTGACGTTGCATGCGGGTCAGACGAAAGTATTTGCCTTTCCCATCATCTTCCGGGAGGCAGGTGACGTGGAGGTAGTGTCCTCTAAATTCGAGATTCAAACAGAACGTTTTGATCTGGCGGTATCAGTCACCGACATCCAGTTCGACCATTCGCCGAAATGGTGGATGTCGACCGGAACTACACTTAAAACACGCAAGCTAAACACGGGTTCGGGATCCACTGTAAAAGTGCTACCTAAGCCTCCGAAAATGGAGATACGACTTCCCGATGTGCGAGAGCACTATTACACAGACGAGCCCGTCACCCTAGCTATAGAAATATGGAACGAAGAAGATGAAGACACGGAAGCCGTCCTCGAAGTCAGACTCCTAGGTCGCTCGAAAGACACACTCAGCTATGAGTGGATCCGTGATGCCGCATCTCCTATGAAAGAGGTCCCGCCTCCAGTAGATGACGATATGGATCTACCTGGCCATGTCGTCGGCCGTCTTGCCAGAGGCGAGAAAACCACTGAGAAAATACGTTTCACCGCGCCTGCTGATCCAGCAGACTACGCTCTAGAGGTCAAGGTATTGTATCATCTTCTCAGCGATCGCGACATCCCCATCTCCAAGATCATGATCGCAGATCTCGTCTTCAACAGTCCCTTCGAAACAAGCTACGAGCTCACACCCCGCGTTCATCCGGATATTTGGCCTAGCTACTTCACCCTCCAAGAAGCCGAGGTACAACAACTTCCCGAGTCCATCAATGCCTTCGGCATAGCGCAAAAATGGCGCCTCGTCGCCAAAATAGCGTCCTTCGCCGAAGAAGTAGTCGAGCTGAAAGACCTCGCTGTGGAGACTCACTCCGTGCACGGCGGCGCGACGTGCGAAATCCGCAGCGAATTCGACACCGTCGACCAAGCGATGCAGCCCCAAGATCTCCACTCCTGGTCTTTCAACATCGACTGCCAGAAGATGAACCTGGAAGAAAGGAGACCCACCGCCATAGAGACCAGTCTCAACATCCTCTGGCGACGCGCCGGTTCTACTTCCAATCCCACCGTCATGACCACCCTGCCCATCCCGCGCATCCACATACCCAGCAGCGAGCCGCGCGTCCTCGCCACCTGCACGCCCTCCCCCTCCATCCCCACCCTGCTACACATGGACTACACGCTCGAGAATCCCACCATGCACTTCCTCACCTTCGAGCTCAGCATGGAAGCATCCGAGGAATTTGGCTTCAGCGGCCCGAAGTTGAAGACGTTGCAGTTGCTGCCGATGAGCAGGCAGACTGTGCGGTTTAATCTGTATCCGACTAAGACCGGGTGGATCACGCCTGTGTTGAGGGTCGTGGATAGCTATTTCAATAAGACGTTGAAGGTGCAGGGCACGGATGGCATGAGGGCGGATAAGAAGGGCGTGGGGGTTTGGGTGGTTGGGGAGGATGGGAAGGGACCTGGAGAGGGGAGGGGAGAGGGGTAGTGTAGGTGTGAATGGGCGACGGGGTAGTTGTAGGTTTGGGTTTCTGTGGGTGGCGGGCTAGTGTAGATTAAGGGTTCTTGTTTGGGGTGGTGAATGGTATATTTGTGGTCGTTGCTTTGCGTGGATGTGTGTGTACTTTGTTGAACGGCTTGAGCTACCTACTTTCATGCTCCTTCTTTTTAGGTCTGCTTATTTTTACCTTCTTCAGAGTGGTCTTTAAAGGATAGTGCCCTTTTGCCTGATCGCAGTCCCAAGAGCCAACAGCCATATTCAGCAGGCGCTCATCGTTGCACCAGGGATCTGATGCTTCTTTCTTCCTCACCGCACTTGACTTCCGGTAATACATGCACTCAACCCATTGCGCCTCCAAGTGCTTGCTCAATGCTGCTCTTGCTATTCTCGTACGTCTTCTCCAGGTAGTCTTCTTTCTTCTTCAGATTCGACAGCTCAGCCTTGAGCTTCTCCTCCTCGCCAGATATTCTCTTCTTTACATCCGGAAGGGGAGTGCACACAAACCTAATTCTAATTAGAGGGGTAGTCCCGTGCCACGTTTTCAGACAAGGCACTCGCAACATACATCTTGCCCACCCCTTCGTAGACTTTGGTGTCCGCGGGAAGCGACTCCATTTCGCTCGCAGTCAGCTGCAGCAACCGGCTTTCTCGGGTGTTGGCGACCTTCTGCTGCCTCACGATGACGAGTTGGTTTTCGGCGAAGGCCTTCTTCTGCCCGATTTCTTGCAGCAACTATGTATGTGAGTTCATATGCTGTGAACAATTTGGGGAACAGTACCTGCTTCAGTTTTTCGTTGGGTATCGACATTATGGACTGCGGGAGAAATGTCGCGTGTGGTAGGAGTCGATAGTGGAGCGCTGTGCAGGATCCACGCTCGGTTAGACCTGCCGCTTGAATAAAGCACGGGCCAGGCGCCTCGAACTAAGCAATGACGCACTCAGCGTTTGATTTCGGTGGCATGGATGGGTTTCACAGTACATTCTATTTATGTATCCAAGAACAAGCGTGTAGAGGTTCATTCCATGTTGTAGTCTCTGCCTTCATACTCTGGCATTCCAAGATGGCCGAATCACTGCCTTGATTGCCTCACGCTTCGGCATTTGCATGTGCTATTCGTGTTCCGAGCTTCCCGGCATACTTCCTTCCAAGTTCCTTAACTTCTACTTCGCAACTACAAGCCTCAGGCGCAAAGATGGTTGCAGATATCCTTGCCTATTTGCCGTCGATAACCTATCCGCCAGCACAGGAAGGCCGATGGTCGCCAGTCACATCTACATTAAACTGGTGCGAAGAGGTAGGCTCCAATTTTTCTTGTGTGACGTTGTGCTAACTCGGCCAAGGACTATTATGCAACGGTATACTCGGCGGAAATCATCAACACGTTGACAAACTTGTGGTTCATGTACCTGTCCGCCAAAGGCATCCACAACTGCTTGAGACACGGCCATGACGCTGTCTTTCTCGTCTCGTACATCGGGTACCTGCTAGTTGGAACAGGCTCCTTTTTCTTTCACGCAACGCTCAAGTGTACGTCGACTTCCTTTCTCGTAGTTTACCTGCTGGCTTGCTAACCATGTCTACATGATAGACCCTATGCAGCTTGTAGATGAGCTTTCGATGATCTACACGACATGCCTCATGTGTTATGTCACGTTCTCATTCGGCAAATCGAAGCCGTACCGTATGCTCTTGGGCATCTCCTTAGTCGGTTTGTCTCTTTTCATCACTATGTACTATCATGTAAGTGATCACGAGATACTTCGCACATTTGAGACGTGCGCTCACTATTTACCCACTTCTAGTTCTTGCAAGACCCCGCTTTTCACCAAACCACATACGCCATTCTCACAGCGATTGTCTTCTTCCGCGCTGTGTATGTGATGGAGGTCACCCTCCGGCCAACACTCCGTTCGAAGGAGCGCGAAGCAACTAACCCGCGCTCAAATGGTGGAACCAAAAAATCACGAGAGCAGGTGAATCGCCGAGATATAGCAATCCTCAAGCAGATGTGGACCCTGATTGCCTGGGGTCTCAGCATTTTCCTAGGCGGCTTCTTGCTTTGGTACTTGGACATTGCGCATTGCTCGACATTGAGACGGTGGCGGCGGGAAATCGGAATGCCCTGGGGATTCCTCTTAGAACTTCACGGCTGTAAGTCTTGATGCTCGAGGTACATATGAGCTTTTGCTGACTTGGTGCTTTGCTAGGGTGGCATGTCATGACAGGCTATGGAGGTTATAGCTATATTGTGTGGGGTATATGGCTTCGGCACTGTCTGAACGGTAGACAGGAAGAGTACAGGTTGCACTGGCCTGGGCTGACATCGATGCCGGTCGTAGTTAGGCAGCAGAAACCGGACGGCAATGGCCAAACCAGCGGTGGGTCTGCCAAAAAGGAATTGTGACATCTGGGAGGAGGACAGGCGGTTCATGCGAAATCAGCGACTTGTTACAAGAATACCCCTAGATCAGATAGAAACGCGCACGAACGATTACGGCTCTTTGTGCGTCAAATACATACTACGGCGACAGAGCTGCACGATATTATGAAATGCGGCTCAAGCTGCCAGCCGCAGTTGTGTCCAGTGTCGAAAGCTGGTGCCTGCTGGTCAAGGCGCGTGCTGTAAACAAGGCTAGCGCGGCTGGCCCGTGCCTGCCCTGGCGCGGTAAATAGCACCCACAACAGCTCACACCGCTCTGTCTCCTTGTCCTCGCTCCACTCCCATCACTGCCAGACAGTTCAACACCAGCTCATACCATTCTCAGCTCTCGTCAACACCTTTACTCTCGACAACCCAGCAGCCATGCGTGAGATTGTACGTATTGTCCACCCCAGGCAAATTTGTTGTCGCGCGTCTTTGCCCCGCGTTTCCGCCTCAGGGACAACACAACATGGAGACCAACTGCTAACATGATTCCGCGCGACAGGTCCATCTTCAGACCGGCCAATGTGTAAGTACACCTCCATGTCTGCTCGAGCCATTGAGAACGTGCTAACGAGTGCAGGGTAACCAAATTGGTGCCGCCTTCTGGTGCGTCGACCAGCCGAAAGCTCTGCTCGTGCGACAACAACTGACATGCGGACAGGCAGCAAATCTCTGGCGAGCACGGTCTCGATGGCTCCGGTGTGTAAGTAGCTTCCATCCCAAAGCTTGACATTGTTTGCAGAAATCGCTGACCTGCGCTAGCTACAATGGTACCTCGGATCTCCAGCTTGAGCGCATGAACGTCTATTTCAACGAGGTATGTGCCTTTCACAAAGGGTTATCAGAGGAATGCAGTGGCTGATAATGTGAAGGCGACCGGTAACAAGTTCGTGCCCCGTGCCGTCCTCGTCGATTTGGAGCCCGGTACCATGGACGCCGTCCGCGCTGGACCCTTCGGACAGCTTTTCCGTCCCGACAACTTCGTTTTCGGCCAGTCTGGTGCTGGTAACAACTGGGCGAAGGGTCACTACACCGAGGGTGCCGAGTTGGTCGACCAGGTCCTCGATGTCGTCCGCCGCGAGGCGGAGGGCTGCGACTGCCTCCAGGGCTTCCAGATCACCCACTCCCTGGGCGGTGGCACCGGTGCTGGTATGGGTACGCTTTTGATCTCCAAGATCCGCGAGGAGTTCCCCGACCGTATGATGGCCACGTTCTCCGTCGTGCCATCCCCCAAGGTCTCCGACACCGTTGTCGAGCCCTACAACGCCACCCTCTCCATCCATCAGTTGGTCGAGAACTCAGACGAGACTTTCTGCATTGACAACGAGGTATGTGAATATTCCGAGATGCGTAATGGTGTATTGGGCAGCTTTTTGACTTTGTACAGGCTCTCTACGATATCTGCATGAGGACCCTGAAGCTAAACAACCCTTCGTACGGTGACTTGAACCACCTCGTTTCCGCCGTCATGTCGGGTGTCTCTACCTCGCTGCGTTTCCCTGGACAGTTGAACTCTGACCTGAGGAAATTGGCCGTCAACATGGTCCCCTTCCCTCGTCTGCATTTCTTCATGGTCGGCTTTGCCCCGCTTACCAGCCGCGGCGCCTACTCTTTCCGCGCTGTCACGGTTCCCGAACTCACTCAGCAGATGTTCGACCCCAAGAACATGATGGCTGCCTCCGATTTCCGCAACGGTCGTTACCTGACTTGCTCTACCATCTTCCGTGGTAAGGTCTCCATGAAGGAGGTTGAGGACCAGATGCGCAACGTCCAGAACAAGAACTCTTCCTACTTTGTTGAGTGGATTCCCAACAACGTTCAGACCGCTCTCTGCTCGATCCCGCCGCGCGGCCTCAAGATGTCTGCCACCTTTGTCGGTAACTCGACCTCCATCCAGGAGCTTTTCAAGCGTATCGGTGACCAGTTCACTGCTATGTTCAGGCGTAAGGCTTTCTTGCATTGGTACACTGGTGAGGGTATGGACGAGATGGAGTTCACTGAGGCTGAGTCCAACATGAACGACTTGGTTTCCGAGTACCAGCAATACCAGGAGGCCTCCATCTCTGAGGGAGAGGAGGAGTACGACGAGGAGGCTCCTGTTGAGGGCGAAGAGTAAAGCGCTCGGACGGAGGATGTTGTGGTGCCCATCAGGCTTGTCAAGGTGACAATGTGGAGACTATGCTTCGATTCGTGCTTTGAGTTTCTTGGTCGTCCCGAGCATTTGCTTCGGTGGTCGGTGCAGCAGCTGGTAGTTGTTCCTTCAATCCCGACCAGCTTTGGTGCGGCAGCGAGCTTGGAG
This sequence comes from Laburnicola sp. JP-R-44, assembly GCA_009805535.1. Taxonomy (NCBI): domain Eukaryota; kingdom Fungi; phylum Ascomycota; class Dothideomycetes; order Pleosporales; family Didymosphaeriaceae; genus Laburnicola; species Laburnicola sp. JP-R-44. The sequence goes on from SELF01000041.1 coordinate 416,917, forward strand.
CGCAGAGCACAAAACTCTTGTTAATGCAAATGATTGCCTAATCCGTAAATGTTTAATTTTCTTGCACATTCCCTGTGATGGGCGACCCAACACGACTTTGAAGTGCCACTCGGCGAGTAGAACAGCGAGGACGGATTCAGAAACAGGTCTTGCAGTTTTCGATCACGGTAGTAGTCGTGCCTCGAACGTGGGACGGGTCAGAAAGTGGCTGCTCGGGTCTTGTCGCTCTGGGCCGGTATTTCACGTCAATGGAATTCATACTTCGTCTCGACTACCTAGGAAATGTTCCTCCCGTTGCCGCACGGAAGCAGTTGAATGCACCGCAATCAATCGCGAATGACGCCTTCCTTCATCCCCACGCTCCCAGACTATACCAAAGCACCTCATTATGCCTCCCCTCCTTGTATCTTTGCGCTTTGGCTCAAGCACACGGTATTATTACGTAGCAGCAAATTATACAGCCGCAGCAGCAGCCTGCCTCTTCCAAGCCGCGCCCATCGGCGTCACTACCCCCACCTAGCATATATATTCACCCACCCACGCCAACCAACCGACCAACCACCCAACTCTACAGCGCCTTCTTCCCCCCGCTCCTCCCCTCCTCCCTCTTCCGATAAATCATCTCCGTAAACGGATCCTCCCACCTCCTGGCAACACTATAACACAGCGCCACCAGCGCCGTGAGCAACAACCCCGCCGGCTTGCCCTTCCAGATAGCGGTAGCGAGGAACGACAGCGTAGAGCCGTGGTACATGGGCGCGGCGGAGACGTTGAAGGGAAACGAGGTGACGGGCGCGTCCATGAGAATGCCGAAGTAGTCGCCCAGGTAGGTGCCGGTTAAGCCGAGGGCGTACATGCTGGTGAGGACGAGGGTGGAGCCGGTTGCGAAGAGGGGGAAGGCGGAGAGGCGGATTGCGGGCGTGAGGAGGAGGGGGTGCGGGGGTTGGTGGGAGAGGGCGGTGTCGTAGCTGTTGGGGGGGTTAGTGGTTGTGTCCCATTGGGTGGGAGAGAGACGGGGACCGTACAGGTAGTCTCTGAAGATACCGAGGGAGAAGATGGCGACGGCGAGGGCGTAGCAGCCTAGTCGGGGGTTGCCGCCGAAGAGCTTGGTTATGGTCTTGTGGTGGTATTCTGTGCCGGGAGATGACGCGTCAGCTATCGTGTTGTTGTGTCTGCGGTGCCTTCGTTGGGCCTGAGGCCTGCCTCCGCGGTGCTGCGTACCTTGAGATGCGGCGATGCTGCCGTGTACCGTTAGCCGCGTGTTCGCACTGGGTATTGTAGTATGCATGGCTACGACTTACTTCCAAAACGTCGGATTGAACACGATGGCCGCCATGGAGACTGTGTGCGGCGGTTACTACACTGCGAAAGAGCAGACCTGGGATCTGGCTGGCGGGGGCTGTACTCACCCCACAGACTGGGCTGGCTGAAATCGATGTAGGCGCTCATGGTTGCGGCAATGCGTCGAGCAGTATCTAGTGCGAGAAAGGTTCAAGAACAAAGTGCGACGAGTAGGAGACTTGGTTGTGGAGAGGTTGGTGATGCAACGTGGGGGGAAGCTTGGTGTTTTCGGCAGACGTTAGCGAGACGTCATTGCAACCTGTATAATTCCCGGGTAGCTTCTGACAGGCGGAGTGCGAGCGCTATCACATGCATCTACAGGAAGACAGCGACCCACGTAGCCCTCGTTTTGCTTCGTACAGGCTCCCCGCTGTGCCCAGATTTCTCCATTCAAGTATATCAATCAGCCCAAGGAGCTTTCTCACAAATCATTGCACATCTTGTATGTCAAATCTAACACGCCAAAAAAGCCCGTATTACCAGGCATCAACATAGCCGCCGTACGCTTCCACATCTACATGCCGTTGTCCTGGCACGTGAAAGCACCGCCAAAGTTGCTCGCCTTGTATCCATCGATGATACTCTGCACCGTAGCGTACGTACCGCCGGTCAAGAACAGGAGACCAACGCCGCAGAGACCCACGTTCAGAATGAAGCCCATCCAGCCGCGGAGTCCCCGGTTCCTGAAGTAATCGCGTCCGTAGTCGGCTTGGCGCATGCGGAAGTAGGCGACGCCCCAGTAGATGAAGCCGAAGAAGGCATCGAAGAGCGAACTCATCAGGGAGAGCAGATCCGAGAAGAACGGAATAACCTCGGCGACGACGAAGGCCAGGACCCAGAGAACCGCAAGGATTGCGGCCCACGTAGCCCAGCCGAGGAGAGTGTGGTTGCCCAGGTGCCTCGTGTTGTTGAAGAAGCGGAAGAAGATGAAGCGGGCAGACACAGACGCGTACAAGACACCTAGGAAGATAATGGTCGGGATCATGAAAGAGAAAGACACCTTCTGGTAGATCTCGTTGCCAATGGAGCCAAAAGCGGGCGCAGTCATGTACTGGGTCCCGGTGTATGCGTAGACGATACTTCCGACGAGGCCGAAAACGATGATTTCGGCGATGGTGACAGCCCAAAGCGCTTTGGGGAAGTCCTTGGGCTCCTTCATCTCGGCGATGAAACTCGGAAGCGTAATCTGACCAATAAAGGTGTAACTAATGTTCATAAAGGCGCTCATCCCAGCAACAAAAGTAGTACCTTTAGCGGGAAAGGCAAGAACTATGGGATCAATAGGTCCTGTCTCGGCCGGGTAGCCTTTCGGGTGGGCTTCGATTCCAGCGAAAACCGCGGAGAGGAACACCGAAATAAAGGTGAAGATGGTCGAAGCAGTCGCTCCCCGAGAGAGGGTGCTGAATGTGCGTGGAAGGGAGCAGACCCAGCAGATGACCGCCACGATTGCGGAGAAGCCAATAGTGCACACGGAATGTCCAGTCATGGTGTTGAGGTATTTGGCACCGACCAAGCAATGCAGCCCCTAACAATGGTAAGCTACCGTCTGACCACCAGAAGAATTACCTTTCGTACCTGAATGAATGTGTTGTTCAGAAGGAACATTACAGCAGTGAACCAAAATGCCCAGCGGTGGTTGTAGAAGATCATCTGACCAAGATCACAGACATCGCGAATGTCCGGATGGCGCAGACAGAACTCCCTAGAGAGAGTCAGACAAGTAAAGAATAGACGTGCCCAGTAAGCTTACCAGCAAATGAGAGACGTGTATAAGACCATAGCTGCGACCACGGCGGTTAGAATCAGACCCGGAACCAAGCCGAGGATGGAATAGGACCACGGGAAAGACATGATAGCCAAGCAGATGTACTCGGAGAATAGCAAAGCGGCCGTCTGTGTTTTTGGAATTAGCACTATCCAAGTATCCTGCGCGATGGATTATGAAACACACCTTCTGCCAGCTGCAGGTGCGATACTGGATGGCATTCATGGACTCGAGCTCGATCTGCTTCCCGACCGAGATACTCGCCTCGTCGCTGCTGTTGTCCATATCGCGACGTGCGGGGTCGGCGAGCCTGCTTCCACGACCATCTTTGAGGGACTGCTTTTCGGTATCCACGAAGGACTCCTGTCCCGTGTTGTTTTCGTTTTCGTTGTCGCTGCTCTCGACGGAGACGACCTTGGATCCAAAGCCTAACGCCATTTTAAGAACCGGATGGCCTTGGTGAAGGTGGTATAGTAAGAGGTCCAACGAGAAACTTCTGGCCGCATTAACCACTCGTGTGTCCGAAGGTGCAGTCGGTGCAGGTCGAAAGGCGGAAAAGTTGACAACAGAGCGCGCAGCAAGAGACGCACTGCAGCAGCGGGCAGCCTACTAATAAGAGTGTCTGGGTGAAGAAGGATCTGCACGGATCACGGCGTGCGCGTGGGGTGTGGTACAGGGATCTGACGGGCTACGGGAGTGAAATCGACAGTGGAAAGTTGGAGGTGAGAAAGGCGGAAGGCGAGCCTACGTGCTTAGCTTCCAGAAGTGTTCGAGGCCCGATGGCTGGGACGGGCGATGGTTCTTACGTCTGGTTCTTTGGAGCTGCAGGCTGCAGGCAGGCCAATCCGTCGTTGGCGCCATGTCGCAAACGGCCTATCACGACATACAAAGGCGGCTCCATGGTAGCCTCACATGGCCGCTCTGCCCACTAACATAGCCTCCGTTACTATGCCCTTCGTTTCCCGTGGTTCGGCGGCTCCGGGCCAGCGTTGCAGAGCTTGGAGCGGCGACGAAAGGCGCATCTCAACGCCCTGGGCACATGAAGCCGCACATGCGCGTGGTGTTTGCCGCCTCGTTGAGAGGGAACGAACGGAACGGGCAAGTCTGCGCAGCGCGGCGTCAACAGCGGCCCTTTGAGCATACATTTTAGCCATCTTACACGTACAGCAACTCTTTCCTCTCCGACCTCGCCCCTCCACCTGCACATCTGACCGCTTCCTCTCCTCTCCATGTGGGACGCGACGTACTTGCTGATGTGAAGGTTGCATGCGGCCTCGCAACTCGCAAGCATCAGCCGAGCCTTAGTATCCGAGCTTGGCTTTTTCCCCAGATACGCAATCCGCTCTGTCAATCACATCATCGCTCTGCATCGCTCGCTCTGGCAAACCTAAATAAAATCGCTCACAACATCGTCTTCCTTCTCTTTTGTAATCTCTCCACAAAAGGAACAGGTCCACTGCGCCAGCCCCACTCTGCATTCCTACTGCACGGTAGGCGCCGCTAGGCGAACGACCCGGTAAACGGTGGGACCTCTGGAGGCTCACATGCACGTGAATAAGCTCTCTCCAGGGCTGCTTCGGGCTGTCTCTTTTGCCAAAATCTCGACGCAAAAGCGCATCGCAACGGCGAACCGTTCAACGACTTTCGCTGGCCCAGAGCTTCGCAACGGCTTGGGAGCACCAGATCAGCCACCAGTTCCGTCTTGGTATCTTGGAAAAGCGCCGAGCAAAAAGCTTCTCATCACCGTAACCATGGCCTGTGCAAAATAATCATCAAATATCCTGGTGCTTCATCTCCGCACATGCTTTAGACTTTTGCGCCTCTAGAAACGTCTATCCCATGACATGTGATAACCAATGCGCCCGCTAAATCACACAATCGAACAGCCGCCTTGTCCCCGCGCCGTCGTCGCGGCGGGCAGTGCGACAGGGCCGCGCTCGACCCGCTCCAGTGCTGCCGTACCGCGTGTTATCTCACAATAAGTAACGCAAACGCGGGAAATAGGAAAGAGAAAACTCATATCAGACTATCCCCGCCGCTTCCCCAGTTGGTGCTCGAAGGCTTCTGCTGATTCTGATTCTGGTTCCGAGGCTGCGCCATTCTCGACGCCATACTGTTCATGCTCAACCCGCTATTAGCGCTTGCTATCCTTGTGCCCGTGCCCGGCGGCGGAGCTATGCTAAACGTGTTTCCACTGCTGGGGGGAGATGGGATGCCGAATGAGTTCGATGATTTGGTGGGGGGAGGTGCAATGCTGAAAGCCGAATACGGGTTACTCTGCTGTTGTGCCTGCGACTGAGTTGGCGGAGAAGCTATTGAGAAATTAGACAGATTATTTGCAGTGCTGGATGTCGTAGCCGAGCTGCCCCATGGGTTCGATGTGAGTGAGGAGGTCCCGCTGGCCTTGGTCCAGTCAATGCCCGTCCCCTGTGCGCTGTAAGAGGGGGTCGTCGTCGTTGGAGAAGACATGCTGTTCATGCCCAATACTGGTCTCTGCTGCGGCTGAGAAAACGATGCTCCGATACCTGGGTTCGCAGGAGCCATGGCTGGAAATGCGGAGTTGAGCGAGTTCAAGCTATTGTCAGGTGTGACTGTTCTACCCGCGCCCTGTGCTTGCGGAGCGCTCAGGTTGGTCGGCGGGGGAGATATGGGCGGAGTGGACCATGAAAATGTCGCGGCGGGCGATTGGTTCCTGGCTGAACCAACACGATTGGTAGCGGGTCGGGAAGGCAGTGTAGTCGAAGATGAGGCTGAAGATGGGGCATTTGCCCAAGGATCACCGCCAAGCATGTCGGAACCTGTGCTTGCGTCTTGCTTACCGCGAACAAGTGCCTCAAAATTAGCGTCACCGGTTCCGTTGGTAGTGTCCAGGCTATTGGTTCCGGGTAGGCCGCCAAAACTCATGAACTCGTTCCGCGAAGTCGCAGGGGCGTTGTTGGCGCCCAGTTCCTGGAGTTTCCGAGTTTGTTCGGTTTCAACTCGCATGGATAGCGACTTGATCAACACCATGTAAGCCTGGAATTGGGTGAGGTTGAGCAATGGACCAAGGCTAAACTGCCACAAGATAGGAAGGATGTCAACAGCCAGAAAGTCGCTGTCCACTTGGGAGCCAATCGCCTTGAACACGTCCAAAGCCGCCATCTTGAAGGTCTCGTCAGCAATGAACGTCATATACTCAAGCGAAGGGTACTTACCATTACCGCAGGCTCCTTCGTTTTGATGCCTTTGAGCAGCGGGACAACTTTCTCTTGAATGGTGTACTTATCTAGAATCGACACAGTTGACTTCGGTTTCGGCGTTTCAACCACGCCAGTCAGCCCATCACTCTGGAAGCCATCTTGCTCCTCACCCCCGCCCCCACAAAGCGTCCGAAATGCCTCGAGGCCACGAATTTTGATACCCATGCTACTAGTCTTGGCGAATATCGTAGCAATAACAGGAAATAGCTCGTTTTTGATGGTCGAGAAGTCAAGAGTGGGCAGGACCACAGGTAACGTACGCAGGGCGGCATCCACTAAGGAGTGCGTAGGCGACTCAAGCGCGTAGTTGATGATGGGAAGGATATCGTCCTTGAACTCCTTCCCGCCACAATTATCCGCTGCTACTGTTATGTTCTCTAACAAGACCATCAATCCAGCCTCCTTTAAGCTATCACGCTCCTGAGAGGTACCCTTTTGATTTGTCAAGAACGTCTCTCGCAGTTTTGGTATCACCTTCTCGGTAAAGGCCCGCTTCCCCGATGACAGCGTCATGATAATCTTGAACACGTTCTGCAAAACCAAAGCGAGGAGCTCACGATCCTTGGTCTCTTCTAGCAGTGCGGGCAGGACCTTCTTCTCCATGACGGATTTAGGAAATTCCTTCAATATTCTCGGCAATCCCCGGAGAAACTGCTGCTTTTCGTTTGGAGTCTTCGCTGGGAGAGAGTCCAGAAACCGTATCGTGGACACTAGTAGGTGGTTAGATCGTCTTTATGTTGCCATCTCAGCTGAGCGATTGCTTACCCAGAATGTTGTCAAAATATTGTGCCTGCTGGAACTCCCGGGCGTTGATTCTCTGAGCCGGTCGCCTCGTGATCAGTCGGTCCAGCACACCGTTGACAACGTCCCGCGGCATTGATTGTGAGCACATGAAGTTGTTCGTCTTGTTTGGAACCGAAGACGGCGACGAAAATGCTCGCTTGTATGAAGACTGGCTGCCGTGGAATTCCATCGGGCTCCTATGCGGCGAATTGTACAGCGCGATGATCATCATCCCCAGCGAGAACATGTCTGCTGCTGGGGTTACGTTTCCGTCCATGACAAAGTCTGGTGATGTATAATCCAGGTTCAATTGTACATAGGGCGGTAATCGCGCGTCATAGTTCAGAGCTTCGGCGAGCGAGATGGGCGACACCGACGTAGCTTTGCTCGAGTTCTCCGGTGGCGTGCAGAAGCAAAGGCCGGATATTTTCCAGTCAGACTGTCACGCGGATCAGCAACAAGGTCAAGCAGATGAACTTGATATTCCCTACTTTAGCATTTATGAATATAGCCTCTGGCGTCAGGTTGGCGTGCACCAAGCCCGCGCTCTCGTGCAGGAACTCTAGGCCTTTGGCAATCTGCAACAAGCCCTTTTGTATCTCCAGCTCGTCGATCTCGAGTTCCCGCCTTCGCTTCTGCCCATCTGCCTCCTCGATTACGTATCGACTGGTGCGCCCGCCAACGCCGCCAGCCTTCTCCTGTTCGTCTTTCTCCTGGAGCAGGCCACCCAAGGATGCCGTCACAGGCTCTGTCGCAAACATCAGGCCTCCGCCTCGCGTGTCTTCTACCGGCTCGACCAGCTCGAGGACGCTGGGGTGTCGTAGCCGCGCCAGTGAGCTTGCCTCCTTCTTGAGCCTTTCAATGACTTCCTCGTGCGCCCGCTTGAGCCCTGAGCCCCCCGAAGACCGCCCACCCAGAGTCGCGCCTCCCGGAGGCTCTAGGGACTTCTTCTCGAAGACAAAGACCGACACGGCCTTCTTCGTGGACTTCTTCTTCGCGTCGTATATCTTCCATGGCCCCGAGAAAGATGTTGGCTCCGGACTGAGCGAGTAGTTGGACGTGATGTTCGAATTAAACGATTTGGACAAGTCCGAGGCGAACTTGGAGAACATGGTGAAGGGCGCGCGCACGTAGCGCTTGTTCGGGGCGAGGCGTTGTTGTGGCCAGATGTGTGTTGCGGGAGGGAGGTTGTGTCGGGCAAGAGCGACGTCGCGCTGGGCAGGAGCTGAGCAGCTACGGAAAGCTCAATCCATGGTCGGCACGGCGGACGCGTGCGACCACTGTCTTTTGAATTCGAACCAAGGCCTCCAAGGGCTAACACATTGCGACCCACGAGCAAGAGGAAGAGAGTTCGCAGCACAATACACTCCAGGACTGCTCCCCACGCGACATGTGGCTAGTAACTGGAGGCGTCGAACGGCCCGCAGCATGACTCAGCACCAAGTACTTTGTCGAGGGCAGCTTTCATCAACAACAATACCTACCTAGCATGATTGTTTGAGAGACACCCAATAATGAGTCAGCCTGTCTAGGCATAGGTAACCCACGGTAATAGCCTTTGGTATCCGCTATCCCAAGACTGCACGCGGCTCCACAGGTACCATCGGTCGCGCCCTTTCGTATAGAGGAGCGCGCCGATTGGACGTCGGTATCGGGGACGTGTTTGCTCTTCCGACAGCGGTCAGCATCGGCTGCTGTTTTATTAAAGAATCTGACTCAAAACTGTTCTCTCTGAACACTCATTCTGTCTTCGTGCTTTGCCTGCACTCTTCCTCGCAGCCTTTTTTACAATGCTTCAGCAGCGGTCATTCCGATTGATTTCTTCGTTGGCTTATTGCTCTGCTCGTTCTGCTGCGACCTGCGTCGGCGCATCGTTGCGATGTCGGGGCCAGCGAGCGTACAGCATCCGCGCCGATGCCTCTGTAGGCACGCCGATCAAGGATATTGAGCCTTCCAAGCTCTCTATTACTAGGACCACGACTCCAAAGGCCTTGCTGCCTCCGGAAGAGCTCATATTTGGACGCAACTTTTCAGGTGCGAGCTTGTGAGGCCTACATCTGACGGCTCCTAACATGTCTAGATCATATGCTCTCGCTCGAATGGACAGCATCGGAAGGATGGCTGCCCGCAAAGATCACCCCGTACCAAAACCTCAGCCTCGATCCCGCTACCTGCGTCTTCCATTATGCGTTTGAGTGCTTTGAGGGTATGAAGGCATTCAAAGACAAGAATGGAGGCATCAGACTGTTTCGGCCAGAGAGGAATATGGCGCGGCTGAACAAATCCTCTGCGCGCATTGCGCTGCCTACCTTTGACGGTGATGCCATGATTGAACTCATCAGCAAGTTCCTTAAAGTAGACGAGCGCTTCATCCCAGAGTAAGACGAAGCTTGCCCTCGGCCATGCTCAAGACTGACAGTGCATAGCGCACGCGGATACTCGTTGTACCTTCGTCCCACCATGATAGGCACTCAGCGCACCCTGGGCGTTGGCCCTCCAGCTTCCGCGCTCCTCTACGTCATCGCATCGCCCGTAGGCCCCTACTTTCCAACTGGGTTCAAGGCTGTTTCACTGGAGGCAACAGACTATGCTGTGCGCGCTTGGCCCGGTGGTGTGGGTGACAAGAAGCTTGGAGCCAACTATGCACCTTGCATTCTTCCGCAACTGCAGGCAGCGAGCAGAGGCTTCCAGCAAAATCTGTGGCTGTTCGGCGAGGAGGAATACGTCACTGAAGTCGGAACCATGAATCTGTTCGCAGCGATAAAGAACAAGGAAACTGGACAACCCGAGCTGCTGACAGCTCCCCTAGACGGAACGATTCTGGCGGGTGTTACGCGAGACTCTGTCCTCGGCCTTGCGCGCGAGCGTCTCGAGCCAAAGGGCTGGAAGATTTTGGAGCGCAAGTTCACGATGAAGGAGCTTGCCGATGCTGCTAACGAGGGCCGTATGATGGAGGTGTTCGGCGCCGGCACTGCTGCCATTGTCAGCCCCGTGCGACGAATCAGCTGGAAAGGGCAACTCGTCGACTGTGGCCTGGCCGAGGACGAAGAAGGTGGTCCCATCACGCAGCAGTTCAAGGACTGGATGGAGGCCATCCAGTATGGTGATGAAGACCACCCGTGGAGGTACGTGAGCTCATTTCGTGTGGACCTTTACCAACGCTAATATCTCGCAGCTTCAAAGTTCCAGAGTGAATTACAACAAAACTCGAGGTTCAATGAAGGTCAAATCGAGCAGTCTTGGATTGAGCTTGTCGGCTCCTATAGATTCCGAACTAAATCTGTATACACCCACCAGCCATTGGCAGGCGTTTAGGGCATTCATCTGGCGTTCTGCCACCGCAACTTACGTGCATTGGGAAATGCTCTATCAGATATCAAGACAAAAGTTTCCGTACGATGTTGTTTTTGCATTAGATCTTGGGTAAACTCAGTTAGGGAAAGCTCATGACCCCTTAGGACGGAGCAGTGATACCAGACTTGATGAATGCAACAACTCTCAATAGAGTCGACAATTGTGTCCTTGGAGTGACATAGTCTACAAAGCTCGACCTAGTACTGTGTTTTCATGTATGGGATCGCCCTACAGTGTATGCAGAGTGATGCGCCTGCATATGCTAGCCCGATTGGGCTTAGCTTCCAAAATTACCTAAGCCGTGCCTGTGACGCGCTAGCTACCTAGGTAAAGCTCCCAGCCTCCTGTTCTCGTGCCTGACATTCCATCTCCATCCACCTCGGTGCCGCCGCCCAATTGCTCGCGTGCCCATTCCTCCAAGCCTTCGCCGTACGCACCGCGTGGAGAGAAATTTAGCAAAACAAATCTCTCGCAATGCTGTCCCGTGGCGTGCTGCATCGCTTCGCAGCTGAATTTCCCAAACCGCGCATCTTCCTCTCAGCCCTCAATGGAGTTTCCCGTCCGACCGTTGCCGCCTTTGCACGCGCGTACAATGCCGCTATTGTCGAACGCCGCCATACATTTGCTACGAAAAGCGCTACGGAGCCGACGACGAAGGTGAAGAAGGACGTGAAGAAGACGGCTGCGAAGAAGCCTGCAACGAAGACTAAGGCTACAGCTAAGAAACCAACAGCTAAGAAGAAGGCTACTGCTGGAAAGGCGACGCGCAAGACGGCTGCGAAGAAGAAAGCCGTGCCGAAGAAGCCAAGGAAGGCGTTGGGCCGACAAAAGAAGACGCTCACAGAGGAGCAGAAACAGGCGCAAGCCATCAAGGAGCTCAAGAAAGTCGCATTACGGCCCCCGCCCCATGCTCCACTCACCCCCTGGGTAATGTTCGTCGGGGAGAGTACTAAAGGCGTGGGAGGCTTCACGGATGCTCGCCATCGTTTGACGGACGCTGCTGCAAAGTACAAAAACTTGACCGCTGCAGAGAGAGAGGTTCGTCAAGTCCCTGTTCCGAGCCAGGCTCGACTAACAAGGTTCGTTGCAGCATTACAACCATCTCGCCAAAGAAACAACCGAAACCAGGCGCGCCGAGTATGATGCCTGGATGCGCCAGCAGACCCCAGATCAAATTCGCCGCGCAAACAATGCGCGCGCCCAACTGCGACGCAAGCTCGCCGCGCGTACTGGTAAACCTGCTACAGGATATCCTCGCCTGCACGATGATCGTCAACCGAAACAAGTCAACGCTTACATGTTATTCACCAAAGAGCGCCACGCTTCCGGCGACCTGAAGAGCATCGCTCTAACGGAGGCCACTTCTCTTGTTGCCAGCGAATGGAAAGCACTCAGTGCTAGTGAGAAAAAGGTACGTCGCGCTCCATTCGACCTTCATGCGTGACTTGGCTAAACTTTTACGCAGAAGTACCAAGATGCTGCAACGGCGCAGAAGGCTGCCGCCACGACTTGATTTGGGAAACCTGAGTCTCTTTGTTGTCTGTATCGTAGGCCTTTGGATCCTCCCGTTCCTGATTCAAGTTCGGCGTCCTGTATCCTCGGTCCCTATGTCACTATTCCCTTTAATCCTCATACGTCTCTTGGAGGGTGGAGAATGAATGCGGCACCCGTTTTCTCGCTCGAAAGCCGGACGAGGCATATCTGGACGTGTCTCGTCCTGCTGGTAAAGCATTGGCGTCTAGCTTGCTCGTCTGTGGTCGGTATTACCTTTGTATGGATCGGGCTTGTAAGGTAGTATGTATAAGAAGTGAATATCACGTTTCTGTGTTAAAGGAGCTTTGCTGCGCTATTGTGGTACCTTGCTATGATCTGAGAGCTCGAGTTGGCGGTCAGTCCCTCCCTCCTGCGCTGCGTAGCGAGTTTAGATCGGAGCGGAGTACTATGTAAATTCCTGGGCGTGGACGAGACGAGACGAGACGCAGCTAGTAGTTGCTGATTCAAGTGTTCATAGTGCGGGCAAGATGCCGTGCCGTGAGCTGGCGTACGCCGTACACCACGCCTGTGGAGGGAAATATAACACCAAGAGCCAGCAGAGATGGCAGCAGCCTGTGAACGGATAAACATGCGTCATTGACAAGCATATAACTGCCAGATTGCTTGCTGTAGTCTCTGGGCTTGGTGTTGCCATCGGGTTGACCCACGATCTGTGTACTCGGCACGCTTCATCTAGACCACATCGAATTTACCTACCTTTGCGATTCATCTTTTGCATCAACCTCTTTTACTCTGCGCTCTGCGCTGCGTAACTCCTTCTTTCCAGCCGGACCTTGTCCTGAACCCCCAGTGCTTGACTTTGGCTGGTTTAATTTGTACCATTTCGGGACGTCTTGCACGCGGGCGTCCGCCGCAGGTGGTGATGCGCTCCCCTTTCCTTTTGGGCTGGTCGGTGTCGATGAGCCTCCTGTGCTGGCTCTGCGGAGTACTTGGGACAGGTAGGCGTTGATGAGATGGCGGGTAGATTTCTTGGGTTTGGCCCCCTCCTGTCTTGGTCTTTCCGGGCTTGCTTTTCCTTCCTGTGCGTTTTGCTTTGCACGATTGTTGCTTCTTGCCCTTGGCCTTTTTCGCCTTCTTTTTCTTGGTTTTCTTAGTCTTCTTCGCTTTGGTCTTTTTGGTCTTCTTTGCCTTGGTGTGCTTCTTCGCATTAGGCTTGCTCTTCTTTCTGGTCCTTGATACACCCCTCGATCTGGCTCTCTTCTCAAGAGACGACCTCAGGGAGTCCTCGTCGCCCTGCTCCTCGAGAGATGAATCCTCCTCATCTTCCTCCTCCTCAATGCCTTGTTCGTCCAGAACATCTTTCCAATCCAAATCACCGTCCTCGACGTCGATACCCCTCGATTCCAGGTCAACCTCCCCCTCCGGTACGTATATCTCATATACAGCATCATCCATCACGGCGGAACCCGCTTGAGCGCGCCCAGTACCAACGCATTGCTCACCAATGCTCCTAAAATAATCCACACAAGAAGGTCGCCATATCAGGCCGTGCACATGGACATGAGTAACAGCTAGCACAACCGGTCTACACGGTGACGACGAGTGGAAGTCCCCCGCCCCTCTAGCAGCGCAGGCTTGTTCGATGCAGGCTTTTCTTTCTCTAGCACGTGCTGCTGATTCCTCGGTAGAAACCGACGTGCTGGGCCAGTGACGCCCCCGACACGGCCCCAGTGTGTCGCACGTCACATTGGCGAATGCACGGAAGCCCCGAGGCTGAGCGCACTCCCGGCGGAGAGAGCAAAAAGACCGCGTCGCGCGATGAATAGGGCCGTAGTAAGCGGAAAGGAGTGGATGGATATACGCAACAAGAAAGAGTTACGATAAGAGAAAAATGTGGTATGTTTGTGTGTCAAACAGGGATTCAAGAAGAGGAACGAACGACTTGTTCTGAAATGAGAGAAACGGATGGATGGGGCTGTATGGAATCCATAACGCGGAAACTGTTCCTCCGTTCCTAAGGTTCATAATCCAAAGTTCGCTCTCTATGCTTCGGAGACGGTAGATTGTCTGTGTTGTCTTGGCTCCTCTGCGGACTAGGTATGTGCTACCTACGCCCACCATCACGAACAACCCTCAATCCTCCTTGAGGGGGGGGATTCTCGTATCTAAAACTCCCTGAGCTGCCTAGATTTAGATACAGGTAAGCTCGCTAGTTGATGTGCTAGTCTGTACTGACTTGTGCCCTGGGCACCGGACTTCGTGTTGTGTGGTTCGCGCGCGAGATTCGAGATTCCCTCCACCAAGGCCACAGGCTTGGTGCTGCATGCGTGCTTACTTCTCAGCACGCGCGCGATATTGCTTCGACCATGTCCCTATATACCCATGCTGCACTACCTAGCCTTTCTGTAGCAACACCCGCACAAGGTTCCATCGATCCTGTCCGAAAGCCCCACTCAAGCCTCTGCCAATAAATATCCTAGGGATCAAAAGGCCGCTGCGAAAACACACCAACCCAAGGTAATCTCGCGTTCCCATCGCCTACCATTTGCGAGGGAGGGCCAAAATGTGACATTTTAGAGCCAGAGGGTACGTATACAATCAATCAATCCGGTATCATGCCAAACGAGGTACGTATACGCAACAAGCATATAATACGGTTTCACCATACATGCATGCATGCATGGCTGGCTAGTCTGGCAACGGAATCCATCTGAGAGCCATATCATCATAAGCCTTACATTCTGGGCGTTTGCATACCATATGCATGTACCTCGTCTATCTGTACTTCCTTCGAGAATGGCAGTGCTCCTATTTAGTGACGGAGGGTTCTTTCGCGTGGTGGGTAAGTATACGGTATATGGGTTGGTTGGTAAAATTCTTTGCTACCTATGGGTAGATTGGCGCTCCTTTTTGGTCCACCATAGGTACCCACTTTTGGTATTGTTGATCGAGAGAGGGAGGACCAGTGACTAGGTACTCAGATATGGACATAGCCAGGGTAAGTAAGCACAAACCTGCAAACCATCACCCACCCACAACAAAAAAAACAAGCACTTTACACTTTCAATACATTCATTAAACCTCACCACACCGTACATCTCTCCCTAGATGCGCAGAGCAGTCAGTGCATGGGTGGACAGTCCATCCACATCCATCAGACTAGATACAACCACAACCACAACAACCCCCCCTGAAAACAAGCACCATCTTATCCAATTCTCGCAAGGTGCCCAAATGCAGCCCTGTCACTGAATATTCACAAGAGACAACAAGAAAAAAACCACAGGGTTTATGCAACAACCGAAGTAAACAAAAAAAGAGAGGAGGAAAAGAAATGATATAATCAACGAGAGACGAGAATGTAAAAGCGAAGAAAAAAAAGATTTGATACTTCGTCCGCGCGGAGAGGAGATTTCCGCGCGACAAAGAGAGAGGGTCTATATACAGGGCGGAGGAGCTAGCTGGAGGATTTTTGACACGTAGGTATCGGGTATTGTGTAACGACCGGTCGCGAAGCATTCGTGCTTCTGGGTATGATGCAGCGGACAAAAGGAATCGCGCAGGAGAGAGAAGGGAGATACAGACGTGTGTGGCAGCGCGAGCCAAGGCGCGCGAGTATATACCAAGTGAACCAGCCGGAAGGAGAAAGTTTGCATAATGGCAGAAAATATTGGGACGCCCGGCGCTCGCTAGCTATGCTGGAAGCAAATGGTTGACAAGGATATCCATCCTAGACAAGAATAAACCCTTTGAGACTTTTGGTGCAGGCCAATTGCATGCAGAGAGACGGCCTGATGTCTTGACACGGAGAAACTCTAAAGGAGACAGGAAAACGGAGGGATGAAGAGGCATTAGACCGTTCGAGTAGCATGGAGCGTTCATCTTCCAACACCAAGGTTCAACCATGACATGTCCTGGCCACCCTCCTTGCGTGTGTTAGCAGAGGGAGCGCCGGGGAACACAGTAACGGTGCTCTCCCGGCCTACTGGTGCCTCTCCGAGACGCGGAGGCGCAGGATAGAAAGAATCAAAGTCGCTAGCTTGCTGGTGGCTTGGCTGAACGTTTGCTAGGTTGCCAGCGGGAAAGATGGTATTGGTGCTTTCCCGAACGTCGGATCCACCGAGCTTTGGTTGGCCAGGATAGAACGAGCTCAGCCGGTCCTTCGGGTAGAACGAGCTCGTAGTGTCGGGATAATACGAGCTGGCGCCGTCGCGATAATTGACACTGTCCGTATAATTACTGCTCACGCGTTGGTCGTCGTGAATCACAGGTGACCAGCTCTCGACAGGGTCTCTGAGATAATGGCCATCGCGGCTGATGCCAGAGTGTGTGCTAGCGCCCGAGTTGGCTCGCGCTAGTTCCGCCTGCATAGGCTGACCGGGTAAGTTGTCTGTCGAGTTACCCAGGGTCGGACTTCCCGTAGTGACTTTGCTAATACGTTGGTTTCCGAATTTAGGAATGTCCAGCGGCGGGACAGCTTCTGGCAGCTGGCTGTGCATGCGTGAGTCAGGATACATGGATTGACTGCCAGTGCTGGTGCGTTCAGACGCAAAGGTCGATCGATCGGGCATAGCAGCGAGGTTGGTTGCATCGTTGTTGGCAAAGTATCGGCTCCACCCAGAGCTGCGACTCCGACTAAGGTTGCCAATGGCCCGGGCCGCTGGTTGGCGTCCGGAATTTTGTCTAACCATGGTTTCTTCAATGGGTTCAGGCTTCAAGTCGAACTTGGACAGCTCGACGGGGTCTGAGTATCCGAGGGGACTCGTCTTCTTCATCAAGCCTGAGGTACTAGCATCGCTTGCCATGCCCCTCTTGTGACTGTTTCCGTTTGCTCGGCCTGCAATAATGGCCAGAGAGGTTTGGGAGGCATTGTGTTCCGCAAACTTGTGATGGCCGACAGATCCCCCTGCTTCCTTCATGAACTCGGCACCGCGATCGGCGAAGCTCATGCGGTCTTTCTCGACATAGCCTCCCTGTTGTAGCCTTCTCTTTTTGTTCTTCCGATATCTGAGGCAGAAAAGAAGTAGGATCAAGAGCGCAGCAATTCCGAAAATGGCGCCTAACGTCGCCCCAAGTACAGTCAACATCCTATCCTTGTTGTTCGCAGGCGCACCAACTGGTGGCGCCGCAGCGACGGTGGGGGAGGCGGTGGCCGATGTTGATGCAGTCGATGAGGAAACGGATGAAGTGGTTGGTGAGAGGACATTCTGCAGCTGTCTACCCGTGAACAATTCCGTCGCATTAATCCATGCATTGTCTTGCGCGTCGAAGATGCTCATTGGGTCGTTAGCTGTGCCTCCCGTCATGACGATCCTGTCAGAGTCACTGTGCGCCATCGAGTAGCCACTCCGAATGATTTTCGGGGCGAGAGTGCCGTTGTAATCAGGGAAATCCTCCATGGTGAATCGTTTGGATTTTTCGCCCATCGTCGTGCCCTGGGCAGCCACCGTGCCGTCCTTTCCCAATAGAACGAGGCGGGTGATTTTGTTCGGCGATACACCCATATCGAACTTCTCCAGGATCTTACTTCCATCCGTGCCCGAAATGACTGTGCATTGGACCGTCTCCTGGCTGGTGATGGGTTCTGGGAGCGCGACGCCTAGGTCCTTCCATCCCTCACCCAGTCCAAATGTGAATATTTTCGCATTGTCGGCTCCGCCGCCGACCATGAGTGCGTGACTCGAGTCCCACGGCATGAGCATCGGTTTAACGAGGGGTGGTGCGCTTCCAGCCGGTTGGCTTCTGACGGCGTACGGTGCTACTGTGTCGATCAAAAAACTTTCAGATGAGAGCCCGTTTTGGGATGGATCAGCAGAGCCGGAATAGACGAGAATCTGCTTCGAAGCGGGTATGTAGAGGGCAGCGTGGTTCGTTCGTTCTTTCGTTACCCATGATTCGGATCGTTGCCAGTCCCATTTCTTTTCCTTGAACGAATAGTGCATCAAGCCGGGGTAATCCCATTGTCTGGCTGTCTCGTTGACTCTACCGCCAACGACATAGAACATGTCGGTGTTGGCATCCCCAGCCCCCAGCGCCGAGATACACTGAGCGCCGGTCAGGGAGATGTCCATGGGCAGTTTTTTCCATTCTGATCCCTTGGCGAGTTCCAGCGACTGAAAGCCCTGGGGCGAATATACGTAGAGGGTGTTGTCGTATATGATGGAGCAATGGTTCTGCAGCGGATATACGGGTTTGCGGAAGCTCATTGTGCAAGATGGTCGGCGCTCAACTGGCGACGGTGAAACGAATGTGGTGTAGCTGAGCTAGCAAAGATAATCGAGGTAGAACAAGCAGTAGTCGGCTAGCATGTCATGACGAGTCGGGCGGTCAATGCACAGTGCGTGGATCAGTAGCGGTCGCCGTCGTGGTACAGGCTGGTCGGCGAGGGCGGGACAAAGCGACGGGTGGGCGGGCGCGTCGAGAATAAGGTCTGGAGCGGCAGGGTTTGTTAGGACAGACAAAGGAGGGCGCCGAGCAAGAGTCGCTGGAACCTACTCGAATCGAAGCAGGGCCGAGACAGGTCTTGGGCGGTGGGCCGGCCGAAGCAGAGAGACACTCTGTCGAAGAGGTAGAGGTGCGAAGGAGGGGCAGCAGCACAGCGCAGCGGTGTGCAGTCGAAAACGAGGCTCGTGGGGAGGGCGTGAGGCGTGAAAGAGAGTCGCAGGCAGGTGCAGGCAGCCGGGCGAGCAGCACGGCCGCCCAAGGGTCTTGTCCTCAGTGTGCCTGGCGAGCTGTCTCATTGGGGCTAGCGGCGTGTGGCGGGCCACCTGGGCAGGGGCATTTGCACCCGCTTCACCAATCGCCAGCTGGCCTCCCGCCCTGCCCCTGTCGCTCCCTCCTTAGCCTGTCTGCGGCCGAAACAGCGTCGGACCGCGTCCGCGTTCGCTGCCTCGTGTCTCGCGGCCCATGTACACACTGCAGCCTGGGAAGAAAGAATGGCACGCCAGCTGGGGAGACATTGCATTGCGCCAGAAAAGGCAGTCGTGCACGTTAGCGCAGCGCGGGCGGCGACTTCCTCCTGCTGCTGGGCGGCGGCTTCCTCGCATTTTTGGCGCCCGTGCAGGAGCCCCGGCACCCCTTGGCGACCAGCCCATGAGCCCAGCGTCGGGCGTGACGGCGCCGGGACCTCGGGAGAGGCCCGCCGTCGACTCGTCCTCTGCGCTGAGTCGCTCCCACACGACATTTTGTCGCCGCCACAACCACACCCATCTCGTCGCAAGCCGCTGTGGCCCATGGCGACTATGTCGTCACACGCCGTCACCATGACACAGCCCTCATTCGCGCCTCTCTCTCCCTCCATCATCTCCCTCGTGCCCACCCGTGGACCACGGACCCTGCCCTCACCTGGCCTCTGCCCTAACGGTGCTGTGAAACGCCGATCCGCCGGCATTGGCACCACCAGCGCCATGCTCCATTCTCTATGCAGTATACTCCTCGTCGACGCTGTCCTGCGTTTCGTTTTATGTCTTCATGCTCCCGCCGAGAAAACAATGTTTCCGTGCCTGAACTTCTTCTTTTATGCGAAACCGTAGGTCCACATGCTTCTGGAAGACGGCTAGTACACAGTGGAGCAGTGCGAGATTGGCCTGTTGTTTCATACTCCCGTCATGTCATGTTTCTTGCTTTAACAGCAATTTAGGCACATCCTTCTGCTCATGCTATCTGCCGGCACCTGAAATAGTCTAGGACCCCAGTCTTATTGACGCATTCTATGGGCGATTGCTCGTCACTAAGCGCAACCATTCTATTTTTGATCTACATCGAGCAAGCAACTACAGAACCAGCCCAGCACCAGATTCAAAGGACTGTGCAAAGATCACGGTCCAAGCGCTGCAGCCCCGGCCCACGGAAAACCAAGTCGCCAATGATTATGAAATGTCCGCGCTTATGCGGAACATTCGCAAATCGCTAATTGTGTAGGTAGAGCAGAGCGGACGGATTTCCGCTTGTGTAACCGTAACGTACGGACGACGTATATATAGCTGGGGCTCCGGATATTCTGCGCCTTCAGTATTGCGCCTTGCGCAATACTCATCATCCCGCACTAACCACGACGCGCTGCCTACCAAGAGCAGGGACTTACCCTGTTCAGGAGTCTACACCTAGAGCCTCCTACCATCTTCGTACATTCACCTCCCGATAAGACATGTATCATGCAATGCGGCGAGGTATGTCTATCCGAACAAGGTCTTCCAACCATGCCGTTCGCCACGCCAATGCGCCACTACAGTGCTTACTAGATTTGGACCCCAAACAATGACCGACGACGAGGACCTCGTTCGAGTCGTTCCGCCATCCAGTCGCGGTGGAGTTCTCCATCGCACGCCTTACGGGCCATGACGGCGCCCCAAACGTGCCACGCCGGCGGTGATTGGGCCTTCACCCTCTCGGAGTATCAAATCCTCGATATACATAGACTGTACACTCGACTCCGGGGTTCGGACCTCCCACAACCCACAACGTAGCATCCGTTCACTCCTTCCACCTATCAAGTCGCGCTTCCTCACCGGCACTCCCGTTCGCCGTCTTCTTCTTGTGCGTGCAGATGAAGCTTCCAAGGTTCTTCGCTTGCTCGCTTGCCCGATAAGCATGTTCGCCTTCTCGTCGTTTGAAGTGACCGCGCCTCGTCGTGGTGTGGCGTACGGCGTACATTTGGCCTCAAGTTTCGACTACCAGGAAAGTCTACATGCACGCTACGCGCCGCACTATCCGAGCCCTATACACCACCCTCCCACGTTTTATTGATAGAATCCTCTTTCGAGAAGGTCCATGGCAGCCCTAGACTAATCTACACGCTGCGCCCTTGCTTGTTCAAGAAGGTATCGTGGCCAGCGAGTACGCAGTACCTACAGCTTGCAAGTGCACGCAAACAACAACCCCCATAGCATACTAGGTTGGATATCTTGCCCTACTCTACAGCTCTCGATAACGTCCTCTGCGCGTAGCCTTGCTGGAGGAAAACGTAGTGCACTTAGCTCTCGTGCTTTGACTATGCTGGGTGTGACCGAGACACCGGGGTTTGAAGCGACGGCGCGGATGTCGCCTTGTCGAGTCTGGGTGGTTTCAGAGCTGCCGATTTGGAGGGAGAGAGTGTTACGAGATGGATGGGGGGAGTCGTATCTTGCTATTGCTACTTTTGGCCAGTTGCATTCCGCTATGCTACTGTGGGAGAAGAAAAGGATTCGTTTTTTCTTATCTGTGTTTCTGTGTGCCGGCTTTGTGGAAAGGATTATATACTTGGCTGATTTATGGTTAATTGCCATGCTACTGCAGTGAAAGTAAAGAAGAATATTTCTACGTACCAGCTCTGTGGAAAGGATAGTGTACTGTACTTGTCTTAGTTATCATGCAGTTCTGTGTCAAGCTTCTTACAGTTTGCGGTGCGATGTGTGTAGTAGCTAACGTACTGCATAGTATACATCAAACCGTTCGTTCTAAAAGTAGTTAAGACAGAGGCAATAACGTATGTACTTGGAACTTTTGATTGGTATCATGAACGGCATTACCCATCGTCCCTCTACTCCAGCGTCCGCACCCACACTCCAATATGCACACCATCTCCACTCCCAATACGCCTATCCCCCATCCAACCGCCGCCATGCAAATGCTACGCTCACCACGCACCCATACTCCATCCGAGAACACACAACACCTCACACCCTTCCTGCCCTCCCAACTTGTATCATCTCGCCCGTGAGTTTATCATCCGACCGCAACACCGGCCACGCCGCGCCATCCGCCTTGACGAGCGTCAACTCCAGCTTCGTACCCAAGATCCTGTACTTGCTCTCTTCGGGCTTGATCGTTCCCCAGAGAGGAAACGCCACAGCGTAGCGCTTGCTATCCGCAGTGCGCAGATCGAGGTCCACGTGATCCGACCGAAACGCCACGGACGCCGATTCCTTGTCTATTTTCTTCAGATACAGCGACGCGATTACCGCCGTGGCCGTTTGGTAGAAGTCATGTCTGTCCCCCGTCAGCATTCTCGTTCCTGTTTTCAAAACGAAACCCTCCCAATTGTACAAGAAGAAGGGGAGGGAGGGTGGGGTGCAGTGTATCTTCTCACCTCACAGTGTCGACCTTCTCCTCATTGCTCCCATCTTTCTTCCCACTCCCAACAAACAAATGCCGCTCTTTGGTCTTGCACCCCTCAATATTCATAAACTGGTCGAATTCCAAGACGCGTCGCTTGCAGCAGCTCCACCCCTTGCTTCCCTCGTGGAATATCGGCGCCCCGGGGTGATGCACGCACGATTCGCCCGAGCGCGCCCCGCCTTCGTATTTTTGCCCGCAGCCTCGCCGTCTGCACGTCGTGCCCGGCTTGATGTCTACGCTGGGATCATCGTCTTCGGATTCCTCGGGGGGCGTGGGCGAGGCGGTGGGACGCGGTGTTGCGGCTTGCGAGGTTGGGAAGCGGGGTGCGGGTGCGGGGAGGGATTCTTGGAGACTGCCGAGGGAGACGGGCGTGTTGGAGGGGATGTCTGGTGCTGTTTGTGGTGGGTCGGGGGCGGGGGTGTCGTCGGTGGAGGAGTGGGTGCCTGTGGTGCAGGGGGGGATGGTGAGGAATTCGTCGAAGGTGAGGACGCGGGGTTTGCAGCATTTCCAGCCTGGGGTTTGGGGGTTAGCATTGTTCTGCTATGGAGGTGGGTATAAAGAGGGATAGAGGGTTTTGTTTCCCTACCTTTTTGTCCTTCGTGGAAGACGGGTGGGCCGGGATGGTAGACGCATGGCTCGTTCTCGTCTTCGTATGTCTTGCCGCAGCCTTTGTGCACGCACTTCTTCGCCATGGTCTGTTTGTTTCCCTCCCTTTGCCGAAAGATGATGCTGCGCGTCGCGATGAAGGAAAGGACAACTGTACAAAAACGCTCAGCAAAAGCGCATGTATGTGTGTGTAGCGTTCCTGTTTATTTAGAATATTCTGGAAGTTCAATCGTCGCATGGTCGTATGTCATAGGCTCGGCAGAATCGAAAGCTTGTTCTGAAGGCGGTGAAACCGAGCTCGGCCTCGTCCCGATGTGCACGCAGGACAAGACAAGGTAGCTCCGTCGGTCTTTGGACATTCGTCGTTTGTTTGCTCGAGCGAAGAGTCGGCTACTCGGCATGTTCCGAGCTACACGGCGGTTACTGCAATGCCGGATTACCCTTTTCACCCGAAGTCCCTGCTCGCTGTGTGACACGGCAAAGACGGTGCTACAAAACGTCCAGAAGGAGCGGGCCTTCACCTATCAGGAGATCGACGTGATGCAGCCCGGTCAAGAAAAGTGGAAAGATGCATACGAGTTCGACACACCTGTGGTAAGTCCGTTGCAATTCCATTCTTCGGCCTCGGTTGTCAAACATACCCTCTCGGTACGAAAAGCTGAAGCTAACGCTATCTATCAGATACACGTCGACAACGCCAGCACGTCCGCGACCTCCACCTCATCGCCAAAGCTCATGCACCGCTTCAAAGAAGACCAAGTTAAGCAATTGATGGACGAAGCCGAAGCCGAAGCTGCATGACCAGCGGGAGCTGCGAATTAGCGCGCGTCGGATGCAATGTGGGGTAAAGCTTTGTCGGGGTATGCGTCGGGGTATGAAATCGGGGTATGAAGAGGGGCATACATACCTCATATATACCTGCCCCCCACACTATGACAATGGCCGTATATATTCGAACAAACATAATCTCCTCTCTCAGACATAGTTCCCCTCGTCCAACGTACCAGCTTCATCACAGGTCTTTCTCAACCATTACTACTACTACTACTACGGCTACTACCAGAAAGATGAATCCGTTGCAAGAAGCTAGTAGGATACACAAGGCGTTCAAGAAGGGCGGCCCGACTTTTGGCGCATGGCAGGTATGGCTTTATGCTCTTATTGATTTACTTCCATAAGATGAAGACTAACGATATGGTAGATGCTTGCAGGAACAAACAACTCCCGCGCAATAGCTCGCTCAGGCGTAGACTGGATCTGCGTAGACTGCGAGCACGGCAACATCGACGGTACAGTACATCCCCACCTGCACCCCCTTCCTAACCCAACCCAAGTCCCCAAATCTAATCCCCCCCCACAGACAGCCAAATGCACGAAGCCGTAACCGCCATCGCCGCCACAGGCGTCAGCCCCCTCGTCCGCGTCGCCGCCAACGAAGCCTGGATGATAAAACGCGCCCTCGACTGCGGCGCGCACGGCGTCTGCGTCCCGCTCGTGTACACCGTCGCCGACGCCGAACGGCTCGTCAGCTCCGTCAAATTCCCGCCCCAAGGCACCCGCGGCTTCGGCTCGCCCTTTAGCACCCAAGCCTTCAACAACGACTCCATGACCGACTACCTGCAAAACGCAAACGACACCCTCGTCACCATCATCCAGATCGAGACCAAGTCCGCGCTGGAGTGCGTGCGGGAGATTGCCGCTGTGCCGGGCGTCGATTGCTTGTTGATTGGGCCGTTTGATCTGGGGAATAATATTGGGAGACCATACATAGGAGAGATGCATGAGGAGTTGAGACGGGCGATTGAGAGTATCAAGGATGCGGCGCATGCGGAGGGCAAGAAGGTGGGGATTTATTGCACGAGTCCGGAGGATGCAAAGGATTGCGCGGAGAGGGGCTATGATTTCATCAGCATTTCAAACGATAAGAATGCTATTACGCAGTATTTCAGCCAAACGTTGGCGACGGCGAGTGGGAAATGAGCGCTGTTATACAAGAGCGGGGATAGTGGTAGAAGGGCTCTCGGTTGTGGTACCGGTAGGAGATCATCACACAAAGACAGACAAAAGAGAAAAGCATAGCTGCGAAGAAGCAGTCGTATCAACAAATAATCAAATGGATTAGGAATATGCGCGTGGATGCTGTCGCTATGCTAATACAACACCTAAAAATGCTCCAATGCGCCTGATGCTGATGCTAATCCTCCTCTTCTGTGCTTGGGTCCTAAATCCGCATCTTCGGCTCCTGCACGATCACAACATATCGTCATCCGAGTAACTGGCCGTTCCCTCCACACTTTCGTTGCTTTCGTTGGCCTTGCAGTTCTCTGCCCCTTCGTCCGCAGTCGACCCTTCTTTCGACACACAGGATACAGCTTCCGCGGTCTCCTTCCGTTTGTGCCCATACGGACTCCAGCGGCGATCCCCGTTATGTCGCTGTGGTTTGCGATTGCTGGAGTTGGGGTTTTTGACAATACTGCCGTCATCCTTGCGCTTAAACATGGTATCCAGTTTGTCGATATCGTCAGAAATGTCCACGTCCTTCTCGTCCTCCCAAACCATCAGGTTGATGCCGTTGATCTCTATAGAGCGGCATCCTGTGCGTGGGACGTGGAATACATCGGGGCCTACGTTGCTGAAGTCCCGTTCCCAGGTCTCCTTTTGCTGTAGCTTCGCGATGTAATCCATGGGAAGAGTGTACAGCACGTTGTCTTCCTTATCGTACACTTCTTTCAGAGGGTAGTTCAACACAGCCAATCCAAGCGAACAGTCAACTCGCGAGGAGATGGGATGTAACCTCCCACCGAAAACTTTCAATTCGAAAGCGATACCAGATTCAGTCCACATGTTGTCATTGAAGAAAACTTCGGGCTCGCCGAGAGGGTGTTCATGATGAGGACCAGACACTTCGATGAAATGCGCCATTTCATGCGCGAGACAGACGGCTAGGAAGAGGTTGAAGCGTAGAACCGTGGCGGGTTCGGTATATTTCAAGAGGCTGAATTTCTTCGCTACGGTGTAGAAGTCGGAATGTAGGCAAATCCGGCTGGTATGGCACTTGCCGTTGAGCTTCCGCAGGATTCCGTTCTTGTAGTCGTTCACGAGGC
The DNA here is from genome assembly GCA_009805535.1 of Laburnicola sp. JP-R-44. Classification (NCBI taxonomy): domain Eukaryota; kingdom Fungi; phylum Ascomycota; class Dothideomycetes; order Pleosporales; family Didymosphaeriaceae; genus Laburnicola; species Laburnicola sp. JP-R-44. The sequence continues at coordinate 442,698 of SELF01000041.1, forward strand.
CCATCGATGCATATGCAGGTTCAGGCGGCAGTGGATCGCGATGGAACATGAAGTGAACAGTATCCACCTGCTCATCTATGAACTTCTTGAAATACGCGGCACGCTCTTCTGACCATGCTACATCTTCGCGGATACGACAGCAGGGTTGGCCATATGCTGCCGAAGTCTTGGCACAAGGTTTCCGCTCGCCAAAGACGAGGGTATGCCAATACGTGGATGTTGCCCGGGAGAAGAGAAGCAAGGTGCTGAGCCGTAACGCTGGCTTCAACACCTCGTATATTGTGTCTGGACAGCCATGAAAATTCTCTAGGCGAAAAATGGGATGTATTCCGTTGTCCAGCGTAGACTCTGTAACCGGAGAACCTTCTGGAAATTTGATAGCCTGTTTCTGGATGAGCTCGGTGGCATCGAATCCAAGCTTGACGGATTTTCGCTTCGAAGAGTCCTTTCGATGGCCGAGGAGGCTTTTATATTTCTCCAAAACCTTTCGATCCGCAACTTGAGCAAGGTGATGGTTGATGGATATGCTGAGTTGCAGTCCAAAATCCTTGGGTACTACGATCGTTGAGGGTGTAAATGTAGTAGGATGTTCGTAGCTCAAAACATCAGGCAAATCCCGCACAAGCTTGTCTATACATTCGTCCATAACATTGCCTTCGTGAAGCTTGTGGAGAATTACGGCGTTGTCTCCTCGATCTTCAATACTATATTCACCGTCGTCTCCGGCATCAGGGAGTAGGTGACGCATATTCCTCGCTGTGGTCGGAGGCGGTCCACATCCAGTTGGGGGAGTCGTCGTGCCGGTGATCTCCCACTCCATACAGTCTGGATCTTCCAATTCGTGTGCTTCCTCTTTCCCTGTCGCGGGGTCTTTGTCCCCTTCGCCATCTATTGATGTATCCTGATTGAGCCGATCTTCCAACAGATGGCTGACGTGAATCATTGCCTCGTACGCCTTCCTATATCGTGAAGGATCCATGGTTCGTAGTTGAATCTAGATAAGAGGGCGAGACCTAAATCTATATTTCAACCGCAGGACAAACAAGCGTTCAACTCGTGACAAGGTTGCGTTCGCTTCCGTGGTGGCGTAGGCAAAAGCAATCAACCCCAAACCTCACGCCGGGAATCCAAGATCGGGAATAAGTATTGCTGATTCCAAAAGCGATTCAGCGGTGTCGATGACTTAGCGTGTTTCTGGCCCACAAAGCGGTGTGCGGTGTGAGACAGGATATTCTCGCGTTCATCTGGCCTATACTCTTTGAAACAAGCCCCGCACGAGCCTGTGAACGACTCAAAGCAGAAAGCAGGAAAAAACCGCCCTCCATATGGCCAGGTTTCAGCGTGACTCTGCCGCGTCCGGTACAACAACAAACAGCGGGAAGCCTTTCGATGAAAGCGCGCTTTGTTTGATGCGGTAGGTGGCTATTCAGAATAAGATGCTAGGGCCGGGCACATAAGCATAATGGAATAAAAAGAATGCAGCATAAAGCGAGAGATAGTACAGCAGAAGGGTGAAGGCCCAGGCAGAAATGTGTTGTTGTTGGTGGAGACAGGTCCGTGCTTTGCGTTTTTTATTCAGGACTGGGACTTGGCAACGCACTGCCACTGCCACTGCCACTGCCAGCGCCACGCATCCGCGTTTGCAGGTGGATGTCAGCCATCTGACAGTTCATAGACCTCGGGACTCATCATCAGACGTGACTTCTGATGAGCATCCGGTACATTCACACGCATCAGGACATTCACGCACTGCTCCAAGCCAAACGTCCGCGCAGCTGCGTTTTCGAAGTCAACGACGAAGTCCACGTATTTTTTTTTCTTGGCTGTGAATCGTGTGATCTAGCGAACCTGGGACTATTCTTGAGACTGAGGCGCCTTTTTGCTTATGTGTTCAGATATAGGATAGCTACGACAAATTCGTGAGGCCTTGACAAGACTCACAGGATAAAGGTCTCAGTACTATGTGTTGCCCCAGGATAGGTAATACAAATATTAAATACACTCTACCATTTTTAGCTAAAGGCCTCACGAATTGTTGCATCGCCTGGTGATGGTATTACTTCTGTACTTAGAGTAATGGTGTTGCGTCAGTGCATTTCAAATCCATGGAAAAGCAGCGTGGACAAGCATGTTCGTGATTGTTTGCTATCTACACTAGCCAGCGAATCATAGGGATCCGTCACGGAACAACATTGATCCGATTCGTCCCGATTCGGCGTTAGCGCCGCGGCACCCATAAGGTGCAGGTGCCGCCCTTCTGCATACCCACTCGGTATAGCAGTATTTCAGGTACTAGGAATCAACTTACTTTTATCCTAACTATCCCGGGCCTGAAGCTTTACAAAGGTTTGGCTGCTTTTGGTGAGGAAACAAATAGGGGTCGGATACTTTTGCACTACCTAAGGTATTGATGTAGTACTGTGTCCGTGCACTCAACGCCCGGATTCAGTCAACGCCCCGCTGAACGCAAACCACCCCAAATTTCAACACGCCATAACGCCACCAATATGAGCTCAATTGAGGCTGCAATTAAAGAAATAGAATCGCTAAGGTCAGAAGAATCTTTCTCTTATACTAAGATCGCTAGCAAGCATGGCGTTGATCGAAGTACGCTGTCGCGAAGGCACCAAGCGATTCAAACGACGCGCGTGCAACTGCGGGGTTTAACCGACGGAAACTCAGTCCCCCAACAAGAGCAGGAGCTTGTACAATACATTAAAGGGCTTACAGCGCGTCACTTGCCACCCACAGAGAGAGATGATACGAAATTTCGCGTCAACAATAGCCAAGGAGCCAGTGAGCGAGAGCTGGGTTACTCGCTTCATCAACCGACACAACATCCATCTGATCTCTCGATGGGCAGCTAGTATGGACAGCAATCGCCACCAAGCCGACTCAGGGGATAAATACAGCCTGTATTTTGATCTCCTGGGTGCCAAAATCAAGGAATATGACATCGAGCCTCGTCACACGTATAATATGGATGAAAAAGGCTTCTTAATTAGTATCACTAGCCGATCAAAACGAGTGTTCAGCAGACAAATGTGGGAGAATAAGGAGGTTATAGCATCTCTCCAAGATGGCTCTCGTGAATGGATTACCCTCCTAGCGTGTGTTTGCGCTGATGGATCAGCCTTGCCGCCAAGCCTCATCTATCAGGCTACCAACAAGGCTATACAATCAAGCTAGGTAGAGGATATCAAGGCAGGAGAGCACTCAGTACACATTTCCTCGTCGCCTTCAGGCTGGACAAACAACGATATCGGCCTTGCCTAGCTTAAACAGGTGTTTGATCGCTACACACCAAGGCAAAAGCTCGACGGTCTTACCGGTTACTCATCCTTAATAGCCATAGATCTCACGTTACTATGGATTTTATCGACTATTGCGACCGTAACAGGATACTCCTAGCCATCTTCCCCCCTCATTCAACCCACACGCTTCAGCCACTTAATGTAGTTCTATTTAAGCCTCTATCAACTGCGTACTCAAAGGAGCTATCAGATCACCTCCACCAGAGCCAGGGACTCCTCCCTATTAAGAAAGGGGACTTCTTCCCTCTATTCTGGGAGGCCTAGACGAGCTCTTTTAAGGAGGAGACGATACTTAAGTCTTTTGAAGCAACAGGCATATCACCATTCAACCCAGAGGTTATACTCAAAAGGTTCACCAACACTACCCTAGATGAGCAGGAATCGCGAGAGAGCTCTACGTCAGTACTCAGCGGATCTAACTGGCGTAAACTAGACCGCCTTGTACGATCCGCAGTAGAAGATCAGAGTAGTAAGGACGCGCAGAAGCTTAGCCGCTCACTCCACCACATCTCAGTTCAAAATGAGTTACTTCACCATAAGATTGCTGGGTTAAGAGAGGCTCTTACTACGAAAAAGAAGCACAAGAAGAAGGGAAAACCTCTAGATCTGCAACAACGTCAAGAGTACTATGGGGAGGCGGTTTTCTGGTCACCAAGGAAGGTTAGGGAGGCTCGCGTACGTCAGTCTGTAAAGGAACAAGAGGAGAAGGAGCAGAAGCTTCAAAAAGCTGAGAAGGCTGAGTTGAAGAAGGCAGCTAAGCTATGCAAGGAGAAAATTGCAGAGGAGAAGCGTGTGGCGAGGGAGGCAGCCAAGGTAGCCAAGGAGAAGGAGAAGGCTAAGAAGGCAGCAGCAGAGCGTGCTCGCCAGAGAGAAGCTCACAACAATGCAAAAGCTCTACAATCTACCCAAAAGGGTAAGAAAGGCCTCACAGCCATCTATACAGAGCAACAAGCGTCAGAAACGCGTAGTTAATACTATAACTACTCAGGAGGCTTTAGGTGCCGCATCAGCAGCTCCACCCAAGACCACGCGGCACGGCCGCAACGTTAAGCTTCCAAGTAAATATAAGTAGCACAGGTGAATCGCAAGCATCAAAATAGTACTCTACTACAAAATCTCTCGTAATAATAGCGATTTTGTGTGGCTCTGCAGCCTTATTTTAGTTAAGCTGCTATGGTGTTCAGCGGGGCGTTGACTGAATCCGGGCGTTGAGTGCACGGACACAGTATAGCTAAAGAGCCGCTATCAGCTAGCCCTAGCTCTCCTATGTACCTAGCACCCATATACACCCAAGCTGAGGAGTTTGTCCCTATAACATAAGAATATCCAGTTTTGCCAGTGCTCCATATGTGGTATGTCATCTGCTGCCGGAGGCGAGCCAGTGCGCCCAATCAGCTGTCATTTGTTGAGTTTCGGGGTTGAGAGGAGAGCCTCACAACTGTGCCTCATTCCAGAAACTCCTCTATTTCAATATTCTTTTTGCGTTCGATTTGATTGATTCCATATTTCCTCTATGCTCCCCACTTTCTATATTGTTGTTTCCATGCCAAACACTATGAGACAATCGAAGACGGGCACGGTTACCACACCTAGGTAGCAAGGTTGTGCGCAGACTGCTTTAACCGCAGAGGAGGGACAACAAATTCACCTGCGCTTGCCCTCTCTCGTCCCCACTTCGTGAAGAGAGCAGGTTTTCAGTTGCTTACTTTCACTCCCACCACCAAGTGTATAGCCACGGGTTGCTGGACGGTTTCACTTTCACTCGCTTCGTTTGCGCGACCGACGCAACCGAGCGCAAAAAAGTTTTCCCTCCTGGGTTATATACCTTCTACCAGCTTCTCCCGCCTCTTCTCCACCACCCGCCTACTTTCTTCGCTCATACGCCTGTATCGCCTTTGAACAGCTTCGCTAGGATCTCTTCTGTAGCCACGTGACTTACGTCAGAGGTGGTGTGTGTAGAAGGTTCCATTCAGGTGCACAGACCACTACCCTCAAGATAAAGCTCTCGCCCTCTCCTTTCCTCGGTAGACTCCTCACTCCACACACTCTTTTCTGCAGATAGCAATACAGCTTGTTGTCCTCATATGCCTCATATGCCTGCCCGCCCGCCCACATCTTCTTACCTGGAACTTCCTTGCATAGTCTTGTCTCACAAAAGAGCGACGCCATGTCCGCGCTCGGCGAGGGTGTGGTGACCTACCTCGTTCATCACACACGGTGTTGCCTCCGGAGCTACCGCAGAGCGACGATCGATGTGCATCTAACGATCGCGCACTACTTGAGAAGACAATTGACTATTTGCGTAAATTTCAAGATACACTGGCAGAACGGCAACCAGAATTAGCAGAGCAGGTCAGCGTTGTTGCATCTTCAATTCACAACCTACTGCGCAGCCGGGACATCAATGGCTGCATTAGCGAAGCGCAGCTGGCAACGGTCTCTCGAACAACACAATGGCTCCAATCCCACTCGAAGTCATAACTCAAAATGCTGGTATTATTATCAGCAGAGACAATGACAACATTACACTTGAGTGTTTTGAGTTATCACCTACCAACCACAACGTTATGGCATCTAACGGACGTCTCATTCGTTCGTTTCCGACATGCGCCTGTCGTATTAGTGTCAAAATTCCAAGAGGACGGATTCATCAATGCCATCTCCCAAGCCATCGCGAAGATGAGTGCGCAAGTGGCTCCCGGTCTCCAACCTAAGATACGCAAGGCTGGACGCAAGCACGATGAGATTCGCGATACCATGCACCCTGGAATGGTGACTGACCACCTCATGAATGTTCTCTTGGATGCAGGCGAATCTACAGATGTACCCGGTATCTGGAAGCATACGCGTGAAGAAGTTTTATGGTCCAAAGCATATATCAACCTTGGCACCGGTCCGCACTCTGGCTTTTGATATACGCGTCGCCACGCAACTGCAGTTCAGTCGTTCATCTTCCGACAAAAGGATGACAACCAGTTTGTACAAGCCTTTCATGATCTTCTTTTTCTCGCGGCTTCTGGAAGATGCCAAAGGTCTTCACTCGTCTTTAGGTAATGAATTCCTTCATTTTATTTTATTTCTTCCAAACTAGTCCGTCGCATCCGAAAACTAGATTGGCCATCCAAATCCGAGCCAGGATATCTATCGTGGATGGGGGCAGCAAAAGCAACAATTACTGGTGCTCACAAATCCATGGATGATCAGTGGAAGACTATCACTGACGACACTCGTGCTAATATCGACCCATCTATTCTCACGACCGTCGCACCTCAAGACGACCTAGGAACATACCTTCACGACTTAGACAGATTCATTCAGCGCATCAAAGACAGGAAACAACGCTCTGGTGCGTCCGAGTTCAGACCGACAAACAAATATCCCTATTTTACACCTGGTACGGTTCCTAACGGGCTCACTGGATTGGGATCGGGTGAACATGTTTATTTTCAACTAGCCGCGGCAGAACAATGGTTCGAAGATCATCTGTCGTCCTGGCTTAGTAGCGCCATCGCAACGGAGGCCACATGTGAAACTCTACTTGGTCTGGTCAAATCTTACCATACTGTTGCGGAAACGGCCTACAGAGAGTATCCATCAAGCTTGTCTACCATGTATCTATGCTTGTTGGAACTATGGGTGGCAAGTGACAAATCAGCATGCCACATACATCACTTGTTGCGTGATTTCGACCCAGAAATTCCCCTCGCCAATCTCCAGTTTCTTTCGCTGCATTTCAAAAAGGATCTCGACCGCCTCGCTGAAATCGAAAAGTATGTGTTGCTGCGGCGGCACGCAACCAAGCAAATAGGGGCGGTCTATCAGTATTCAAACATTTTGGAGCCCCAGCATCCTTTGCCGTGCAGTACTTCGACATGTCACCCGCTCATCAGAACTTGCGCGGTTGCAAATCGAGCGTGAGGCGACTGAGGAACGGGAAAGAAAACGCACCGAATTGGCCGAAAAGCAGGAGCAGTGCAGGAAGCTCACGAAGGAATACGATGAAAGCACTTGCGAGTATCGCCAGGTTGTCAGCTATCAAGGGAGAGACTACGGCTGTGCTAAATCAGTTCATGCTTTCGACTGTCGAAAGTGTAGCTTGAGCGACAGTATCAGGTCTTTGACATACATGTCCACGAATGGCCTTTGTCGTCAGACCCCTCTCATGCAAAGGCTACAGTTTTCGAGCTCCAAGTCACCGAAGTCTTCAGCCGTTGGCGAGATTTGACGTTCTATGTCAAGACGAATGTATTGGGCCAAACTCAGCTCCAGAACGAACGACCCAGGGCAAATTTTAATCTCCATAACCATGCGGGTATTCATCCAAAACGAAGGATACCTCACCAACAAAACATCAATCCAGTGTCCCAAATCAAACCCCATACCGGAACTCATCGCAAATTAAAGAATGGAGTGCTCGTCTTGTCAGAGAGCGATGTCTGCCTTGATAATGCCTTGAGATACCAGTACCATGACCGTTCTCGGGATTCTTTTTCATCAATGATGAGCGCGAAACAGCTCAAATATTAGAGGGTTGCACTTACCAGCTTCCATCTCGTTCTTGCCAGCTCCAAAATTATGTCCGGCCAAACTCAGGCGGCATAGCGCCAAATGAGGTTATTGCAAACCTTTCCGAATGCCCGCTTCATATTTCAATCGACGAGAACAAAGCTTTTGGAACTGTTCCACTTGGTCACCATGTGCAGTATCTGAATGTTCTGGCACAGCTTGCAATGCCAGCTGTGGACTTTACGAAGCCCGAGACGCAGTGTTTAATTCTGCAGACCATTCATCGAGCAGGACCACCGTCTGAAATTGACAGTGTTCGGAGACTGGATCATAGTATACTCGCGGAGAAATCCTTCGGAGAATCGCTAATGAACGAATTGGAAGCGGCCATCCGTAGGATCACCGAGAACTGGGAAACATGGCGCGCTCTAGCTGTGTATGTTCAACTTTCGCTGAAGCTCATTAGCTTCACTTCTTTGGTTGAAGTACGATCGCGGTGCCTGGCATACCTCCAGGGTGCGCGAGAAATCTGCATGAAATGGATAGGAATTTTGGGAGATCGATTACGAGTAACCACCATCGACGGCCAGCGAACAGAACTCCACTCGAGATCTACGGAAATTGGTCTCCTATGTGTCAGCACACATTCGACGTGGAGCCAGTTTACGTGACCGACATCCTCCGCTCCCCGAACGCAGTGACCATGTTACTTCAAAGCTCTATTACTGTGCAGGAGAACAAAACAATCTGTGTTTCAGAACACGAGTTTCTCTACCGAGTTATGTTGCAATCCTACAGGTCAACATTATACCGCATTTTCCCGACATTGATGAGCGGCATAGTCAGTGGACAGTTTCGCGACGATTTGAACAAGGCAGTGTCCACGGTATGGGCTGGGTTTCGCCCGACAAACCAATGGTCTCAATTCGAGGAACCCTACTGCCAATGGGCTCATGTCAAATGTGACGCGCTCGACGTACATCTCAACCTTTTGACGGCAGAACTACTAGTGAGCGGTCTCCCATTGGCTCGTCTACCTTCCGAGTACATGGATCATTCTATGTACGCGACACTCTTTCAGAAGTCAACCATCGAGGTTGTGCCAACGAATGAGAGAGGGATGCAGATGGCGGCTAAGCATAGCTTTCAGAATTATGAGCTCAGCTTTGGGATGGAAGCTGAAGATATGCTTCTGGTTGCTGTGCAAGGTGAGCGGAGATACGATCTCTTACCACCACCTCGTCTTTTCCATGGTCGTTTTCCCCGTGGCTTTCGTTGGAGACTACGTTCATTGGTACAATCACCACAACAAGACGGTAGAGAATTTAGACTGAAAACCGATCCATGGCGTTCCATGGATTCTCTTTGGCACCTGTACAAGGTCAGCCCTACCTGGCAACTGTCTCGCGGGCAATTAGCACTCGTCAGCATGGCCAGCACGACAGCCCGAGCATTATCAAAGATATACTCGCACCCTTGGAGAACCAGGGGGGCATATTCATGTCAAACTAGACACGATTTCGTCCATCATAGTTGTAGAACTTCCCAGGCTCCAGCTCGAATTTCAATTTAACCAAGGGAAGATTCAGCTACATTCTCGACAATATCGAGGCATGATCGTAGACTCTGATCAGCGCATTGGTACCTTGAATAGATTATCGAACAAGTTGGTTTTGAAGAATGCACACAATGAAGACGAACGGACAGTTATTATACCGGAGGGTCATTGCAATGTCGAGAAGACTGCCTATCATGTTCGGGTGGACATTGTTCGAGACACTACGGCAAAGGTTCATGCTTATCAGATTGACAAAGTTCTTGGTCGAGTCATAGACAACGGCAGCTTGCAGAGCAAACTCCACATTTGCTACTTGCATGCACTGACTTCTCACTGTCTTCCCGATCCTCTCACTGGTTATACAGGGACCGAGGCCGCACTTATGATCCTTCGGTCGGCGGCGGTCTCATCTTTCGATGTCCTGACGGAGCAAGATATCGGAATTCTCATATATAATCGCCAAGCTTTCCCCAGGCAGAGCGTACTATCCTGAGAATCTGACAGTAATGCAGGAGGTAACATGGAATCCCAATCTGCCTACTTTATCACAGCATCCCCTCTTTTTCGTCACGGTAGAAGCTCTTTTCAACCAAACGCGAGAGATGAGATTGTTTCACCCACAAGAGGCTTATGTGCAGCCAGACAAACTGCAATTCATACGTCGATCGCTTCTCGAGCGCGACTTGATTCGGGTCTTCCATGTTTCGCGTCGATGGCTTCATGACAGAGCACCAAAATACTAGGTTCGATCAGAAGTACGAGTCTAGGGATAGGGTTCCCGATCCAGATAGGGGTCAGCGTGCATACATTGCAGCTTTAAACATTCTGCGAACTGACGGCTACTCATCTTGGGATTTTGATGCGGCCTCTCTGAAGCGATCAATAATCGCTCACTTGGAAAAGTCACCAGTTGTGGGGCCTGGAAAGGGAGCTGAAGCCCGCGGACTTACGATACGATTCAAAGTGGCTCGATAAGCCCTCCTCATTTCTTCCTGATATATGGTGCGCTCTTCACGGATCCTTACCGGTAGGAAGGTCACCTTCGCCATTCAATAAGTTCGATATCATGATGTGGCTTTCCACAGTTTGCGTTCGGGGGACTCCGCAATATGGATATTGTCAATACGCTGGCCGCTTTCTGCAAATTTCCGGATATGTCTTTTGTTTCTATTCCTCTCTTCACCGAACTGTCACTGTCCAAAGGCAGTAAGGTCAAGAAGGAACATTTGGTCAAGCTTGTGGAATGCCAGAAGCCCTTCCAGTATTGTCCGGAATTCAGCCTTCCAATTAACGCCTTCGAAACCTCAGAGCAACATCAAGAAAGGAGATTCTCCTTGTTCGAGAAGAATCAAGATGACGCGGTTCGGGAATTTGCGCAAGCTCTTATGAATCAATGGCCGTGTGAGCAACCTGCGAAACCAAACCAGGCCAACGCAGAGACTTATCTGAATACAATGGAGGCTATGACTAAGGCGCTGCCTTACTTCAAAGCCATGTTCGACAACCGTCGCTTCTTGAAATACATAGCGGGACTTTGTGAAACACTATCGCGTCAACAGGTGGTCAAAATCTCAATTCCTCAACTCCGCATCACATTCCCGGAAATGCAATCGCACAGTAGTCAATGTCGTGGATAATTTGAAGTAGAGGATATATTTTCGCCTTGGAAGCACCTCTTATTACCGAAGACCGTAAGTTCTCCTTCAATCTCATCAATCAATTACTTCTTCTTCTTCCTCTACGGTTATACTTACTAATTTCATCGCAGATTCCAAAACCACTCAATCATTATGGCCAAAGATACCGAAAGAGCCTGAATTTGTTCTCATGGAGCATAAAACTACTACCTCTGTCGCTAGGGATAATCTAGCTCAGCTCTGTGGAAGCTTAGACGCTCAAGCCAAGTCGGCTTGTGAGATGGGATATGTTATGGATCTATCTCAGAGTCGTGACGTGCTTTTGAATCACGAATCTCACGCAGATATTCCAGCAGTTATAACCAATGACAAGACTACTGAACGCTTAGTCGAATATCTCAAGAACTGTCACGAATACTTCCAAGATATAAAATCATTGTTGGAGCAAATCGTTACCAATTCGGGAGATATCGGAGCTTCTGTTCAACATGTCCGAATTTCGGCGACATTTTGGCTCGAACAGCTGAATCTGGATCGTTATGAAAAGCTGTCTGACGACTGGAAAGCTGTCATAATCGCGTATGGGCTAGCAGTCACGAAGCTTCACCGTGCGCAGAGGTTGTGGACGCTTGCTCAGAATCCACAGGATCTTGCCGAAGAGATACGGAATAGAGGGTACCAAAATTGGGACCCTAGTGAATTCCCTGAGGTGTTGCTACTGGAAGCTGAGAGTGGACTCATGGTCCGCGAGGTGCAGGAAGAGATCGCCAAGCAGATGAGAGATCCACCTCGAGGTTTCAATTCTGTGATGCAACTCAACATGGGGGAGGGAAAATCTTCTGTGATTGTTCCGACGGTTGCTGCCGCGTTGGCAGACAGGACCAGGTAAGTTTAAGCACCTCTAATTTTTGACCGAAATGTTTGCCAACAACTTTATTCTCCAGCCTAGTGCGTGTCATTGTAGGAAAACCACAATCAAAACAGATGTTCCAGATGCTTGTCTCCAAGCTCGGAGGCCTTTTGAACCGACGAATCTATCATATGCCTTTCTCGAGAGCCATACGACTTAGCGCATCCGAAGCAGTCAATATCCTGGAGCTTTATCGAGATTGTATGACCAAGCGTGGCATACTCCTTGTCCAACCGGAACATATTCTTTCGTTCAAACTGATGGGCATCGGATCTCTCATTGAAGGCAAAAACGAGATTGCACAGCCTATGCTCCAGACACAACGTTTCTTCGACGAGAATTCTCGTGACATTGTCGACGAGAGCGATGAAAACTTCAGCGTGAAGTTTGAACTAGTCTACACAATGGGCAACCAGCGACCCATAGAACTAAGCCTCGATAGATGGATCATTATCCATTCGGTACTGGGGCTGGTTGCTAGATACGCTTCTCAGGTGAAGGAACTCATGCGCGATGCTATCGAAGTTGATGATCGTTGGACCGATAGGTTCCCCCGTGTTCGCATCCTGAAGAGCGAGGCTGAAGACAAATTGCTGGATCTGATTACCAATCACATATGTGCAATTGGCTTTGCTGGACTGCCAGTTACTCGACAACCGAAGGCATTGCGGGCTGCAATCTTCATTTATCTCCGTTACTCTGATCTCACCACGGAGCAAGTTGCCGCTGTCGAGAAGAGCCCTTTCTGGACCGAGTCGACAAAGGATACCCTAATGCTTGTTCGCGGTCTCATAGCATGTGGAGTCCTTCATTTCGCCTTGAAATCTAAACGATGGAGGGTAAACTATGGCCTCGATCTGTCCCGATCGCCAAAAACGAAGCTAGCTGTCCCATATCGTTCGAAAGACAGTCCGTCACCCCGGTCAGAGTTCAGCCATCCGGACGTAGTCCTAGTACTGACTTCACTCACCTACTATTATGGCGGATTAGAAGATGAAGAAATCTTCGATACCTTTGGTCATTTGCTTAAGTCAGATCAGGCCGAAATCGAATATGGAGAGTGGGTTGCCACGGCAAGACAGCTACCAGAGGCCTTTCGTCAGCTTAGCGGCATCAACATTAAAGACCGTCACCAGTGCACCGAAGAGGTTTTTCCTTCGCTTCGGTATTCGAAAAGCCTGATTGACTACTTCTTGTCAAAGGTTGTCTTTCCTAAGGAGATGAAGGAGTTTCCCCATAAGCTCTCAGCATCCGGTTGGGACATTGGCCAGGTCAAAGCAAAGCCTACTACGGGATTTAGCGGTACCAATGACTCACGACATGTCCTTCCGCTTAGTGTACACCATCTCGATTTACCAGCACAGAAACACACCAATGCGCTAGTGCTAGCATACCTACTGCAAGAAGAGAATTCAGTCCAGTTATTACCATCACGCCATACTACGACTAGTTCGGATGCAGAGCATCTCATCTCGATCGTCGACCAAATGGAACAGGAGACTAGAGTCATTCTGGACGTTGGTGCTCAGATATTGGAGCTCAACAACTTGCAAGTTGCAGAGAAGTGGCTGGCGATCAGTAACCCTGACACAACAAAAGCCGTGGTATTCTTTGACGATGAGGACCTTTCCGTTCTGGACCGTAGCGGCAAGATCGAACCATTGCAGATATCGTCTTTTTCCAAGCAGCTCGATGCCTGCTTGATTTATTTAGACGAGTCTCACACACGCGGTACCGATCTAAAGCTACCCAGGAACTACCGTGCAGCTGTTACTCTGGGTGCTAATCTTACCAAGGACCGGCTGGTGCAAGCATGCATGCGGCTGAGAAAGCTTGGTAAAGGTCAATCAGTGGTGTTCTGCATTTCTGAAGAGATACAGACAAAAATCCTAGAATGCACATCGAAGTCAACTCCCACAGAAATTGGAGTTTGTGATGTCCTCGTGTGGGCAGTGTGGGAGATTTGGGCGGATTTGCGCCACAGCATGCCTCTATGGGCAATCCAAGGGCGCCGCTATGAACAGCACAAAAACTTGCTACAGGGAGATGACCATACCCGAGATCAAGCAAACAAATTCCTTGAAGATGAGACTCAGAACGTGGAGAATCGTTATCGTCCTCGCATTGGTGAAGACAGGGAGATATCGCCTCGGACTGGGTGGGACCTGCAAAACAGCAACATCGCTCAGATTATGCAACGATGCAAGGAGTTTGATACCATGACGTTTACCGGAGCATCTCTGCAGGAGGAACAAGAGCGCGAACTTTCTCCAGAAATTGAAGAAGAGCGACAGGTACAGCGGCCTCCTTCTTTGCAGCCCGAGAAGCACGAGTTGCACGGAGACGTTATACATCTAGTCGAAACTGGAAGGCTACCTGCCAATTCCATGGCCATAAAACCAGCATTTACTGCATTTGAGTCCACGAGCGCGGCAGAGTTCTACGATGTTTCCCAGTTCCCTGAAGGGCTATGGGCCACGGCTGATTACGTTCTCACCGTGAAGCGACCTTCCGTTCTCGAGAGCAACTCATTCGTTTCGGATTCGTACTACAGGCCGGTTCAATGGATCCTCTCAGTGGCGACTCAATACCAGGTCCAGCCTCAACCCAGCCTAGTAATCATCAGTCCCTTCGAAGCGGATCAGCTGCTCGAGAGGATCAAGAAGTCACGTTCGGTAACACTGCATCTTTACGCACCGCGTCCCAATCTGATATACAACCCTCTCGACTCTCTCGAGCTCTACACAGTAGGTTGCGCATTCGATCCATCAACGGTCCCGCGAAGCCTCATCCTGCAGCTCAACTTATTCGCCGGCCAACTTTACCTGCGCTCCTATGACGAATACATTGAGTTATGCGAATATCTTGGTCTTGCATCGAGTGCTGCGTCGGATGGTCAAGTTGTGCAAGCAGATGGCTTCATCATGCCGCCTGCTGGCAAGTGGGGTCTGCGGAAGAGCCCGGTCAAATTCTTGAAGGATATGTTCGTGAAGATTCGGCGAGAAGGCGAGGGAATCAACAAGACGCATATGGGAAAGATTCTGGATGGGACTTTGTTGGAGCAGGCTGATTTTGAGGAGGGCATGATATAGAATTTCTGGGCTGGTGGATGTGAATCGTTTGGGATGAAGACCAAACGATTGTTTCGGGGAAATTCGAATGTACAGTAGTTAACAGTAGCTGAATTTGAACAGTCTGCTTGACTCGTTTATCTATACGTGATGTTCTTGTATGATTTAGAGGGTTGAAAACTCAACGAGTGCCAGACAAACTTCTTAGTCGCGAAATATGCTAGCTCCATACTTCGCCGACTAGGATAGATAGCAAACAATCACCATCCCTATGAAAGAATTCGTGTCTGATACTAAGACCTAGATAGCAGTAATAGAGTACGCAAACTGCATTTATGCTTTCTAATATATAGCTAGACATAACTTGCTATATAAAAGCTAATGAGAGTTTACTAGTGACTATTGAACTATATATAGCTTTTAGAGGTAGCCAGTGTTGAGTTTGTACGCATCTCAGCATCGGACACGAATTCCTTCATGGGGGTGTCACGAACGTAGTGTTGACATTGCTGGTTCCACGGAGATAGATGTACGTGATGTTTCTTCGACTGAGCCGTTGATCATGGATATACCAGTGCCCGCATAAATTCAATGTTGACCTCATGACTGTCCGAGCCTTTACTATATGGTTGTGTGTGGTTCATGCCATCCGGGATCCATCAATCATCGTCGTCGGAAGAAGCATATCCCAACCCCAGAGCGACTGGATTCGGCAGCTTAGGTGGAGGCGACGCAGACGTGGGCTTCACTACTCCAGCTTTAGAACCCGATGCTACCGGTGCAGTAGCACCTATCGTCTGTGCAGCACTCTGCTTCTTCTCCAGTGCCACGTCCGCAGCCTTCTTCTCAACCTTGTCCTTATCATCCGCCGCCGAGCTCCCCTTCCTCAGCTTGATCCCCTTGAGCAGCTCAGGCCCCTTCTTCCTCTTCCTCCCATGGCTAACCCAATGCGCCTCTTCCACCTTCGCTTCATCCGGCGTCCCCTCCTCCAACGCCTTCCTCTCCGCCTCCTCCTGCCGCTTGCGAAACCCATCCAACTGCTCCAGCGTCTCCTTCCTCACCTCCGCCTCCTTCTTCCGCGTCTCTTCCAGCACGGAATCCAAAAACTCGGCTTCGTCGTCATTGAGGGCGCGATACTGATTCTTCAACCGCGTGGCTTCTTCGAACGCTTCTTGCTTGGCGGCTTAGACATCAACCTAACATGTCAGTCGATTCCTCGCTGGCGATGGCATCGCGGGGTATCACCTTTGTTCGCCTGGAGGACCTCGAAGAGCGATTTGCCGCCATTCTGCTGGTCCAGGTCTTCCTTTGCGCGGCGCTTCTCTTCGATGGCCGCCTGGGCGGCGCGCCACTCGTCGTCGCGCTCGTTCGGATTCTCGATCGTGCCGCCGGACACGAAACCGCTCGACATGACGGCTAGATCCACCGTTCCGAGATGCCGAGGCCGAGGTGTGGTGGTGGGTAGCTCTCATGGACGGGGGTACGAAGTGGGATAATGTTCGGAGTATCTGCGGGTGGAGCACTCGATGGGGCTAGGGTGCACTGCGGCGAAGTATGGCGCTGATTGGTGGAAGGGCGGTTCCCTTTATATTTTCTGGTGGTTGTTTGCTGTGAGAGGGTAGTATACTTTTAACATATTAATAGAGCCTTATACGTAGGCTTAGAGTATGGAGTGGTTACTGACATGTGCACGGGCATGGTGCACCCCCCGGGCCCACTGATATCACGTGATTGACGACTATTGGAAGCGTTATGTATGCTTACTATGGCCGGCTGACGTCCCTCTCGGTGAGAATAGCCTACTGAACGAATTAAAAAAATACGCAGGCTTCGAGAATGCTAGGCGCCGCAGCGGCGAGGCCCATAAAGAGAAGAAGTAAGAGACACATAATAAATGTATTGTGTGTAGATTACCTTTCCTAATAATACATGTGCAGCTTTCCTATTTTCATTCATTCATATCAGTTTATAGTCTACCTAACCTTTTACAGTTTATAAGACTTAATAGTAAGCACAACTAAGGTTTAATAGCTAAAGTATATAAAAAAAAAGGGCGCGATTTAGATTAGCTACAGTCTGGAGCTAAAGCATGACGCGATGATTGTGAAGGGCCGATCACATGACAGCTGCAGAGCAATCTAGCGTCTCAGTAACCGCAAGCGAGGAGGGGAGCAGCCTTCCTATATTATTAATGTTCTCTTACCACACGAGGCTGCAGAGCTAACTTAGGTCTATTAACAAGGTACATATTTAGTTAACACAAGTGTCGCTGCCTGCGAGCAAGTTAACGCGTCACATGTACTTACAGCATGTGAGTATGGAGTGGTTACTGACATGTGCACGGGCATGGTGCACCAAACTGATATCACGTGATCGATGACTAAGCGTATACGATAACGTGTTCGATCACTCATCCGCGCAGATCACTCATCCGCGCAGATCACTCATCCGCGCAGATCACTCATCCGCGCACCCCACCAAAATCGCGACGCGTCCTCTCACAACTCTCGCAATGCCGCTCCCCCAGCACGTCCAGCAGGCTCAAAAAGAAGGGAGACTTAGTCTCTCAATGCAGGCGATTCAGAATAAGCAGGTTTAAGAGTCGCCGCCAGGCTGCGCGACTATATAATGTCCCTGAAAACGACTATCCGCGACCGTACCAGAGGTGCTCGCCCTCAAGCTATCGCCAACGTTCAGAAACGAAAGCTACACCCTACTGAGGAGCAATCCCTAGTAGAGTGGATCCTAGACCTCGACCGACGCGGATTTCCGCCCCATATTATCAACGTACGACGAATGGCAGACAATCTGCTCGCCGCGCGGGGCCAAGAGCCACCTCCACAATCAGTCGGCGAGAAGTGGGTGTCGCGCTTTGTCAAGCGCCAGGCAGAGCTCCAGACTAAGTGGAATCGCAAGTTCCACTCACAGCGCGCAAGATCTGAAGACCCTGTCGCGATCCGCGCGTGGTTCAAGCTCGTAGAGGAGACGCGCCAGTCATACGGCATCCTCGATACAGATATCTACAACTTTGACGAGACTGGCTTCTTGATGGGTATCGCTGCGACGTCAAAAGTCGTTACAAGCTCTGAGACAGTCGGCCGTGCGGCGACTATACAGCCAGGTGATCGCGAGTGGGTAACGACGATTGAGTGTATCAACGCGTCTGGCTGGTCTATCCCACCCTTCGTGATCCTGCAAGGGAAGCTCCACCAAGCTAGCTGGTATCAAGGCCTACCACCTGATTGGACTATCGCTGTTAGCGACAACGGCTGGACTACTACGGACGACCTAGGCTTCGAGTGGGTAAAGCACTTCCACCGACATACTGAAGCCCGTACGATAGGGGCCTACCGACTACTCATCCTTGACGGCCACGGCAGCCACGCAACGGCTGAGTTCGATAAGTACTGCGCAGAGAACAAGATTATTACGCTCTGTATGCCCTCTCATACGTCGCACCTGCTCCAGCCGCTCGATGTTGGCTGCTTCTTCTCGCCTCTTAAGGTTGCGTACGGCCACCAAGTGTCCGAGCTTGCGCGACAACACGTCTTCCACATTGACAAGCAGGACTTCTTACAGATATATACCCAGGCATCAGAGAGACAGTCTTGTCAGAGCAGAATATCCAGGCTGGCTTTCGGGCGACAGGGCTAGTCCCAGCCTGTCCTGAACGCGTCTTGTCGTCGCTGACAGTGGTTAGGACGCCGTCTCCGCCAGGGGCAGCGGCCAACGCTGAGGTCGCATGGACGTTAGAGACGCCGCATACTACTGCTCAGCTAGAGCAGCAGGCTCGATTTATCCAGGACCGCCTTAGTCGGCCTTTGCAGAGCCCTACTACCTAGGCTATCCGCTAGCTTTGTTAAATGGTGTCAACTTGCGATGAATTCAGCAACGATCCTTGCAGAGGAGAATAGGAAGCTCCGACAGGCTATTTAGCGAGCGGCGGCAGCGTAAAGAGCAGCAGCGCCGACAGTATATAGCCCGTGGAGGAGCTATGCGGGTAGAGGAAGGTCAATTGCTTGCTGCAGAGGCCGAAAGGGTGCTCCAGCAGGTAGAGCAGGCGGGGCAGCCAAGTAGGCCTCGAGCACCGCCAACCTGCAGCAAGTGCCACGAACAAGGTCATACAAGGACTCAGTGTACTACTAGATAGCGCGCACTTAATAAATCTATTTACTACCTATTTTATTGCGTTGTTGAAGAGCAATTGTAGGAAAGACGCGTCGCGATTTTGGTGGGGTGCGCGGATGAGTGATCGAACATGTTATACGATTACTATGGCCGGCTGACGTCCCTCTTGGTGAGAATAGCCTAACGAAAACGAATAAAAAAAATATTTAGTTAACAAGTTTCCGGAGGCTCGGATACCTGCGCTTCATCCCACTGCATGCCGGATAGTACTACCTGCAATATCCGGATTACCGTTATCGCAATACTAATTACTTGCACGTTCCGTAGTTCTTTTGGCTGTAGCGAGGTTAACAAAAGCGACGAAAGTAAACGTTAATAACACATACCATCCAGTCTTACAATGACCATCCGTAGTACCACAGAACCCACTGCTGGAGCAGCACTGTCTGTCGAACGGCCCCCCAGCACAGGTAAATCCCTTTGAGGCGCCGCACGCACCGTCGAGGCTGGGAATGTTGGTCGTGAGACATGCGCTTGAAAACGACTTTTGGCTGTAAAGGTATTAGAACATATGGTACGATGTATGTCCACAGAAAGGAATGAAGAAGACGTACCATCCCTGTGCGCAGTGATTGACTGTGCTTCCACAATAGCCGGCCGAACTGCAGCAATTTCCAAATATGCTTCCCTGACACTTCAGTCCCTTTGTCCCACCACAGGTGCCGTCCGTAGAGATACCACTCTGGGTAGGTGCTCTTGAAGACGTGGTCACCGTCAGACTCCGCAACAAGCAATTCAATCAATCTCAGAGTCGTCGATTGGCTTGATTGTTAGTGACGTCGCCGTTGCTTGATTGTGGATTGATTGTTAGTGTTTTGGGGCAGCTTGATTGCAAATTAATTGTAAATTGATTGGATTGGACGCCAAAAGATCATATTTGTATACAACTACTGCGGGTGAGTAATCCATTCTTGTATGTTGTAGTCTCGTACAATATCTTCATCAGAAAGATCGTCCTCATCATCGCCCTTATCGCTCTCTTGTGCGGAGTTTGGAAGCCAGCTCTTGTCCACGCTCTTACCAATTAAAGAGCTGCAAGTAACTCACTGCCAATAGCGCGTCGTCTGGGCTCGAGTAGGTCGCCGAGCTCGCTAAAGAGCCGTTCGCAATCGCAACTTAATGCCGGGATAATCAGTATATCGATCGCAAACTGGCTTAAACATGGGTATTTTGAGCGCATTTTGTATCCAGTACATGACTAGGTGCCCATTGCCCAAGTATTGCTCCTTGCTCCACTCTGGCTCTTGAGTCCTCCAGCGTACGTACTCGTCATTGTGGGCTACCTTATCTTTAGTGTTGTTGCGGCGTACAAAGGCGCCAATTACGTCATCTATCCCACTTGCTATCAATGTTATAGTTATACAAGATAGAGGGCGTTAGTAGTAAGGCTTGTACGATTGCCATAGTCGTTAAAACCCAGCATTAGCGGCAGCAAGCCATTCTAGCTTGTCAGCCTAGCTGTTCTCGCAGTAGAACTTGTAGTATAGATGAAGGCAGACAGCGGCGTAGTATGCGGGCGAGTGATTAAGCTTGTTGTAATACTTGTTGGCCTTACTCCAAGCAGCGCGTAGGTTAATACTAAGATAGTCCTCTAGAGCGTCTATGTAGTTGAAATCGACTTGCTCGTACGGGCGCGTGCGCGCTTTAAGCGCGCTGAGTACGTACTCAAAGACAGGTATAATCTCATAGATAGCACCAAACTTGCCCACTTTGCCGCGACCTTCTAGCCGCTCTATAGCAAGTTTAAGCGGATTAAGGCAGTCCTAGTACTCTGTTATTACTGCCCAGTCGGCAGCCGTAAGGCCAATTAATCTTATCCAACTTGGAGCGTTAGGAGTGTGTGTTATTATATTGTTTTGCGCGCCTATCTTTAAGAGAGATGCGGTTGATATAGTGCTTAGCGTAGGAGTTATAGGCAGCTTAAAGTTAAGTTGCGCACTTAAAGGCAGCGTAATACAAGTTCTAGCGAGTAACAACAGGCTTAACTGGCTCAAGCACTTAGAGACGCTCTCTAGTAGGCAACTCAGCATTAGCAACGCGCTAAAACTCTCTAAAAAGGTTATACTGCTGTAGTGTTTTAATATAGTTAATAATATTAATAAGTATGCCTAGTGGGCCATCTTTACGCCACTCCTGCAAGTACAGCTCCTCTATATTAATCTGCTTAGCAGTGTTGTTATAAGCCTCTCTATCCGCGCCAAATATATAATCGCCTAGCCGATAAGGTTAAGCGTGTGAGGGCCGCAACAGAGGCGTTAATAGGTGGCGTCAAAGTTGTATACGCAAGCAACCGCAGCGATCGCGGTGTCGTTGTTTGTGGCGTTGTCGAGCACAAAGTAGCCTAGCTTCTCGCGAGTAATACTATATACTTCGAGCGTTTTAATAAGAGTAGATGCGATAGCCTCGCCTATATAAAGCCTATAAGTTAATAGGCAAGTCTTATATTACTCTAGAGGCGTTAGCAAAGTAAGCAACAACCCCAAAGAACCCGCGCTTACCGCCCTTTGTCGTCTAGCCGTTAAAGCTTATATAGATCTTACCTGCGGCTTCTAACAGGGCCTGGACAACTTGGGGCTGTATACAGCGGAACAGGCGCATAGTGTACGTAGCAACACTCCAAGGACTTACCCACAACGCTGCCTCTGCCTCTCTAGATTAGCAAAGTTAATCATCTCTCGAAATAACAGCCTTGTAAGCAGCTCCATTAGCAAGTTGTTATCTAGCAGGCAGAGTACTACAGCTTGTCAGAACTGCTATATGTTAAAGTTGCCCATCGCGTTAGCAGCGTGTTAAGGGACCTCAATACCAGCCTCAAACGCTTGCCATAAAGAGAGCTGTCCACTACTGTGTTAGAGTCGTTTTACGCCGTCCTTTAAGAGCATATAGCCTCGTTTTTTGTTAACTAAGATAAGCAGCAGTAGCTAATGTCGCCTTTGTAACGTCAAAGATGCCACTACCTCCAGCGTCAATAACCTTATAAGTGTGGCAATACTTGCATACAAACCACACTTTACTTGTGTTCTTACGCTCAACAACACAGTAGCTATATTTAAAGATCTAGCTTTATTTACGTTGTTAAGTTGCAAATGGCTTTATAAAGCCTCTTAAACGCTCCCATTCAATGCCGTCAAAGTTATCGCCATCTCCATCATCTCCATCATTACCTCCAGCTTCAGCTGTACCCGCTGTACCAGCCTGGCTGCCCTCTGTGGGCGCAACGATCTCTGCCTCTAGCTGCGACTCTAGCAACTGCGACTCGAACGTTTGTATAGTGTTGGCCTGGCTTGTGGCAGCTAGGGCTTGATGGGGCGATGATGCGCGTTGAGACGATGCGCGTTGAGACGATGCGTGTTGAGATGATGCGCGTTGAGATGATGCGTGTTGAGATGATGGCTCCGATAAGCGCGTACGTTTGGCGGCGGCGGCGGCGGTAGTGGTGCTAGTAGTAAGAGTTCGTGAGCGTTTGGCTATAGTAGGTGATCAAAACACCAAAAACGCGTCTGTATAGACTAGACAGGCGATGTTAAGAGGTTTAAAACAGTATACAGAGTGAGGTAGCACGTATTAAATAAGGCAAGAGCGCACAGACGAGTCTAATACCAGTACAACTTACAATAAAGCCCCACTAATAGGCTAATTAACTGCAACACTAAAAAAAAGTACGAGATAGGTTATCTAGCTCCTCCTAAAAATATCAAAAATCTTAGCACACTTACAATTAAGTTAATTAAGTTAATTAATTTCCACGCTTTAGATTAAATTGTGACTAAATTTGTGAAGGAAGAGATTGGCTTAATTAAATTGGCTATACCAATCAAGTCAATCAATCGAACCAATCCGGATTGCTTGTTGCGGAGTCTGGTCACCGTGGAGAGCATGTGCCAAACCCAGATTGACAGCCTGCGCCACAGTGGTCTGTGGACTTTCCACAGTATCCAGCAGAACTACAACAATCGCCATAGCTAGAACCTTTGCACTTGTACTTCTTTGTGCCGCCACACGTGCCATCGGGTGAGATATCAGTAGAAGTGCATGTACCGAACGCTGTCTGGCAGCCAGCAGTGCAATGTGCAGTAGTCGAGCCACAGTAGCCAGATGAGCTACAGCAGTCGCCAAATTCTGAGCCTTTGCAGACATGACCGTTTGTCCCTCCGCAAGTCCCATCTGACGAAACATTAGTAGACGTGCAGGTTCCAAATCCAGCCTGGCATCCGGCAGTGCAGTGACTGGTAGTTGAACCGCAGTAGCCCGAAGAGCTGCAGCAATCACCGAACCCAGATCCCTTGCATTGGTATTTGTTGGTCCCTCCACATGTCCCGTCGGGTGACAGGCTAGGGTTCGTGCACGTGCCGAATGAAGTCTGGCAGCCCGCTTGACAGTGGCCAGTGGTCGAGCCGCAGAACCCCGAAGAGCTACAGCAGTCGCCAAATGTTGAGCCTTTACAGATGTACTTGTTGGTGCCACCGCAGGATCCGTCAGGGCTGATACTGCCGGGTGTGGGAGTTGAGGACGGAAGAGCAACCGTTGTGCTGACGATTGGAACGCCCGCTGAGGGAGGAGGAGGAATGACGATAGTGCAGTTGCCATTTTGGCACTTCCCAATTCCGCAAAAACTCTCCCCAGTGCCGCACTGCCCTGAGATGTCGCAGCAAGTGCCCCACTTGCCACCGCACAACAGGTTGTTGTGCTGTATGCCGCATTTCCCATCCATGCTGTACTGAGCGGGGAAACCTTCGCCAGACATGCCAACAATCAAGCCAAACAAGCCGTGGCCTTCGACTTGGCTTGAGGCTTGTTTTGGAGTCATGAGGCTTGGCTTGTTAGGCCTAACAAGCTTTTTTTTTGGTAGCTTAGATTGGAGCTTGATAAACGGCTTAATTGTACTATGTAAGTTTGACCGCCCTGTATAGCAATTACTCACTGCCTGAATCCTCGCTGCACATGCTGTATAGCAAGTCCATCTCTGCAGTGCTTATTAGTACCTCCTTAAGCTGGTTGTGTTGCTGCCTAAACCCGCTTTCTGCCAACGTCGTACGCATTGTATAGCCGCCAATAAATAAGGTCCCATAGAGCGTCGCCAAGGCTCAAGAAGATCGCCAAGCTCACTAAACATGCGCTCACACTCACAGCTTGATGCTAGAATAGAGAGTACGTTAAGTGCAAGCTTGCTGAGGGTAGGGTATCAATCGCGCAACGTTACCCAATATTTTTAGGGTTGTTTGCATACTTAGTACCTTTCTCAGCGCGCGGCTCGCTTCTCTCTCCGCCATCGCTCATACTCATCTGGCTCGATATTAATATTGCCAGTCGCGTTAGGATTGATAAGGCTCTCGATCGCGTCGTCCATATCGTTGGGGAGCACCGCGGGGCGCCGACGTACGGGCGGTGAGGTGTTGTACTCCGCCCAAAGCGCGCGAAACGCGCGGTTGTTCTCCTCAAGCCACCTAGGTTTATTGCTCTAGGCGATGTCACAGTATGTTTTGTAGTAGGGATAGAGGATTATAGCAGCGTAGTAGGCTAGAGAGTGGTTAAGCTTAGCGTAGTAAGCGTTGGCTTTCGCCTAAGCTGCGCGTAGATTGGCAGCAAGGTGGTCTTTAGGCGCTTTGTTGTGCGCGTTATAGTTAACAGCCTCGTAGGCTTTAACGCGCTGCTTATAGTATGTTAGGATATGCTCAAAGACTAGAATAATCTCAGCAATCGCGCTAAAATGTCCGTCTTAGCCGCGTCCCTCTAGGCGCTTTGTTGCCGCTTTTAGTGGCCTTAGAGCGTCTATATACTTAGTAACGACCGCCCAGTCATACGCTAAGAGCCCATCAGATCGCATCCATGGCTGCGCCTCTGGCAGCTTATTACCCCAAGTTGTGGCATACGTATCCTTATCGCGGATACGTTTTATGTGATAATTAGCGTACGTAGTAATAGTAGGCTGTAGCTTATAAGCACGCTCAAAGCAAGAGTAGTAGGAGTTTTAGCGCGTAACGATAGGCTTAACAGGCTTAAGTATCTTGCGGTCTTTAGCTGTCGCGCTAGTAGGCAGGTCGTGGTGTGAGAGACGCTAAAAGTCAGTAAAAAGCGCATACTGTTGCGGCGTTTTGATATAGTTAATAACGTCTAATAGGACGCCTAGCGGGCTGTCGCGCCTCTACTTAGTTTATAAACTCGCTCTCTTTAAAAAGCTTGCTAGCGTTGTTGTTGAAAGCATTAGCTTCTTTACCCTAGAGTAGAGTCTAGCTAATAAGGTTAAGAGTATAAGGGCCGCAGCGGAGGCAGCGATAAGGCGCGCTGAAACCCATCTCTTGCGCTAACTTACAGACAGTAGCGTTATTATTACTCGCATTATTAAGTACGAAGTAACTAACGTTAAGCGGGTTAATACTAAACTGCTGCATTATTTAGCTAATAACCTCTACCATCCTCTCGCCACTATAAGCGCCTGCTAACAGCAGCAGCGCTATAGGTAAATCCTAAAGCTTGCCACGCTTGCTAACAAAGTGGGCAACAACACCTAGAAACCCACGCTTGCCACCCTTTGTCGTCCAGCTGTTAAAGCTAAGGTGGATCTTACTTAGCGCCTAGGACAGCTCCAAGACTACCTAAGGCTTTAGGTGGTCGTAGAGTCGTAAATAAAGCCTAAGACGCTCGTGCGAGAGGACCACAACGCAGCCTCGGCCTCTAGGTTAGCAGCCGCAATCAGCTATCGAAATGCTGGTAACTCAAACTCTCTTAACAGGTGATTATTCTTAACAAGCTAACTAACAGCAGCAAGCCTAAAGTGCTAAGTATTTAAAGCCGCTAAGCTCATTAGCGATATCTTAAGAGACGCTAATCTTGCCGCCTACAAGGACTTAGCGTAGGTGGCTTATCTCGTGCTTCTCTGCTTCTTTTCCCAGCGGTAGATAGCCATAACCGCGCTTTTTCTGGCTTAGGTAGCGGGCTGTTGTCAACGTTAACAGCGTCGTCTTATATATGCCTGCGCCTCCAGCGTCTATAATCTGTGCTAATGGCTAAGGCAGTATTAACAGACAAAGAAGAGCTAATTCGGCTCCTTAAGCAGCGCAACGCGGTACCTATAAAGGTATACCCAGCTCCTCTTTGCGCGCTGTGTCGCTAACGGCTTCATATATTTTAGTATACGCTTGAAATCAAGCCCATCAAAGTCGTCCTCTAGGTGGGCGTCCAGGCTCTTGTCACCGTCCTTGTCAACACCCTTAGCGGGGCTCTCCGATGTCTGTTGTAGCTACTATTGCAGCGTCGCTACCCTCAGTGGGTAGGACAATACTATCCTCATTCTGCGACTCGCGGAATCGCGACTTAAAGGTAGCTTGCGGCGATAGGCGCTGCGACAGCATCAATTGCGTATTATCCAGCTTAATCGGCTAGGTAGACGTGCCTCGGGCGGCTATTTTGGCGCGTTTGTGCAGCTTAGGGATTGTAGCGCTAATTATTATTGCGCGCGCGTTTTAACTGCTTTAGCGGCATAATAAATAAGCTTAGTGTAGCTGAAAAGACAGGGTGATAGCTAAAGACGCTTGCCGCTGGAGGTGGCTGGCCGCTTACTAGTACTAACTTAGTAGGTAACTTAGCTATCGATAAGCTGACTACCGTACTGGTACAACACCAGAAAAGTGTCGCGAGATCGTCTATACAGCAGCCTTGAAAACGTTTATTAAACTTGGCCTAAAACCACTCTGCTGCCTACTTTTTTATCAAGCCTAACAAGCCAAACAATCAAGCCTTCCCTCCTTAGCTTGGCTTGTTAGCAAATTACTACACGTTAGCTTAGGTTGATAGAACCAAGCCAAGCTCAAGCCAAACAATCAAGCGCTTGTTAGCGGCTTGATTGTTGGCAGGTCTGACCTTCGCAGGCACCAGAGTAGCACGTTCCAGCCTGACAATACTCTCTGCGAACACTGTCAGTAGAATTCTTTTGGGTGAAGGTACTACACCATACTCACATCTGATCACCACATTTCCAGGTCTCTCTCCATTGCAGCACTGTTTGTCCAGCCCAAGACACGTTGCATTGTTGTGTTGAGGGCCACGAAAGCCGTCTTCAGCGACAGGAAGTTCTAGCCCTGGTTCGGTGTTAGAATTAATGTTGTGCTAAACTGGAGTTGAAAGCTTACAACCAGCGACGACACAATACTTTGTATTAGGCTTAATCGTGTCGCAATTCTTGTCGACGGACGGATTCAGCGTGAAAAACTTTTCCACAGTGATCGAGTATTTGCGCGCCAACTCAGTACAGGTGTAGTAGTTTACTTCTCCCAAGGTCGTCGTCTCGTATCTGCAAACAACATCACCGGGCGCACTATTCACACCACCATATGTGAAGAGCGCAAAGGCTATCGAAACCAACAGCTGGGCAAGCATAATAGCTACGGCGGTAGAGAAAAGCAACAGAGTGCCTAAGTAGTACTCCCGGCCTCGAGTTTGCAACGGATGGAGCGGACATGATTACAGTTAACAGAACCTTGGAACTGCTCATAACCAACAGGCCGCTAGCATTAAAACTCTTTAGTGCAAGAGGAGGTCTTCTCTTGCCAAGGCTACGGTCCGATTTAGTTTTGGCTAGGGTGCTTAATGCCCGTATACCTGCATAAGCGCCTTGGTTAGCTCGGGAGACTTGATCTTTGGTATGTGGCGAAGCCCGGCCAATTGCTAAGCGAATCTCCGTGAATTCTGTTCAGGCAGGTGGTTGCACCCGTGCCACATTCAAAATAAGCCCGTTCCCCGCATCCAACTTTCTTCTCGCCGCAAATACAATCATCCTGTTTATTGAACTCCTGACCGCTACGCCGCATAACGACACCATGACAACCAAATTCGTGGACATGGAGCCCCGTATTCGTATGGACCTCTTATACCGACTGCGTTGGGATCTCTTGGCCGACTTGCATGATATCAAGATTGCTGTTGGGCCAGAGAATGAGGAGAGCGTGGTTCCCCTGTTCGACCAATCCTGCGTGGATGAAGACATCGCCGAGCCCGGCCTGAGCCGCATTGAGGTGGTCAGCGACGACTGTCTCCGAAGATATGAAAACTCGTTTGACGGAACCCCCGAGCCAGACGGCTACCAACCCCCGCCCTCTCTCATTATCAAGGCCGAAGACGGAGGATTCGTTACATTGAGGCAGTTTGTCACTGAAGTCCACGCTTATTTGAATGAGTACATGGACCATATTAAGCCAGCTATGCGTCAAATGTACACAATCTCTGTGGACGAGAGGATCTTCTTCTTCCGGCGCATTTGGGCAAGGGGAACAGACGACGACGACGTTAGATTGACCGTCTGCCTGCTGCTGCCCAAACTGAATTCGGCCTCTATGGAAGAGCAGTGGGCCACCCATCTACGCTACGCTCGAAAGCATGAAAATAAGCGCCGAGGCCGTCAATAGTCTGAAAAAAGGTGGCGGACCGGCCGGTACGCTGAGAACTAGGCTTCCAAAATTAGGGTCAATACACGGCTTGATATCCCACAGCGTAGATTACACAAGGTTTTAAGGCAACCACTTCTCGCTCGAGACCCATTACCCCGGCAGAGCTTGATATTGGGGGCGGGACCGGTCAGATGACTACATTGGGAAGAAATCTTAGCTGGACTCTACCATAGGTATGGTTCCGGGTACGGAGAAATTTGTACGCAGTATATAGAACGTCGATGTGCCATGTGTATTTTCAGTTTGCCTCTTGAGCGTCATGTCACACTGCTATTCGTGATGATACGCCTTCTTCTTTGTCTCGTTCTTTCCAGCTTCGTAAAGGCACAGTTTAATCAGAGATGGACGTGGATGAATGTTCCAGACGCAAACGGGCAATTCGTGACGAAGGCCCTTTGGAGACCCGATAATGACCAGAACACACCCTACAGGGAAGTTATGTTCCCCTCTGGTAACATCCAGTTGCAGTGAGTGCATTCCTGTCCGTCATTTGGAATACCTAGGTAGATGTGACTCTGATACTCTTCCAGATACACAACTGCATCAAGATGCCTGCCATCTGTCGGAACGTACGGAACTGGCATGGCAATGCAGCGCTATCATCATGGCACACACAGAGCCTATGGGCAGGCTGGTTCACATACGATATGGGGGGGCCTCCTCTCGGATATCAGGCCGGGGAGACCGACGTTGACAAGAGACCTGCCCTAGTACTTGGAAGGGCACCATCCTCAACCCAAGGTGTCCTGAGCGCGATCAGCCGCGAGTTGTGCCACCCCTGTACGATCTTTCCGGCAATGGAGTCACGGATATATCGTTCCTCAGCCGATCCCTGGCAAGACTAGTTTCAGTATGGTGATTGCAGATGGGAGGGATAGCCAGTTTGCTGGCCAATTGCAACCTTCTGGGCGCAAGTACACTTGCGATGAGTTCCCGCCCGCATCCTGGATCGAAGGTGGCGTCGGCATTGCAGGTACAGCAGATAGCCGACAATCCACAACATATTGCGTGCCGTGGGAATTCAAATGCGATGATGACACCGATGCCAGAGGATCTGAGCAAAACTGGCAGGGTTTCATTCACGGTTTTCTGGGTGCGCACCTCGAAGCTAGACTGGCCAAAGATGATGCAAACTACCATTATGACACACCAGTCGCGTTTAGGTTTCGTTACGATGACCAGAGCCCGGACGTCACCTGGGCAGCACGTATAGCGATGGACATAGACCCTGACACGGACACTCAGAACGAAATCAACCCGGGCACGCCATTCCAACGTCGCAGCAAGGCAGGCGCGACCCGCTTGGTGACAAATTTCGTACCTAACGGCAATGGCAGTATGGCTATCGAGTTGTCAAACGGCGAAGTTCACCGGACACATGAGCGTGGCGCCGAACGCCAAGCCCTCAAGCGGGTGAGGCAGCTGGCGCTCGAAGATGTTGAGCAGAACGGCTCCGATGTGAGCAACACGACCCAGAGTCCCGAATGGTAGGTTCCCAGGTCCTTATCATCCACGCTGCCATTGAAACGCTCACTGATGTGCCCTTTTAGGCACATCACTGCGGAAGATGTCGATCCTGCACTTAGCGTCTACGGCCTCCAGACCCAACAAGACCCCGTCAATGCTATTGACATCATTGGATGGAGCAAGGAAATAATCTTGGGGCAAATTGGCACAAACAATACCGTGAGCAACGAAACATTGCACAATAACACCGTATCACACGTTCGCAGGCATTTCCAGCATGTCCGACAAGCAAATGAGAACGTCTCGCCTTACCGCCCCGGTCTGCAAAAGCGTTTGGACGGTCCAATCCAATGTGGCCCCGGTCAACCTTGCTTGGACGAATCATGCTGCAACAAGGAGGGCAAGTGCGGATACAAAGCAGCTCACTGTGCACCAGAGAATTGTCTCTCAAACTGCAATGCGAAGGCCATGTGTGGCATAGACTCAGCGGACGGAAAGACGCCGTGTGGACTGAAATTATGCTGCTCCTACTACGGATGGTGCGGAACAGAGGACGTCCACTGCAAGGACCCAGAGCCTTTGATTGGCAAGACGTAAGCACACTTGTTTTTCTGAAAGCAGACTCGACTCGCTTCTAACATGTACCAGGCCATGTCAACAGGGCTTTGGTTCTTGTGAGATCAAGCCATCACCGTCGTGCAGTACGGGTTCTGGCACGTCCAAAGCACGTCGGATCGGATACTACCAGGGATGGAACACCCGTGAGCGCGTTTGCGACAAGGTCACCCCTCGGAAGATCAATACTCGTGGTCTGTCGCATTTGCTCTACGCTTTTGCCTTCTTTCACCCTCAGACTTTCGAGATGATGCCGATGAATTCCGATGATGTTCATCTGTACGGCGAGTTCACTGCACTCAAGCGTAATGGACTCCAGACCTGGATCGCAATCGGAGGCGTACGTAGTCAATCTTACAAAACGCTCATATTGCTAACAAAAAACAGTGGTCTTTCAACGATCCCGGCACCCCAACCTACAACGCTTACAGTGACATGGTCTCAACCCAAGCAAATCGGAGAGCCTTCATTCAATCCCTCATCAAGTTTATGGATACGTACGGCTTTCAGGGCGCTGACATTGATTGGGAATATCCTGCTGAGCCAGAGCGTGGAGGTCGCAAGGAAGATACGGACAACTTGGTTCTCCTCATGAAAGAGATGAAAGAACAATTTGGAGGGCGCTACGGCAGCAGTCTCACCCTCGCTCCTGATTATTGGTACCTGCGTGGCTTCAAGCCAGCCGACATGCAGAACTACGTCGACTGGATGGGCTTCATGAGGTATGTGATTCACGGAGCGGTGAAGCGCTGTTCACGTGACACAGTGCGCTGACCGGGCATATAGTTACGATCTTCACGGTCCATGGGACACAGACGTTAAAACATTGGGCTCTAAGGTGCGCCCCCAGACTGACATCACCGAGATTGAAAAGGGCCTAAAGCCGTTATGGTTTGATGGCGTCGATCCTGGTAAGATCGTTATGGGCCTCGCGTACTATGGACGTACGTATACACTAGCTGATGCCAGTTGTGGCAAGATGGGATGCAGCTTCATCCCTTACCAAGGGGGTGCGGCTGGCTCTTGTACAAACTTCCCTGGTATCCTCTCCAACCGCGAGATCAAGAGGATCATCAAGGACGAGGGGGTTACGCCATATCTCAACGAAATGGCCATGGTCAAATACTTTACGTACCAGGGTAATAGCTGGGTAGGCTATGACGATGCAGAGACTTACGCCATGAAAGAAGCCTTCGCGAACCAGTACTGTCTCGGTGGTATCATGATCTGGTCCATTGACTTCGATGATGAGACAGGTGTAGGCCTGGGGGAGGCGAACAACTACAAATCGCCAGAGTCTGCGACTATCATCCCCATGGCACACACGACTGTTCCGAAGGGACAGACATTCACTCTTGGTTCTGGAGCAGCTACGGATATTCCCCGACTGCCTAACGGCGGAAACCAAAACTCGCCCCAAGGGCCAGGCGCCGATAAGTGCGAGCAGTGCAGTTTCTTCCGTCTCATCACTTCCAAATGCTGCGGCACAGGCGGATCTGTCGGCAACCCGGTTTTGATACCTGCAGGCGTCCCCACTCCAATGGATATCCCTCTTCCAGCAGGGTTTACTCCTCCCCAGTCATTCAAGGATCCTGACGGAAACACTATTCCTGCCAATCAACTGCTTCCTAAAGAGACCGTCATACCCAAAGGAACTGTGTTCACCCAACCTTTCGTCATCGGACCTGGAGGGTCGCTACGTGAAGGTGAGGGCGATGACCAGAGCTCCAACTCATCGAATCTGGTCTGGTTGTCTCCCGAGATTTGGAATCAACCCAACCCACAAGTGCAATGCTTTTTCCCCTGCACCTTTGTTCTGCCGCCTTACACCTCTTTCACCACAACCGTGGATTATCCACGTATCACGGTGACAGAGAGTGGGACGGTAAAGACAACCCTGACTTTCCCACCATTGACAGTAAGTTCATGGGCGCCAAGAACAATTGTGGTTGGTGGAAGGAAGGGCTGCACCGAGACCGGCACTGCACCGTGCACTGATGTGGACGACAATCGACGGACTTCCAGTGTTACAATCAGCTCGTCGACTACCTGGCCTTACGTCACATACACCTCATCAGGCGTACGGCGCACAACCCGGCCAGAAGGAACCTCAACCAGCCGTGATCCTCAGAACAGCAACACCCCAGGTGAAGACGATGACGACGACGGCGGCTGCAAGCTCCCCTGGCCCCTCATATGCCCACCTCCACCGCCCAGGATCTCCATCCCCCTGATAACCATTTCGCATGGCATACCAAAGCCCACCACCATTCCCTGTGCCTGGCCAACTTTGAACTGCCCGAAACCCTCGCCTCCAGGGCCCGGTCCGAGACCTACTGGTGGCCCCACCCTCCCGCCTCCAGGCACGGAAGCAGAGGAAGAAGACGAAGAAGAAGAAGACGAGGAAGAGGAAGAAGAAGCCTGTGCCTTACGGCCTGGATCCACCAAGACGGTCGGCGTGACCGTCACCGCAACGAGTGAGAAAACAGTCATCGTCACGCCCTCCTCCACGAAACCGGCACCCCCACCCGCCAAAACGCCCGATTTCAGCAAGGACAAAAAGCACTGCTACGACGGCCTTGGTCAGTGGACACGACGCGCGCGTATGATCGACAGCGCAGACAAGATGTGCGAACTGAGTCTCGCCGGCAAGACGCTGACGGAGAAGTACAACCCTGGGGAGGTGAAGCGGAAGTACTCTCGGATCGACTCCGAGATCATGCCAGTTGAGATTCTTGCTTTTGTCGAGGTTGTTCCCGGCTCAGGCTGTGAGTGGGAGGTCGACGTCAATACGTGTAAGACACAGTTCAGAAAGATCATCGATCAGTGTGATGAGGATGGGGAGAACCGGAAGCAAGGAGGGACTCTGCCCGGAGACTGTTTGAATTGGAGATTGGATCCGAACCGAGACTACTCGTAGTAGTCTTGTTGCAGACAATTCATCTTCTATTTTTTTTGTGAACAAAGCTGCATCCCGCAACTATACTACGGTAAAAGAAAATCTAGCTATAACCTTGTTTTCTGTGTACCAGCTCTGTGCGAAAATCTTGAATACATGTGATTATCTTCTATATATTGAATTAAAGTAGATCTTACCACATCGATACTTACTAGAAAGGAATTTTACACTATTCAGGAAGAGAAACATCGCAGACCTTTTAGTATACGGTACAACGCTGTAAGGGAAAGCTGTGGGTGTGCTGAAAACACATTGAAAAAAGGTAAAGCAGATTTTACACTATTAAGTAGGAGAGAATTTAGGTTTTATTACACACTATTGCCCGATTACATGGCACTTTGCACCATCGCAAAGGTGGTTGGTATGATAAAATGGTGGGTTACCCATGGAGGGGCTTAAGAGTCTGGAGCCCCACTTTTTCAGCCCCTCCCTACCTTCGCTCGCTTTCTCTATTTCAACACGTTCACTTTGTGATACCCATTTCCCTCCATATTGAATGCTCCGCACGTTTTCCAGAATGGCATCCAAAACATGGACCAAGGAGACCTTCACCCTGAACACGGGTGCTAAGATCCCCGCCATCGGCCTCGGAACATGGCAGTCGCAGCCCAACGAGGTCCGCGAAGCAGTCAAGGCAAGGCCGCTCTCCAAGCTGGCTACCGACACATCGACACGGCTCTCGACTATGGCAACGAGCACGAAGTCGGCCAGGGGATCAAGGACTCCGGCGTTCCGCGAGAGGACATCTGGATTACGACTAAGCTGGACAACCCTTGGCACAAGCGAGTCGAAGAGGGTATTACGAGCTCCTTGAAGAGTCTGGGCGTCGACTATGTGGACCTCTACCTCATGGTAGGTCCCCCCTTTCCCAATTTGCCCCCGACTACACGAAAATCCAGGAACTAACATGAACCCAGCACTGGCCTTGCTCGACCGACCCCGAAGACCTAAACAAGCACTACCCCGACTGGGACTTCCGCGACACGTGGCGGGAAATGCAAAAGCTGCCCTCCTCGGGCCGCGTGCGCAACATCGGCGTCTCCAACTTCGCCATCCGAAACCTCGACAAGCTCTTCGCCTCTCCCGACTTCAAAACCACCCCCGCCGTCAACCAAATCGAGCTGCACCCTAACAACCCGTCTCCCAAGCTCATCGACTACTGCAAAGAGAAGGGAATCCACTGCACTGCGTATTCGTGCTTGGGCTCCACCGGCTCGCCGCTGTATAAGAATGATAAGCTGAAGCTGATTGCGGAGAAGAAGGGCAAGACGGTGCAGCAGGTGCTGCTTATGTGGGGGTTGCAGAGGGGCACAAGTGTGATTCCTAAATCGGTCAGTGCTTCGAGAATTCAGGCTAACATTGAGGTCGATGGATGGGAGCTGGATGAGGAGGAGATGAAGACTATTAGCTCGTTGCCCCGAGAGGTTTAAGGTTTGCGGGGATGACTGGTTGCCCGTTAAAGTCTTCTTCGGCGATGATGAGTAGAGACGCTGGCACGTGTGCAGAAATTGCGAGATGGGGCTTGAAAAATTAAATATACTATATAGCGCAATGAATTGAAATGAAATTCACAGGTACCCTTGTTTTCTTCACATTCATGACACGCAGCCCTAAGCGCAGACTGCCTGCACCAAGACCAACGCGGACCAGAAACTATCAAACAAACTACAATAAAGGTATATGGATTATAGAATATCTTAACTCCAATGAATTTTACAAAATTTACCTTACAACATGCCATCTCATCTTCTACATGCACACATCATCCCCTTGCAGCGTTATACAATGAAGTGAACAGTACGCGACGCCAACACGACTCGACATACACATCATCCGTTCACCCCACCCTACTCATCAACCATCACTCCAAATCCCCAGACCATCACATCAAACTCCTAAAACCAGCAGCGACCATACTGCCGACGGCAACCCACAGCACACAGAACAGGATATTAGTACCACAATGTCCAAACAAGCTGCAGCACTGCGAACCAGGACATGTTTCCCCCCCATTAGCCGGGCCACACCTCCCATTGGTGCTCACATTCGAGGGCGCAGAAGTCTGCGCCGGCGGCGGCGTGGTAGTCGTAGAGGTAGGGCGCACCGAGGTGACGAGGCTGGAAGGGGGGCTGACGACAGCCGACGACGAGGCAGCCGAAGCCGAAGTGCTAGAACCAGGAGACGAAGCGCCGTCGCACGTTCCAAAGACGCTCTGGCAGCCGGTGCCGCAGTGGTCAGGACTGGTGCCGCACCAGCCGGCTGAGGAGCAGCAGCAGTTTCCAAACTCAGAGCCCTGGCACATAGATCCAGTTGAGCCACCGCAGCGGCCATCGGTAGACACGGCTGTCGGGGTGGCAGTGGGCGCACCGGAGGATGCGGCGGTAGCCGAGACGGTCGCAGATGACGACGACACGATCTGGCCCGAGGACGCGCGGTACCAGTTCGCCTCTGGGTCACCCAAGCACTCGCCGACCGTAACAACACCGCGGTAGCCGTTCTCCTGGATGACCTGCAGCATGTACGCGGTAAGGTTGTAGGCAGTCTGTTCATGGATATCGTGCGCAATGGCAAGGAAAGCATCCGTTTCAACGTTATCGTTTTGGAAGAACCCGCCGAATCTGTCCTTTGCGTTCTGGATCAGATTAGGAGTGAGGTTGTTGTAGTCTATACTTTGTCAGTTTGAAGGATTTCGGACATTTCAACCTGAGTATCAACGCACCATCAGTATCAACGTCAAAGTAAGTGACTACATATCCAAGATCCTGCATGTCCTTTGCGCACCCAGATGCCTCCGAGCAAGAGGAGTACGGCGGACGCATGTATGTAGGG
Source organism: Laburnicola sp. JP-R-44 (assembly GCA_009805535.1). Classification (NCBI taxonomy): domain Eukaryota; kingdom Fungi; phylum Ascomycota; class Dothideomycetes; order Pleosporales; family Didymosphaeriaceae; genus Laburnicola; species Laburnicola sp. JP-R-44. The sequence continues at coordinate 479,192 of SELF01000041.1, forward strand.
AACTTCTGGATCACGTTGCGGATAGCCATCTCGTTGCGGACCATCTGGTCGATACGCTGCGCGCAGAGGTGATAGCAGAGAGATCCTGGTGAGACCATGTGTGACTGGCGATTTGGTGACCCTCGGCCAACGTTCTCGACAAGATGGCCGGCCATGGGGTTGAAGCATCATCGATGGCGCCCTTGCCGTTATTGTTACCGGTGACGAAGAATGTTGCTTTCATGTTGTATTGCTGGAACAGGTCGAGGACGTGCTCTGTGTAGATGTATGGGCCATCGTCGTAGGTGACGGCCACGGTTCCAGGCTCAACGCAGTCGTAAATACCACTGCCGCCATAAATCTGGTTCCCGAGCTTGTTTCGAGCAATAGTGCGCGTGTCGTCACCGTTAGGAACCTTGCTGGCATCACAGCCTGAGCCGAAGTTGATTTGGCATCCGGGGGCATTGCAGTATTCCGGTGTGTTCCCACACCATCCCTGGAATGATCAGTACATTAACGGACAGCTAATAGAGAAGGACGTACAGATTCAGAGCAGCAATATCCCTCAGCGCAGCTCGCACCTCCTGCCGAAGGACCACACTGTCCGCCCGTGTTGTCAGACTGGCGCTTGGTAAATGCATGCCTTGAAGGAGAAGAAGCAGCACGTCGCAGAACGGGACCCATGAAGTCATCCCTCTTCACGGCGGGCCCCAATCCAAAGATTTTCGGGGCACCCGGAACAGCACCGTGAGCGGCCACTGATGCCGCCAAAGAAGAGACGACCAAGGTCTCCGAGAAACGCATAATTGCGGGAAGATTATTATGTAAATGAAAAAGCGAGGGTCGGTCGACGCAGTCGATTAACAATTAAAAGAAGGACTCTATAGCGAGTCGTAAGTGATAAGCGAATGACAACCGTCTTGACGAGCAAAGATGGATGAAAAGAAAGCACACCCAGAGAGGCGGCCGCGATCCTTATACAGCATACGATAACACCTAGGCAGGCAGTTGTGGATCTGGAGCTTGTCCCTGGTGCCGCCGCAGGCCAAGCGGTCCTCTAAGTAAACTATTGTTACATACGACAAACACTACCCGGCCCTAGACGAAGATAGATAAGGTTCCTTAATACGATCTCGGCACGAGGACCCCACTCACATGTGGCACAGCACAAGTTAATAGGCAGGCCTCTAAATAATAGTGGGTAGGCCTATAAGCTATATATAGAATAGTTTGCTTAATAGAATTTATATAGTAGTAGCACTATTAAATTAGTAAGTAAGGCTACTTAAAATAAATACTAACTATAAAATAAATCCTTTATTATTATTTTAATTTTAATACCTAGTGCTACTAGTAGTATTAACGCGTACTAGTATTTAGCGTTAATATATACTTAGTAGTGTTAATACGTATATTATTAATAACTTTATTAATTATTACTATAAGATTACTATAAAATATCCCCCTTTTTACGCTCTTTTTAATTACTAAGCAGGGGGCTCTGCTTTTTTTTATCATGTTATTTAAGATGAAAGCCTTTGTCGTCCTACCCCTAGGTAGATACTAGTAAATTAACGCCACACACATAAAATATAGTAATTATTTAATTTCTATATATCTTTATACTACGCTATAATTAATAAAATAGATTTTTATAGTGCTACTACTATATAGATTCTACTAAGCAACTATCCTATATACAGCTTATAGGCCTACCTGCTATTATTTAGAGGCCTGCCTATTAACTCGTGCCTCACATGCGCGTGCTCTTGACGCGCACGTGCGAAGTTACTAGTCTTCTTACACCCTCGGATAACAGAGTGAGCTCTAATGTTTGACAAAGCATATAGAACATCCAAAGTTGATAACCTCCCGTACCGCCCCCAAACGAGAGGCGAGTCTTCATTGAATGGCCGTACTGCTACTAGTCTGCTAGAAGTATTGTTCGTCGGAAGCTTACCAGAGAAGATGTTATGATACGTTAGGCTATGTAAGAGCGACAAGAAGATGTTGATGTTGCCGCTGGCTTGCGCAAGTCAGGGGCAGGGGCGTCGTGGCGCCGGTGGCGTTCTGGGCGAAATTGTACAAGACGCCACGTTCCAGGCACTTGAACGGCCTTACGGTTGTTACGCTCCAGCAAGCTGACATTTGAATTAGATTTGATTAAGATAGAGTTGCATAGTCGAATCGATATGTCGGGGACAAAGAAAGTTCTGAGATACGCAAGTTAAGTTTGGGGTGAATCGAAATGGCAGTCCTGGCAAAGAGAGCGAACCGAGGGTCTTGGCGAACTCGGTCCCTCGTGGTGGCGTCCATCTCCGACGCACCGTCGACCTCGGAAACATGGCTCCTCGCATTCGCTAGCCCATTATTGGTGTTGATGTCTCGGTTCGCTGGCGTCGCACGTTTTATGCACGCCTCTGCGTAAGTGTTACGCGGTGTTACCGCTAGTTCCGAAGCTGGATATGCTAAATATAGAAGTGGAAGAGTACGAGAAGAAATTGCGATGCATGATATATTCTTTAAAGCTTTACGCAGTGGCTGGCTATAGTCTGGGTGATCGATCATGCGCGCCGCGTTGTCTTTGGCGGAGCTGATGTAGCGCTGGGTTGACGTAAAGAAATACTGGGAGGACGGCGGGGTATCATCATTAGAGGTAATTTCGTAACATCGTGAACGATAATGTGGTAATTCCGCAGGTGCCGGTGCCTCCGTTCTATGTTATTTTTTGACGACGCGAAGAAGAGGCGCGATGCGGGCCCGTTTACTGAGGCCTACGCGGTAGGGTGTCTTTCCCTTGCTGGTGGTTGAAGGTGTGCCGTTTGCTGGTTTCGCTCTCTTCTCCGCTGTAGGTTCTGGGGTAGTGGGGGAAGGGGGCAGAATAGATTGCGGCTTCTCGACACACTGCTGACTTTCAGATCGCCTGGGATATTCTCGGTAAGCGCAGGCTCGTCGGGCTCAGGCGGTCTGTCTTCTAAAGGTTCTTCCACAATCGCTTCGATTGGCTTTGCCTCTTTCTTGGGACGTCCACGGCCTCGTTTCTTTTCCTTTGGGGCCTGAGTCGTAGCATCTTGATGGTCTTCGATTGTGGGCTCCGGTTCTTCGATGATCTTCTTGCGTTTCGCAGATTTGCTAGTGTCGTTTTCCAAGACATGCTCTGGGGGTCCTACTTCTGTTGCCTGCCTGTTCTTCTAGCTCAGACGGAAGTTTGTGTTTTTTTCAGTTTTGGAATCACTACCTTCACAATTGTAGGACTCTTCATAACCGTGACTGCGGGCTCTGGAATGTCGTCAGGAATAGGAGAATGGCTGGGTTCAATAGGCGCCCTAAGATTTTCAATATCTCGCTCCGTAGGCCTGCTTTTAAATGTCTCGATGAGAGCATCTTGCGTAGTTTCATCTCGCTTCGATAACCTTCCTGGAGCAAGCGAACAATTAGTACGTATTCAAGTGTGTTCCATATAACGTGGTACTCACTACTCTTTGATTTTGATGGCCTTGGCGGCGCCAGTTCATCTTCGTCCGCAAGGCCATTAGCAATCAGCCAGTCTACTGTATGTCCCACATCACCGTTATGCTGTCGGAGGGCTAAACGCGAATTACAATAAGATGATGTTTTGAGCCATGATATATTCGGAGTTCACGTACCTTTCTTGGTAGTCACGGGTGTAAACCCCATATCACATATTTGTTGAACCTTTTCAGGCGTGGTAGAGGAGGACGCGGTCTCTATATCCCCAGTCGTTCTAGTCCGACGTGTCTTCTTGAGTGCTTGCTCGGGTCTCTTGGAATAATCAATCTTTTCCTCTACGCTGAGTTTGAGGGATCGTGACCGACTCGGGCGAGGCTTGTATTGCTCCATTGGAAGATTGATACCGAGCAGATCATCCTCAGAGTTCGGCACGGAGCTGAATTTCTGGTTGGCTTTGCCAGAATTGGGCCCCTTTGTGGGCAGTCTTTTTGTTGGGTGTTGGCTGTTCGGGAACAAGAGAGCTGAAGAAGTGCATGTTAAGCGTACGTCCAGATGCTCTACGTATCGAGGGTAACTCACCGTGGCAAAATCTCCGCAGGATCGATAGAATTGGGCGTGACTTCGTTGTGTGAAAGGGTTTTCCTCTTAATTGTGTGAGTGTGTCACGTTGGCTAGTCTGAGACAAACGTATCGGCTGTTCTGCAGGCTGGGAGCGATCCTGAGAAGCTTTGGACGATGATCTCAGATAGTCGGACCACGGTACGGATGATTTCGAAGGCTCGTACTTAGGTGCATCAAGTTCGGATTCAACCCCTAAGAAACCTGGTGCCAGGACTTCGGCTAGCAGTTGCTGCTGGGTGGCGGTGGCGTTCGGAATAGTGCTGGACGGTTGGAGAAGCAATCCCATGGGCTCGTGCTCATGCCAGACGTCTCGCAGCGTTCCCTGAAGGTCCCAGGGTCGTGACTGTGCATTGGTGTTGCCGTCTGGTTGTTCTATAGGGGCCGTGTTGACGACAGTCGTCTGTTCGTGGGCAATAGCCGTCCTATCATGTACAGAGGATAGTGCGACACTAAAACCATCCAATGACGTTTTCCTCCGCTTGCTCGCATGGCCGGATACTGGAGTGGACGAGTTCAGCGCGTCTTGAGATATGCTTGGGGCCGATGGGTTAGGGGCTGAAGGTACTCGAGATGGCTCACTTTGATCCTGACGATCAGATGACGCGTCCGTTCGAAACTGCGGGTGATGAGCAGCTTCGATCGCGCGCTTTAAGGACTCTGCAGTGGATTCAATCAAACCTGTCCATTGCAGGAGAGATGTATGAGGACGTACCAGTCGAGCCAGTGCCTTTCTCGCCTGGCTGCGGGGAAGCGGTGCTGCTGCTGCGTTCTGGCGGGGCGTTACACTCCGCAGCAGCCCCGGCGTCGTCAACGTCGAGGTCATCTTCGTCTTCGGAGTCTTGGATGATCCTCATCGCGTCCGTATCGCAACAAGTGCTGCAGAGCGCAATTGCTTGACCATGGTGAAATGGACGCGATGCAGTGTGTGGTGAGCCGACGTTTCGGGCTAGCGCGGAACGCGTAAGAGCGTGATCACATCGCTTTTGGCAGGTGCGACTGTCGCCCACCGTCTCGCGCTACTCTTCCAACACCAGATGGACAAGTTTGCGCCCAGCACAAGCGACCGCTCGCGCAGCGGCACGCCTGCGAATGGGCGGTTCACAGCGCAAGCCGAAACCGCAGAGGATCTCCTGAAGTCGCAAACGGTCGGGCTGGTTCACCTTGATGACTTTCGTAAACGACGTGCCGAAGCCATGGAGCTCAAGGAGCGCGGCGCGTCAGGCGCCAGCACACCGCAAGACGGGTACGTGTCGCATCGCTAGTCAACATGATGTCGCAGAGCTAATTTGCAAAGTACAGTGCGGCAACGCCCAAGGCCTTCGTTAAGAAAAAGCGTAAGGTAGCTGCGAAGGGCAAGCTCTCCTTTGGTGTCGACGCAGACGAAGATGCAGACTCCAGCGCATCCGCGGCGCCTACGCCTCGCGGTAGCACGCCGGCCGATTCGTCCGCTGTGAATTCGGACAACGAGGGCAAGGTCGTCAAGAAGAAGCTCGGCGCGAACGCAAGCATTGGCCTGAAGCCGCGGGTCATGACGAAGACTGCATTGCAGCGTGAGGCACAGCAAGCAGACAGAGTGCGGCAGGACTTCCTGGCTATGCGCGAGGCTGTCAAAGCGACCGAGGTGATCATACCCTACGTTTTCTACGATGGTACCAACATACCAGGCGGTCGCTGCCGAGTGAAGAAGGGAGATCACATCTGGCTCTTTCTCGACCGAGCTAGGAAAGTAGGCGCTGAGCTGGGTGTGGGCGGCGACGGGAGCAGGCGAGATTGGGCCAGGGTCAGCGTTGACGACCTGATGCTCGTCAGGGGCGAGGTTATTCTTCCACCGGTCCGTTCACGTCGAATGCTCTGGCTGTCGGGTTTAGCTGACAATATCCTAGCACTATGATCTCTATTACTTCTTGTTCAACAAGGTCGCGGGTTTCAACGGACCCATCTTCGATTACTCGGCTCAACCAACAAAAGCCACGCCTGCAGCAGAAGCCGATGCCGACCCCGCCACTTTCAATCCTTTAGAGCGGCGCGGTCAAAATAAGGACAAGCAGTCCGGGGTCCCTGACGAGGAGCTTGAAGGCTTCAACGATGACCCTGCCCTGACCAAAGTCGTAGACCGAAGATGGTACGAGAGAAATAAGCACATCTTCCCTGCAAGTGTGTGGGAGGAATACAAGCCTGAAAAGGATTTCTCGACCGTTCAGCGGAAAGACACCGAGGGCAACGCTTTCTTCTTCTCGTGATAGAGAGCACAGAAAGCTTGGCAAGCCGTTAAGCGCTCTTGACACTGCCCGCACATAGGAAAGGGAGATCAATTGACATGGCGATTTCGTCGCCGTGTCTTAAGCCGCAGGAAGAGCTTGGCTCAACTTTGACTTGGATAGTGTCGGCTGCAACGTGATATCTGCAGTCATAGCCCAGTATGTTAGCCTTTGCAGGCGATGGATTGGACGAGGAGAGCAAGTCGGACCCTCGGGGATCTGCCGGCCACGGGTGTCTGCAAGGTCGTGCAAAGGAAGCACTAGATAGGAATATCAATCCGCACTGAGTCACATTGATCAGACACCACAAGCAAACAGGAGCCGGTGTTTGTGGGCTTCAGGGTCCACAGCGGTGTGGTATCGAAGGCGTGGAAGCGCCATGGTGGGGCCTGCTGTCGCGTGAGCAGTTACCGCAGTTGGAACTGCACGCCCTGGAGGAGCCCCAGACTCTTATGGCGGCGAGGCAAAACTGCAGGTGCACAAGGAAGCAGCATACACGGCCAGTTGGGCTGCATAAGCTTACGCCATGGGCGTATTGGGGAAAGCGAAGGTGCCTTGGCTCGAGATCAGATTGCTCACATTGGTGCAGTGCTGCAGATTTAGGGTCTCCACCGATGCAACGGAAGCATGGACTGCTGCCGAAGAGCCCGAGGCGAGTGTGGAGCAAGTTAAAAAATCATATACTGTATTCTTGTTTGCTTGTCCACCGGGTACCCTTTGTACATTGTCCTGTTCTGCCATCGCGGCCCCGGCGGAACACAAAACACGTGGTAAAGCGGCGATGCAGGGACACGGTACGCGTTGCGTCATTCGCTGGAGCGCACTCTCTTTCACGCTCGACCCTTCGCCCTTCGCCCTGCGCCCTGCGCTGCTGTCGGCACCATTCACCTTCTATATGTGCCACCGTTCCCAGTCATTCCATCAAACAGCTTCGTATACCCGGGAATGATAATTATGTCTCAGTCTCACAAGATGCAGCGCGTCTCCTTCTTCCACCGTCCAATGAGCTTCGCCGAACCACCCCGTGGTTAGCGTCTGCCTCGCAAGTAGCGATTCAACCAGCAATCAACTACCGGGTCTTGGTGATTGATCGAGGCTGGATTCCTCATTCAATACCAGCTCTCTTTGCTTTTCCCACTCTGCTGCGCAGTGGCGGATCGCTTGGGTGCTGCCCTCCAAGAAGCATCTCCCGTATCGGAGAACCGGTCCCGTCGCGCAAAAATGAAGTTCGGGCACACGCTATCGCGAAATCAGGTACCGGAATGGGCTTCCTCCTATATCAACTACAAGGGTCTCAAGAAGCTCATCAAGACGGCCTCTGAATCCGTCAAGGCCGGTGAGGACCCAGATCGTGCAGGTAAGTCCTATCGATATCGCGCCGTCATCAAATGCTCACGGAGCGCACAGGCTTCTTCTATAGTCTGGACCGCAACCTGGAAGATGTGGACGGTTTCTACAACAAGAAATATGCCGAATATGCCCGTCGTCTGAAGCTGCTCCATGGCCGCTATGGCCGCGCTGCCCAAATGCCAGAGGGCATCGACAAGGATGAGAAAGAGGATCTCATGGGTGCGCTGCTCGAAGTGCGCGCCGCCCTACGGAATCTTCAGTGGTATGGCGAGGTGAACCGGAGGGGCTTCATCAAGATCACAAAGAAGTTAGACAAAAAGATTCCAGGTTCGACCATCCAGCAGCGATACTTGGCCTCAAAGGTCAACCCGAGAGCATTTGCGCACAACATCCAACTGAGCGCGGACATCAAGGCTATCAATGACTGGCTCTCTGGGTTGGGCGAAGTGAAAACCTTCGACGACAGCGGCTCGACACATTCAGGAGCTTCCCTTGGCAGGATCCCTGGACCGTCGCTGAACCTTCCTTCCGGTCTGCTTGATGCCGTCGACCAGGCCATTCGTAGTGACGATGCCGAGAGCCTTTTCCAACTAGTTTCCGATATCTCCACCAACAACGATCCCGCCAGCAGTTCCTTCCAGCAGACATTGCTGAACTTTCTGCAACGTGCCATCTCATGTCGCGCCAAGCTCTGCATAGACACCTTGCTGCCGCCTATCTCTTCGTTGGAAGAAGCTGACGACATTAACAAGCGCAACTGTATCCATCGCTTAGTCATCGCCATCGGACGTGCAAAGAGTGGCGAAGCCCAAGGGGTTGATGGCCCTATACTGCCGACGGCGACTGAACCAAACTTCATTACCCCAGCTGCCGCCCCGAACCGGCAGCCGCCGCTCGGTAGCACAATTGAAAATGACTCGAACGGGCTCTTCGGTCATGGTGATGAAGCTGTGCGCCTTCTTGATTATATCCTTAATCATCTTCAGCAAGGCCAGCGCGCTTCTTTGCAGTCTCGGGACACATATGGACGTTTGCCGCTTCACTACGCAGCTCAATACGGCTTTGTGGTCATCTGTCAGACCATCATCAAGCACATGCAGGCCTGGGAGCAGTTCGATATGTCCAAAAGCATTGACTCTCCTGAATGGCAAGACATAGAAGGCTATGCACCTATTCACCTTGCTGTCATTGGTGGGCATCCGCTTGCCACGGAAACCCTATTAGAAGCCGCGGCCCCGGCACACTCTGACGTACAAGCTCTTCCCACGACGATTATTCCGCACTCTGGCGCTGTGCTAGCCGTAGCTACACAGTCAAACTTCGTAAAGATAGTCAACCTCTTGGTCCATGCTGGCGTAGATGTCAATTATCAGAACGAGCAAGGCGAAACTGCATTACATGTTGCGGCGCGTTTTGGTCATGCCGAAGCCGCCAAAGCATTGTTTGAGGGATCAGCGCTACACAAGCCCGAAGTGGATGTGCCCGAGAAGACCTTCGGATGGACGCCACTTTTCATCGCTTGTGTGGACGGTCACGTCTCCATGGTTCGGCTTCTCATAGAGCACGGAGCCGATCTGGATCGTGCAGATAATGACGGGTGGACAGCTCGGGAGCATGCTGCTCTTCGTGGACACATGCATATTATCGATGAGCTTGTTCACATTGCACCAGCCAAGTCAGCGCCTATGGAAGCACGAGCTCCCCCAACCCATGCATCTTCGCTTGAAGAGCGCAGGTCGAAGTATCTGAGCCGAGAGAGCTCATACCAGAAGCCTACCGAGTCTTTGAAATCTTTCGGTCATCGCTATCTTACTGATCAGACCATGGTTCTAGTTAGTCTTGGTTCCATGGACCCCCGAAAAGATGTTCAAGCTGTCAAATTGGACGATATACCTTTTGAAGATGCGCACGCCACGCAGCTTGATACCGCCCTTTCAGTAGTCGTATCGGCCTCGGGTGCGATTGGCGAATCTACCGTGATCGATCTCCCGGTTCAGGAGAATATCAGCACTGAACCAATCACTTTCAAGACCAAAGACGTGTCGAAGGTCAAGCTGCTTTTCGATATCGTGCCAACATATGCAGGTTCGAAGGATCGTATTGTTGGACGCGGAGTGGCTCTGCTGTCCACTTTCAAGACGATCCTCGGGTCGAAGCGCATCCCTTTGCAAGGCGATCTTAGCGTTCCCATCCTTTCAGCCACCACCATGGACGTCATAGGATCCGTAAATTTCAACTTCATTATCATCACACCTTTTTCGCACCCCAACCTTTCTATTACGGAGCAACATACGTACTGGAAGACAATAGCTTCCACCATGGTCATTGGACATCGCGGCCTTGGAAAGAATACCGCCGCACGAAACTCGTTGCAGTTGGGAGAAAACACCATCCAGTCCTTCATTGCGGCTGCCAATCTCGGCGCGTCGTACGTGGAGTTTGACGTTCAATTGACAAAGGATCACGTACCGGTCATCTATCATGACTTTCTGGTCAGTGAAACCGGCATCGATGCACCAGTTCACACTTTGACTCTAGAGCAATTTCTTCATGTCAGTCAAGGACAGACGCCGCGACAGTCTAGGCCTCGCTCCCCGAAGAACAATCGCTTCGCCGACGAAAGAACAGGTCAGGGATCGAAACCATCACAGCGGCGGCTACGCTCATATTCGATGGACAACTCGCAGCAGAAGAAACTACATGCAACACACCACGTAGAACTCGCTGAACGCATGAAGCACACGCGCGACTATAAGATGAAAGGCTACAAGGGAAACAGCAGGGGTAACTTCATCCAGGCACCGTTCACTACCCTGGAGGAGATGTTCAAGCAGTTACCCGAGAGTACCGGTTTCAACATCGAGATGAAGTACCCCATGCTCTATGAATCCGAAGAGCACGAGATGGACCAATACGCTGTCGAACTCAACTCCTTTGTCGATACTGTGTTGAAGATGGTGTATGACAAGATGGGGAACCGGAACATCATGTTCTCGTCCTTCAACCCGGACATCTGCCTCATGCTTTCCTTCAAGCAGCCCTCCATCCCCGTTCTGTTTCTGACCGATGCGGGTACTAGTACTGTCGGAGATGTGCGCGCAGCGAGCTTGCAGGAGGCGATCCGATTCGCAAGCCGATGGAATTTGCTCGGCATCGTCAGTGCGGCGGAACCGCTTGTCGTGTGTCCACGGTTGATCAGAGTCGTGAAAGAGAGCGGGCTAGTGTGCGTTAGCTATGGCACGTTGAACAACGACCCGAAGAACGTCAAGGTAAGCTTTGTGTTTGGTGTATTAGCATGTGTTAGACTGACAACGTGTAGCTTCAACAGAACGAAGGCATCGATGCTGTCATTGTCGATAGTGTTCTCGCGGTTCGACAGGGGCTCACGGTTCCGGCGGAAGATGGCGCTTCTGTCACAGGGTCTGCTACAAGCGGGGCTTTGACAGGTTCGACAGATCCTTCGGTGGCTGCTAGCAGTGGCGTGAGTACCACGTCTTCGGATACAGACCGGGACGTATCACAAGCTACTACTGGCGTGCCTGTGTAGGCGCACGGTCGGCGAGGTGAAGCTCTGTGAGGGGCTCTCGCTGCTTTTTTTTTCATTTTCACGTCTGATTTCCTTGTACGGACGCCTCAACGCATAGAGTTATAAACTTTACCATGGAGCCGTAGTGGCCCATATAGAGCTGGCGTGTTTCCCGCTCCGAAATACAGAATAGAATGCGTCGACATGCGCATTAGATTATGAGGTATTGCCCACACCCGCATTACGCTGAGATTTTTTGATTACGAACCGTGGCGCTGCACCGTGAATGGAAGCAGAATTTCGCTACATACGTGACGTATTATTCTATTTCAGTCCGGGGTATGAATGCACTTTTGCGCTATACTACGCAGTGGTGATGTTGAACATCACCACGATCTCCCCCACTATCGGCCCTCGCCTTCCAGACACCGCACGTAGCGACAAAATCCCCTACTACTAACAAGCCTCTTCCCCGGTCTTACGACGCGCCCAGAACCCCTCCTCCCCCGCGAAAGTGCACAGACCCAGCAAACCCCCCACACATTTAAATAGCTCCATTGTTTTTAAAATCCTACACACGCGTGCAAGCGTGGAAACAAGAGCAGAGCGTCCCAGTATTTATTCTTTTCATGGATCTTTGGTGTTTTTATGAGGTTTCGCAGGCGGACACGTCACCATGAAATGATTTTGTGGGTGTTTTGTTAAGGCACCAGCCAGGACGAGTCTATGGATGTTCCCTAGTTTCGTTTTAGAGACTCCGGATCCACTATTAGCATGGGTACGTTTAGTTTTTAGACGTTCCTCTTTTGGTATCTTTTTAAGGGGCCTGGACGAGTCCATATTTTGGAAATCCAGACGCGCCATGCGAGTTGTACGTATGGATTTTAGACGTTCCTCTTTTGGTATGCTTTTAAGGCACCAGGAGGAGTCCATAAGATTCCAGATCGGCTTTGTAGAGCGTTCAGATTCCCCATGCGCAGTGATATACTCTGTTCTTAGCCACCGTGTAGACGTCGTCTGTGTGTGGAGAAGACTTTGGGAAGGGGGAAGACGTGGGTTTTATATACTGAGGCAAGGTAGTGGAAGAAGACATAGGCTCTCGGAGTTGCGATTTTTATAGATGATGGAGCGGAGGGGGCGCCGGAGAGCAGACATAGCGATTGCATGTATTGGGTTCGGTTTTGGTTTTGGTTTTGGTAGCCGAGTACGGGGGACGCAGAGGTGCTCCAACATCTCCTTCGTCTCCTAGGTGCTTTGTTGAATTGGATGCTGTTTTCCCGTTCGGTTCTCCCACATAGACGAGTTCATGTTTGTTTGGACGCGCCAAACCAGAACATACCCGTGGACTTCTTTGCATTTGGAATTTTAGGTCGTCCGGACCGTTGGTGTGCTGTGTAGCAGGAAGAATGGAGACGAGGTCGAGGATTTATAGTGCCCGAGAGAGGGGAGAGAACTCCATACAGTATAGTAATTCGAATCTGGTTTGGGTAGGGACTGCGGGCGTGGCAACATATAGCATGGAAGGCTATAATTTTATTTTTCTCCGCAGTGTCTCATGCGCGAGTAAGGAAACAGCCAGAGACACCTAGCATGTAGCAGAATGTATAGTGTTTGGATGATTTTTATTTGCTAGGCCACTTGACGTTGGATAGTTGTATGATGGAAGGAGACGGGAAGGCGGCCATACGTCCTTTTGGCTAAGTTTTTTGTTGTTTGGATTAATAATGCGACACAGACGCAGCAACATATAAGTCCTAAGATAATAGTTTTCTCTCGGGATGGCGGAGGAGGAGGGAGGATGACTTGCAGCGTGGCGGCGCCGAAGCCATTTTATCCCTCCCCCACCAAAGTTCCAAGTGGCCTCCGTGAAAATTTTGCTTTTGAGGAGCCGCGCCAAGACCGCCAAGCTCGCTTAGCAATTACGCGCTTTTTTTGTGATTACCTTTTCACGCTCTTTTTGATTACTAAGCAGGGGGCTCTGCTTTTTTTGTCATATTATTTGAGATGAAAGCCTTTGTCGTTCTACCCCTAGGTAGTTAATTAATAACACACACACATAGTTTTCTCATCCTTTATAGAATTTTGTGCGCCAGTGCGAAGCAGCTTAAGACACCTAGCATGTAGATACGGTGTTTGGATTTTTATTTGCCAGGCGTCTGGACGTCGGGATGTTGGATGTTGGATGGAGACAGAGGAGGCGAACATGTGTCCTCTTGGCTGGGTTTTTTTTTAATTTTTTTAAGCACCATAGACGCGGCAACACATAAGTCCCAAGACAGTGGATTTTTCATCCTTTATAGTATCTTGTGTGCGATGGGGGAAGCAGCTAGAGAAACCCAACGTTCTCTGCACTTTATATGGTTTGATGTGAGGTGTTTGGAAGTTGGGCAGTTGATGTTGGACGGAGACAGGGGGAGGCGACCATGCGTCTAATTAATTCCTAGTTGAACTGGATAGGCGCCACACACGCGGCAACGCATGATACGAAACCCAAGTACTTTATACACCTTGGTATTTTATGCGCGAGTGGGAAAGCAGCGGAGAAACCCAATATTGTTTTAATTTTGAGATCTTTAACACGAGGTGTTTAGACGTTGAGCGGTTGGATGTTGGACCAAAACAGGGGAAGGCGACCATGTGTCGTGGAAGAAGTATTTTTTTAGATTGACCAAGACCCGGCATTAGGCGGCAATCCATTAGGTGAGAAAGGTGCAGATTTTGGTATACTGTGCAGGATCTCGTGCGCGAATGGGAGAACAGCCGGGGAAGCCAACATTCATCCTTTGGGCCTTGATTTTGGTTTTACTCTCTGAGACATCTGAAAGACAGATTTTGTATGATGTGAACCAAGAATAGGAGGAGAGCCATTTGTTAGGTTGTCAATACCTTTTTGTTGAATCAAACAAGGCCTGCAGTAGCAGTAAGGCATACTTTTCGGATATTCCGTATTCGGTATCACCCAGGATGTCTCGTGCGTAACAGTTGGGTAAACAGCCGGAGAATCCCAACATTGGCCTAGTGTATCCTCATTCTTTTTAACGTGTACCTTAGGGAGGACGTCCAAACAGCCAAAGTTTGACATTCAGCCCAAGGACAGGAGAGGACCCCATGAACTCCACTGAAATCCGTTTTGAGTTGAACGAGTCCCAGAATCGGCAAGACATGCGGTTCTGGAGTTGGATATTTAGTATCACCCAGAATGTCTCGCATGTAAGAGTTGGGGAGACAGCCCGAGAAGCCCGCATCCTTTTGTACTCTTCCTCATTATTTTTTTGTAATCAAGGCCCTGCAGAGTTACCCGACAGGGAGCGGGCCGACATATTGTCACATAGTACGCTTTTAGGAAGCTGACCGCAGGTCCATTTGGCGACTTCCATTCCTTTTAGGGATTTCGGAAAGATTGGAGGTGGGGTGTTGATGACGAGGAGGGAAAGGTTTTATATAGCGGCAGGCGTATGGTCTCTGCATGGATAGGTTCTGGGCACATTATGGGCTAGTCATGGTTATGAGATTAATTTTGAAGGATTGCGTAGAAGTAGGTGCTGGAGACGCACATAGACATGTACTCTGATCCTTGGTTCTGTCTGTAGGTATGTGTGGTTTCGGTATAGAGGCCCATTCCATGTGATCATACTCAGTCAATTTGGATCGCTGTGCAGAACGCTGATATGAAAGCAAGTGCTTAAACCGATGGCGAATACCCGGCATGATTATGCCGCCCAGCATGCTGGTAGAGGGCATGATTTTTATCTGCCTTCAAGTGCGCTTTTGATTTTTAAAGATTCAAGCTCGGGTCCATGATCTGAATTTCTGAGGTTTTGAGACTCCGACATTATATGGAGTCCCGTCACTTTTAATGGTATCATCGAAGAGAAGCCAGGTGTGGTGCGACGTAGTGGGATGGTGGCCGCGTTTATATAACTTAGGTATAACTTGCCAAAGTACTAAAGGGCACGCATGACAAGAATAACTTGCATTTTCGTTCTTATCCCACAGCAAACGCGTTTGGAACAGTAACAACACGCGCGCATGTATATACGGCCATGCTTGCGGTACTCTGGTACTTCCACAACATTAACACCAACGATCAGAGTTGGAACCAACACGCCCCATGCATACTTTCGCTGACGGTCTTTAGTAGAGAGTCTTCCTCATACCTCTTTAATACATCCACTTTAATTCTCAAAAGCACCGCTGTAGAAAATACTGCCTTAGTCGGACGAGCACCCAAAGGACATAATGCTTTCCAAAGCCCTTTTCAAAGTGTGCCACCTCAGCATATGGTTTGCGTAATTGAATTTTTGACGAAAACTGGTTTTTATGCAAGCGGTACGAGAGGCTAGAGAAATGTTGACTTTGCCGGAGGAGCACCCAAGGACATCGCTTTGTGTATCTCACTTTTGAAACGGGTCACTCCAACATGTATCCGTAGTGTCCTGATTCTTGATGGCGTCTTGCTGGATTCGCGAGACCGCCATGAAAGACTCGGTGTGCCTTAATCGGTGGAGCACCCAAGGACATCTTCGCGGTAGATAGGACTTTTGAAGCAGGCAACTCCAACATAGTACTGATCCAGCAATTTTTTGATGACGTCTGGTTTTAACGCTTGAAACCACCGCAAAAAGACTTCAATAGCGTTCTGCTTTTCGGACGAGCACCCAAGGACATCCTGACTGAGCAGATGTTTTTTTAAAGCGGGTCACTCCAACATGACTCACAACTGTTGTTGTTTTTAAGAACGTCCGGTTTTAACGCTTCACCACAGCAAAATACCTCAATAGACTTTTTCCTAGTGGAAGAAGCACACAGGACATACTGCATGTTACCTGTCGCTTTCAAAGCAGGACACCTCCATGTTCATCTTGCCCATCCGATTTTCGAAAATTCGACAGGTATGGCATCAACGAGTCTCCCAGCGCGACACTCCATAGCGGATAGTCATGCGGTTTTTTGACAGAAGGAAGCTCCATGCATCTTCAGTATGCTCTTTTAAATCAAACTTTGGCGTAACCGCAACCAGAGAGCAGAGCCACGCATCGCTTCGAGTTCTCAAGATTTTGCTGGCGGCACTGCTGTAGATGAAAGATAGTACAATTAACGCCTCTGTGCTCCATAAGGCCATTTTAATGTCGTTTTGGTGGTAGCACTCCTTCCCACATAGAACCATATTAGTCTGTTTTCGATACTGAGGAGCGAAGGAAATGGCATAGAGTGAGTTGGAGACGAAGGGCGGATCATGCCCTTGATATCGAACTAATTTGGGGCCAAGCGGAGTATCATGCTGAACGTTCACACAATACTCCTCCCATCAATCGTCTTCTTTCATGTTTTAGAAAGACAAGTCTCCATGAAGAATGGCAAAGTTGTTTTAGACTATATTTAGAGTATTGCGTAAAGTGTGGAGGGGGCAGAGAGTTGTAAAAGAGGGGCCTTTTGTACAACACGCACTGTCGTTTCCAAAGTTGCTATCCAGAATTTTGAATCCCCACTCGCAGCGACGCACATTTTGCGTATGTCTTTCAATTTCGATACGTCCACGAAGGGCAGCGCTCCAGATCCAGACATCGCATCGTCCCCATCTCTTTATCTTTGTCCGGGAAAAAAGCGCGGACACATGTGATTCTTTTCTCAGAACCTTTCAACTTCTTCATTGCGCGTGCGTAACATATGTAGAAGCCGGGTTACATGGACACGTACTGTTGCCTTTTGCTTTCCACATTCCAAGTCGCGTGCGTGTCATGTAAAACCCGCGGAACCGAAGCCATACGGTAAAGGCCAGGTCTTTTCTCAGCCAAGCGCCGAACTCCCATAATATTTCTGGGTCGTAACTTCGGAACGGACAGCCCATAGGTGCTTATCCTTGCTAATTGTGGTTGTGAGAAGGCGACACCGGAGCGCTCCACATAAGAGCCTTGTTTTGTCATTCTAGATCGCGGTCCAAGGGTCCATACATGATTGTCATGAGCATCTTTCGACCACGCGCCGCACTCCCATCATATCTCTGGGTTGGAACTTCGGGAACGAACAGCCCATGGGTCTTCTAAACACATTTTATCGTAAGTTTCTTAAAGCTTTGGATAAATTCTGAATGCCTTCTTTTGTGGTTATGAGAAGGCGACGCCGGAGCGCTCCACATAAGAGCCTTGTTTTGTCATTTCAGATCGCGGTCCAAGGGTCCATACATGATCATCATTGGCATCTTTGGACCACGCGCCGCACTCCCCCATGCAACTCTGTCATTTAGTTTTAAAACGAACAGCCCATGAGTTCGTTGAATGGTCATTTGTGGTTGTGAGAAGCCGACGCTGGAGCGGCTTGCATGACTGGATAGACTTGCCTCACATTTTATAAACGCGGTCCAAGGGTCCACACATTGCCTGTTTCCATTCCCGTTTTTCAAGTCCCAAATCCCACGCGCCGCACTCCCCCATCGTCAGCATACCAGTGCTTTTGAAACGAACAGCCCATATAGACGGATTGGAATTGCTTATAGTTGTGAGAAGCCGACGCCAGAGCAGTCCGCATGTCTCAACTGTTTTGCCTTTTATACCCGCGGTCCAAGGATCCACACATAATTTCTTTCTTAGTGGGTTTTTCAAGTCCCAGACCCCGCGTCCCCATTTTAGAACTGGATATGCCTTTTTTGACTCCCAAGGCCATCCTCACCATGACTTGCCATCTCGGCATTTTCGAGTGCAGAGTCCCATGATCCTGTGTTTTTTAGGGTTTTGTTTCCGGGAGAAAAGGTCCACATCAGTTTTGTTTAGTGCCGTTTTAGAGCGCGCCCGACAAACTCCATAGTTGTTTCATTGCGAAGTTTTAGAGAACTGCGCAGTGGTGGAAGTGTGGAGAAAGAGGTGGAGGGAGAGGAGGGGTATATATATGTGTGTGATGGTTGAGGGGAGATGGGATGGGTGGGCTGGGGTAGGGTAGGTGGGGTGCACGTGTTCTGTAGGTGGTGGTATTGAGAAATTTCGAGTCTTGTCTTTAGTTGGGCTCGTTCCTACTAACTCTTCAAACGAGGGTTTTGGTAACAAGAAGGGAAGATATCATGTTAAATTTCTGCTCACGGTTTTTGTACAAAGCCGAGTGGTCATCCCCTCGTGAATCCACGTTGAACCACAAGCGGGTTGATATCAACTCTGCACTAGCACTTACAAGGAGAGAGAGGACCAAGGATTCTTCTGTCATACCAAAATCTTCAATACTCACTCCTGCCCGGTACAATCTTATAGCAAGGTCCCTCCCTGCCAAACGCAAATCTCCCGCAATAACATCCGGTCTCTCCCGCGCCGCAAAATGCCCCCCCTTATCGTTGTCGCTCTCATAAACCACATGGCCCTATCCAAAAACGTCAGCTTCCCATTTCTCCAGAATCCAAACCGACAACAACAACAACAACAAGACACGCAAACCTACCCAACGTCCTCCCCAAAACCCTCGGCAAAACCGTAATCTCCTTCGGAAAATGCGCCAACCCCAAATGCACCCCCCGCCCTCAACAACCCACTCACTCGCCCTCTCTCTCCTCGGCACCCGCGCCGTCGCCTTATGACCCGCCTCATAATAAATCCTCACATGGGCATTCGGCGCCGCCGTACTAAACCAATACACACTCACCCACGTCAACACCTCGTCGTCAGTCCACGCATACCCATCCGTCCAATCACGCAGCTTCTCATAGATCCACGCCAACAGCGCGACAGGACTCGCCGCAAAGGCGAAGGACAGCGTATGCGGCTTGGTAGCCTGCAGCTGGCGGTATGCCTGCCCTTCCGTCTGGAACCACGTACTCCTCTCGCGGCCGAGTAGGGCGTGAGGGCGTGTTGGAGCGCGAGAGCGGGCTTCGAGATGAAGCGGGGAGCGTGGGCGCGGATCATGTTGATGTGGCTTGCTCGGGGTACAAGATGCCCATGACGCGCGTGACGTAGAAGCCCCAGTCGCCGCCTTTCGTCACATACATTTCGTAGCCTAGGTCGAGCATGAGGCGGTGGCATCTTTGTGCGTATTGCTCGAGCGCGAAACCAGGTTTGAGGATCTGTTGGCTGAAGCCGAAGTTGGGGAGGGAAGGGGCGATGATGTGGAAGGCTGGGGAGGCGGTGCCGCCTTTGAGGAGGGGGAGGACCTTGGTGACTTCGAGGAAGGAATCGGGCCCTGGGTGGTGTTAATTGAGGAACGACGGAAAGCATTTGATAGGGGAAGGTACACCCATGACAGAATAACAGAGGGATTGCGCCTCCGACGTCGCTCTTCTACCACAAGAAGTGCACGTCAATTGTCGCCGAAGCCGTCGACTTGGACTTTTTTCCCAGTAGTTTGGCAGGGCGTTCAGCTCGGCTTCTACTTTGCGCCAGTCGAAGCCGGTGCGCCAATGCTCGGCCAATCTCTTCACGTCTGACAACGGCGCGCCATATCGCCATTGGTCATCACTTTCGAGCTCATCGGGGTAGTCTGCGTCTTCCAGCTTGCGTTTCAATTTCTCGATGCTGGCATCAGGGACGTGTATCGTGTACGGCGCTTGCGATGACATTGTGAAGATCGACCAAGTCGAAAGCGGCCAGGAGGAAGCTGAGATGAATTTATTAAAAAGTTGGTGTGGTCGAAGACGATATCCAGCACTAGACTAGAAGTCTGACTACCATGTGTTACCCTAGGATGGGCAATACGAAGGCTAAACGTACTCAAACTTTTGCCCTGCGGCTGTATTGGAGGCCCTCTCTTATGCAAGTCGGATTTCAAAACAAGGCACGTATGCGCATCCAACCGTTTAGCAAGTTGACATCATCGCGCCATCGCACTACCTCGCGTCACAGTGCAGTGTGGGTGGTTGCATGTATCGAGGCCGTTACTAAAGCTAAGCCGTCCGATAGCGCCCTAACTCAATTTAGAACCAACATGCTTCCAAAACAAGCAAGCTGAACGACGATCACTCAACGTTTGAAGCTCCTCATAGCATCACCTACAAGCCACGCGAAACAGCAGTTGAATTATTTCAAAGTTTGATTCCATGCCGCATGACAGCGACACACCTCGCAAAGTGCAATAATACATCAGACGGTCGTCGACAAAAAAATATCCAGTAAGAGTGTCGCCTACCCTACAAATGTATAACCAGTGGCCAAGCGGCTCAAAACGCCACGACCCATGTCATGCCATCACACGTCGAATTCGCGTTTGCCAAAACGTAACTTCGCTAAGCCAACCATGCAAAGATTCCAAGCTCTCTCAAACGCCCATCCGCGGGGTATACTTCGTCGTAGTGCAACACACCGCTTCCGATTCGTTAATCTTCCAGGAGTAACCTCAAATATAACGGATTCTCCCGTATCTATTGGGAGCTTCCAAATTCGTAGCCGTTGCCATTGGACGACGCAACTTGTGAACGGACTGGTGCCGGCGACGATTTCTTTGTAGGCGGACTTAGGATTTGTGGAGCCACGATTGGTGATAGTGACTTGATAGGCGGGAAGATTGGCTTCTCGGACATCTCATGACTGGAAGCAGGTCGTGCACCGTCGTGTTTTGAAGGTGCAGGAATAGGATCGGGCAGCATTTGAGCTGGCATTTGGCTTGGCGAGGGCGCGATTCTCATCGGAGCTGGAGCCGCCGCTGGTGAGGACATGTGTTGGAAGGGCGGTGGTGGGGAGCTATGCTTGGTAGGCGACAATGCCAGCTCCTGCGCAGCCCTCGGAGGGAACGAGGAGTGAGGACTATTGGTGAAGTTGTAGGCATTCGGAACACCATTCGACGGACGTGGTGACGAATGTTTAACAGGAGACTGGAAGGAAGAAGCAGGACCGGCAGCAGAGTTGGGACGACTGAAGCTGCTGTAGGTCGGATTGAAATTCGACTGGAAGGGATTCGAGCTGTTGAACGAGCCACCATTCTGTCGAGAGAATGACATGCTGTTATCATAAGAGCTAGCCACGGGATTCTGGTACCGAGGTGGTGACGAATTTGGGAAACCGTTACTAGTGTTCACGCCGTCATATGTACCCCGGTGATGAGAACGAGTCGGCGAACTGCTACCGGCAAGAGCATGTGGTGTGCCATACGCCGCCTCTGATCGCTGGATACCGGGAGGGCCGAGAGCCTGTCCCTGCGGAGAGAGGCTTGGTCCATCCATCAAGGAGAGACTGGGCTGAATCGGCCGTGGCGGAGACTGGAAAGTTTGGTGAGCTGGTATCTCGACAGCTTTGAGCGGCTGGGCAGGTCCTGTTGAGGCGATGTCATTAGCATGTGATGCCTGGTGCGAACTGGGTGAAGCTGATGTTAGTCTGAGTTTCAAAGCAAGCTTAGGTTCTTTTGCGGCTTGCCCTTTTCGTTTGCAGGAAGCGCACAAGAACTTAAAGTCATCCGCCTCTGCCCGCTTGGCAGATATGTGGTGGCAGGCTGAATGCTGCCATACGCCACAGCCATCTTGTTCGTCGCATTGAATCGCTGGTTTACCGTCATCCTGTAGCTCGTTAGCGGAGCCAGAAGACAATACGTCGTTGAACATACGATGCGCTCTCCGTTTAGGCCGCACTTTTCACAATCGAAAAGCCAGTATTCCTTTTCTTTGAATTCTTTCAAATCTTGCTGAGCCTTTTTCATCTGCGCCTTGAGATGGCGCTCTGATAGTCTCGCCTCTTCGGAAGCCAGCTTGTTCTCATCTTCCTGTAATTTGCGAAGATTCTCCTCTTGTAAAATCTTTTGGGCTTCGCGCTCGCGGATGCGCTGCTCGCGGGTTTGCCTGCGAGACTCGTGTGCCTATATAACGTTAGCAAGTACGACAATGCAGGGCTCATTTGCGCTTACCTCTTCCATCTTGCGCTGCTTGCTTTGCTCGGACTTTGCCATAGCCAGTTCCGCCTGTCTCCTTCGCTCAGCCTCCTCGACCTGTTCGATCTCTTTTTGCTTCTCCATCTTTGCAGATATTCTTGACGATCGTTTTGCGGTAGCAAGCTTCTGGAGCGTTTCGAGTTCTTTCATCTTGCGGGCTTCCTTCCGTGCCTGAGCCGCTGCGACTACGGCAAGCTCTGGGATAATTTCCTCTTCTATTCTCTTATACAAATTCTTCTCGTTCTGGTCGCGGCTCTTTCGGATGCTGCCCATGTACTCTTGATAGTCCTCCAATGTGATGCATACGCACTCCCACTTCATTCCACCCAACCCGTCGTCAATGGGCTCTCCGACGGTTGCGATCTCAGTCGTCTCCTCATCTTCCTCGGCCTCTTCTGGTTCGGGTGTGGATGGTTTCCTTCGCTTGGAACTCCGCGCCGATCTCGATTTGCGAGCTTTTGCTTTCGACTTAGCCTTTGCGGGAGGCAGGGGCGGAGGCGGATTTGTCTGCCGATATAGGCGGGTATCATCTAAAACGAAAAGGGTACGATCCTGTGCATCCCATCCGAATGGCTCGATGCGCTGGCGGGGTGCGTCAGCCATGTACAGTTGCACCGGGGACCAGGTAGCTTACCCAGTCTAATTGCTCCGTCTCGGTAGGGTTGAGCCGCTCCCTGATGGTGTTCGGGTTGTTGAGGGTCCAGACCGACAGCTGTTGGAGCACTCGAATCTTGGTGAAGACATCAAAGTCGTCAAATTTGTTGGGCGTCTCTTCAATGCCAAAGGGGTTGCGGTCGGGCGCTTTCGCGACGAACTGGCGCCGAGCGTACTCGTCGAAGATTTCCGATCTGTGTACTCGTCAGTAGTGACGGGGAAGCGCAGGCGAGGATGAACGTACGTCAGGCCTTTGTGCGATGAAACGTGCTTGAGAAGGGCGAGGCCGATGGCGGCCAGCATTGCTGAAGGCTGTGGCATGAGACACTCTGTCTCTAGTTCCTGGGTGGTTGTCAGCAGCCTGGCCCGCGAGGATTGTGTCCTAGGCACAGCCAGCGCTCCGGGCGCAAACGCGTACCTCGATGCCAAAGTCGTCGTCGATCTTGAGCGGCCCTTTGAACAGGAAGACGTATTGTGCCAGATTGGCAAACTGCCACATGTTGCGCAGCTTGTGCAGCGTGCTCGGCTCCTCGACGGGCGCCTCGGCCTCCATTTCGTCTCGAGCGCGCTTTCTGGCAACCATGGTGACGATGCGTGCCGGCGGCGACGCGTAACCGAGGGCGTGCGATTCAGCCGGCACGAGTTCGAGGGGGTATCGTATGCTGAGATACGGCGAGCGGCGCGTACGACATGGAAATATTTCGAGCGTACGGCGTTGGCGGCGACGTGGTTGTGGGGAGAGTGCTGCGAGGAGCGGCCACGGCCAGAATCATTTGGGTGACGGGGGGCGCTAGTGTTTGCACGGACCACGCCCGCAAGCAAACCACGATGCATGGATGCACCGTCGCGGGGGGTGTTGCGGTTGCAGGGCTTCTATGAGCTTGTTGCTCGCCATGTGCTTGTTCTTCTTCAGAGTAAAATAATTGATATTCTCCAGAGCAAAATAATTGATATTCTTCGGAGCAAAATAATTGATATTCTTCGGAGCAAAATAATTGCTCTTGCGTCCCCGCGCGCTTCACCGCACTCGCAGCGACGCTGACGATGCATGCGTCGTCCGTGGCCCTTCCATGACCGTGAGCGTGCTTTTTCCATGCCGACTCTACCACGCATCTGTGCATTTCCAGGTTGCGCACGTCGCACGGCCACGGGTGGTTCGGCGAGCGCAGGCCTAAAAATACCTTCACGCGGTGCAAAGGCGCGGCGTGGACGGTTTAGGGCTGGGGACGCTGCCTGGCCCGGCTTGGCTTGTGGCTGAACGGCTGGGATTTGCATTTGGCGACGCGCTGCGGCGCTCAGGGCGTGCCGTTCGTTGCCTCGACGGCCCGCCTCTGACAGCATCTCTCACCTTTTCCTACCACCACACAACCCTTTCCGCGCCGGCCGCCTTCCGACCGTCGTCTCTCCGTCTCTCCGTCTCTCCTGCACCGCCGTTCCGCTCGCTACGACGCCTACGCTCGCTACGACGCCTACGCTCCCTATCCACTGCTGCCCCATCCATCCCTCCATGCTGCAAGCTCGCACCGCATGAGCCGACCCCGTGCGACTCGATGTAGATTGCGCACCGCACGCTCCGATGCCCTCCCCCGACGAGCAACACCGCAGAAGCCAGAGCCAGCAGGCGATACCCTTGAGAGACCTCCAGCGCCCGCCCGACGAGCACCATGAAGCCGCTCAGGGAGGGGCGCCGCAGCACCGCCGCACCCTGAGCGATCGCGGCCGCCAGCTGCTACGGCACTCGGGCTCGTTCGCCACGGGCCAGCCCTGGAGCTCGCAGTATGCGCCCATTGCAGAGACGTCGCCCAGCCCCACACGCACACGCGCCCGTCCGCACGTCGACACCTCCGCTGGCGCATCTCGACACCAACGTGTCGAATCCGACTACTTCTCGCCCGTCGACATCGGCGCCTTCCAGGCCGCCATTGGCTTCTCCGGTGCCGGCTTCCAGGGCGAGACTTCGCCGCCGCTGCCCACGCCCACACCCTCTGGGCACGCCCGTGATCCCTACCGCAGCGTGAGCACATCCGAGGACAACGCCTTCTTCACCCCGTCAGCGTACGATGACCACGACACGGCCAGATTGACCGACCAACACAACCTACAGCCTATAAGCGGCGCCCCAGCCTCCTTTCTCGACCAGCCGCACGACCGCTCCAGCTTCCAAAGCGTGCGATTCCTCACACCAGATGGATCCTCCACGGGACCCCGGTTGGGCGATGATCTTGGCCAGCTTGAGACCGCGGCAGGTGGCCTCCGGACGTCCACGGGACGGAAGCGGTCACTCTCTCCAGGTAGCACCTCTCCTCTGCATCGGGCAGGCACCATGATGCGGAACATGTCACAGCGCGTCGTCAACATCAGCAACGAACCTGAAGTCGCGGAGCGGACTATGCGCAGAAAATCATCCTTGGGCCAGGCCCGCCTCCAGGGGCCGCCCTCGTTCCCTGCGTTGCCCGCATACCTCCACGACGGACCCTCGTCTCCTCTTGCCTCTCCACTCGAGAAGCCGCCATCGCCAATCGAACCTACGAAAAGTGCACAGTGGCAGCAGCCCTCAAATCCTTTTCGTGGACGATCGCTAGGCATCTTTGGGCCTGACAACAAGCTACGGCTGAAGCTCAGTGACCTTTTGATACACCCCGTTACCGAACCGCTACTCCTCATCTTGATTATCGTGCAAACTGTGCTTCTTGCTGTGGATGCGGCCGACAGTGTTGATGACGACCCAAGACCAGAGAAGTGGGGTTCTAATATTGACTTTGCCCTGCTTGGTCTGTTCGTCGTTTATACCGTGGAAGTTATCATCAGGGTCATTGTATCGGGCTTCATCATCAACGCTGCCGAGTACAGTACCATCAACAGACAGGCCGGCATCAGAAAGGCCGTCGTGGGCAACTTTGACAAGCTATTTGGTCCCCAGCGACAACTGTCCGTCAAGCGTGCAGACACGGGTATTGAGCACAACCCGTCTGTATTCCGAACTTTCACAACTGGGCCCATCAACCCCACTGTAGGCCCCGGAAACTCAAGAGACCAACAACGGGCTCGCCTCGCGCATCGTGCCTACCTTCGCCACTCTTTCAACAGAACCGACTTTGTTGCCGTCGTCTCGTTCTGGATCTCGTTTGCTCTTGGTCTCACTGGCATGGAGCACGCCAAGCACATGTATATCTTCAAGATGCTGAGTTGCTTGCGCATCATACGCCTTCTGAACTTGACTAGCGGTACATCCGTCATTTTGCGGAGTTTGAAAAAAGCTGCTCCTTTACTGGTCAACGTAGCTTTTTTGATCAGCTTTTTCTGGCTCTTGTTCGGAATTGTCGGAGTACAGAGCTTCAAGTCGAGTTTTAGGAGACACTGTGTTTGGATCGATCCCGAGGGTCAGGCGAACTTCACGAATACGGAGCAGTTTTGTGGTGGTCATCTCAGGAACGCTGATGGCATTTTCCCGGAACCTTACATCCCAGCTCCCGGTATGCCTGACGCTCCCCCTAAAGGATTCTTGTGTCCTAAAGGGTCGCTGTGTATCGAAGGCGAAAATCCTGCTGGCGGTACGCAAAGCTTTGACAACATTCTGCAGTCCGTCCAGTTGGTATTCGTCATCATGTCATCTAACACGTACACTGATCTGCTTTACACAATCGCAGATAGCGACTACCTCATAGGCGCCCTGTTCTTCGCTGGCGCGACCCTTATTCTGAGTTTCTGGCTTATCTCTTTGCTTATAGCAGTCATTACGTCGTCGTTCCAAATCATTAGAGAAGAGAGCAAGGCAAGCGCATTCACTGGCGAACACATTGAAGAGGAAGAGACTGATAACCTTCCAAAACAACGCGTGAGCAACCTTAAACGGTTGTACGAGAGGACTCAATGGGTCTGGGTTCTGATCATCGCCTATGGTGTCATATGCCAAGCAGCGAAGGAGGCGGATATGAGCGATTCACGGGCCAAGTTCATCGACGCGTCCGAGATCGCGGTTACTTTGTTGTTACTTGCTGAGATTCTGATCCGGTTCACCATCGACTGGAGGCACTTCTTCAAAAACAAGCGAAACGTCACCGATTTGCTCATTGCGGTCATCACGACGATAATACAGATCCCAGCAATCAAACAGTCTCATGGTGGACGTGCGTATGCCTGGCTCTCCATCTTTCAGATCATCCGAATATACCGAGTCGTTCTAGCTGTTCCAATGACACGAGATCTCATTGTAGGTCGAATATCTGAAACTATCCATGTGCACTTGCTAACTGCCTCAGATGATCGTGTTTGGGAACATGGGTGGTCTTCTCAACTTGATCCTCTTCGTGTTTCTGCTTACCTTCCTTGCTTCTATATTCGCGACTCAGCTCTTTCGAGGAGAGATATCGACCGAAGATGATGGCGAAATGCGCGTGGTATCCTTCTTTACCATCTATAACTCTTTCATCGGCATGTATCAAATACTCTCCAGCGAGGACTGGACAGGAATCATGTACAGCGCGACAGAGGCCATGGAACCGTGGCATACCGCTTGGATCGCGGCCTCGTTCTGTATTCTCTGGTTTATCTTTGCAAATTGTAAGCCGTTTACTAGCTATACACGACCTCGCACTAACAAGCTTCACAGTCATTGTCCTGAATATGTTTATTGCAGTTATCCAGGAGAATTTTGATGTATCGGAAGATGAGAAGCGTCTGCAGCAGGTCAAAGCCTTCCTTCAAAAAAAGGAACAAGGGCTCAACTCATCCGACGGGTAAGTTATTTGGAACATTGCGTAATACAAGCTCATTCTTTTAGGAACTTGTCGCTGTCCTCCATATTCAAACTAGGCCAAGCAACACGCAAAGACCCATTGGACTACGGTTCCGCTGCCGCCGAGATGCTGCTCAAAGACGCTGTAGTTCGAGATTTCCTCGACGAGCCGAACGTAGATCCGCATGAGGAGGAACCACAGCCTGGTATCCGGTCCGCGCCGACTATTGTGGGATCGGGTCTTGTCTCGACTTTCTGGCAGCGATTCAGGCGGCGTATTAGCAACCGCGAGCCCAATCCATTCTATGCTCCGCTTGATTTTGGACGCGCGTACGAGGATCTCGACCCCAGAACAATGGCCAAAGAGGTGGTCGACGCCACAGAGAAGCGCAAAAAGGCACAACGAGACTATCTCCGGAAGCATCCGAGCTACAATGTGTCGCTCTTCATTTTCAAACCGTACAGCCCTCTTCGCAAGCTCTGCCAAAGGATTGTAGGACCAGGTCGTGGCAAAGATCGTATAGAAGGTGTTGCGCCCTCTGTGCCTATATGGTATGCTTTTTCGGCTTTCATATATGCCGCAATCATTGCAATGGTCCTGTTGGCTTGCGTAACAACACCACTGTACCAGCGGGAATACTTCATGACCCACCAATTTAGCGTTCGAAATTGGTTCGTTTGGACAGACCTGGGCTTCGCTCTGTTGTTCACGGTTGAGGCATTGATCAAGGTTATCGCAGATGGTTTTCTTTTCACACCCAACGCATACTTCCGGGGCTCTTGGGGTTTTATTGACGGCGTGGTGTTGATCACGCTCTGGATCAATGTCAGCACTTCGTTGCTCAACCAAGGCCAGATCACCCGTACAGTCGGGGCGTTCAAAGCACTGCGTGCCCTGCGGCTCCTCAATATCAGTGATAGCGCCCGGGATCATTTCCACTCCCTTATAGTCCGTGGATGGTGGAAGTTAATTTCGGTATGCTACCGGAACCTATCTGTCTAGACTAAAACTAACTATTGTAGGCTGCTTTTGTCTCTTTGAGCCTGCTCATTCCGTTCGCCATCTACGGGTTGAATCTCTTCATGGGACGTATGCAATCGTGCAATGATGACGACTCTGGAATCTTCGACCTGAATGACTGCGTCAATGAATACGCCAGCGAACCCTTTGATTGGGAAGTACTCGCCCCTCGCCGAGCTTCAAACGATTATTATAATTTCGATGATTTTGGCAACTCATTGTTCATCCTCTTTCAGATCGTATCTCAAGAAGGATGGATCGATGTCATGTGGGCGGCGGAAAGCATCACTGGCGTTTTCACCCAACCAGCTCCATTGGCTTCCAAAGGCAACGCTCTCTTTTTCGTCGTTTTCAACTTACTCGGTGCCGTCTTCGTGTTGACTCTTTTCGTCTCCGTCTTCATGCGGAACTACACCGAACAGACTGGCGTTGCGTTCCTCACTACAGATCAGCGCTCCTGGCTTGAACTTCGGAAACTCCTCCGTCAAGTATCACCTTCGAAGCGGCCGTCTTCAACGAAGCACAGGGAAACTTGGGAAGAATGGTGTTATCGACGTGCTGTCACAAAGAACGGCGTCTGGCAACGATTCATAACAGCGCTGTTGCTCTGCCACCTCCTCCTCCTTTGCTTGGAGTGGTACCCTGGCTACAATTGGTGGGATCGAGTCCGCGACTACATATTCCTCCTCTTTACGATCGTATTCATCGCCAACGTCGTTATTCGAATCATTGGCCTCTCGTGGTACAGGTTCCGGAAAAGCTCCTGGGATGTGTTCTCGATCTTCGCAGTGTCTGGTACATTCGTCACCGGAATCCTTCAGCTAATCAACTCAAACGAAAGAGTCTTCACTCAACTCCATAAGCTGGGTCTAGTGTCCATTGCTCTACTTCTCATACCCAGGAACAACCAACTCGATCAGCTTTTCAAGACGGCTGCGGCCAGTTTAGCAGCCATCGCGAACCTGCTCGCTACATGGTTTGTGCTCTTCCTTGTGTATGCTATTGCACTCACACAAAGCTTTGGTCTCACACGTTTCGGTGAAAACGAGACCGGAAATATCAATTTTCGAAGCGTGCCCAAAGCCCTTATTCTTCTATTCCGAACAAGCACGGGCGAGGGTTGGAACGAGATCATGGAAGACTTCGCCTCGATCCAACTTCCTTATTGCACCGAAGGAGATCGCTACTTTGAAAGTGACTGCGGTAGTGAAGAATGGGCTCGGGTTCTGTTCGTCACCTGGAACATCTTGAGCATGTACATTTTTGTCAATCTTTTCGTGTCTCTGATATACGAGAGTTTCAGCTACGTATATCAGCGCAGCAGCGGGCTCTCAGTCATCAGCCGGGAAGAAATTCGTCGATTCAAGCAGGCATGGGCTGAATTCGACCCCGAAGGCACAGGCTTCATTTCCAGAGAGGTCTTCCCCCGATTACTCGGAGTAAGTGCTGTGCTAATTATGGTATGAATGCTATTAACAAAGCGTAGGAACTCTCTGGCATCTTCGAAATGAGAATTTACGACGGCGACTTCACCGTGGGCAGGCTCATTGAAGAGTGCAGTTTAACCACTGGAAAGGCATCGGGGCTTCCTGTGCAGACACAGAGAGAGACTCCTGAGATCGACATCAACAAACTCAATCGGCGCCTGAATGAACTTCCTATTGACGAAATCCGGCGTAGGCGATCGCGCATGAACACCTTCTACGAGGAGGTGCTGGTATCTAGTGATCCAGACCGTGGCATTCACTTTACCACGCTACTTATGATCTTGGCTCATCACAAGGTTATTAATGATAACAAGAGCCTGAGGTAAGCACTATGAAGTTGGCCTGCGCATATATGGCTAACACATGATTCCAGATTAGAAGAATTCCTCCGGCGCCGAGCCCGCTTACAGCGTGTCGAAGAAGCAGTGCGGCGCAACGTCGTTATCGGCTTCTTTGATACGCTGTACTGGTCGCGACGGTTCCGACGTGCGATAGAGCAAAAGAAGGAAGGCCGTATGACTGCCGTACCGCAATTCACCGTACCCGAGATCTTCATCGACGACGAAGACATCACCGATGCACAGCGAGGACAACATTCTGCCACTGGTAGTCCGATGTTCTCACCGGTGCAACCGAACATGGACACGGCAGGCTGGCGTGCCTCAGGCAGCGATGCACGTGCCCCATCACCGCCAGCCGACATGACCTTACGAAGTCGAGCCAACTCGATACAAATCACACCGTTAGGATCACCTACAAGAGCTTCTCCGCTCTCGCCCACGCGCTCATCACCGCAAATGTCACCTTTCTCGCCACCACCTGATGGCGAGTGGCAATTCGCATCGGCTCTCAGTCGACCTCCCAGTCCGCTCCAGGCCGAGCCTAATGCGGCAGGGAATCGCAGCAGGCAAAACAGTGCCGTTAGTGCAGCCGATGTTTTAGAGGTGCTCGACAACTCGGCATGGGGCGAGAGCATTCGGAGGAGTTTCACACAGCGACGGTCGGGCCCGCGATGAGCCGTCTTTGCCACAACATTCACAAGTTTTTTTACTGAGCGTCTCAAAGATGCCACCTTTCTGTGGTGCTTTTGCGGACGATCTACGATATGACGAAAGAGGGGTCATGCTGCAGCCTGCAGGTCGCAGAAAGTTTGGCCCGTGTCGGCCTCAGAATAGGCCGCATACAGATCCGGTCGCATTGATGTTTGAGAGTCCACTTTGGGATGGTGCAACAGCACGGAACGCGGCAGAGAGACACATTGGTGGGCGCTGCGATGGAACGATCGGAATGTATATCCCTTTGCTTTGTTCAATTATTCAACGCATACACATGCGTCAACGGTGCTGGAGTCATAATGGATAGACGGGTTTGAGCTGCTCTAGAGAAAAGCAATGCGGGGGGAGGTAATTGGCCGGGGCGGACTTGACGTGTACACGTTATCTTTTCAAAGGCTGCATAGCGATGGGCTGGTGGGCGGCATGATTGGAGAAACTTGACTCCTTTTTTTTTAACACTCAAATTCTCCCGTGTATGATCAGGCGTTGTTTCTTTGGCATCAATAATGGCGATTTTGTTTTGTCTGCGCGGTTCACCCGCGTGTACGGAGGTCTGGAGCGGATCGCGTGTCTTTTGGCAAATGGTGAAACTCGGCTGCGTATCTGGTGGGGTTTCTCAGACACGGCCGATGCACGGGCCTCGCACGTCAAGACTGGCCTCGCGTCGGACGTGAGACGGCTCGCTCGGCTGTCAGACACAGGGAGCGACTCAGGTGTTCGGCTGACGGGCTTCATACAGTCGACTGGTCGGAGTGTGGTCGCGCTAGAGAGTAAGGTGGCAGCACGGAGGGTGTATCCCTTTGCTTCATCAGCCAGACAGCCGTCGTGGTATGCTAAATTCGGTTGCATGTGGGAGACGGGAAGAGGGATTGGGCGTGACATTAGTTGTGATTAGTCTAGCAAGGCATCCTCGCTGTCCGTGGATTATGCAGCGTTGTCCGACGTTGCCGTCCTCTCTTATCAGCCTCTGTTTGTCAGCCTCTGTTGGAACGGAGAGGATGATTAATGCTCTACAGCGAGGACACGAACGAGCGCAAATCCGTGGCCGCATTGGGACAGGCATCCTTCCGGGCGATCAAACAGGGCGCGGTAAGGAAGCAGGTTCGTCCAGCATGGCAGGGATTCCCGCGTCGCCGGTTTCGTGTCGTGGTGTGACCATGCGCTAGCCCGGACTACCCTACACTGCACGGCGTTTTACGTTCACGGGGACCCTGACCCCAAGCCACGGAAAGGAGCCCTTAAACAAAGCTTTCCGCTCCCGCCTGAAGCTGTGAAAGTGTCATCTCGCAAGATCGAAGTTGATTTCTTTGTCGAACTCTGTCGGCTCCACCCACCTTCGTTTCTTGGACTGCCACTCTTCCTTACCACTTCACTCACTACTACCTACTCGCTCTTGACGACACTGGACTACCTTACCTGCCTTACTTCTGGGAAGTTTGGGACGCAAGGATCGTGTAACGGTACATCGGTATACCTACCCTTCGGACTCGACATTCCTTCCAAATACCGGGACAGCTGGATCTGTTGAACGCCCACATTCGCTGCTCCAAACACACGGCCACCACCACCAACCTACAAACCACACCGCAATTGCTCGTAGCACAGCAATTGTCCTCTATACAAACAACATCCAACCCGCCGTAATACACCCACCTATCTCGCAACCACCACCTCCCACCACCAAAAACAAAATGGCCACCACCCGCCCCAACCGCTTCGCCTTCCCCACCACCAGCGGCTCCCTCCGCCGCCTCCGCACCGCCTTCTCCCCGACCCACTCCTCCCGCAGCATCTCCCCCCACTCCTCCTCGTCCACAACCACCACCTCCCCGTTGACGCGCACCTCGTCGCCCGACAGCCACCACAGCTCCACCTCCATCACCAGCATCCGCAACATGCTCATGCTGCGTCGCAGGCCGTCGGTCCTGGACCTCGAGAGGGAAGAGGAAAAGCATCTTTTTGAACACGAGTTGGAGATGTTGGAGCCGAGGCCGAGTTTGGGCGGGGGTGTCGAGGTGGGGATTTTTGAGGTGTTGGAGGGGAGGTGCTAGATGGGGGGCTGTGGGGTTTCTGACTGGACTGGACTGGACTGGACGAGGGGAAATGATGTTTATGTGGCGTTTTTTTTTTTTTGCTTTTGGTTCTGGTTTTGCTTTAAGGTTAGGTTTGGGTTGGAATTGGGGGCTTGGGATGCTGAGCTGAAAGCGTAATCGGTTGGCATTGATGGCTCAGCGTCTCTGGTGGCGTTTTTTTCTTTCCTTTTCCTTGATGGTTATCGCATTACGATGTAAAGAGTTTGTTATTTTTCTTTCAGCAGCTCGCTCGGTGGGTCAATGTCGTCGAGCTGCGCGCAGTTTCCCCTGCGCAGGTAGCTTGTCGGTTGAGCGGGCTGTTTGTTGTTGTTTTCTGGGCATGAGGATGAGGATGGAAGGGAGGGTGCTCGATCAAGTCAACCCTACATATATACCCAGATTGGATAAGATAGGGTTGGTTTGGCTTGGTCTCTACATATTCGCAATTTGGGGTCGTAGGAATATAATCTGAGTATCGCGTATAACTTGCAATACCTATCAATTCCACCATGTCTTCCACTTCACGCTGTGCAAAGGACGGCGTGACACGTCTCCTTGCAAGGTTGCCAGGTGTCCAGCTAAGCCCCTCCCTGCCACGTACACTGTACTGTGGTATCCGGCCGAAGTAGTGTAGGTGGGTCGCGCACAGCAGGGGTGCGCATCCTATGTAATTAAATGCAACCTTTCTGTTTCTGTCTAATATTATATACAAATTTCAGTACTTTGTATAACCGCCTTTGGCATCAATTACAGCCTGGTATCGAGCTGGCATGCTATTAATGAGCTCCCTTAACTGTTCTACAGTAATTGACTCCTAGGCTTCCTGTACTATCCTACGCAGTTAGTTGATTATATATTGGCTGCCTCCCACCTTCTTAATTAGGGTAATTCACCTCTATATAGTCCTTTATCTTATTCCACACAGCTTTAATAGGGTTAAGATCTGGGGAGAATGCTAGCTAGAAGATAGGATAAATCCCTCTTTGAGAAAGCTCCTCTATTGTGTACGCAGCTGAGTGCCCTAGTGCCCCATCTTGCATAAAGCTTAGGTGAGGATTTAGACGTAACCAGCCATCAATAAGTGGTACAATCCGCTCACAGTAGCTCTCCTTATTAATTAACTTCCACTCCTTCTCCCAGAACAGATGAGGACCTTTAGACATGCCAGAGAAGCAGCCCCAGAACATCCACCCACGCTTTCTGCGGATCTTCTCTACTAGGCAGGTATCCTCTAGCTCCTCTCCTGGTCGCCTTATTACCCATACTTTTCTGTGACGTCCACCGTGATCCATGTTTCATCGCTCCATAGGATCCTCCACCATTGCCAGGGTTCCCAGTTGATATGAGCCTCTGCCCACGCAAGGCGTATCTGCCGATTTTGCTCAGTAAGAGGAGGCTTAGCACGGGCTACACAGCGTCTGTACCCTCTCCTTCGTAGAGCACTCCTAATTGTATATTCGCCAACTCCCCAGTGCTCAAAAGGTCCCTTAGCAAGCTGGAGATAGCTTAGCTGCCTATTACTACGCGAGGATCGTATATATGCCTCAAGTTGATCAACTTGGGCATCCGTAAGGCGAGGTAGGCGACCGGAGCGCTTCTTAGGCGTGACGCGATCCTTAGTAACTGCGTAGCCAACTTGTCTCTCTGTACATTGAAGCTGGTTGGCGATAAAGTCGTAGGTATGGCCTGCTCGACGTAGGGGCGCGTGCCTCCTCTACAGCCTCATCGCGGGTAAGGTATCGATGGCGAGGTGTAGAAGGTGGTTCGGACATTATGCGGGTGACGTGGGGATGAAGAAGCGCGACAAAGAAACACGTATCTCTATACAAATTGGGTGACGCTAAATGTGGATTTGTCAGAAAGTCGTATTTAATTACATAGGATGCGCACCCCTGCTGTGCGCGACCCACCTACACTACTTCGGCCGGATACCACAGTACACACTTCCGAAGGTCCCGCCCGGCCCACCCACATCCAGCATGCACGAACCATATTCGCGTCCAGGTTATGCGCTGCGCATGAATTCTCCGATCCAGCACCCCCCTTCATCTCCATAATCTTCAGCTCAGCAACACCTCATGTGACCATGCAAATAATTAGCTATCTTGCGGAATCTCACGTCCTCCTCGGACTACCTACAGTATGTACGCGCAGCGTGACATACTTACCACGCTTTACGCAAGAAAGAAACCAACGAGGCGCGCATGTCTCGATCCGGAAATGAAATGAGAACCTAACTCTGACTAAGACACGCACGGGCCGTGCCCAGGTGACCACGCACCCTCGTGACCGAGCACGGCACGTGCGCGCATTAATAAACTACCGGTACCTATGCACTGTACCTAGAACACGTTCATTTCCGATGCGGAAAAATCTGCTCTAGCGTCCCTTGCTCATGTAATTGTTCCGAGTCCATGGTCTTTGCGTTCCGCCGCCGTGGTTTGATCAGCGCGCGCGAAGGGAGGACGGTAGCGGTGGCGTCTGGTCGCTGTTTGGGTTTGAATGGTGAATCGCTCACCCATACACAAGAACAACATTAAATGTGTGAGCGAATGAGTGTTCGGAATAGCTGGCATGTTGATCAGCTACGAACCTCTGAACAGATGTTTCGCACATGCAAGCCTGTACAAAGCCCCGTGGGTTTACAAGGTATCTGCCCAATAATCCCCCGTCCAACCGAAGAGATCCAGACTTGTCATGTCGTTGTTAAACGGGTCGCCCAAGTCGCCATGGAATTCGTTGAAGGAAGCAAGATCGGACCAATCAGTCTGCCTTTGCGAGTCGAGATGACTACTCGCGAAAGCAGTGACTGGATCCGAAAGAGCAGCCGAGAATGTCGCATTGAACACTGCGGAGGATGGTGGCGGAGAGTGCGCTTGATCGAGATCATCTCGTATGGTCAGATCGGCGCTGTCGTCTTCTATCTCCATCTGTCCGACGAGGCTGTGCCTTGAAAATAAATGACTGACTGCCGGCGGAACGTGCCGTCTTTGTAAACCTCTCATGCGAGAAGTACTTCTTGTAGGCGAGGCTTCGGTCGACCTCCCTTGTCGAATTAACTTCTTGAAGTCTCGCTCCTGTGCACCTGTTAGCGACTAAACGTCGATAGATACGAAGTTGAGACTTCATACAACTCGTTGTCCCCAAGGGGAAGTCGATGGCATTGCCTCTACCGCTGCTACACATTGGTTAATAAGCTCGTGGAAGGTAGTTTTTGCGTCTTCATTTATCGTTCGGCCACGTAGTCGGTAGCATTGCAATAGCAATCGAACGCACTGGTACCCCGATATCTGAATTTCTGTGTCCATAGTAAGAACCTTATTCTTCAACGTCTGGATACTTCCCAACACATTGGACAATGCTTTGGCACTCTCGTAGCATTCCCAAAAATACTTGGAGACGATGCTTGGATCGAGGTGCTGCAGCTGGTCCTCTCGAAGGGCCTCTTTGAGACCGGTCAAGACTACGCGGTATAGGTCGCAGTAGCACTGTCGACACCAGATATGTATTGAGAGGTAAGGATACAGCCCAGGTGAGTACGCCTGTAGTTGGAGATTTTTCTCCGAGAACCGTAGATCTGGTGGTAAGTTCGCTTCGTAATTTGCGAGATCCATGGCAAGTTGCTCCATCCTGGTGGGAAGCTGGACAATAGTTGCCGCGTCGCCCTTCGACAACACAGCTTCTTTAGTGGTCTGAAGTATGCGATAGCGAAGCCAGCAGATTCGCAGGTACGCCCCGAACGACCCGAGGCTACCTGGCATCGGTGGGTTCACCATCGGTTGTAGTGGTTCCGTCTTTTGCTCTAGGTCAAATTCGAAATTCCGTTCCTGGCAGGGCAACTGTATGTATAATGACTCCGCAGGACACAGAGCAAGTTCAGGAATGCCGCCAGCTAGGGCCATATCGAGGATAAATAGACTCCACATAAGCCGTCTGCGAGCCTCCTGCTCAAGGAAGCATAGATTGGGTGCCTCGTGGTTCAGCTTCAGGGCATACGCAAACCGCGCGGCGACGGCAAAAAGCACGAAAGCTGCCGTCATCCGATTTTGTCGGCAATGGGCCTTGACTATCAGAAGAAGAGTCTGAGTTTTGATAGTTGATGGTGTCTTAATGTCTTCCATGACAATCGCTTCAGCTTTCGACAAACAACCTTGAGCAATTTCTGTAAATGACGGCCCCATGTCGAGCATTTCGCAGGTGGTCCCAATCAATGCAAGTAGAAGACCAGGTTTCAAGACACCCGTTTCAAAGCGATGCATAAGCGAGGCTCTGTGGAAGAATGAATATATCGGCAATGGATGGATGTGAAGGAAAAACGCGTCGAGCACACGCATGACCATAGGACCGTCAAGCAATGGAGATATTGCAGTTACCTCTGCTGGGATCGCAGGGCATGGGATTGTTTGAGCATTAATCAATGCTCTGGGTGTGGTTGGTATGTGTGGTGTTGCGTGAGCGCTCGGGGTTCCGCTGCCGACAATGTCAATCTGAGTTTCGGACGCTTGGATTGCCGGAGGGGTTTGAGCAGTTCCTCTTCCGTCTCTAGCGTGGATAGATTTGCGTTTCGTGGCCAAAAAAACACATTCGTTCCCTTTCTCGGTGCATCTCTGACACCTGGGTTTATCGCCGCTGCACCGAACCCGCAAGGCTCGACATGCCTGACAAGCCACTTGTGCACGTCGAGTTTCTAGGGCTTCTGGGTCCGGCGCTGCTTGTGCTCCATCTTCCCCGTGCCTGAAAGAACAGCGGAGGCGAAGGCGTTCACACGGGCTGCAAATCTCTCGTCGGCTGTCGCATTTGACCTGGTATGAGATCAGTTCACGGTAGGAAGTGGGAAGTCGGAGTTTGACCTTGCGCGCTCGGCACTCGGCGCAGGTGTTGGCTGACCGTCGCTGGGACATACAGGAGCTCAGTCACCAATAAAAGGAGAGGGCAAGTTGCCCGGGTGCAGATGCAAGGGTGCAGATCGTCTGTCGGCGTTCGTTCCCGTGTGTGATGGTGTGCCCAGGTGAGCAAAAGATGCCGAGTACCTACTTAGGTAGTAGCGCAATACCGACAGCCGCCCGGACGGGATGCCGTCCATCTGACATGGCCCAACCTGAACTGAGCTAATGTAGAAAATCGGGTATCGGTTCTGTTTGTGAACATCCTTTCAAGGCGGAGGCGGTGGCCGCCGTGTTCCGTGGGACCTATTCTGTGTCACGTGACAATTCGTAGCAGGGCATCTATGTAAATAGGTAACCTCTCTGAGCTGCTACACAATCGATCTTACAGTTTCACTTCAAAAATAAGGCGCAGGTCAATAACCAGGTGTATTTTTTTATTAGACTATGTCGCTAAGTCAAATTCGTTAAAATATCTACCTATGGTACCCTCTGTGTCATTACTTCCTGCCACATAAAGTACATATGCACCACCCAGCGTACCAGTCCAGTGGTAAATTTGAAGCTGTGATGATACTATGGGATTAAATCCTTCAAAAATCATGACTACATACTCGAACGATGCGAAAGAGGACACTGTCGTTACTTCAAGGTAGAAACCACCGTCATCGCGGACAGTATTGCTCGTAGTCTCCAATAGACAGTCTCCTCGCATAGAAATCAATACAACAGAGAGAGAACTCACATACACAGCTATATTTTTAACCTCTCAGAAGACTATATTGTCGGCCTTTGCGAAACAAGTGCTAGATAGACTTAAAGGACGACAGAATCAAGGGAAAGGAACCGACAAGACCCAAATTTCTGTTTTGGGCATACTCTGTATAATGATGTTAGAGATTTTTGATGGTTGGAAAGGCTGACAATCGAAGTTGTGCTTGTGAAAGAAGCCTTGTTTCTTGCATATCAGCTCAAGCTTTCACCAATAGGTCACGTGCCTCGTTTTAGCGCCATCGGTACGATTCTCCCCCAGCATATAATGCTTCTCAATGTCGCTCCCAAACTTTCGAGTCAACATCGCCCGGCCTCAACTTCTCAATTGCTCAACTCCTCAACCTGACACAAAATGGCAATCTTAAACCGGCCGATGCCCACGACCGACTATCTTGACAACATCAAGGAATGCCTCGCTGGTAAGTACCCATTGCAACTCTGCATATCCGCGCTCTTCAAACCTACCTATGGTACTAACGCGCCTATGCAGACCGCGCCTACCTCGCCTTTGAGGATCACAAGTACACCGCGTTCGAGCTCGCTATCTCCACCCGTCCCCACCCCCGTGAGCCACACAGGATCGGTCACACAGCCGCCCTCACAGCCGAAACCATCGATGAGAAGACAGGCAAGTCTAGTGGAGAGCGCAAGAGGATCCTGTGGGTGGAGGACTATCCGACTGAGGCGGACGCGCTGGAGAACCTGAGTCTGGCGTTGGAGGTCAAGGAAGCCGGGGGGATTCCGAGGAATAGGGTGAGGCGGAGAAGGGGCGTCATCATCCACGCGCCGAAGCAGCAGTGAGTGAGTGATGGGGAGGGGGGGAAGGTGTAGGGTTCATGGTTGGGCATCTGTGTTATTGAATATGTGTATGTGGGATATCTCATTGTCCTGGGAGCGGAGGCGTTAACTTATGGTCCAAAGAGACTAGGGGTACGAGTGCCTTCACTCACATCAATCTCAACCTCTATTTCTCACTTGAATGTCGTCTTCTTCGAACGGCCTATGTTCATTAACAACCAGCGGTGACGAATACAGCTGACCCTCACATTTGTCCAGCGCCTCGCCATCCCCATTTCTCTCCAAGATGGAGGACAAGCATTCGGAGATGATACATGTGCCGAGAGTGAAGCCGGAGGCGCAACTAATAGGCTTAGCGGCAAGCCACACCACGTGGCCGCACGGACGTCACTTGATGTATGCCCCTGATTCCTTGTGATAATCTGTCGATCGATCGCAACATCCTGGATGACAAGTTGTCACCATTTCGATCCGTGCGCAATAAACCCATCATATGATACCGGTAATTCAGCTGTATGCTGTCCTTAGCCTCGCATCTTGTATCATCGAAAGCCAAGGAGCCGGTTGTCCTGGACATGAAGAGTTTTGCTAGAGAATACGCCTCGCTCAACATTCGGCCCTTGTGAGCTCGCTTCCTCGTATCGTTATGCTTAATCTGGGACATGCCCCGAATGTCCTGGTGTTACACTTCAACGCTGACACGAGCCCATCGAGGTGCCGCCAATTAGAATCTCGCAATCGGTTCCCACAAACCTTATGCTGAGGCTCTCCCGCTTCACCTGGTCACGATACGTACTCTTACTTAGTGCGCAATGCAGGGTCGGAGCCATGAACCTGTAACGTGGCAGCCATCGCGTCAGGTAGACTGCCAGCTAAGAGTTTCTATGGAGGGGTGCTCCATGATCAAATATGAGTAATGTCCTTTGGATATCTGGATTCCCTTCCCTCGCGATCTCTGCGATCCATTAGGACCCACGCCTCGACGACCCACGTTTTCTCAGTCCAAAAGGTGGACATAGCCTTTCCATCATGTCGGGAGCGCTTCTCGGTGAGATGTGGGCGTGGTACGGCGTGACTGTATTCATCGTTGCAGCACGAATGTACGTCTCTATACACTTTTCCAGCCATGCGTAATGGAGAAGCGCAGGCGATTGTTCACAATCACCGAGTTGACCATTTCTCAGCTTGTCTCGGAGACTCCTCTTCAAATCTTTCAAGGCACTTCAGGCCGATGACTGGCTCATTCTATTTACCATGGTGAGTATGCACATCCGATATCGTAGCCACAGGACAAGAGTTCGAGTACATCCCGCCTTCGTATTGCCGATCCTAGGAGTAACACGCAGTAGACATACTTCTGTCCTAGTACTGTATAGAGCATCGGTATTGACGCTCATATATAGGTCATATATACTACACTATTGATCGTCATCAATATCCAAACGTACACGCCCACGAACCTCATAAATCCGGACGACGACATCGTTCTTACCCCCGAGGATATCAAGCTCAGGGAATATGGCTCGAAGCTAGTATTGGTCACCGAGCACCTTCAAATGATTGTCATTTGGTGTGTCAAAGGCTGTTTGTTGATCTTATACTCCCGCTTGACGTAAGCAATTCGCGCCATCTACGTTTGAATCCATGGCTGACCTGAAGCGGCACAGGATGAGCTTACGACACCATGTTACAGTCAAAATAGTAGCTGTCTATGTCGTCGCTGGCTTCATTATCACGGAGATCTTG
Organism: Laburnicola sp. JP-R-44; assembly: GCA_009805535.1. Classification (NCBI taxonomy): domain Eukaryota; kingdom Fungi; phylum Ascomycota; class Dothideomycetes; order Pleosporales; family Didymosphaeriaceae; genus Laburnicola; species Laburnicola sp. JP-R-44. The sequence goes on from SELF01000041.1 coordinate 520,446, forward strand.
TGGTTTATATGGTGCCGCCCATTCCACAATTACTGGAAGGTCCCTGCACCTGAGCGTACGTACTCTGATTCATCCCCCAGAACGACATTGTCAACTAACACAAATGTGCAGTGAACTGCTCAGCCGAGACCAACCACATGATCACCCAAGCCGTGTTCAACATCTCGTCCGACATCATGATCATCTGCCTCCCCATGCCCGTCCTCATCAGCTCACAACTTCCCTTAAAACGCAAGCTCACCCTATGCGGCGTTTTCGCCCTCGGTTCGTTCACCATCCTCGCCGCCATCCTCTCCAAATACTACAGTCTAGGCTCGCCCTACGGCACACAATGGATATACTGGTACATCCGCGAGGTGTCGACTGCTATCATAACCACCAACCTGCCGCTCACATGGACGTTACTACAGCGCATCTTCGGCATGAGCAACTTCTACTCGCGCAACAAATCGTCCAATGCGCGAACAGGGAAAGGCACAGGGCAGAATGGTCTGAGATCCACATACGGAAACCTCGCAAGTCGCACAGGAGGCGCAACGACAAAGAAGCCAAAAGATCCTCACGCAATCGATATCAGTCCGTCGGAGAGCCAGGAGCAGATCAACGGAGAATATGGCTTGCCGTTGAAGATTTGGCAGCAACACGAAGTGCAGATCACGACAGAGGAAGTAGATAATAATGAACGCATATCAATTTCGGATAGGTCTGAGAAGTTGATGACCGGGGAAGCTAGGTCTGTCAGTCGGATGGAAAACGAGACCGGAGACCAGTTGGCGCAGAACACGGATATGGGCCATTCTACGAAAGTGTCCCGTGCTGTGTAGACAGACTGCTTGTAGTATGTCCTATGTGTATTCGTCTCTCTTTAATGTGTAAAGGAATAGCGAATAGATGTCGCGACCTCCAAATATTGGGATATATTCTGCAGTGCCAGATTCTTCTTCTGTAAACCGCGTACCATACAGACTCTCTTTAATGGATATTGCGATTAGATCGAGCGTATATCCAACAAGTGCCCGCACCCTCTGTAAGTGGCGATATATATTACTACTCGACTGCAATCACGACGCTATATCCGACTTTACCCACCTCAGCCGCTCTACATTAGAAACCCCCCTGTGTCCGATCACCCGAAGCCCACCCGCACCATAAATCAACACGTCCACATTAAACAAAACGTTCCATAGGTGGAACCCATACAATCACACCAACCAGCCACAAAGCACAAACCCCATTGAGTTTCTGCACCATAGGCATCTCTCCACGTCTCCCCACACGCCCGCGGCTTCGCGATCGGCCCCCAGATTTTCAACCCGCACACGTCGGCATCTCAATAAATTACCGAAGTGACCTACCACATTACCCGCAGGTCATACGCATGCGCAAAAATAGCACTCGTCAATTGACCGACTGACTGACTGAACCATGGCGCATCAGACCCTCCCCCTCCCCAACCCAGCACCACACCTCCCCACTATATAACACCATCCCCTCCCCCGTGCCCACCACGTCACCCGTCACCCCTCGCACCCCCTCCCCAGCTCGCAAAAAAAATGAAGTACCTCTCCCTCCTCTCCGCCTTCGCGGCCCTCACGACCCTCACGACAGCGCAATCCCCCACCAAAGTCAACGACTTCAACCTCGGTCCCACAAGGCTAGGCATGTACGTCTACGTGCCGTCGAACCTGAAGAAGCCTGCGCCCATCGTCGTCGCCATCCACCACTGCCAAGGCTCCGCGACGGGCTACGCGAGGTCGACTAGGTACCAGCCGCTCGCCAACTCCAAGGGCTTCATTGTGATTTATCCGAACTCCAAGTCGGGCGGTGGATGTTTCGATGTTGCGTCTACGGCTAGTGAGTTGCCCCCGTCCCCCCATGCGAGCGAGCGTGGCCGCTACATACATACATGGACAGAAAAGTCGAAAGAACGTACTAACGAAGCGCGCGTGCTACAGCGCTGACGCACAACGGCGGCGGCGACTCGCAGACCATCGCCAACATGGTGAAATACGCCGTCGACAAGTACGGCGGGGACGCCGAGCGCGTCTTCGTGACGGGCACGTCGTCGGGCGCCATGATGACGCAGGTCATGGCGGGCGCGTATCCGGACGTGTTCAAGGCGGCTTCGGCGTACAGCGGGGTGCCGGCGGGATGCTTCTATGTTGCGGGGGCGACGGCGACGCAGGATCCGCCTGGGTGGAGCAATAGCTGTGCGAATGGGCAGTTGACCAAGTCGGCGCAGCAGTGGGGGGATCTGGTTAGGGGGTATTATCCCGGGTATAACGGGACGAGGCCGAGGATGTTGATGTGCGTATCATTCGGTCGTCTTTCTAAAGTTTTGAGCCAAGTGTGACTGACTTGCGAGTAGCTGGCACGGGACTGCGGATTACACGCTGCGCTACCCTAACTGTAAGTTTCACTTGTTAGAGGTCGTATATTGGTGTGCTTACTGACGACTTGACAGACCAAGAATCGCTCAAGGAATGGTCCAATGTTCTTGGTCTTACCGACTCAAAGACTGCTTACAACACGCCCCAGAACGGCTACACGCAGACCATCTACGGCAGTGGCGACTCAAACACTGCGCAGCTTGTGGGATATTCTGCTCAAGGCGTTGGCCACACCGTGCCCGTGCACGAATCTAACGATATCGCTTTCTTTGGCCTCTAAAATGGAGCCTCAAGGAACGAGCGAGGAAGAGTAGAACCCGCAATCCTTCAGCTAGCATGTTCAGTGTAAATAATTGAATCCCTGTTGCAATGACGAAATCAACCACTACAGATGCATTGGTGGATCACAGTACTTGCTCCGTGAGTTTGTTTGCCGTGCTCACCAAATAAGCAGTAAAGCAAGTCGGGAGCAATGTACATAACCTTACTAAAACTCGTGGTAAGCAACCCATAGACGCCTGTCACTAACAAGCTCTTGGTATGCCCAACGCCGTGCAATGCAGAAGCAGACTATGAATTACTTGATTGCTACATCAGGAAATAGAACCTGAATCATCTCATCCAAAAGGGTAAAAGCAAGATGCGTACTGTCAAGATTAGCCACATGCGTCATTCATTCAGCATGCAGACTTACTTCAACCGCTGATTATTCACCGTAGCCTCCAACTTCTTCGCTGCCATTTGCGCATTTGACCTGCCCACCACCGACGCCGCCAGCTCTGGTATCAAAGTGTTGAGTACTACACCAGCTTCTTTCCTACTCTTGGCTCGATCTTGTGGCGTACGCTCAATGCTTTGCTTCATCTGGCCATTAGGCCACATGCTGTCCTTGAGATTATCGATGTACTTTGCAATGTTGTCTTCAGACATGACGCTGTTGAACGAGTCCCTGACTTTGCGCTCTATGGTGCCGCCAAGGAGTTGGTGCAGGACCACCACAACAGCGCGGCCTCTCAACCAGTTGTTCTCCCGATTGAGTTCGAATGTCTCCATGAAGATATCGCAGATGGGCTTGACAAATGGCTCGAGCTCCTTGTTCTCAAAAGCAAGTAATTCAGTCTCAGCTTCAGCATCCACGTTTGGTTCGACCGTGAGAACAGCGCCTGGAACACCGTTATTGTTGGCGAGTTGAGTGGTAGCTGCTGAGATAAGGTTCTGGCCGGCCACCGAAAGCTGGTCCAGGACAGGGATATTTCCAAGAAACTCTTCCATGCCATCTGCGACAGAACTATAGATGCGCGATACGAAGTCGTTTGGGGTTGGCTGGTTGGATGAAGAATCCGTAGCAGAGATGGTGGCCTGGGACAGAAAAGCTCGAAATTCCCGACTACGGCAAACGGCTGGAATGAGAAGAAGATCCTATCTTACTGTTAGCATCGAGATACCCATATAATACGGAATAGTTACCCGAAGATATTTCTCTAAGCCTAGCCTTCGCTTTTGCAGAAAATCTTTCTGTAGCTTCAACATCATCTGCCGTCGGGGAAACTCTAAACTCCGGACTTGGGGAAACTTCGAACGAAGGCGCTTGTGCAGGTCATGAAACTCGCTATACCTGCGTGACACTACCCATGCTGCGGCAGGCATTTGATCTCCAGCCCGCCTGCGCACTTCGATCACATCTGGACGCAGTGTTAATAAACGAACAATCAGCAACGAGACTTTAGTACCTACACATTGCGAATTCTCTTCCATCCTCCTCGGTGCCAACCATGATGGATTGAATAAATACAGTAGCGCGGCCATACAGACTGTTATCGCTCTCTTGGACGATGTATTGTTGCCGTTGCAACTCTTTGCGATGGATTTCTCGCTGGAGGCTGGTTTTGGATTTCCGTAAGATGCGTAACTCGGCTGCATTGTTCGTGAGTTCTGCTTTGGAAGTCAACGAGTCGACGAGGGATTCCTGGGTGACGAGACGCTCAATATCCGATGTTAGCGAATCGATAGCCTCTGCCAGGCCCAGGTCACCAGGAGCAGCTTCGTGTATCTCTTCTTCCTTGACCGCATGATGTTCGACGTGAGGGTCATCGATTTCGTCTTCCAGAAACTTTTCTTCGTCGCCAAAGATATCATCGTCGAAGACGCCACGCGTGCGTGGCTCGCCGACCAATCCTAATGATGCTATGCTCGGCTTCAGCCGGTCCTTTCCCTGCATTGCCAAAGGACCTGGTGACATTGCGCGCGGTAGCTCGACAGACGCTCTCATCGAATCGGTATCGTGGGAGTTAGGTTCTAAAAAAAGCGAACCTTCGGGTTCGTCGCCCATGATGTCGTCCATTGCGGCTTGCAACGCGTGCACAGCTTTGGAGTTGTCGTTAGGTCGTCGTGCTAGACCAGGTTCGGAGTCCAAGCTCGCCATCGAATTGGCTAAATGATCGCTATCATAATCATCGTCAAATAGCGGTGGTCGGGCAGGTCCGCTACCATCCAAAGACCGCCGCGGCGGTGGATCGAGATCTCTATTCTTTCCCATACTCTTGAGGTCGGAGGATGATGCGACGGCACGACGAAGCTCGGGAACGTCAAGATTGGTGCTCTGAGAAGATTGTGATCGTTTCATAATTGTGGAAGACGCTGCTGATGGATTCTCAAGCGTCCGAGCGACCAATTCCGTTCTGACTGCAGTCCGGTGGGCATTCGCGGCTTCATCCATGGCGAGCCACTTGTAATATAGATTGGACTTCTTGAACCGCCTGAAATGAGGTTCCTGAAGTTGGTCATAAACGGCTGTTTGAGCTTGTAAAAGGGTGCGACGTGCATTATGGTATTGTTCAGGAGTTGCAGATCGACCGGCTTTGAGAAATCCGGCCACGGCTTCGCGTGCTTGTGGAAGAATATTGAGCTCTGGTTTCGAAAGATAACCCTCGTAGATTTGCGCCATATCTGCTCTGTCCGACTCGGTCCACGTAATCATTAAACCAGTCTGCTCGACAGGTTCGTCCGTGTCTTGCTCAAGTGGATTTCGAATGCCATCGACTACTATCCAGAATTGCACCAATCGCATCAAGCCAACTTGGTCCATGAATTCCATAAAGCAAGACAACCCAGCAGAGTCATAGAGCACATCGCGCAAGGAAGCATTCTCAAATCTTGATATTGTTCTCTTGTGCTTCGGCCTTTCTTGGGCTGCAACCTGGCCCCGTACTGATCCGCCAGCGCTAAGTTTGTTGATCTTTTGGTCCAAGATTTTCCGTGCCGTTTCCAGACGGCGTAGATGGACGGGGTCTTGGGCCTCAATCATAGAGTCCTTCCGGAGCTGACCAGATATTTCGCTGCGGAAACGGCGAGCGTCTGCTAACGTGTTTGTCTGCCTGATGGCCCGAATGAATCTCTCGAACTTCCGCTCATTGTCGCCCGGTGCGAGTTTTGGAAACTGTACGGTCCTGGGTGCCTTCGGCGAAGGTGGCGCATGTTTGTCCAATTCAGCGCGCAATTTTCGAACCGTCTTCCGTTCATGAAGCAGAGAGCGGCCCTACTTTTGTCAGTCGCGGTCAGTACAAGAAGCACTCGAACATACATATCCTTCCATCAACTGATTCCAGGTATCTGGATCGGCGAGCATTTGCATCACGGGGGACAGGACAGCGCAGGCTACGATTTCCTTGATCAAGACGTTCACAGCGGGGCTTGTGGTCATGTTCCGCGGCATGATCTGGGGTAACAACCGAGCAACGATGCTTCGCAGGTGCTGTTGCTGTACGAGCTTTGTGTTCGAATAGGCCAAAGATGCTGCCGGGTGCAAGCGGCCCTCATTGTACTTGGCTGCAATAGCCATATCAAGCTCTTCCGACTCCGTGATGTCGCGAGATAGCTTCTTCCCGCGGACGACGCGTTCCGCCTCGTATGCGGCCCTCAGATGGTCCGTGATCAGGGGAATCATGTGTGACACGACCGTCTCTACCATGTCGACTGCCAACAGACGGTCTCTGATGTCGCCGAGAGCTGCGCGTACAGCGCGATCGACCTCGTTCACGAAGGTCGGGCTCTTGCTGATGTTGCCATACCAACTCTTGACGAAGTCGCGCAAAACCAGGCCGAGCAGAATGTCTATGCTGTCCGATATCGCGAAGGAGGCAGGATACAGCGGCTCCATCATGTACATGGACCTCTTGGTGAGGGCTGCCTTCTCCGCCTGCCACCTGTCCGGCGCCAGGAAGGCGACATGGCGCGGCCCGTAGTCAACCTCGCTGCCATTCCGCAGGTCCTTGGCCCAGGCGGTGGTGAGGAGGAGCCATGCTTGCAGCGCGAGGGTCGCGACGACGCCGGCGACGAAGGCGTAGGGCAGGAAGCGGAGGGCGGGGCGCCAGTGGGTCAGGTAGCCCCAGGCGATGAAGACGGCGACGGCGGCGAGGACTACATCTCTGCGCTTCAGGGCCATAATCGTGCGGACGGCGCCGCATTCGGCATTTTGTGAGCGCTGGCCAGTGAATGTCGTCGACTCGGCGCGGGGTGGCTCTTTCCTCCGGGCGTCGTCGCACGGACCCGGACCTGCGTATCTCCGTCATCCGTCATCTCTCGCTCTCGTTCCACCCACCAGGTACCCCTCCCATCACTACCAGGTACCCCTCCCATCCCATGTGTGCCCCGAGGTCCAGCATCGTGCATGTGGGAGCCATCGGCAGCTCTTCTGTCTTCCACATTGGTTGCATTCTTCGGACCGCAAGGGGCCGAGTACGGTATCGCTGCTCCAGTCTGTTCGTGGTCCAGGTATGAGACAGCTGCGGCCAGACGTTAACATCTACATCTACACCCCATCTGCAGCCACCAGCATGCACGAAAACACCCCGAAGAACGCGCTGTGCCGCTGCGAATACGCCTACGGCTGCTGCAATCGACAGCCGCCGACGCCACCCGGTCCCCCACGCATCGTATCCGGAGCCCAAGAAGCGGGTGGCATGGTCCAGTCGCCCTTGTGAAACCGAAAAACAATCCAGGGGCCGTCTTCTGGATAAGTGACACACAGTACCCTTGCATTCCTAGTATGTTCGCTACTCGGCCCCTTGCCGTCTTCGATTTTGGCCAGGTGTTCGCGGGCATGCCTCAAAAGGCCTGTTCGGTGCCCATGATTTCGAATTGTGATTTCGTCGATCGTTCCTGTTATAGCAAGCGTTGTCGCAAAATCACAGTATGTTTAGTAACAGCATAATTTTAACATTATAAATTAAAAGCTCTTTTTGTTTACTAAGTAGGTTTTAGCCAGGTGTTCACGGGCATGCCTCTAAGGGCCTGTTCGGTGCCCATGATTTCGAATTGTGATTTCGTCGATCGTTCCTGTTATAGCAAGCGTTGTCGCAAAATCACAGTGTGTTTAGTAACAGCATAATTTTCATTGAAGATCGTTGTCGTGTGGAGATTCTAACTAAGTTCGAGTCCGCACCATACACAGAGAGGGTAAAACAGGAGGCCAGCATAATTTTCATATTATAAATTAAAAGCCCTTTTTGTTTACTAAGCAGGGGGCTCTGCTTTTTTTGTCATGTTATTTGAGATGAAAGCCTTTGTCGTGCTACCCCTAGGTAGTTAATTTCACGCCACATAGTGTTTTAGTAAATATTATTATTAAGCTAGGTGGGCTGTGCGTAGCACGGCCTTTTTTGGAGAAAAACCAAGGACCGCAATGGGCCGAGTACTACACCGCGACTTCCCCGACAGGACTCCATACTAAAAGCTTAGTATCTACTAACCTTAGCAGATGCAGGACTCGAGATTCGTCTAAGTTTCACATCTCGCAAGCATATGGCACCAAATCCAATGCACAGATACACTTCTGCGTCCAGCTCAGCGTATAGATACAAATTTGGATCCAGTCTAACGCATAGATACACAATCGAGTTTAGGCCCTCTAGACAACCAGATACGCGGAAAAGTAGTATACTAGAAAAGCAACCATCAAGCGACTAACAGCTGTCTTCCTTAAACTTTATTTCCGGCTGTAGCTGCTTTTACACCCCCGGGAACCAGTTAGCCGGGGGGCCCGGGGGCCAAGATTGCTTTTTACTGGATTGTTGATGCAGATACGGGTATGAGCCAACACACTCCATGATAGGTATCCTGGAGGTAGTTTTTTTGACTTGAGTCATTTGGAGTGCCTGATAAGCGCACTCCTAGTTTGCGATTGTCCAATGCATTCAATCATGGCATCTAAAAAGGCAGAGCTCCACTCGCTGTAAGACGGGCACGATGACCAGTCCCCACATGGGCCTACTACTCGGTGCGAGAACCGTTCTATCGGCTCCTGCAAGTCCTCATGAAATCGAGATTCTCAATCAAACCATCCTCGCAGTGTCAGTGTTGAGCATCGTCGGAGCGGCATGGATCATTCTTAGTTTTTGTGTAAGTCGACTATCATCGCCTCACAGTGCAAGTTGGACTCATACTGACTCTTTCCAGTCCTTCAAGGAAGTACGGAGCTTCCGTCACCAACTGATCTTGGGGCTCGCCATCTCCGATCTCTTCATGGCCGTCAACTTCTTATCATCGTCCGCACTCAACTTGGCGGGATACAACATCGGCGACGCCTCACACCAGCCATTCTGCAGCTTCAACGGCTTCATGACGCAGTTCTTCGTAGTGCAGAGTGCGTTGCCAGCCCGACCATCGAGACAAAACGCTAATGTGAAAAGCTGACTACTGGGTCCTGATGATTGCAATCTGCACGTTCCTGATCCTAGCCAACCACAAGCACCTCTCCACCTGGATCCAAGAGCACCGCATCCTCCTATGGTGCCTTCCCTGGGGCCTTTCGCTCCTCTGGGCCGCCCTAGGCGTCGGCCTCGACGGCTACAGCAACATAGGCGCATGTAAGTTCCCAGCTCAGCACAGCACTCTCTACGGGGGAGACACCACGCAACCTACTAATCTACCTCCCCATGACAGGGTGCTGGTTCGGCTCCGACACAACCAGACTCCTAGTAAACTTCGTCCCCAGATGGCTCATCATCATCCTCATCCTCGGCCTCTACGCCCGCCTCTACCGCCTCCTCATCTCCCGCGCGCACGAGCAATTCATCTCCTTCAGCGATGAAGCCTCCCCCTACGGCCTCGAAACGCCCAACCCAGCCTCAGAAATCCGCTCCGTACCATCTACCCAGCGCATAGGACAACCTTCCGCATCCATGAACGTAAGCACCAAAGACGACCCCATCGTCGTCGATACCTTTGCCGATGACAACAACCTCAGCGGCCGCACGCACGTGCGCGGCCCGAGCCCCGTGATTAAAAAAGTCGCGAGGCAGATGATGATGTATCCGGCCGTGTACGCGCTTATTTGGGTCATCCCTACGACGATTCGCATTTATCAGAGTATCACGAAGACGTCGGCGCCGTTTGGGATTGCGACTCTTGATAAGGTCAGTTACGACCTCATGCCTATCCACTGATCGGGAATACCTTCCTTCCTCGGTGTCACGGTGCTAATATTACATAGGCGTGCATCGTCATCCAAGGCTTCGCCGACGCAATCATCTACGGCGTAAACGAATCGTCGTTAATCGTGTGGCGCAACAAGTTCCGCAAGGCGCCGCCGATGGCGCCCGCTCCTGCACCTGTAGCGTTGCAGGTTAATATTGAGACGGAGATTAGGCTTGAGCGTGTGGAGGGGAAGGGTGCGGGGAGCGAGAATGATAGTATACGGTTTTTGAGGGTGAAGTAGAGCTAATGGCATCCAGTTCTCAGGAGGCACGTTTTGTTGTATAGTGTTTTTAAAAGGTTGTGGGCTTTTGCGGCTGCACTGCTGAGGGGATGGTACTTGGGAATAGAAAGTGTGCTGGAGATTCGGGCTTGTGGGCGGTGTTGTTGTGCTGTGCTTCCCATGTCTTCTCGCGTGACGTGACCGGCCTGCGGCGTGAATTGTCTTGTATGCTGGACTTCTAATTGGACTCGGGAGGCGACTGTCAATGAGGAGGGTGAGTGAAGAGTCGGGTATTTGTAAGACTTCAAGGCACATGCAATAGAGCTGATGCTGTTCGCCCACCAGGATGATCAGGAGCCATCTTACCTGTGGTAATTTGATCGACAGTTGGCGTCCAGGTCAGCTCTACGGCCCCGGTGTACCTTCGGTCACATGGAGTGCGTCTAACCGTGGACCAACTCTCACGCCTTCCCTCTTCATGAAAGGTACGCACTCACACCGAATCATTGCATTGGGACACGTTTGCTGATGTGTCACCAGCCACACAACATCCGCATCTAACCGCGTTTGCCCAGTATGCCATATCTCCACCAGGGAAGGAAGGTGCGAGCTCCACAAAACGGACGGCATTCACGTATCCGAGCATCAAAGAATCAAGACAATGTATGAGGACTCAGTGATCAATTGGTGCCACTACCTTTCTGTTCGATAACCTCTAAGCTCCGAAGCCACCGCACCACACTGCATTCCCAATCCCATGTATATACCGACCCGTGAGTAAAAGCCACTGTAAACTAGCCGTACGACCCATTGCGAACTCATAAGCGAACAACGCAGCAGCTGATCAAGTCGAGCCTGAGCCGTGTTGTCGGACCTTGAATCCCCTCACCTGCACTTAGAGCGCCACCTTGCCCTCATCGTGAAGGTGAGCTTCGAGCAACTTCTGCTGCTGAGCCTCCTGCTTGAGGCGACGGATGCGCCCTACGTCCGCACCGTTAGACACGCTCGACCAGCTGAGTAGGCGGGGCTTCGCGGTACTTACAGGTGACGTACGCCATGGCGAAGACCATGGTGAGGACGGCGAGGAAGAGGTGGCAGGCGTAGCCCTCGAAGCCGTGGTGGGCGGCGTAGTCGTCGCTACACAGCGTGAGTCAGTGAGTGTCGAAGCCATATGGGCAACGTGAGACCGACAAGCTGCGCTTGAGCTTGGGGAGACAACAAGTGCCCGTGCAGGGGTAGTCGCAGATGGGGTGTGTGAACCAATGGCCCATGGTGACGAGTGAGGTATGGGCTGGTATGGGCTGTGGAGGGTGTCGCGAGATTGTTGATAGGTATGTGTAGGTGCTGAGAGGATGGAAGAGAAGCGGTGATGTTTGGAGGAGTGGAGGAGAAAGGTTTCATAGGCTTGAGAAATCGCGCTAGCGCGCTAGCGTGGAAAACAAGGTGCACGTGGGCTGTGGTGAAGGTGAAGGACAAGGAGGAGTTAGGGACTTACATGGCGCGTTTGAAACCAGGGCGATAGCATGAGCCCTCCATAGGAGGACGGCAAGGGTGGGAGGGTTTGTTGCCCATAGTGAAAGATAGCGGAGTTTCTGAAGCTTGCGACGTGGATAGCTGGGATGCTGGGTGGCTTGATGTTGTGAGTGGGAAAGTATGAGGGAGGGGGAGGGCGCGACGAGGAGCTTTTATAGGGAGCCTAGGGGTGTGACTGTATTGCATTGAGTAAATTACAGGTAACTCTACCAGTGACACGTCAGGTAGCTGAAAGGGTGATGATAGTGGTGTTGTGTGAATTGCGGGGGAAATGGACTGCGTTCGTTTGCACCCTAGGCGGTATTGAACTGCGAACTCATCCTGGCCGATTTGCAGCGCAGACGTACATGCAGTGACGTTAGCCTCCGCAGCTTACAAACTTGACCTGCGCATCCATGTCTACGTACTTTGTATTGGATATGTTGGGGATCCACCCACACCCTCGACGACAACACCTTCCACCTCGCTCCCACCCTTACTCTCGCCCTTGACGGCAAACACTGCGGTGTGTCATAGCTGTCCTCCCCGGAGGTTGTGGCATGCGCTAGTTCCGTACCTACAGGTGTAACTCCGGTTGCAGCCGCATATGACCTGGTGACTGGTGCCGGACTTGGACAAGGACAAACGGATCGAAGACTCAACTGGTTTGGCCGCTGATTAAGAACGTAGACGACCGGGGAGCCAAGGGTGTACAGTAGCTAATAAATCATACTCAACACACATCCAAACCCCGGATGTTCCAACGTGCGCAAAGTGCTCTGCTTACGCAAGTCTGATATACACCCACCACTACTCTATTCCGCTGTCCCCACGCCCATAACACCCCGACCAAACCACTCACTCACGACCGCAAACCCATCCTTGCCTCTCCGCAACGCATCCGCGAACAAATCATGCCTTTCCGCACTCTCCACCTGTGCCTTCCGGATTGCCCGCACCGTCTGGTTCTGCGCGCTGCATAGAGGACACTCCACACTCTCGTCCTCAACATCCTCGTCTAAACTCAAACACCTCTGGTGGAAACTGTGCTTGCATAGGAAGTGCACGACCGGTAGGTCGAGGGGCCTATCGCATACTTTGCACCGCGTTGCTTGAAAGGTGACAGGCTTGGTGTTTAAGTTCTGGAGCTCGGCCTTCTTAGTCTCGGTGTCAGAGCGGAATGTCTTGATTGTGCGGCGATTGGTTGATATTTCTTGGCGCTCGCGCTCGATGGTCGTAGATAGATATTGTTTGATCATGCCCATGGTAGCTACACCATTCGTGGAGAGGGTCTGGATGACTTGCAGCGGAGCCATCAGACCATCCTCATCGATCTTCTTGAGGACTGTGTCGAGCTCGTTACCGGCTTCCGCGAGTATTTTCGGGTCCGATGTAAAGTAGGCAAGAGCTGCTGGATATAGCGCCGGCTCTTCAGGCCCATATTTGCGAAGAGCGCGAATGGCGCCTTCAGTGTCGTTCGCTGAGGAGTATGAACGGAAGATGTCAAAATGCAGGCCTTGCTGTTCCCGTACGAGGATCGTTCCATCGCGAAAATTCGAAAGATGGGAAAGCAAAAGGACATTTGATGTATCGATGGGGATACTGTTTCCTTCTACGAGTTTCTTCGCCTTTGTCTCCCATTCTTTTCGCTCACCATCCTTTTTGGACGACGCAGTGTGAAGATACATTTCGAAGAGCGTAGTGTATAAATCCACCTTGTCATCTTCACGTAAGTTCTCTGACTTAATGCAAGCCTCAAGGAACACAATGAACTCTTGAGGATGATCGACAAATGCTGAAAATGCGGTTCGGGGTTTAGGTGTATCATACTCAGGCGGCGGTTCATCCGTACTCGTCTCGACAACCTGTGCCTGGTTCAATGTGGATTTCGATTCACCTGATGGGGGTGAGGCAACCGCGTTGGTATTCATGTACGGGAGAGGAAGGAGAGCGGCGAGGTTCTGCACGGCACTAGATGCGGCACCCAAACCCATGCCCATTCCTGAAGACGTAGGAGCGTTGGGTATAACGATTGCGTCTTTCTTCGGCCTAAAGTTGCCAGTGTAGTAGTCGATGAAGACTTGGGTCGTGTCTTTCGGACACTGCTCTAGTAGGACCGTTGCATATTTCATGAGGTTGAAGTAGGCCACTTCGGGCTCTAATCGCCAAATGTAGGCGAGTGCTTCGGCGTATCGCTTGGAATCTTCAATCAGAATGTCTACGACCAACTCATGTTCGCCGTGCTTGCGCGCAAGATAGGCGGCCTGGTCGAAGTAGCCTCCCTGGCGACACATAGAAATTGCTGTGTCCAGATCAAATTTCAGATCGCCAGGTGATTTGATGAACTCTTCTAGTTTCTCCACATCCTTGAGCTTCGCGTAGCAGTTAAGCAGAAGAGTAGTGTGATCAGACGTGGCCTTGTGGTGGTCATGGAGTTCTTCGAGGTACTCTATCAGGTTGTGTATTCTCTGCGTATCTAGGAACTGCACACGTTAGCAGAGAAACACGGAGTGCCGGTCGGGGCAATTGTACCTTTCGGATGACCTGCGACGGTTCGGTATTGTCGATAGCTTTCAGATACTGCTGCATGGCCGTGTCGTAGTCCTGCTTCCGATATAGATAATCACCATACTTCCGCAAGATCACGTTCTGCTGCGAAGAGTCTAGGCCGGCTTTTTGAGCCATGTTGATAGCCAGAACGTAGAGATTCCGCTGATATAATATGTCCAGCTTCTGAGCGAAGGGTTTCTCATGGTAACGGAAGATCTGAGGGCTGGTCAGCATGAATCATGAGTAAGGCATATGGACATGCCCACCTTCCCGTCCATGGTTAATACGAAAAGGTCGCCCCATTCAGCAATGAGCGCCTTCACCTGGGACGATATCTGCTCTTGATGCGCCACGAATCTTAGTTCGGTATTGAGCAGAGTGAAGCTCGATGTATTGAAGACATCGTCTGCCGCGCCCATGCCGAGCGCTCTGCTGAGAGGATTCGAGCGTGGCACAACATTGGATTTGGGAGGCGAGACGATCACGACATAGTCCTTGAACATGGTAATCCTGTTTTTCTCGCCCTCGTAGGTGTAAGGAGGGCCTCTTCCATGCTGTCCGTAATAGTAGATGGCATCAGTCCGCGCCACGACCACGTCGCGCGTGGCCTTATCCACCGCCACACATCCAACGCCGCAACCATGATCATCGAGCGACTTCGCCGGCTGCCCTTGTCCTCTGCCTGATATCACTAGGGCCATGATTCGACCGGTAGTCGCAATGTACAGGGTCGTAATGCTGCCCTCGCGAAATTCGATCCCGGTGATGGGCTCTTCGGATTCGAAGACGGTCCGTTGTCTCGCGCCGCGATCATGGATAAGGTCGCCCCGGACCACAGTAACTGCACCATTTGCGAAGCCAACGGCCAGTTGTGATAGATCCTCCAAGGCAGCAAAGGCGGATATAGGAAACTGCTTGCGACCATTATGTACGGCGAGGGTGCTCTGACAGCGAGGTATGCCTGTCTTCTTCTCCAGCTTGTCCAGCGCCCACACCTTGAGCACCGGCTCGTTGGATAGGTCCTCGGCTATTGTGACAAGTAGCGCAGTGCCCTGGATCTGCTTCATGTGGGTGATTGCGCCCGCATCATGCGCCTTGAATGCGCGCACGACCTTGAAGGCCTGCGATACAATTCGCACGACGCCATCAGAGCTGCCGAAGAAGATGCTCTCCGAGCCCGAGACGACTGATGTTATGTTGCCAGGCTGTCACTGGTGAGAGGGCGCCGATGGCTGGGGGACTGCATCATACCTCTGAGAGGAAGGAGCTCTCATCGTCGGGGAGCTTGACTTGTGAGACGTCGAAGAACTTGAACTGCCACTTGGTCGGAGTCAGCGCCGCCATGGCGAGAAGCATCAGTGTGGCTGGGGGAGCTCACCGGAGTCACTGCCATGGCTGCTATCGGTCCATGGCCCCGCCTTGCCGCAGTGCAGGAGCGATCGTGGTCTTGAAGCTGCGGCGGGCAGGCACGGCGCACGCCTGGAGTCACCACGACCAATGACGTGAGAGAAGCGCGTCGTTCTGCCAAGGGCCGCACGGGCGCCTCCTTTTGCCATTGTTTCTGCCTGCCTGCCGCGCCCTTCCTTGATAACACGACCACTCTCTCTGCCAGCTCGCCGTCTACCTTCATCTTCAACGCCACTTTTACTTGCGCCCGACATTAAGAGCGCGCACCTTGCCATTTCACTCGTCCACGTCGACTCCCACCACACGCATTCCATAACCCACGTCAGCCCGACGGTCAACTCGCCTTGGTTGTCGCGACTCGCTCCTGCGCGCACCACCATCGCGACATCAACCCCATCGACCGTCTTCTCTTCATCTTCAGATCACCTGAGTGATCAGCGCTAGCCGCGTCTACCTGCGCCAACTCCCACTCCACCTCCACCCTCACTCTACAAACACATCTCATCATGTCCGACAAGCTCAACTCGTCTCTCGACGACATCCTCAAGACCACCCGCAGCAGCAACCGCCGCGGCCGAGGCAACCGTCGCTCGGGTGCTGGTCGTCACTCCACCGAAGCCCCCGTTGGAGGTGTCTCAAAGACCACTAAGCAGACAAAGCCCGCCAAGACCGCGCCCAATGCCCCCGCTGGCCCGTCGGGCGGCGAGACCAAGATCATGATCTCCAATCTTGTATGTAAGCCCAAGAGTGCGCACGCAACTCTAGCTAATCAGTCGCAGCCATTTGACGTTGAGGAGAATCAACTCAAGGTATGTAAGACCATCGAAGGTCTTTGAACCTGTATTCCCGTCGATGTTGCGAGCGAACGCGAGTCCGACGAATCGAGCATCATGCTCCATGTCTAGAATGGGTCGTTCACATCATGCTCGCGCTCAAGTCCTACCGCCATGTGTTGTGGGTGAACACAGCAGGTACATGACTTTGCAGCATGCGACGCCCGTTTATTGCAGTGGAGCTCCAGCGAGGACGGCAGAGCACATGCACTGCATTATGCAACCAAGGCTAGCTGTGAAAAGCAATCCTACGGAGCAGCGAGGTTTCTGTGACGCACAAGAAGGTTCGGCGCGTGCCTCTGGCAAGGGCCAAGCGCATCAAAGCGAGATACCGTTCTGCGGAATACTCTCCCTTCTCTCGCATATACGCTCTATGCTAGCAATGCCTCCGCCTCGCTGGAAGAAAGCCACTGCCACCCCGGACGTATTCTCTGTTTTTCGAGCAACTGCTCTGCCAAGGAATAGGAATGCAGGATATCGCCGTCTGCCGACCCGGACTCGCTCACCTTGCTTTTCATATTCGAGATTTCTCCTGTGCGACGACAACTAATGCGCCTTATAGGAGTACTTCACTACAGTTGTCAACGTCGGCAGGCCCCGGAGAGTTCTGCTTCAGTATGGACCGAATGGCAAGAGCCTCGGAAGCGCTACAGTCATCTTCAGCAGGGCCGACCAGGCCGCTAAGGCGACGACCGCTCTCCAGGGTGTGAAGATCGACAACAAGCCCATTCGAGTCGAGGTGCTCGTCAACGCAGCGAATGTGGCCACTCAACCACAGTCTCTCGCTGATCGGGTCACGTAGGTGTCTCCCCGTTATTCTCATATTTACTCAACTGACCTTCTGTTTAGCCAGCCGAAGAAGGACAAGCCGAAGCCTGCTACTGCCACCAAAACCGCACCAGCTGGAGGTCGTGAGCGCGGGCGTGGACGTGGACGTGCTACCGATCGTGGCCGTGGCGGCCGCGGTGGACGCGAGCGCACCAAGAAGAAGACCCAGGAAGAGCTTGATGCTGAGATGGAGGACTATTTCCCGGCCGCTGAAAATGGCAACGACGCCATGGTGACCAATGGAGATGCCGTTCAAGCGACCGGCGGTGGCGACACCATGGAGGAAGACCAGATGCTCTAAACAGCTTCACACCTACTCCCGCTCTCTCACTCACCATTTCGACACCGTTCACCACTCTTGTTTCCACTTCTTGTAATGGTTTGCCGAGCAACACGAACTCGGCCTCGAGGCAGACGGGATCACAAATTGCATCAGTTCATGTCTTTTTTTCAAGAGTTGGGGGTTTCGGGCGGTATCCCACTTCGAATCGATGAGGACACCGCGCGGCTTGTACAGTACCCGATACGGTCAATTCTTCGCTTCACAGGCTGCTCGGCGTACGATTAGGTAGCCTAATGGATGGGTGGCTATCGCACAACCGAAGGTGTCTTGTCCATGTTCCATGTGTTTGTACGAAAAGGACTGAACAGTTCGATAATTTTTTGCCCCTCGATCTTGCCCAGAGGAGACTTGACTGCACGATCGTGTCGATTCGATGATCACAACCCCATTGACTAAATCCCCGAAAATTGCCGAACATTACACTTGCCCGTCTGTATGCACGCTATTGGAATCGTGGCTGGCTCTCGACGGGTTCCCTAGTGGTTGTTCGGCTCTGTGTGTAGCGCTCGGACGGTCTCTTCTGCAGACGGTGATCACTCCACCTGGTAAACCAACAGAAGGCCGCTCCGCGTTTTCGATCCTTTGATGCGGAGAAATCACGCCAGCGGCACTAGCGTCTGAAGGCCTGGGTTAGGCGTGGACGAATGGAGCTTCCATCCGATGCACCTCCGGACGTTTCTGTGTGGTTCGGATGGGCGCGTATATGTACAGCGCTTGCATGATGTTTTTTTTTAGTGAACGACAGAAATGTACACGCCGCAACGCTAGACACAACCTCCGACTTCCCAGCCGTGGAGTGGGCTATGTTCGCATTCAAGGAGCCTTGGGAGCTTCCAAAACGGGCCGGAGTTCGCTCGAATGGAAGCCGAAGAGGTAGGGGTATCCAGAGCATGCTAGCTGGTGTGGGCATTCGCTCGTACGTGATGCCATGTCAGAGTAGGAGCAGTGCCTCATGCCATTGTAGATTCTAAACGAGAGAGCGTAGATCTTTGCCCCTCTGCAAAGCTAAGTCGGATGCGCAGGAAAACTTGGTGGCACAAGAAGAATAATTTGAAATGCGCGCTGGTGCGGTACAGTTCTGGGGTGGTGGTGCAGGCCAGCTGCGGCTTAGGGGCCGTGGTGTGGGGGAGGGGTAGGCACGCCACTGGGTGTCCGGTGCGGGGCAAGAGCTCGCCAGTGTTGCGTGTGAACGCCACGCGACGAGAGAACAACGGCTGCGATAGGCTGCTGACGACGCTCCTCATGGCCGAGGCTGGATTTACTTTACAGTTCTCCTCTGGGCGAAGGCTGGCCCACGTCTGGTCTGTGTGATGTAATCATAGCGGCACTCCTTATTAAGAGGACCTTTACCCCTCCTTTTCCTACAAAGCGACTGTCTTTTGATTCGCAAATTTCCTCTCGAGACTCTAGATACCCTTCGACTATTTCCATAGCTTGTATCCGCCACCACCATGTCCGACCTGTCCATCAGGCTAAAGACGCCGCACAGTGGCGAGTACGACCAGCCCCACCGGACTGTAAGTGAGCTCCTAGCTGTCCGACAGACCTGAAGCGCCTTGCTATTGACACTGCCAATCGCTAACACGTCGTCAGCTTCATCAACAACGAGTTCGTAAAGGGTGTAGACGGCAAGACCTTCGAGGTCATCAACCCCACCGACGAGACTGTCATCTGCTCCGTCCATGAGGCCACCGAGAAGGATGTCGACATCGCTGTCTCGGCCGCCCGCAAAGCTTTCGAGAGGGCAGTTGGAGGAAGGAGACGCCAGAGAACCGAGGACGGATGCTCGTGAAACTTGCCGATCTCTTCGAGAAGCATGTCGATGAGCTCGCTGCCGTCGAATCGCTGGACAACGGCAAGGCCATCAGCATGGCCAAGGGCGACGTTGCCGCTTCGGCCGGTTGCCTGCGATACTACGGTGGGTCATTCCCTTCCTTCTTTTATACTTTACAGTCGACTAAAACCTTTTCACAGGTGGGTGGGCAGACAAGATCGAAGGAAAGGTCGTCGACACGTCGCACGACACATTCAACTATATCAAGAAAGAGCCCGTTAGTGCCATACTTCAACGCTTTTTCATCAGTCCTAATGTCTTGTAGATCGGTGTTTGCGGTCAGATCATCCCATGGAACTTCCCGCTCCTCATGTGGTCGTGGAAGATTGGCCCCGCTATCGCCTGCGCGGTAACACCGTTGTTCTCAAGACTGCTGAGCAGACGCCGCTCTCCGCACTTGTTGCTGCCCGTCTTATCAAGGAGGCTGGCTTCCCTCCCGGTGTTATCAACGTCATCTCCGGTTTCGGAAAGATCGCGGGTGCCGCCATTGCGTCGCACATGGATGTTGACAAGGTCGCTTTCACTGGCTCCACCGTCGTCGGCCGACAGATCATGAAGGCCGCTGCTGGCTCCAACCTCAAGAAGGTGACACTAGAGCTTGGAGGCAAGAGCCCCAACATCGTCTTTGAGGATGCCGATATCGACAACGCCATCTCCTGGGTCAATTTTGGTATCTACTTCAACCACGGACAGTGCTGCTGCGCTGGCTCGCGCGTGTCTACGTGCAAGAGAATCCATCTACGACAAGTTCATGAAGCAGTTCAAGGAGCGTGCAGAAGCGAACTCTCTGTTGGCGACCCATTCCATCACGAGACGTTCCAGGGTCCTCAGGTGTCGCAGCTGCAATTCGACAGAATCATGGGGTAAGATGTCCAGAGCGGTTGGGGGTTCACGACTGACATAATTCTAGCTACATCGAGGACGGCAAGAAGGCCGGCGCAGTCGTCGAGACTGGCGGCAAGCGCATTGGTGACAAGGGCTTTTTCATTGAGCCTACGATCTTCTCCAACGTCACCGAGGACATGAAGATCGTACAGGAGGAGATTTTCGGCCCCGTATGCACTGTCTCCAAGTTCAAGACCAAGGAAGAGGCTATCAAGATCGGCAACAACACGACCTACGGTCTCGCCGCCGCCGTGCACACGAGCAACCTCAACACACCGCCATCGAGGTGTCAAACCACCTGCGTGCTGGTACTGTGTGGGTCAACTCCTACAACACCCTCCACTGGCAGCTGCCATTCGGTGGCTTCAAGGAGTCGGGTATATCGGCCGTGAGTTGGGCGAGGCTGCGTTGGACAACTACACACAAACTAAGACGGTGTCGATCCGTCTTGCTGATGCGCTCTTCGGTTAAGCTAGGACGGGAAGTTGCTAGTGTAAGGGCAGGAGTTCGGGTGAAAAGGCCCCGGTTGTAAAGACATGGACCCGGCAGGTTGGACAGGCTGGTGGAAACAAATTTAACGCGCGGCGGACTCGTCCTTACGACTGTATATAGTTAGGTGGTGCGATCTGAATCGAATGATGACAACAACGCTTCCTGTCTTGCGCATATTGTTCATGTTGAAAAGTGGCAGCAGAGGGAGTGGATGTGGGTCCTGCATCGCATTCTCGATTCGTTTGAAGTCAAAGGTTCAGTTGGAATGCCCGGCTCTTATGCCCACGAAACAGCCATGCCAACCGGAGTATGTGATAGCAGAACCGGAGGCAAGAACTGAATAGACCACGTAACATGGATGGCAAGCGAGCGGCGCAGGCAAGCGAGCGGCGCACCCCATCAACTTTCGCACCCGCTCTAAACGCGTCCTACAACAACTCCACGCCACAACACTCAAATGGCTTCAAAGGAAGCAGATGTTCAGCTTGCCATCTTTTCAATCAATACCAGCCAGATCCAAAGCAACCGAGCTGCTGCAGCAGTCTACAATGTACCCGAAACAACGCTCCGCCGCCGACGCGCTGGGAGACCTACGCGACGCGATTGCCAGCCCAACTCGAAGAAGCTCACCCAGCTAGAAGAGGAGGTGGGTGATAATTCGTCATATACTTGATCTGGACCTACGTGGATTTTCGCCTACCTACTTAGCAATTCGCGATATGGCAGATAAGCTGCTAGCTGCGCGCGGCGCAGGCCAGGTTGGACAGAAGTGGCCAGCCAACTTTGTTAGGCGTACAGACTCTCTTAAGACGTGTTTTAACCGAGCCTACGATAGACAGAGAGCTCTCTGTGAGGATCCTATCCTAATTAGCGCCTGGTTCAAGCTTGTAGAGCAGACTAAGGCCAGGTACGGCATCTGCGATGAGGACGTCTACAATTTTGATGAGGCTGGCTTCATGATGGGCAAGATTACGACTCAGCTCGTTGTTACAGGGTCAGAGAGGAGAGGCCGGCCAAAGGCTGTCCAGCCTGGGGAACCGCGAGTGGGTGACACTTGTCCAAGCAATCAACGCTGCTGGCTGGGCTATCCCACCGTTTATCATCTTTGCTGGCCAGCACCACCTATCTGCTTGGTACGAGGAGGATATCCCGCGCGATTGGGCTATATCTCTTAGCGACAACGGCTGGACGACGAACGAGCTTGGAGTTGAGTGGCTAAAGCACTTTATCAAGCATACAGAGACCCGGATTGTTGGCACGCGTAGGCTGCTTATCCTTGATGGCCATGCGAGCCACCACTCTCTTGAATTTCAACAGCTCTGCAAGGAGAACAACATCTACACGCTCTGCATGCCGCCTCACTCCTCGCATCTGCTGCAGCCACTTGATGTGGGCTGCTTCTCGCCGTTGAAGCGCGCGTACAGCCGAGAGGTTGAGGCTCTGATCCGTAACTACATCAACCACATCACGAAGCTTGAATTCCTGCCAGCCTTCAAGACAGCCTTTGAGCAATCATTTACATCAGCCAATATCTGTTCAGCCTTTCGAGGCGCAGGCCTTGTTCCTCTCCAGCCTGAAGCTGTTCTGTCAAAGCTGGATGTGCAGCTTCGTACGCCTTCACCAGCTGCTCTGCCAGAGGCTCTCTGGGAAGCCAAAACGCCGAGCAACATACGTGAGCTTGAGGCTCAATCAACTCTAATCCGTGAGCGCGTTCAACGGCACAAGAGCTCCTCGCCTGCCTCTATTATTCAGGCGACGATTAATCAACTTAAGAAGGGTGCTGAAGTAATGATGCTCTCAGCTGAGCTTATGCGCGATCGGATTACTAGCCTTGAGAGAGCCAATGAGGCAGCAACTAAGCGTAGACAGCGCAAAAAGAAGCGGATACAGAAGCAGGGGACCTTAACAAAGGGAGAGGGAGAGAATATACTTGCTCAAAAGGCGGCTGACCAGCAGATAGAGCATGAACAGCGTCAAAGTGGAGAGCGATCAGGCCTGAGCCGCCAGGCTCTGGCGCGCTGCACAAGGTGCAGAGAGCTTGGGCATAACTCACGTACGTGCAAAAAAGATACTTTAAATACTGCTTAATCTATTGTATCAAAATCTATATAGTATATTATATTGTGGTTGAGCTGCGCGACTTCAAAGGTGCGAAAAGTTGATGGGGTGCGCCGCTCGCTTGCCTGCGCGCCGCTCGCTTGCCATCCATGTTATCTGATGATGGTGGAGGTGAGGCATGTGCGGGCGCCAAAGGCAAGTCTAAGCGAAGCCCTGTTGCGTCAGAGCTCGAGGACGGTTCGCAGCGGAACGACGGAGTCAGTATCACGGCTCCAGGCTGCCACTCACACCTTTGCCCCCCAACATGGAGACACGTTTCATTCTTGCCGGGTGAAATATGGCATGAAGACCAGCATCCCGCGTACCACCCGAGACCGTGTGGCTCTCGCGCTCACTCTGCCACACCACGGCCATGTCGTCGGCGGCGAACCAGTACATCCGGGAGGTCCTCCACTCCACCGAGGCTCCCTCCTGCGATCCCCGTGCGTTATTTCTACACGTCGCCGCTCGCTATCGACGATCCGCTCTCGCCTCTGCCTCCGCCGGCAAACAGGCGCCTCAACGGCACGTAGGCCGCCACCGAGGCCCTTCTCCGTGTACGACAATGATGCCATAAACGACACGTGGTTAGACTTGAGGAAAAAGATCCTAAAGCACAATGAAGAGCTTGGAGAGAAGAAGGGGAGCGTGGACACGCCGCCTACGCCTACATACTCGAGCGCGATGCGAATGAAAGCGCATGCGGGGGGAAGGTGCATTTGGAGAGGACAGGCTAGGCACATCGCAGGGGAGGGATATACCGTCTACCCGATCTTCGAGTCGGGGACAATATTCGAGCTCTGCGGATGTGGATGATGGTAGGCACCCGAGTGCGAGCAGCCCGGCACAAGCAGCTACACTGACAGGCACACACGGAGAGCGCTGGAGCCTACCGAGAGCTCTTCGCTGTCGGAACCCACGACTACCGGCACGCCATTCATACGAGTGCCTTCCCGGGGAAACATCTCACGTCCACGCACGTCGGCTTCGCTGGAGGACCGCAGACCTCGGGCGCAGTTGGCGGATAGTTACAACTGGGACGACGACATGGAGTCTGCATTGCCCGGGGCCAAGGAAAAAATGCCGGTTCGCAGGGCGCAGAAAG
Organism: Laburnicola sp. JP-R-44; assembly: GCA_009805535.1. Taxonomy (NCBI): domain Eukaryota; kingdom Fungi; phylum Ascomycota; class Dothideomycetes; order Pleosporales; family Didymosphaeriaceae; genus Laburnicola; species Laburnicola sp. JP-R-44. The sequence continues at coordinate 544,415 of SELF01000041.1, forward strand.
CAAATTCAGGTCCTTCGGCCAAGGTCCCTGTAGGAGTGTCACGACTGCATCATGTCGCCATGGACGCTGACTCAATACGGATGGAGCCTATCTACTGGGCGCCTGTGCACGATATCGCCCAGGTCCTGCGCGGGACATGGTTCTACAAAGACACGATGATGATGCCCGTCGAGGTTGAAGTCGCAAATATGCTGGAAGTAGGCTACCTGGAGTTGAAACCGTGGACAGGGACGTGGAAGGATGAGCTGAAATGAACAGTGCAATCGAAGTCGGCGCATTGGGCGAGATGAAGATTCTGCATAGGCTTTGGCCTGAGAAGCCACCGCAGGCGGATAGCCGACCATCCACATCTCAGCAAATGACATCAACTACGGGCCTGACGCAAAGCACAATGCCCGAGGCACCGTTGGATGTAGAGAAGGAACATCGCACTATCTTGGAGCACGCCTGCGACATCATCGACATCTCCACAGGCCCCGAAGGGCCGGACAACAAGGCTGCAGGGGACACGGAGTACGGTCACGGAGGTCGCAAGAGTCTCTATCGCTCCGCAGGCGTAATTTATGCAACTGAGAAGGAGGCTTATATCCTGCGTCCATCACTGCAACCGTCGGACTACTACGGGAGACGACCACTTGCCAACTACATTCGCAAAGGAAGACCCATCGGGCATACCTGTCGTACGAGGGTTTGACCAAGCAGTGTGGGATAGGTTGCATCCGCAAAAAAAAAAGACCTCAGCTGCCCAGATGGCGCAGCACGGCGTGTCAAGCTCTCAGGCTGGAGCTCCGTCTTTCCAAAGACAGAGATCTGACCCTGCTCTCGCGCTTTCAGATAGACCACAAGTTACCGATCTGGTGCTTGTTATTCACGGTATCGGACAGAAGCTTTCGGAAAGGATGGAGACATTTCACTTCACACATGCGATCAATGCCTTCAGAAGGGAGGTCAATGTCGAGCTTGGGGCTAATGATGTCAAGCGACACCTTCGGAAGAACATGGGTGGGATCATGGTGCTACCGGTATGCCCGAACAACATGTCTCTTTAGGGACCCACAAGCTAATCAGGAATGCTAGGTCAATTGGCGCTTACGTATATCACTAGACAGTGATGCGACGGGGCCCACCGAAGCGGAAGACCCTGCTTCCAACAAGTACTCCCTTAAAGATATCACCCCGGATACCCTTCCCTCCGTGCGCGGCATTGTAAGCGATGTTATGCTTGACATTCCATACTACCTGTCCCAAGAACACCACCCCAAGATGGTCTCTGCGTGCATACACGAAGCCAACCGCATCTACCGCCTGTGGTGCCAAAACAATCCCGGTTTCTCAGAATGGGGCCGCGTGCATATCATCGCCCCATTCCCTCGGCTCAGTCATGGCCATGGACATTCTCAGCGACCAGCCCACCGTAGTCAACCCTCGTTTCGCAGATTCCTCATGTCCAGACGAAGACATCCCAAAAGACCAATTCATCTTCAACACCACCAACCTCTTCGTCTGCGGCAGCCCCGTCGGCTTCTTTCTTCTCTTGCGGAACGCAACGCTTCTTCCTCGAGGCGACAAGGAAAAGCCTGGCGCTGATTCGTATGCTACCCCTGGCGTGGGAGGCGAGCAGGGCACGTACGGCTGCATCGCCGTCGACAACATCTACAACATCGTCAATGGGTACGACCCCGTAGCCTTGACGCTCAACGCCGCCGTCGACGCAGCCTACGCCTCGTCCCTCAAACCCGCGCTCATCCCCTCGGCCAGCACGTCCTTCTTCTCGCTCTTCCGGCGCGCCCCGCCCATGCCTTCGTCCTCGCACCGGCCACCGCAGATGCGCCTCCCGTCCAATGTCGAGCTCGAAAACGCACAATTTCTCGCGCGAGGAGATTGCGGAGAAGCGCGCTTTTCTTCTTAATGATAATGGGCAGGTGGACTTTTGGCTCAAGTATGGGGGTGGGGCGTGGGAGTGGAGATTCAGTATTTGGCTATGTTGGGGGCGCATAGTAGTTATTGGGTTAGTGGGGATTTTGTAAGGTTTGTGGTTGTTGAGGTGGGGAGGGGGGAGGGAGGGAGGGGACGGTGCGGGGATTGAGGGCTGTGAAGAGGAAAAGGGGGGTGTGGGGGGGTAGATGGGGATGGAGGTGTAGAAGGATGGATGTAAGCGGTGTTTGGTGTGTTGTTGGTGATGTTTGGGTTTTGTTGTGGGTGGGGGAATGGGGGGAGATTGATTTGAGGGATAGGAGAAGGAGAGGAAGCGGTGTGGCTGTGTAAGATTTACGTGGAAGGCCTTGGTGGGATGACGTGTATCTGGCTAACTTTCTAGAAAGGGCTGTATGAATCTTAAGTATAGAAGCATAGACTTAGTGTACGAAGTACGAAAATTGTAGTTGGTGTTTTGATACGTAGCCAAGGAGTTTTGCGTTTTAAGGGCAGTGCGGTTTATAGGGTGGGTGAGTTGATGTGTGAGGTTTTGGGGGGAGTATTTATAGGTGGGGTGGGGTGGTGAGGTTTAGGGTTGCTGCTAGATAGGGGCTTGGTAGGGTTTTAATAGGTAAGTAGAGTGTTTCTAGTGTTGTGGTGGGTAGGTGGGTGGGTGGGGGAGAGGGGAGAGGGCGGGATTTAGAGTGGGTGGGGCCTGAGGGTTTGGGAGGGAGTTGGGGGGTTAGCTGGGTGTGACTCTTTTCGTAGTGTGACTCTTTCTGTGGTGTGAGTCTTTTAGTAGGTTGACTCTGTTGGTAGGTATGACTCTGTTGGTGGGTATGACTCTGTTGGTGGGTATGACTCTCTGGGTATGGCTTTTTGGGTGGATGTGACTATTTGGATGGGTGTGACTATTTGGGTGGACTATTTAGATAGGGTGTGACTATTTAGATAGGTGTGACTATTAGATAGGTGACTATTTAGATAGGTGTGACTATTTAGATAGGTGTGACTATTTAGATAGGTGTGACTCTTTGGGTGTGGCTCTTTGGGTGTGTGACTCTTTCATTAGGTGTAACTTTTCGGGTGTGTATGACTCCGCTGGTAGTATCTGACTCTTATATTAAGGTGATGCTGTTATCAACTACATATACATCCATCTTTGGACTCCAGATTTATGCTTTTGCTTTAGCCATACGTTTACCATGCGCAATATCGAGGAGTCAAAACTCGCATGGCAGGGGATGTGAGTGTGATACAAGATATGGAGGACCAAGATTCAATGACTGATATTAGTGTGAGTGAGTGTGATTTGCCAAAAAACGGGACGTGGTTCCGGTGATTCATGCCAAGAACTAGGAGGGTATAAATTAATCTCTCTGAGATTTGACCTGCTCTTTGTTCCTCTACTTTCCCTTCCACAAGCAACATTTGAACATCAATACCAACTATATTTCCCAATACTTTGCACACTTTGTCAAAACATTCCCAAATCAACAACCATGGACGGCTATCCGGTATCCAAACTCATCGAACACTTGAAGATCGACAACGAAGAAGCGGCAAGAAAATTCTTCCAAGGCTACTTAAGCGACCAAATCTGGTGGAGCTATTCGCGTCTGATGAAACTTGCGGCTGGGAAGCTCCACGAAGATAAAATACTGGACCTGGATCTCTATCAGCGGCTCGGACACATTGTTTGCGAAGAGAGTCTGAAATATAGTCAGCAGGCAGTAATCGATGGTATGGAAGGGCATATCATTGGTAAGTAGGCTATTATGTCTTATCAAGTATATGCCAAGAAGTATTTCACTGATCTTCTCTTGTAGAAACCGCCTATTTCAACTTCAACTCCAGAACTAGGCAGTTTCCTCGGAATTTCAAGGTTGAGTACCTTGAAAGAGACAACCATATGATCAAAGCGCAGCTTTGCGAGAAGCTCGAGCGATCGCAATCACGTCCTGATGATTATTTGGAGTTTTTCAGCACTGGAGAAGATACAGCTGACAAGAAGCTGGCTTTGCTGTTTGACCTGAAGACACAGGTTGACGAGGCTGTCAGGGTTGAAAAGGCGGCCAGGGTTGCGTCGGGCAGCACACAGGCACGGAGGCTACGAAGAAGTAGACCAAGGATCGGATGATTGGAAGGGATGGGCAATGGTAACTAGAATAGTGTAGATCTATAATGAAGGATCCCTATTTACACATCTTCCACTGATTGAAATTTGACGTTGATGTAGTCACAAGATTTTGGCTTGAAAGTTCTGTCGTGAGTTAATCTAGAACATGTGTTGCAGACGGAGACTTTCAGAGGTTAATGACTATACTCCCATCTACTACGATGTTGCATGAATACGAAAATCTCTATATAGTTGGACTCTGTCAGTTTGTGGTCACGTCATCGCCTAAACGACATTGGTTTTGAGAGGTGCGTTTGTGGCTCTGCGTCAGGACTACGGAGCGGAACCATGAGTCAAGAGTGGGTGTGTCTCTTTTCAAACTGGCAATATCGCATCTACACTCTTGACCTCCAGATTTCTATGCTCTCTACACTCATCGCTCAAGCATGCCCGATACAAGCACACTTCCTAGCAAACGCGCGCGCGCTCGCCCGGTTCGGAATGTGATAACGACGTCGCGCAACCAGGAAGCGCTACGAAGAAAGCAAAACAAGACAACACAGATACCAATGTACGTCGAGTGGTGCTTACACAGAGCATCATGAATGTACTTGGTGAGGCATGCCACAAGTACGATGAAGGAGCTCAGCAAATAGCGGAAATCAGGAAAGAACTGGTGGGAGTGGGCGTTTCGGATAACGGTACGGGTATCAAAGCTCTGGAAGAGTTTATCATCGGTATATTGGTCAGATAATGTGGATTGCGGCTTGCTGACGAATGTAGATGTAGCATGAGGTCCTTAAGCTCAAGAATGATGGGGAACAAGTGCGTACTGAGATTGAAACGTTGGGGAGAGGGTGCAGGCGAGGTTCCTTCAAGTCTTGTCGATGCATATGGGGAAGCAAGACAAAGACGAAATATTGTGGGAGACGCTAGGGGATGATGCGATGTGTTTTCGTTCGTTGAGCTATTTTCACCGAGAGGGACGTCATCCGGGGATGATGCGATAGATGTTTTGATCTGGGTTAGTGTTTGGGCATGGGTACGGTGGTGTGAGACGCCGGGGTGAGAAATTGTTTGTCCAACGGAAGGTGGAGAGGATAGAGGGGCTGTGGTAGCTACGGACCGGGTATATTCTGTAAGTTCAATCAATTGTGTTAGATAGCATAGGTAGTAATGTCAGTTAACCTGGACTTAAAGCTTATGTACCTTGAGGAGAGAGTTTCATCAGGGTCTATAATGTAGTTGTACGCGTTGAAGTGATCAAAGCAGAGATAATCTGGCTAGAGTGTGTGTGAATTTGTTTTGCGATATAACGCTCTAGAGCATATCTGTTTGGTTTTAGTTTTCTGTGATGTCGAGGAGTCGAGCTTGAAGGGCATGTGAAGTGACTGTGAATTCTTCACTCACGGCTAGTGCATGTATGAATAGGAATGATTAGGTGACGTTATAAATAAACTTCTGGGAGGTCTTGACCTGCGCATCTTCCTTTACTTTCTAACAGACAACACCAATATCAAACATTGTCGAGTCAGAGACCATGTCCGTGATCACACTATGTAATGCGAAGACCGCGCTCTGCGCGCTGATATACGACTTCAAATCAGAACAAAACGAAGAAGTCCTGGTCGACTGGATCATTGCCAGGACTTGTATGGAACCAATTGTTGAGAGTGCACTTGATGGGCCAGAAGAAGAAGAATTTGAGGACGCCGTTCAGAAGATTAAAAGAATTTTCAAACGAGCAACTGAAAAAGCGTGTGAACGAGCGATGATGGATCTTATTAGCGAGCAGGTTGTATGTAGGTAGCTACGAACTGTCTGGTCCGAATACTTGCAGTCCATTCTGCTAATCTACTCCTGTAGATTTCGGAGAGGAACTGTATGGCGTAGAAGATTACGAAAACTACAGAATTAAATTTCATCCAGCGTTTCCAACGTAGCGTAGTATAGTATAGTGGACCCCTATTGCTCTACGCTACGGCCTATATAAAAGCCTAGTATATACAGTAGCCCCTAGAGATATTAAAATATAGTCTATAATTATAGTATAGTCTATAAAATCCCTCTATAGGGTATAGGGGGTAGAATTTCCTAATTAGGTAATCTATAATTATTTTTTAGTATTAAGGTTATTAATAAGGCTTTTCTTTTAGAAATTACCTTTATAAGGCTTATAAGGTTACTCGTAATAGTCTCTTTACTTAGCTAATTCTTTTATAATTATAAGGCCTTAATTATATAGCCTCTAAGATAATTATAATTATATATAATTATATATTAGTAGTAAAGCTAAAACACCTTTTATAATTATTAAACGTATAAAGTATAAAAAAGTAATTTATAGCTATTTATAGAGGATTAGGTAATATTTTTAGCCTACTTTAACTTACTAATAGTATAAGTTATTTATAAGTTATATTAACCTTCTTTTTTATAATTACCTTTTTTACGCTCTTTTTAATTACTAAGCAAGGGGCTTTGCTTTTTTATTATATTATTTTAAGATGAAAGCCTTTGTCGTTCTACTTCTAGGTAGATTTAATTAACGCTACACACAGATATTAACCTTTTATTATTACTACTAAAATCTTTTTATAAATTATCTAAGTATTTATTAAGTTGTGTTATATGCTTATAATATTTATAAGACTTATTACTAGTAAGAAGTATAAAATTTATACTTATTATTTAAGCCTTTTATACGTCGCCCTTATAAGCTGTAGATACCTTATATAATATTAAAAGGAAATTAGGTAGCTTATTATTTTTTTTTAGTGTTAATATATACCTTAAATATATAGCGTAGTAAGCAATTAGCTTTTAATACTATTTAGAGTGCCTTTTCTAATAGTTTTTAAGCTAGATAATATAGAGCTATAGGTATAATATAGTAGTTAGATAGTAAAGAGATAGCTTTAGATTTATAGTAATTTTAATTATTCGTACACTATATAGGTAAGGGCACCTAAAGATGTTAAGGTTTTAATATTATCACAAAATAGCATTATGTGGGGATTACGTAATGCCTATGCGCCGCGGCCTATACGCTATAGAGTCTTCTCTTTTTTATCTACACCCCCTTTAAATATAAGTAATTAATACTAAAGTTAGTTCTATTATATTATTTTCTTTTCTTATATAATTATCCTATACACTCTTTACACTTGCTAGTATAGAGTATTAGATATTAATATCTATATAGCTAGCTATAGAATTTCTATTTAATATTAATTAGTAGCTAACTAACTCTTAACTATAAATTAGTAAGAGTAAAGATAGATTATATAAGTTATTATTAGCTATTTAATTTATTTTATTATACCCTATTCTTTAAATATAAAAGAATAGTAGATTAAACCTTTATAGAGTTAGTAAGTAAATATTACTACTATATAAAATAAAGAAAGTAATTGTACAAGATATATAAAACCTATTTCTTATTTATAGGAATAGTAGATTAACTCTTTTATTAAGTTAGTTAGTAAGTAGATATTACTATTATATAAGATTTAAGAGAAAAAAATAGTGCACTAAGCACACTACTAGTACCTATATTAAAGATCTTTATTATGTGAAGATTCTAACCAAGGTTAAGTCCGCACTATACACAGAGAGGAGTAAAATAGAAGGCACTAAAACCTAGTATCTAGTATATAGTAGTAGTAACAAAAAATATACATAAAATAATAATAATTTATTATTAACTTTCTTTATAGCAGCATTATTAATAGCAGTTAATAGATAGTCTACTATTTAGCATAACTAAGTTACATATATTATCTCTTAACTAGTAGACTATTAGAGAGCCGTAGTGGACCGCGGAGTCGCAACCGCGCGAAAGTAGTGTGGGCAATAGGAACTAGTACCTATATAAAAATATGTGTGGCGTTAAATTAACTACCTAGGGGTAGCATAACAAAGGCTTTTATCTCAAATAACATAATAGAAAAAGCAGAGCCCCCCCTACTTAGTAGTTATAAAAAGGGTAATATAAAAATATAGTTAGATAATAATAAACCTTAATAAAGCGCAACATTTTATATGGTTTTTTTTACGACTAAGGAGTTTCTAATAAAAATATTACAATAATAGCAGATATTCCTCCTGCTATTATATACACAGAAAAGCGTTATAAGGTAGTGTTAATAAAAAGAAGACTTTTTATATATCTAACCTATTGAGCAAACTAGTTATATAATAGCTACCTCTACTATCTTATAAGAAGCCCTTACTATCTTATATAAAGTTTTTACTGCCTTATAAAATAACACTAATATGCCTAAGTATACTAAACTATATAATTAGTATATTAAAGGGATAGAAATATTAGAGGAAATACTACGTAAGGAAATAAGACCTATATATTAAAAGGATATAAGATTAATATAGGAAACAATCGTTCCTAGTTAGAAATATAATTATATGTAGTATATACTATTGCTAAGTATTATATATTATACTAAAAAGGAATAGCTTTCTTAGAGTTATTTTAGGAAGACTTTAAAGGATAGAAAAAATACTATTTTTTAGGGTTAGGCTGTGCGTATAAGATAGAGCCTATAGTAGTTCTAGAAGAAAAAAGTATTAAGCTAAAAGTAAATACTAAAGTTAAAAATACTAGTAAACTCTATAAAGTAGCCTAAGGTAATATAAATACTACTTATATAATACTACCTTTGCTAGCTTACTTAACACCCTATATATAGACACTAGAGCTAACTAAGCTATTACACAAACCTAAATAAAGTAAGCTACTACTACTATAGGTATCTACACAGCTATAGATCTCTATAAATATCTTAAAAGAATCTTTATATAAGTATTAAGAAAAAATTTATTTATATAAATAATTAAATAAACTACTACTCTTTATATATAGCACCTAACTACTATTTTACCTACCTATTTATAACTATTAAACACTATATAGAATAGAGCTACTATTAGTTAAATACAAATTATAGGCACTATACTAATCTATACTACCTAAGCCTATACTATAATCTAACCTATATAAGCTTCTACCTAAGCACAACCTACCTTCTTAAAGACTTCTAGCTAATAAGATAATCTCATTAAAATAATATAGAATAAAAAGAATAACTATATAAGAGCTCTATATAATATTTTAGTAGATAAGACTAAGATCTTTATAGACCTATATACACACCTAGATATTACTAAGAATTAATACCTAGATATCTTTCTAAATATCCTTACTAGCTATATAGTATAGTATTACCTCTATACTATTCGCTCTAGATAATTATAGAAGTGCTTATACAAAGTACTTAATAGTTACTATAATATTACTATTAACTATAACTAGTATTAGATAGACTAGACTATAATAACTTTTATATAATACTAATATAAAAACCCTAATAAGAGTTTATACAAAGTTCTAAAAGTAATAATTAATAGGCTTACCCTTATATAGAGAGTATTAGGTGTAAACTTTACTAAAGGAATTTCTTTTTATACTACTATTATATAAGTAGACTATATTTACTATTAAGCCTATCTATAAAGCGCTATTTGCTAATCTCTATATATTAATCTAAGTTGCAATCAATTGCTAATCTAATTAGTACTTATAAGAGCCTAATATATACTATACTAATTGCAAATATAACTTTTTTATATAAAGAGGAAGATTACTAGGCCCTTATAGATAAGAATTTTATAGATTATTTATACTATTATTATTGTATTTTAGATTCTAATTAAATAATATTTTATAAGACTAAAAAATTTGTTTATATACTATAAGAAAAATTATTAGTTTTTAAACTATCTGCGTAAGAAGTGTACCTATATAATAAGATAGTATATTACTTTTTATAAAGAGTATAATAATAAAACACCTTTATATAAAAGCTATTTAGTCCTATATCTAGAAGTTTAAAGGCTATAATAATAAGGAACCTACTCTATATAAAGAAAAGAAGCAGAGTAAAGATAATAAGAATAGTAATAATTTAGTGTTCTACCTAACTACTACTACCTATCTTTACCATATAACTAGCGAATATATCTATAAGATAGAGCTAAAGAAGTGTGCAGAATAGTTTATTCTTAAGAATTAATATTATATAATATACTAAGGTAAACAATAGAATATAGGTATAGTAAGAATTTTTACTATTAGTAAGGCATAGCTAAAGGTATATATATAAGAGAACCCCTATATAAAAAATTAATTAAATACCTAGTAATACTAATATTAGCTTTAGAGATTAGAATCTATAAGAATCTCTAAAAAATATATAGATTATAAATTTAATAAAAATAGTTACCTACTATATTCTAGAATTAGAGCCTACTCTAATTCTAGGGTATCCATAGTATACTTATATAATAGTAGTATAGAAAGGAATTTCTCTAGCAAAGTCTACACCTAATACTCTCTATATAAGGGTAAGCCTATTAATTATTACCTCTAAGACTTTATATAGACTTTTATTAGAATTCTTGCGCTAGTATTATATAAAAGTTATTATAGTCTAGTCTTTCTTATACTAGTTATAGTTAATAATAGTATTAAAGTAACTATTAAGTACTTTATATAAGCACTTTTATAATTATTTAGGGCAAATAGTATAGAGGTAATACTATGCCGCATAGCTAGTAAGGATATCTAGAAAGATATCTAGGTATTAATCCTTAGTAATATCTAGGCGTCTGTATAAATCTATAAAAATCCTAGTCTTATCTGCTATAATATTATACAAAGCTTTAGTATAGTTATTATTCTTATTCTATACCTTTTATAATTAAATTATCTTATTAGCTAGAATTCTCTAAGAAGATAGGTTGTGCTTAGGCAAAAGTTTATATAGGTTAGATTATAGTATAGGCTTAGTTTATATAGATTAGTATAGTGCCTATAATTTATATTTAACTAGTAGTAGTTCTATTCTATATAGCGTTTAATAATTATAAGTAGGTAGATAGAATAGTAGTTAGATACTATATGCAAAGAGTAGTAGGTTATTTAGTTATTTATATAAATAAAATTGTTCTTAGTACTTATATAAAGATTCTTTTAAGATATTTATAAGGACCTATAGCTGTATAGATGCCTATAGTAGTAGCGGCTTACTCTATTTAGGTTTATACAATAGTCTAGGCTGGTAAATAGGTATAGGTTAGGTTGGGTAGAGTCTTACGTAATCTAGGTAGGGTTAGATAGGGTTAGATAGAGTTAGTTACGTAATCTAACTCTATCCAACCCTATCTAGATTACGTAAGACTCTACTCTAACCTAACCCTAGATTATATAAGACTCTACCCTAACCTAACCCTATGGTACCCGTTTAGTCTGTAATAAATAGCTGTTATAATTAATTAAAAATATATTTTAAATAATATAAAACTATATTATAATAAGCTAGGGTCTTACGTAATTAGGTTGGGTATAGGTTAGGTTGGGTTTAGAGTCTTACGTAATTAATCCAACCTAACCCAGAGTCCGTGCGACTTAACCCAACCTATACCTAGGGTCTGTGCAATCCCAACCCAACTATATACCTAAGCTAGGTACCCCGAACCTATTTACTAGCCTATAATAGCCTAACTAGTTTAAGTATCTTTAAGATTAGCCTTAGTGCTTATATATAAGGAGTTAAGTAGGCTAGTAAAGATAATAATATATAAGTAATATTTATATTACCTTAGGCTACTTTATATAGTTTACTAGCACTTATAGCTCTAGCGTCTATTCTTAGTATAATGCCCTTTTCTTCTAGAATTACAATAAGCTCTCTTCTAAATGCACAGTTTAACTTTAAAAAATAGTATTCTTTCTATTCTTTAAAGTCTTCCTAGAATAATTCTAAGAAAGCTATCCCTTTTTAGTATATTATAAAATAATTAGTAATAGTATATACTGCGTACAATTATATTATTAATAGAGAGGGATTATCTACTAGGCTAATCTTATTCTTCTAGTACTTAGGTCTTATTCTCTTACGCAATATTACCTCTAATATTTCTATTTCTTTATTATACTTATTATATAGTCTAGTAGATTTAGGCATATTAGTGTTATCTTATAAAGTAGAGATAGTAACGGTAGGGGCTTTATATAAAGTAGTAGTAGGGGGTAGTTATTATATAACTAGTTTATTTAATAGGTTAGTTATATAAAGAGTTATGCTTTATTAGAGTTTATTATTATCTAATTATATATCTTTAATAATATTAATCGCTTTATCTTATAGTAACTACTATTACTAAAAGACTTTATATAGATAGGATTAATATAAGTATAAATAAGGGGATATAGAAGTGTCTATCTTTACGTTAAAAGTAAGGAGGAAAATTACTTAGTAAGGTTAGATAATATTGCTTACTATTCTAGTCTACTTTATAACCTAGTGTTCTTCTAATTACTTTAAAGGCAAGGCCTCTAGTAAAACACTAAGTTAGACCTAATAATAATTAGGAGACAAGACAATATAATTCTAGCCAAACTCTAAAAAAACTATAATTAATAGGTACTAAAGTTTATACTAATATTAAAATTAACTTATACTACAATTAATAGTATGTATCCTATATATAAATTTACCTCGCGTACTATATAACGAGCGTAAAAGGCAAACGCCATTATATAGCATAAACGACTAGGCTACCCAGACTCTTAGGTACTAGAGCACATAGTAAATTACAGTAAAGGGGTACGTATTAAAGGGTTAACTATAGTCTAATATAACGCTTATAGTAGATTAAAGCTTATGTAACAAATTAGACGTTAGGCTAGATAAATTAATAATAGTCTAGAAAAGAGAGTTGCTATAGACTTTTATAATTTTAAAGATAAGAGCTTAACTAGCAAAAAGAGTATAATGCTTATCTCTAATTGTTTCTTAGGTATAGCTTAGAACTTCTACTTTAAAGATAATTAACTAGCACAAACAATTATTAAGCTACTAAAGAAATTTATACTATTTATAAAAGTATAGTTTAAGGTAACTATAAAAGTTATCGAATCTAACAATAAGATTTTCTCTTAGTTAAATAAGATATTTATCGGTAGTGTATTAATAAAGGGGTTATTATTAAGCCTTTAGCACCTAATACCTAAGCTTAAAATAAAGGGGCTAAACGCTTAGAGGGTGTAATTAAGGAAAAGAGCCGTGCAATGCGACTTAACGCCAACCTCCCCTAGACACTATGGCCAGAGATTAAATAAGCAGCCGTATACCTATATAATTAAACGCTAAACTACGCTAATTAATAGCAATTATTATATAAAGTATTTTTTACAACAGTTGCCTACTAAAATAGCATTATTACCTAATTAAAGAAACTAAACTAGGCTTACCTTAGAGCCTATAGCTATAAAGCTTTTGCCTTAACTAATAATATAAAACGCGGCAAGAGTAAGATCTAAAGGCTTAACCTAAAGGCATAGGTTAGTTACCTAGTAGGCTATTAATTAACAAATATCTAGAGAGTATAAATACCTCCACTTAACAAAGTTATAAGCACACGCGACGTTATCTTTAATAAAAATTAAGCATTCTTAGATAAACAAGAAGATCTGTTAAATAACCTTATGCACAGCACTACTAAAGAGATTGCTGCATAGATCTAAATAGTAGAGCTACCGCTCTTACTACTAGAATATAAAAATATAGAGTCTTTCTATAAGAATAAGTTAATTATTAACTCTTATAAGGAGAATAAGAGTGCTCTAGGGTACTATTAAGGAAGGAAGATTAATTACACCTACCTAACACTACTAGAGACACCTCTGCCTATCGCACTACTTACCTAATTAATAGGAAGTTTTAAATAGGACTAAATTAAAAAATTACCTATAGAAACACTATAGCCAAATTAACGCGCTATACTATAGACAGCCGCCTTCCTTGCAAGTATACTCGTAGAAAGTAGAGGCAAATATAAGAGAAAGCTACTTAATAAAGCTTAATTTAATCGCATACTTATAGTAGGCAAGAAACCCTATTAAAGTTAACTACTAAAACCTTTATTATACAGAACCTAGATAAATAATTATCTATTATTTAAAATATAAAAGGATGCCAAGCGATCCTATCTACAAAATTATAAAGAAATAAGGTCTTAGAGCGAGGTGCCCGCAGCCTTAGTGCGATTACGCAGTTACTAGATTCTTAACTATATATAAGTATATACCTACAAACTTAATAAACATTATAGATTATAGAAGTGTAAGGCAAGACTAGTAGTGCGCGGAGATTAACAACGCTATCTTACTACACAGGATATCTATGCCGCAACACTTATAGATAGATTATTTCGCCTACTTATATTAATAGCGGCTTAGTTTAATCTAGAGCTAAGCTAGTACAACATTACTAACGCCTTTGTCTACGCGAACCTAGACAGAGAAATCTACATACCGATGCCCTAAGATTATACCTAAAGAGGCACTATCCTATAGTTATATAAGGCACTATATGGCTTACGCATCTCACCACTACTATGGCCGAGAGAATTTACTAGTGCGCTTAAGAATCTTAGTTTTACTATAGTTCCGCACAAACCTTACTATATAATTAAAGATAGTATTATTATCTTCTTCTATATAGACGATCTTATTATCGTATACTCGAAAGATTATTAAAAGCACGCTACTAATATAGTAATAAAAAAGATAGGTATAAAGTTTATCCTAACTAGTAGTAATAATCTATAGTGGTATCTAGATATTAAAGTCGTTAGAGACTATGCTAATAGGCAACTCTAGTTATTACAAAGGTCCTACGTAGACAAGATTAGTTATCTAATTAACTAACGCAACCTTAAATATAATACCCTAATATTAGTAGTTAAACTATTACCTTAAGAAGAACTTACTATAATAGCAGAGATTAATTAGTACTAGCGAAAGGTAAAATTAATCCTCTGCGCTGCACTAACTACGCGCCCAGACATAGCTTTTATAAGCTTCTAATTATTACGCTTTTTTTAAACCTAGCAATAACCATTATAACGCCGCTAACTGCGTACTACTATACCTATTATCCACCTAACTAATTACTAGGGCTACAATTTTAGAAAAGTAGACACTTATAAGATTATAAGCAACGTATTATTTACAAATAACACCCTTAATAAAAAGAGCTTATAGGGGTATTATTATTAAATTATTTAGTAGCCTTATCGCCTAGAAGGCAAATAAACAAGACACTATCACTACTTTAATAACTAAAGCTAAGTTGCTAGCACTTTTACAAGTTATAAAGAAGGCACTATTTATAGCTTAGTTAATTAATAAACTTAAGATTAAACTATTACTATTAATTACTATTACTATTAATTGCAATAACTAACAAGCTATTCGACTTATTACTAAGGAAATTGCCAAATTATAAAACTAAGCTTAGGCATATTAATATACACAATTATTAGTTTTAATAAAAAGTAGTACGTAAAGCTATTAAAGTCTAGTACTAGTAATTAGAAGAAATAGCAGTAAATAGTAGTCTTATAAAAGCTCTGCTAGCCACTATATAAACTAAGTTCTTAAATTAACTAGGACTTAAAGACGTTAGGGGAAGGATTACTAACTAAAGAGGTCGACCTTAATAAGTTAGAAAATAGAATAAAAGCTTTTAGACTATAAGCAATAGTATAACTACGTAAGAGATAGTTTAGCTTAGCCCTCTAAAAATCCAAGCTAAGGGGGTGTGTTAGATATTAGGTTACTAGAAATTACTATAATTTTACTATAAAATCTAGTAGTCACGTGTATTCGATCACATAGTCTCCTTATAACGACAGTTAGTGTAACTTATAGTGATTTCACTATAAGATTACTATATAAAATATATAAAGAAGACTAGCGTACTACTATTACACTACTCTACACTATTACTAGTGCGTCTTAGCGCTAGATATTGCGTACGATAGCTAAGCTTCTTCGAGAGAGATTACTTCACAATTAATTCATTCATTATTAAATCTATCACTTTTATTATATCTTATTAAAAATACTTACGTATCTAACAAGTATAGTAATATAGCCTTACCTATAGTTTTATATATAGATTTTTTTTAGTTAGAGTAGATATACTAAGCTTATTTAGCGAGCTTAGGCTAACGCACTAACCCTTTTTTATTAATACCTTAAAACGCTTTTCTATGTATATAATAGTAGGAGGAATATCTACTATTATTATAATATTTTTATTAGAAACCCCTTAGTCGTAAAAAAAAACTATAGAGCGCTAGAACATATTTATATATACTCTAGATAGAGACTATTACTATTTTTAATATACTTAATAAGGAATTATAATCTTTTTAGCTTTTTTTTTTAAAATATACTATTCTTTTTAGTGTCTAGTATATATTATATACTAGTAAATTATATAAGATTAATTTAATAAGCGTACCCTTAGATAAGTTATAGTATCTTACTACTATCTTTTTAAAAACCCTAATATATATTTATCTTTTTATTACTCTTCTTTTTCTTTTTAGTCTTATATAGCTATATATAAGTATAGTAGTAATTATTATTAGTAAGTGTTACTAGTAAATAGTTAGAATAGCGTAGATACTAAGGTATTAATTTTAAAGCTATCTATATTATATAAGTATTAATAAGTATAGTAAAGTTAAGGTTAAACTTACTATAATAAATAGGTTAGGTTATTATCTAAATAGTGGTTATTAAATATAGCTGTTAGAGATATAGTAGCGCATACTACTAGCTTTTAAATATTACTATATAGCTCCTCTTACTAGTAAAGTATAATATAGAGTTTTATATAATAGAAGTATAGTTATATTAAACTTTGGTTTAGCTTCTTGTAAGTCACATATTGCCTAAAAAAAATTTAGCCCCTTCTACTAACAAAATTGTGTTGGTTGCAACAATTGTCCCATGAAGCGCCATGTCGTCGTTTGACGGAATGAAGTGAAGATGCACGGCCGGCTGACGTCCCTCTCGGTGAGAACAGTCTAAGGCAAACGAATATTCTACATTTCTTAGCAGAACTGTGCCACAAAGCCGGCGACGGAGTGTCATTATGCCGGTCAGATGTTGGCTTGACCACCTGCACAAGGTCCATGCCGCATTCTGTTCTTGGCCAACTAAGCCGCACTGTAAGCGAATGCGAAGACAGTTACTAAGCGAGTACCATGCATGTCGAGCATCAGCCTTCCGTTAACAAACGGCGTAGAGACATTTGAAATTTAGCGGATGATTTTTAGCAATGGCCTGCTCGGGCCTAAGTCTGACTTACCATCAGCATAGACTCAGCAGGCCTGCAGTGCGACCTCGGATCCAAGAAGGGAGGAATCGGCATATTTACACATAGTCACGACCGTAACGCGAACATAAGTCAGGCCGCAACATTCAAGATTGACTACGAGGGGGGCGATAAAAGCTGCGAGGGAGTAAAAGGGTAAACGAGGAAAACACAATGCGGAAACAATAATGGCCTTTGATAACACAGTCAGCAATTGCAGGCACTTGAACGATTGACTTGCCAATGATCGAAGCTTACTGTAGCGACATGATACCAGGTGCATTGTGTATGCTAGTAATGCTGATGGCCGTGTGATTGCTGACGAAGGTCAAATAACAGAAGATGGATGACCAAGGCGGTCGTGAGTTGTGTTCGATGGGAGAGGACGACGGAGCAGTCGGCGAAGAATCTCATCAACATCTTGAAATCTCAATGGATGAGCCATGGCTAAATGCATGGTCGAGGAAGGGCAAGTCGTATATTGTATTGGACACGGCCAAGATAGCCGATTGAATCAGAATGCTTCGTCCAGATCTTTCCCCTCTTCAGTTCCTCTTGACCTCATCTTATCTTTGCACGTCCTAGCATGAAGCCCACCAACGCTGCGGCACCGATAAACAATAGCATAGGCGCTGCTTTGTCCATGGCAGCCGGTGCCTCTGTCTTTTCGTTCCTTGTCGTTCTTGTTCCTTCGTACTGTGCCTGGCTTTTCTTTCTCGCGCTGCTGAGGTACTCGTCGACAAGAGGATCCCCAGACCCACTCAAATCAATCCACTCCCGCTCCGAGTCCCCATGGTCTACTGGACTCGCAATGTTCAAGGGGGGCCCATCCCACCCGTCTTTTTCACATCTGCAGGCAGCCATTCATCCAAGGTCTGTTCTGGTAAGCACCTAAATACGAGGCACATCCACATTTCGAGCACATTGAGTAGTAGATCCGGACTATCCATTCCAGGGTAGCATGTGATTGCCCATATTTGGCGAGGGCAGAGCACATAACACGCCGAAGGTATTAACTTTTGAATTCTGGAAAGCATGGTAATGCAGAGATGGATTGTCGCGTCGGTAACGGAAGTTCCAGTGCTGCGAGAGGCGCCACCGGAGGTTGCTCGATTGCCCGATGTAGAGACGGGTAAGAGAGTCCAGGCCGAACAGGGCATCGAAATATATGCCTCGACCTTGGTACTCAAAGTCGCCACCAATTTTTCTCATACTTTTCCAACGTGAGATCAAGTAATTGAAGAGGAGCATGTTTCTTACGCGTCGTAATTCCACCTCTGTTCAAGCGAATTCCACACATTGAACCTAACGCATCGGAAACAAAAGTCCGCCAAGTTCGGATGCCTGTCTATCCATTTGCCGTATCTTGCGTGATATTTCGACTGCGGGTCTTTGAGTCTTGCAAGCATGTGTGAGAGGACATTGTGCGCCTCCTGTTGAGTCGCGGTCAATGTTTCGGGAAAGTCTTCCATTGTGGTTACCGGAGCTGATGATCGATTTCGTGTAGGACTGTCATAGCGAGACGCCTGAGTAGTGGTCATGTTCAATATATATTGTGCGGACAACAGGCTGCGGAGGCGTAGAGAAGTTGAGTTGTTCCACTAGTGTAGGCACCGCTACCCAATTAGGCTTAAGCGCAGGCAACAACCAGGGGTGATTGAGAGAATCGGGCGTGTAGAGCTGCAATTGCCACTTGCTGCCTACGAATTCAATGCCCTTGTCTTGTTGGAAATGAATGAAGTCTGCGCGCTAGATGGAATGACGGAGTCGAGGTCAGTGATGGGAAAGTCGCGAGGTTGGGGCGAGCTGCGAGCCACAGGTCATATCCAGCTTAGCGCCTGAGTTGTGCACCACCACACTGCGAAAGTACAACTCCAAAGGCCAGAGCGGGGCCTTCAGCCAGAACTAGGGACAAATACACCTTCGTCTATGGTATACGGGAACTTCGCCGATGATGAGATTCCGGCAAATTAAGATCTAAAAGGCTAACAAGGTCAGGCGAACTTTTGGACGACTATATTCACATCCAGGGAACATGCGCATGAGCTTAGGCTTTGAACTTAATTATAACGGTAGTCTCATACTCTATGTTATAACTATTGCTCATATGTAGTTTTCCAAAAGAGGGTGATGTATCCGATGTACCAGGTACCTAAGGTAACCCGGACCGTTTGCCACCCAAACCCGCCAACGGAGATCATCACGCAGAACTCATCTTATATGCCTTGCAAGACATCGACCCACAAGTCTAAAAAGCTCAGGAAGAGATGAACGAGACTAACGAGTGAATCGCCGCCACGACTTTGTGAGACCTTGTTCCTAATATATGCCACGTGCAACAACATAACTAGATGGCTAGATGGCGCTTCAGAATCATGAGAACCCTCCTCAATGCAGTCGACGATTGGTGTGGATTTTTTTTACTTATTACACGGTCAGTGTCTCTAAACTCTCACTCGGCCCTGTTGTCTTCTCTTACTAAAGTTCCTACTAGAGACGACAGCGACTTCTACCAGCCCCCAAGGACATCATAACGCTCAGTATTACGATTATCCAAACTCCACGCCCTAGAGCAGTTGAGTGAAAAATTGCTAAGGTACGATCAGTGTAGAGGCACACATCAACTAGGCACTTCGCGTCTTTCACTCAACCACGGCAAACGACGACACCCGCGCACCACCACCGCCACCACCGCCAAACTTTCACCTCGCTCCACCCACATACTAGAATCAATTACCTGCCTATATATATTTCAAAAGTTAGCATTTCTTTCAGCAGTACTCACTTGACATAACCGAGTAGCTTATCGAAAGGTGCAATGAATTGAGGGCCCTCGCTATAGCTTGGGAGCAGGGTTGTCGGTTCGATTCGAACTTAATTCCCCGGTGTTTACATTTTGCCATTTTTTAAGACCCTTTTTTAAGGTGGGTAGTGGTAGAGGAACGCATAGTATGGGCTCTCCTGCCTTTTGCGAATTTTGGTAGTAAGAGAATGGCACGATGTGGTTCTCTAGAAAAAACGTACATTTTGTCCACCCTCGAACAGTTGTAGTGATAGTAATGCAGTTCGCTGACGAATCAGCGATGCAGCGCACCACTAACAGACAAAAGGCCTCGCTAGGCAGCAACAACAACAACAACAACCAAATCCAACCTCAAACCAAACCAATCTCACCTCCACCATCCCCTTCCTAACCGCCATGCGCCGCACAACAAGATCCCAAACCCGCCAGACCCCCCACTCCACAGCACCAGCCCTCCCTCCCACCATCCACCTCAAAACCACACACCCACACAACCACCCTCCCTCCTCCCCGCCGCCACCTTCACCCCAAAAAACTAACCTCCCTCCCCCCCGCCTCAACCACCCTCCTCACCTACAAACGCACACCCTCCTCCGCGCCAAAACAACACAAACCCACCTCCACCGCTCCCTCCCCAACCCATCACCCCCCGCCCTCACCACCGCCCTAACCGCAACCCTCGTCTTCGCCCAACAAGAAGCCGGAACCGCAATCTGCATCTCCCCCCAAGGCCTCCTCCTCACGTGCTCGCACTGCATCGCCGACGACGCCGCCACCGCGCTAGCCACCCCGTCTCCGCACTGGCTCGTCTTCGCAACGGGGGAAGTCGTCACCGCCGAGTGTGTAGCCTGGGACGGGAGGCGCGATTTCGCGCTTCTACGCATCACTGGAGCGGAAGCTGCGGCAGACGGAGCGGGACACGAGGCTGCTACGCGGCGCACATTCGCTTATGCTGCGCTTTCCGCGTCGAGGACGCTGCGCGTCGGGACGGAGTTGCTTTGTATAGGGCACCCTGGCAGCGAAGACCTCGAGGTCGAAGAGGCGGGTGTGGCGACTGGGGATGGGTATGATGTGTTGCATGTTAGTGAGGGTGCGTACCGCGGGTTGTCACCTGGGCAGGATCCGCAGGATAACGATGAGATTGGGGCGCTGATGCATGATTGCTGGACGTATTGGGGGCATAGTGGGGCGCCGTTGATCGAGCGCGGGGCGGGAGGGCTGGTAGGGTTGCATTCGAGCTGGGATGAGGAAACGGGGATGAGGAGGGGTGTGGCGCAGGAGGCTATCAGGGAATTTCTGGTAGAGCATACGAATCTAGAGGGTTAGAGTAGGAATGCTGGCGAGGTGCGTTGGGAAGTCTAGACCGGATTCGGGGAGAGGCGAAAAGACTGAAAGTAGATACGCCAATAGTACATATAAAATTTTACAGTGCGGTATACGTAGCATGCTAAGGTTGTTCAGCTTATAGGCCCAGACTTCGAACGAAGAGAGTCGCCTCCGTACTTGGAACGTCCATGCACTGCCTATGCGTTCATACCAGGCATCAGATCAGGCTTGTCGAGGATCATGCCTCGGAGTGCTATCCACTCTCTCAAGCCTTCCCACTCTTCTCCTTCCTCGTCGCCTCTCCTCCACTCTTCCTTGAAGCCCCATGCGCACACGCTATCCGGTCCAGGGCCGCTCGCTCGTCCTCCCTCATGTACCGGTCCAGTAGTGGCGTACCTGGCCTCCAAACGACTCTCGTGTGGTTGTCGTTGTATGTGGTCAAAGCAACAAAGCCTAGTGTTCCGGTACACAAGACATAGGTTGAAAGTCCAAAGAAAGAGTACATCTTGAACATCCAGGGGTCAATGAAATTGCTGTACACCGATAACTCTTGAGCGATCATATATAGTGCTAGAGGTGTGATGCCCGCCAAAACACCTGGTAAACCCAGTTTTGTCAGCATCCTATGTCGCCGCCATGCAGGTGCGCAATATGTCGTCTCTATGATGTCCAATGCCAGGGGCATGTCCTTCGCATCAATTGCTGCGGTGAGCGCCTTTGCGGCTAGATCAGCAGGAAGGACAGCCTGCTTCGCGGCTTTGGGCGATGGCTTGGTGAACTTGGGCGGCGAAGATCCAAGCTCCGGTACTGGCTTGTTGGCATACAAATGAAGGATCTCGGGGATTGCACGCGGACAGCCCACCAGGCGCTGGAGGTGGATGTAAGTAGCTAATATGTTCGGCGAGATGAAAACATTGGGATGCTTCAGTAGGTCGGTGGCGAGGCGAGAGATGTATTGAGGTGACGGAAGCTCGTCCATAGAGGCAGGTCGTGGACTCGACTGCTTCACATGATGCGCATCCGGTTCCTCGCGATCCCAGGGAGAGTATGGAGCTAGCCGAGCTCTGCCTGAGATCTATCTTTGCAGGCAGTGGTTTTCTTGATCGGATAGCCAGCGCTTCTCGGGTAATTGCCCCCAGGCCTTCGAGCGCCTGCAGGGTGGCGGCCTCAGACTCGACCTTGGGCGGACGATTGTATCCATGCGATGTGCCGTTCCACCTCGGCGAGCGCGCCGTCCTCAAGGCAGCCACCTGTCCACCCATTGCTGGCTGTCTTCTGTGCCGGTTGCGCGCTCTGTTGCCCCTCGAGTGGCCGTGTCGGTGCGCACAGGTATGCGTGGGCGAACGGCATGCGGCTGCTTCCCCATCTGTTGTCGTAGCGCGGGTGCCTTCCACGTCGCTGCGGCGATGAAGGAGCGGCGGTTTGGTGGCTGCTGCAAGATGAAATCGCACAATTGGCAAACGGACCGCGTCCGCAGCGGCAGGGTTCTGGGCTGCATGGTGGGTGAACTGTTCTTGTTCTTGGGGGGTTGCGGTGAGGTCTGGTGCAGTGACGAAGCGTTGGGCGGCTGCGGCTTGGCGATGACTTGACGGAATCGCAAAGAAGCTCCTCCACGCTATCTCCTACACACCACGTCCACGCGTCACAGGCAGCAGCATACGGAAAACTCGGACTGTCCTTCGGTGAAGAGAGGGCACAACGAACTCCCGCAAACGAAAACCTCACACGACACCATGCCCGCACCGCCGCCTCCCCCTCCGCCCATGCCGCCCATGGGTCGCGGAGCTGGAGGACCACCACCGCCGCCACCAATGCCCGGAAAAGCTCCTGGAGGAAAGCCGCCTGGAGGAGCAGGAAGAGTAGGTCCACGCCTCTCAAGGCTGTCCACAGCTTCGTAGCTCCGACGTGACCACTTGGAACTTGTGCTAACATCGCATAGGGCGCGCTGCTATCAGACATTAACAAGGGCGCACGACTGAAGAAAGTCACCCAAGTCAACGACCGTTCTGCACCAATAGTGGGAAAGATGTCAGACGGACCGAGTGGACCACCGACGGCCGGCGCACCGCCGGTACCTGGCATGGGTAGGGCTCCAGCACCTCCATCTGGCCTTGCGCCGCCTGTGCCTGGCAACCGAGCGAGAAGCAATAGCGACACGGCGGGGGATGGAGCAAGAGACAGTGGAACGGTCAGCGCGGCGCCGCAGCTGGCGGGGCTATTTGCGGGCGGCATGCCAAAGCTGAGGAAGTCGGGTGGTGTGAACACGGGCAGGGAGGAGAGCAGTTCGCCATATCTCTCGGATCCAGAGACATCACGAAGCTCAGCACCTCAACCGCCGCGAGGGGCTGCCCCAAAGCCACCAGGAGCAGCACCTCCCATCCCTGGAGGCCGGCCACGCGCCAAACCCCTCCATCTCTGCGCTCCGGAACAAACCTACGACCTTCCTCTATCGCATCAACACATTCCATGTTCGACATAGGATCCAAACCAAAGCCGCCCTTGCCAGGGAAAAAGCCACCTATACCGCCTCCAGCTTCCCGCAAACCCTCTGGATTGGCGCCTCCACCACCTGCGTCGCCCGCTCGAGCTCCTCCTGTGCCCGGATCAGCTCCTCCAGCACCACCACCACCTCCCCCTCCATCGCACACTCCATCGGCGCCTCCGCCTCCACCTCCCTCAGTCTCGACGCCTTCAGCGGCCCCTCCACCGCCGCCCTCTGCACCTCGAGTCGTCCCTAGTCGTTCAACGCCCCCGCCACCGCCGCCGGCACCACCGAGGGCGCAACAGGATGATGGAGACGACGACGACGAGTATGATCCGTACAAATACAACAACACACCGCCGAAACCTCCGTCCGCCCCCGTCCCACCACCCCCGAAAGCACCAACCAATGGGACCACGCCTTCGCTCGCCGAACAAGCTGCCCGCAACGCATTCGGCCGTTCATCTCCCGCAGCGCCTCCCCCACCTCCACCTTCTTCGATGGCCCCATCGCCCCCTAGCGTATCCGCCCCCCCACCACCGCTAATGTCACCACTAAATCGCTCTGCTTCGCAGGCTCCGTTACGGTCAATGCTAGATCCGAGCTCGTACACACTGACAAACGGTGGATCAGCAACGAAGAGCGGACCAACGACCCCTAGCATGAGTCCAGGGCATAAGGGAAAGATTGTGCCGATCCATGACCTGAGATGGAGGTTCGTCGATGAATCGCAGTACCCACGCCCGAGAGAGTTTCTAGGCGGCCCGAAAAAGTACCGTGCAGGTCGAGGGAGCAGCGTCCCTCTGGACCTCAGCGCGTTTGAATAGAATTTGGGAAAGAAGGAAGGTCCGAGGCGCCAGCTCGGGAAACCGGACTTGGCGAGGCGCAATACTTTGTCTTGTGCACGGGTTACTTAGGCTTTCGGGGGTTTGAGTTCAGCAATGGCGTTTAGGCGAGGTTTCCACTGGACTGGGAACTCGGCGAGAGTTTTGCACGGCATGCGGGGTGGATTCAAGATATTCTTGGTGTGTATTGTTCAATGTGTTTTATTTGGAGATAGACCCAGATTGTACAATTCTCATTCTAACTATTCATTCAGGAGCGATCAAACTTCTTTCTCGTGATCTGCCTCTTAACCTGCTGCATTACCGATGCTACCGCAATGCTTTTTGGTGCCCGAAAGAGTGGTGAGTTCGCGCGTGTTTAGGCGCGGCGCCAGCTGGTCACCCAGGTGGATTGAGCTCCGAAACATGACATGCGGGGTAATACTTTCCCTCCCCACACCACCATGGCGTGTCCGCAACGGACAATGCAGCAAATAAGAGAACGATGCTCTGTATAACACTGTGTCGCTGTTGACCGATCCGCCTGCACGGTCGTCGAATAGCCATCCACACGGCGTGAGTCCGAGAAATGAGTCCACGAATATGAAAGCCGTGACCCCTCAAAGAAACACGCCTTCCTCCTCATTCCCAGCCTCCTGAGCACCATTCCTCCGCTCCTGCGCATCCTCCGCTGCTGCACCAGTGACACCATTCGTCGCACTGCCCGCCCTCGTCTCCCGCTCGCCATTCGACCTCTCCCCCATCTCCGATACCTTGACGCCCCCTCCTCCGGCTCCCAGGGCAAACACCTGACGTCGGTGACCTCCTTCTTGACGAGCTCGATCCGCTCTTCCATCCGCGTGATCACGTCGCGGTTCTCGAGGATCGCCTCGTAGAGCTCTTTGTCGGCTTCGGCTTCGCGACGCAGGTAGTCTTCGAGCTCGGCGTTGCTTTTTTCGAGGTGGTGGATGCTGTTGCGGAGTTCGGCGGCTTTGAGGTATAGCGAGGAGAGGGAGAGGGAGGAGAGGGCTTTTGCGAAGCGGGGGGCGGGGATGGGGGTGGCGGCGGAGGACATGGGTGTTTGGGGTTAGGATTGAGGTGCGGGAGGGGAGTTTTGAGAGGAGGGAGGAGGAGCTGGAGTGGAGGTGGAGAGAGGATAAGAGGGTGGTGAGTTGGTTGGAAAGAGCAGGGGAGTGCGAGGGTGAGGTTTGGGGAGGGGAGGGCGAAGGTCGAGCGCGTGGTGGGGAAGGTGGCGGGGTGGTGGGGCGGCGGAAAGTGTGGGAATCTAACAAGGCTGCTGCTGCCGCTGGGGGATTTATGTAATGAGTGTGATTTGCAGGGCTTCTCTGGGTGTTTATTGTTACGGTGTATGGGAAAAGGCGAACTGGAACTGGCTGGTGGAGTTTCTGGGTTGACATTTTGGCGGGGAAGCTGCTTGTAGGTAGGGGTAGGGCTGAAGATGGCCTGTGCGCTTTCCCGACAGGCCGAACTTTTTGGACGACAATCATCATACATTCCTTCCGTTCTGTCGTGTCTCTGCCTTTTGCATTTCAGCGCATGGCCGCTTGTCGTATATAACGAGGCTTCTGAGAGCCCAAGCCACTCGTTGCGACTGCGGCGAATACCGTCGCCATGAGCAATGCCATTCCCATGGCGCTGCGGCCCGCGACGCGCATCACCCACCAGTGGTACACGGTGACACAGGCCTTCGCCCGGCGGTACTGCAGCATCCAACCTTCCTGTTTGACCGTAACTTCTCCATCTCCTATACTCTCGGCTGTACGGCCCTATAGCCCATGTGGCCTGGGCCGATCCTTCTCGACCACCCCTCGATTCGCCGCCAAAGTCGACGATCTTACGCACCACGATATCATCCCGCCTCAGCAAGGCTTTCGCGAGCGAAAACGTGCAGTGAAGATCGGACCTTTGCCGGACGGCCGCCAGGCATCACCAGGGACCATACGAGAGATATTCGGCGGGCGCGTCTCTCCGCACGAAGGCAACAACATCCTACGCATCCTCCACCATCGCCGCACATCCGGCTCCCTAGCCGACTACGGCGTCGATAACCTCGGGCGCCAATACGATGTGAATCGCGTCACGGCGACCAAGGCTCTGGAATGGCTACGCAAGCAGTTCCCCATAGACGAAGCGCGCGCGGCAGAGGCATGGGCGGAGAAGGAGGCGAATCGGATAGCATACGAGTTATGGCTGGCCGATCCGGAGAACGACAGCAAGTACAAGGACCCTGCCAGGGCTTTCCGAGAACAGCAGAAGAAAGAGGCCGAGGAGCAAGAGTATGAGGCGGAGCAGGAAGAGAGGCAGCGCATTGGCATACTGCATACTGGCAAGTCGCAATTCGAACTCAACATAGAAGAAAAACGGAGACAACGATTGGAAGAGATCGCGAGGAAGGCGGAAGAGAAGGAGGCGAAAGCTATCGAGCAGGAAAAGATGCTCGCAACGGGCGAGTGGGTGCGAACACCCAGTGGAACGCAGCTCATGAAGCCTGGACAGGAAGCATACCTGGATATCTTCGGAAATGAGCAGGTTAGCGAGCGAAAAGCAGCCGTAGAGGCGGCTACGAAGAGAGCGCAGACACCCTTCTCATCTGAGGAGGAAATGCTGGCGAGCACGACCTTGGTATGTTGCGCTCCGGTTCTCCTGCCTCTCGGCCTTGCCGTATTAATGAAAGACAGTTGCAACGCCTCTACCCGATGAGTGCTTTCGTTCTCGTCGTCTCCCTCCTCTGCTTCGGTTTCGCACACTATTATATCCCACCCTCACCAGAGTACCGCGTCTGGCCCAGTCTATCCCCCACGACGGCCACTATCCTTGCTATCGCCTTATCCAACCTTGTGCTGGCTTTTGCCTGGAAATGGACACCTTTATGGCCGTTGATGACGCGCTACTTCTTGCATATACCAGGCTATCCGCACGCCTTCTCGGCCGTGGGCAACGCCTTCTCGCACATGTCGTTTGAACATCTGGCGCACAACATGGTGGCGCTCGCGCTCGTCGGCACCGTATGCCACAACCTCGTGGGCCGCGGCATCTTCCTAGGCACCTACATCTCCGCCGGCGCCATCGGAACGCTCTTCACGCTCTACTGGACCAACCTCGGCCGCGGCCACATCACGGCGCACATATGCGGTGCCTCAGCGGCTATCTGGGGTATCACGTCTCTGTACTTGCTTCTCGCGGACCAGGAGACCATCAAGATTCCATTTGTTAAAGATATGGAGGTCGGGTTTTGGCCTAAGTCGCTGATGACGGCGCTTTTTTGTTGGGAGGTGTATATTGCGTTTACGAAGAGGAGTATGCTTATGGATCATTCGAGTCATTTTGGGGGTATGTTTACGGGCGCGTGTGTGGCGGGGTATTTGCATTATAGTGGGTGGCATCAGCGGAGGATGATGCAGGGGCAGGGGCAGGTTGGGAAGCAGGAGAAGACGGTTGATGTGGGGAAGATGGTTAAGGAGGAGGTGGGGGAGGTGAAGGAGGGAGTTAAGGAGGGGTTGAAGAGGATTGTTAAGTGAGGTGGTTGTGGGGGTTTGTTAGTGGGGTTGGGTGTGAGAGGGTGCTTGTGTATATTGGTCGTTGCGTGGGGAGGTGTAGCTAAGTTTGTTTGCTTGTATATTAGTGTACTCACTCCCTTTTTCTCTTGGCTTAGCAAAGAAGTATACAGCATTACCTCGCGGAGTTGTGCCCTGGATCAACTTATAGGTGCGCGAAGTTGAAATCTGTTGATATTTCCTCAGTGAAGTGTATGAAGCATGAATGCTCTTTGAGAGGGACGGAGAGGGGGTGGGCTAGAGAGGCATCTTTAGATTGACACACAGGTTGAATCTTAACCGATTCGATAGCTCGTAAGAGCCTAGCAGGTATAACAAGCTACGCCCACAGCTAAATCTTCCATGTCGAAAGCCCGCCTCACAGCCCATCCGCCCGTCCTCCTTGAACCGTCCTTCCTCCCTGACTGACATTCATCAAAACCCCCATATTCAACCCCACAATCAACCGCACAAGATCCCAATCTCCACCCTCCCCAACCATATCCATAACCACAACCCCAGACCCACCATCCCCCTCTTTCTTCCTCCTCACACCATCTCCCCCCTCGCCACCCGCCTCACCCAAACCCATCCCCCCACAAACCCACTCCTCCACCCCCCTATTAACCACCTTCGCAATCCTCTCTGGCCACGTGCTCCTCCTAAAAAAATTGCTCGCGCTGAGATAATTAAGATACAGCGGGTGCGGCGGCACAGGATGCACAGGATCCGTAGTAATGCCTGGAAGCGGGTGGGTGAGCGCGGCAGAGCGATCGAGGTGCGCGTTTGCGTGGGAGAGCTTAGTGGGGATGGAGGAGGCGTGGGAGACATCGCACCAGTCTTGGATGCTGAAGGGGCCGTGGAGGGCGTGGGGGATGTTGTGCGGCCAGGCTGTGGCGTCGAGGCCGCCGGTTGTGGTGCCGCGTGCATCATCATCGTCGTCGTCGTCATTGGCGGCAGAAGACAAAGCTGGAGGAGGAGGAGGAGCGGCCATCTCGTAGCGGCGGACGAGGACGAGTTTACCGCGTACGTCGCCCAGATAGGGAATCTTAGTGCCGACGTACCACTTCGCTGCGTTGGGCGCGAAGTAGTGTTTTTCCAGGACGGCAGCGAGATGCTCGTCTGTGGCGCTTCCTACGCCCTCGCGCTTCAGACTTACTAATACCGTCTCGCTCGGGTTATCGTCTAAGAAAGCGTAACACGTTTCTAGGACGGGCTCTAGGTACCGCGTTCCTGTCAGGCTGATGGGAAACGCCCCGTGCACTAGATAGCACTCTTTCTTCTCTGTGTCGGACGCGTGGCTGGGTTGGACGCGGATATCCAGGAAGCGGATCCCGTTTTCGAGTTGGGTTTTTATGTCGACGATTTGGCAGCGGACGGAGGGGAGGGCGCGGTAGTGCGTGTGCGAGTTGTGGGTTCCGGGGATGCTGAGGGCAGAGAGGGGGAGTGTCGGGGGCAAGGACTGCATCCATTTTGCGTAGTTGAAAAGGTGGTTCGTGTGGATTGTCAGGTGGGACATGGGTTTAGTAGGGTGATAGAGCGCGGTGTAGCTTGTGGATGGATTAGGTGTCAGAGGCGTAAACAACCGCGATCCTTTTTGGGTGTAGGTAGGGTTGGAGTCGACGCGGTAGCGTTCGCCTTTTTCGTTCTCTATGGTAATGCGAAACGTAGTGCTCGACAGCGTCGTGGTGGGTTCCGATCTTGTTTCATCCGGAATATGAGATTGCAGCGTATAGGACTCAAACGGAGCAAGCGTGACGTCCAGATCCTGGCTTTTAAATGACTGAGCATGCTGGCCCAGTTCCGGCGCCGAAGGAGCTATTGACGTAGCATTTTTGAGTGTAGAAGGAAAAGCTGTTGCTTTGGTTTGTTTTGTATTCGGATCTTCGAAGCGTTCCCAGCTCTTTAGGACAATAGCTGTTGACGTCAGGTTTCGGATCGTAAGCGGGGATGCCATGCAGGGAAAGTAAAGTAAAAGCAATTAAATAATGTAAGAAACTCGATGGACCGATCTATAGTAGGTATCGGGAATCCGGACACGTTAAGCTGCCAAGAAGCCTGCACAGTGGAGGAAAGCAGTGATTGAAGTGACGAATTGCTAATTAACGTCACGACAGGTACCGGGAGCAAAACGAAAAAATGAGGGTGTGTGGTCACGATTGCAATGTTGGATTTCTGTGCCGAAGGAGAGAAGCACGCGTCCGCGAGTGGAAGAACGCGTGCCAAGACTATCACCGAAAAAGACATCCTCAGAACGCCCAGCCATCCCATTGTATGACTAGCGGAAATTGATGCCCAGGTGTCTTTACTGTCACATGACCGGCACTTCCTTGCATAAGAACTATTTGTGCAAAATTGGTCCTTGAATCAACAGCAGTTCAGCTCTAAGCTAGCTGTAACCAGCAACTAGTCTACCCATTCAAAGACCCCTTCTGCGTTGACGTTACTGGAAGTCATTCCTAGGTATCATGCAGCTAACAGAAACCCCAAAAAATATGATGAAATATTGCACCAGGCCAAAGCCGTCCTTTCATAACGCCTTGACGCACCTAATGACAACAGCTGCTACTGGCTGTATATGCCGCCAACGGTATTCTCCATCCAACGCCGGCAAATGCGAGAGTAGTTACGATGCGACTTCCGGGTTGAGGAGGTTTGCGATGCTTAATCTAGAGGCGGAGTCGGCTGTGGATGGGCGTGAATCACTTGTCGGCTGCAATGTGAAGAGGTCGTTCTCCTGCCGAAGCTGCTCACTTGGCGTTCGAGGCTTTATCGGGCTAATAGCTTCCACCGTGGGCGCCTTCGGTGATTGGTTGTTGCGAGGTCCAAAAAGTCCCAGGTCCTTGAACACTGTAACTTTTGCCCCGTCCTTCCTCGGGGTTGCGGGCGTTTTCTTGACCAGTATCATGTCCGAATTCTCCGAAACAGCCGAGCGGGGTAGCTGAGCCTTGTACTTGGACGGCGGAATGCTGATGGCGCTCTTCTTCTGCTTGAAATTGTCTGTAATCGATGGGGTCGTTTGCTTCGTCTCTTTCTTCCCCTTGCTCTTGGCGCCTGTCGCTTTCTTGGTGGGAGCTTTCACTCGTTTAGTGGGAGCCTTGGTAGTGGGCTTTCCACTCATCTTCTCGAACGCATTGGCCTTTCCAGTTTCAGACTTCCTCTTGGTTCCTTTCTTGGATGGCGTGCCTGGCTCTTCTTCCTTGATCCTCGACTGTGGAGCGATACGCGGACTCTGAGCGGGCGTGGGCATGCCTTGAACCTTGAGGACCCGCTTGGGCGTCCCTATCACCACTGAAGGCTTATGTTTGGGTAGTTCGTCATCGGCAACCTCCTTGTAGTTGACAGGATCGTCCCATTTCTGCATAGCGGCATAACGAGCAACCTCATCGCACGGACCCTGAACAACAAGATCCCAAAGGTTTCCTAGGTCTTTGCCTATAGGTTCGGGGTCGTTGTTGATCCAGACAGTTACACCATCTTTCCGATCCCGTACTGTTGCACACATTTCTCGTGTGATTCTTCGCACCCCGGGAACTTTCAAGGTTGTGCCAGCGACAATAACAGCATCAGGTCGCGTTCGCAAGTCGGCGGTGACGCAGGAACCAATGGCTTCATCATCCGGGTTGCTCTCATTGTATAGCACCATGCGCGGTCGCAATCGCCCAACTCCGTGACTTCTTCGCTCGGCTGCTTGCCTTGCTAGGTCGTCGGAATGGCAGCTTGGGCAAGCAGGCGGAGCCGGCCCGTCGAAAATGTCCGCGTCGAAATCCGAAACTGCGTGACACTTGGAGCAGACCATGTGATCCAGACCACCATGTAATTGGACCGTCTTGGGCCAAGGAGTCTTCTTGGGCAAGGGCACCTCAGTCTTGAGCGGTGGAAGCGACGTATCGATGCCATCGACGTTTTGGGTATAGAGGCGCAATAGTCGTCCTTCGTGAGCGAGGGTTGCGAGGAGGTGGTGGAAGGCTGTAGGTTGCGCACTCTTGGTCTGCTGCGACAAGGTGCGCACCATGTCGTGGAATGAAGATGTAGAGGAATCGTTTTGGTAGACGGACGCGTCAAACAGCTCCTTTCCAGAGCCTATCCGCTTGCCCTCGTCCCGTAGAGACTTGAACAACCCGGTGGATGATCGGAAATCGGGGATGCCAGCCGAAACAGAGATGCCCGCGCCAGCGATAACAACGATTTTGCGCTTTTTGTGCAGGGCCTTCAAAAGGCGGTCAAGCTGCGGCTTATCCTCGTCCGTCAGGTCCTTTCGCAGATCGAGACGGCGCGTAGTGCGCTCCTTGGGGTCTTCGAGCTTCCGCTTCTTGTGGGGCCGGTCGTCGCCGTCGTGGCTCGAGGGAGGTGAGGGCATGTTGTCCGGAGCGGGCGATGCCTTTGCAGAGGAGCGGTTGGATGACGAAGGGGAAGGGTACGAGCGCCGGGGGGCGAGCGAGTGCGACAGCTCAGAGAGCTCCGAGTCGGACAGCACCTCGGAGAGGCCCGAGTCGGAGGCGGCGGAGGAAGGTGCAGAGGAGGGTGGAGCAGAGGAAGGCACAGAGCTCAGCGGAGAGCTTAGCGCCTGACAACTCATGGTGCCGGCGGATGGAAAGAGCGGCCTTGACGGGTTTCGCGGGAGGGGGACAATAACCAGGGGACAATAGCGGCAGGCGGCAGGAGCGCAGGCGTGTTGTGTGTTGTGTGGTCAATGGGCAAGCGGTGGGCAGCTTACCGATGGCACAATAGCGAGCGGGAAGGACGCCGTAACCAGACGCGGCAGGTCGCAGTCACTGAGCGCCAAAAGAAAGACGCGGAAGCTAACTGATGGGTGCGCGCGGATCGCGCAATTATTATATGGGGAGGGCGCGCGACGACGCGGCGCGCGGGGAGCGGTGGAGTGAAATGAGGAGGTTGGACGTCGTCAGTCGGTGTCGCCAGACGGGGGGACCGGCACGACTAGGAACAAGCGTCGCAGAGACTGGCTTGGCACCTTGTGTTTACAACGTTACGCCCATGTTTACGTTGGCTGTGCCCGGCTTGCACGAGCTGGCAGTTGTCCGTGATGTAGTATAGGCCAGCCATTTGCCCTTTTTGTTTGCAGCTTGCGTGCGCCGCTGCCTTGTACGCGCGAAAAGCGTCGTGACGATTGCCGGGCAGCGCAACCCGACAGTCGGTCCTACCCAGCAACGCGCATTTGAGTCTGCGCTGTGCACACTGCAAGATTGCTATCCCTGAGCCAACATGGTTGACTCGACGGTGGACTCGGCTGCCCTCTTGCCATCCATGGCTCGCAAAGGAGGCTTCTTGGGGCGGTACAGCTTGACGAGTACGACGAAGCCTGGGCCTCTGAGCTTGTGAGCACCACAGAGCAGCAATGAGTCCCCGATGCCCATTTTCACCCGACGACGAAATCGCAGTGAAAGGGCGTGCGGGCGGGCGCGAAGCATTGCATTGAGCAGTGAGCACGAAGCTCCCACGAAAGGAACACGACCGGCGGAGGCTGAGAAAGGACGCTAGCGCCAGTTAGCGCCTCGCTTACTGCTCCTACCATCCCTGTCACGTCGTCCGCAAGCGTTACCAACCAGGCGTTCGCACCGGGGACCTGCAGCAGTGCAGCTCACCTCCGTCGTTGATGCGACCCTTCACATGATCACCGCACGCATCTTTTCTTCTTTTACGGCCTTCGTGATACCCGGCGCTTATCTGCCACCCAACGTCGCTTTCGATGCCCTCTCACCCCGAATCGCGACTTCGCCGGCTCCACTTACAGCCTCGCTTTTCCGCAGAGCAAACCTACTTCCATTCACTATCCAAATCATCGGCTAATAGTAGTCATGGAGGACCAAGCATATAACCACATGGACGTCGACGATCTCTTTGGAGACTCGGAGCAGGTCGCCCTGCCGGCCATGAACACTCTACCTTCCCCGCCAGTTAAGGGACTTGCGAAAGCGCTCGACGAGCTGAGCGCAAGTGCGTGTTGCTCGTAAGTATAGAATCTCGGTTGACTTCTAGGTGTTCGAAGCTGGCATGCTTGCACAACAAGTGTTATATGCACTTGCAGCGTTGCTGACTTTTCCATTAGAAGAATATCATGGTCGAAGAGTGGATGCATTGCATACATCACCCCAGAAGGCTACGGCGTCAACTTGAGGGTTTTCTCACGGGATCCCGCAACGGCTAAATGGGACCTTGGGACAGACGTGCCTCTAGAGATACCCCAAAGCCACGATGAATTTCCTTTGGTTCATTTGTCCTGGAGCCACCTGGGCAACGACCTTGCCGTCATCGATGCCGCTGGCCATGTGATGATCTTCTCGTGCCAATTTGCCCTCGACCGTGTGACATTCGCCAAATCTGAGCCGGCCCAGACTGAAATAGAGATGGATGGGGTAGTAGGCATGGATTGGCTTGCGATCCACCCGTATGAGCAAAAAGTGAGTGTTGGCTGTCTCTTGTGTAGGCTCGCTGCTGAACGTCATAGAATCACATTGCGTGGTCAGCAAATAAGAAGGATGGGAAGTGGAGTTTTAATATCAGCTCGCACATATTCCACGACATGCATCATCCTGTTGAAGGAAAAGCATCCATGATTTACTTGAAGAGGCAGGGTGACCTCAGGCTTCGATTTCAGCAGCCGGACAACAGTTGGTCGGAGGTTACGGCTTCAGTGGGAGCGATGATGTCGACTCAAGAGGTATTCACGCATGCGGCTTTTGCTTCCAACAACGGTAGATATCTTCATCCTCTTTCCTGTCATTTCTAACCTTTGTAGATAACAAGCTTCTCATGGTCGCCTACGATGTATCTGGCCACCTGCACCTCTACCGTATTGATGCTGCGTGGAACATCCCGGCTCAAAAAGCCGGTCAACCGCCTCCAAAGCAGTATGAAAAGCCGAGTCTACAGGTGTCTAAGATTGCAACGGAGGATAATTGTCATCCTGCTATGATCAGCAGCGGCTTGACTGGCGGTGCTGACTCAAAGGTAAAGGTTCCAGCCCAACTAACACATCTCAGTTTTCTTTCTGTTACCCCGGAAGAGGGCGATGGGTCTTTGCCCACGATTCAAGCAATCTTCTCGACTCCCCCCAACATCGTCGCGGTAGACCAGACACATCCGCAGCAGAACCCCGTCAGCATAGTGACGAGGTGGGAAGTCCATCAGGTTGAGCAGAATCAGCTCCACGCCAGCCTAGACAAGGTCACGTCAAAGAAGAAATCTGTAGGCTCTGTGCCTGCCCGTACTATCTGGCAACTCAAAAGACAAGCGGACACCATGATGCATTCGGTCGTCCTCTCGTTCACTCCAATATGGTATACCATGGTCCTAGCTTTCTGCTACAGTGACGGCACCATCGACTTCCGGAAACGCACTACAATGGCAACCATCCCCCCAGACTTCAACACTGAAGTCGTAACCTCAATGACCCAGGCTGGTTTCGCGTTCCCGGTCCTGGAAACTTCCCTTTACGTCGCCCTATCTCCGAACTACTGCATCGCAGCATGCATGCAGCTAGATGGCAACATAAAGCTCCGCTCTATGGAATACAGCTACGGCTCTCTCGCAACCGACGATGAGAACCAACGGCAATCCGCCTCTGCCGCCCTTGCAGCTTTAATCCTCCAAAACACAACCGCTGCAAACCAGTATTTCTGCAGCGACGACATCTTCTGCGTCATGGGCGAGCTCAGCGAAGACCGCAAACGCGACTTCATCCAGCTGATGTTTCAAAGCTTGAGCGTGAAAATCGACTGCGGCATCGACGACAACGGCAGCAACCACCTCATCCTGCTCGGCCGCTCTCCCTTCTTCGTCAAGACGCTCTCTGCTATCCATCTCCTGGGTTTGCAAGGCAGCGTGAACAGGAGTCTGACAAGCAAAATGGCCTGGATGATCCTCAACATCAAATACGTAACCCAAATCCTCACCACCATCGCCCGCATGCACGGGCAAATCGACAAGAACCCCGTGCGTCCCGAAGTCGTCCCCCAATTCATCGGCATCTGCCGCTGGATCATGCACTTCATGGTGTACCTCATCGACGAGCTCCTCGTCACCGGCCTCGAGCTGCAAAAAATCCCCCCCAACAGCCTCACCCGCGACGTCCTCGAAGCAACGCTCCACTCGCTCAACAAACCCGCGCTCCTCATCCTCCTCTCCAGCTTCCCCCGCATGATGATGAAGCTCTGGGCCCAGCCCATCCAATGGGTCATCCGCACAGCCCAAGCCTACATGAACGGCGCCGCCGCCCCCGAAATGCGCAAATTATACTACCCGCTGCACCACGCGCTGACCGAGGCGCCCCTCGACTGGCGCGCCTTCGAACACCTCATCTCAGAAGCCCAGTACATGGTCCGCGCGTGCTTCAAATCAAACACCACCTCGGCGGAAGAACGCGACGCCGCAGAGCGCGAGCTCATCCTCGGTCGTATCCCGGAGCAGCTCTTCCCCGCTGCGAAACGCCTCGTCACCGAGACGCTGTTCAATGACGACCCCCAGCAGCAGGCAAGCTGTCTCGCGGATCGAGTCGACATGCCCAAGATCCTCTTCTTCGATACCACGTGGTTGGGCTTGACGGGGTCGCGCCGTGCAAACGACTACTTTGCTACGCATGTCGTCGACGTGTGTCAGAAGATGGTGATACGGGGGACGGGCGCGCAGGCGCATCCTACGGGGGGCGGTGCGGGCGCGGCGCAGAATGGGCGGAATAGGAGTGATAGTATGCAGAGTGTGGGGGCGGGCACCGAGGACGGCAAGAGGAAGAAGCAGCAGTTGAGGCGCTGTGTGAGGTGTGGTGCGTATATGGAGGATGTCACCATGGGATTGCCGGGGTATGCGAGCCATCATGTGAGTTGGTTGATGGGTGTTGCGAAGCACTGTGTTTGCGGGAACAGTTGGATGCTTGCGCCGGAAAAGAAGAGCACGAGATGAGGAGTCACGAACGGACGACGTCAACGGGAGAGTTTGATTTTTCTGAGTATCATACAGTAGCCCTTGGGGTGTGTATACTGCAACGTGCAAGCAATAGGATCCAATACTTTTAAATTGTTTCATCCCGATTCTGACATGTATATATGCCATTGATATCGTGGCATCCTCTAACGAGAGGAACAGAGCGTCTGCATGACACTAAACCACCTGCCTAAGAATAGACAGGTACCAAACACGAAGCACCTACGAAGAGACCAAAGCTACTCTAGCTTAACCCTTTGCAGCACCGGCTTTGATGAGCAGAATGTCGCCATCCTCGACC
Organism: Laburnicola sp. JP-R-44; assembly: GCA_009805535.1. Classification (NCBI taxonomy): domain Eukaryota; kingdom Fungi; phylum Ascomycota; class Dothideomycetes; order Pleosporales; family Didymosphaeriaceae; genus Laburnicola; species Laburnicola sp. JP-R-44. Next base: position 581,934 of record SELF01000041.1, read on the forward strand.
ACGTATTCCTTGCCCTTGGTCATGATTTTACCCTTCGCCTTGACTGACGCTTCGTCGCCCTCCTCCCTCAGTACTTTATAGTTATACACAATTGCCTGAATAAAAGTCTTCTCGAAGTCGCCGTGAATGACACCGGCGGCCTGGGGTGCTTTGGTGCCGTTCCGTATTGTCCATTGCCTGACCTCGTCCGTACCGGTTGTGAAGAAGCTGCCAAGGTTGAGAGCCTTGCGCATAGTAGTGACGATCTTGGGCAGTGCTGACTTGGTTCCAAGAGACTCGCATTCCTTGGCGGCCTCCTCTTCGGTCATAGCACCGAGGCGTTCTTCAAAGGAGACAGAGACAGGGATGATGGGGTCGCCGGTGGCATTCTCCTTCACCCAGGCGGCAATCTTTGGAAGATGCTTGTTCTTCTGGCGGATGTAGTCCTTCTCGCTAAGGTTGACGAGGAAGACGACGGGCTTCGCGGAAAGGAGGAAAAGCGGATTGATAACTTCGACCTTCAGATAATTAGTACAAACCCTTGTCTAAATTACTTGAGAAGGATGTAACGAGTTGTTGAGTCAGAGTTGGACGTCTTTTCAGAACGCCCTGGCGTTAACAGGGCATCAAAGAGCTGGGATTATAGAGCAATCGCTCTTTGTCATCTTTCGGGAGGTGTGCGTGTAGAAGACGAGTGTGCACATACCTGCTTGGGAGTCCAGTTGCCCTTTCGCACATCCTTGCCATCCTTGAGCATCGCGAGGATCTGCTCGACGGTGGCCTGTTCCTCTTTCATCTTCTTCATTTCCAAGCTCTGGCCGCCTCTCCGCGTCTCCTTGACAAGTTTCTCGAGCGCTTTCTCAACGAACTCGATGTCTTTGAGACGCAGCTCTTCACTGATGATGTCCAAGTCACGTATCGGGTCGACGTCGCCCTCGACGTGAATGATCTCGGCATCGTCAAAACAACGCACCACCTGGAAGATGGCATCGACGGCTCGAATGTGCGACAAGAAGGCGTTCCCCAGACCAGCACCAGTTGACGCGCCCTTGGTCAGACCGGCAATGTCGTATACGGTCAAATTGGCAGGCACGACCGACTTGGGCTTGTACTGCTCGACCAGCCAGTCGAAACGCTCATCCGGCACGATGACACGAGCCTCTTCGGGGTCGATTGTGGCATATGGAAAGTTCTGCGCTGGTCAATGCGAGCCCGAGCTGGCTGGAAGATTGCGACTTACGGCAGGATTGCCGAGATGGCACTTGGTGATGGCCTGGAACAGAGTCGATTTACCGACGTTCGCAAGCCCGACCTGGCGTCTACTGTTAACGTAAGAACGTGACGACAAACGGCGCGAGGCCTCCTACTCACGATGCCGCTCTTGAGCGAGTTGCCCGGTCGGCCGAGGAGGATCTTCTCCTCGACGACGGGCTTCTTCGGGGGCATCTTCTTCTTGGGGGCACCTCGCGCGTAGGTGCGGACTGCAGTGAGGGTGATGAGAAAAGTGGGCGAAAAATTAGGGCGGAGAGCGGCAGAAAATTCGAGAACAGTACTTGCTGCTGGTCGAGTAAAGGTGGGTATCAAAGAAGAGAAGGAAAAGGCGAGGTGCCTGGTGGGGGGCGTGATGAGGGAGGGGTAGCGGAGAGAAGCCTTGCAGCCTCTCTCTGCAGGTCGTTTGGTGAGTGGTGGGCGCTGAGAACACTGAACCACGCTCGGCTGGTTTTGGTGCAATTTTTCGCGCGAGCCGCTTGCAGCCGCGGTGGGCTTAACGCGCCCAGCTGTGGCGCCGGGGGCGGTGGCGGTGGTTGCGGGTGGCCGGGCTCGAAGCTCTGCGTGACGGCTGCGAGCATCCTCTCTCTCCGCCATGTCTTAAACCTCCCCCGCATACTCGCCGCATTCCCTCTCCTGAAGGGCTGGTCCCGTCTTACGCCCTTCACGTATCCTTCCCCCGCAGTCCCTATTCCATCCTACAGCGTTTGCACCCACAATCGACATCTCATGCTCCCTGCCGCTTAGTTGCTCGCGTGCGCTGGTCAGTGGACAGTGCATTGCCAAACAGCCTCCTACATATATCTTGCGCGGACCTGCAGCCTGCTACGATACGTCATTCAACGCAGCATGTCCTCCTCCACCCGCACGAAGCCCGCGCGCAAGAGCTCCGCAAACCACCGCAATACGCTATCACTCCAGAGGACAGAAATTAAGATACACATATACGATCTACTACCCCCCGGGAAGATCTCGACCGTACTCTGGGCAATCGGGAGCTCTCTCCTGCACTCCGGTGTTGTTATTGGCGACAAGGAATACGCTTACGGAGGCCATGACCAGCGCGGCTTGAGTGGGGTGTACCATACAAAGCCTGGACAGGAGCCCCCAGGTGGTACGTTCCGGGCAGAACTCCTGCACGGGTTCTCCTTTCGACCACAGGAAGAGGTGGATGCCATACTACACGAAGTATGACTGCTTGTTAGGTAATATGACTCGGGCTAACACGACCAGGCGTCTCAGCAGTTCATGGGAACCTCGTACAACCTCCTCACGAAGAATTGCAACCACTTTACCTCCTACCTCTGCGAGAAGCTCACCGGTCGTCCTGCACCCAGCTGGCTCAACCGCGCCGCTAGCATAGGCGTAGCTCTCCCTTGCGTTGTACCACGGGAATGGGTTCTTCCACCGGATCATGATACTGCGGATGGAGAGCTCCTTGACGAGGACTTTGAAGACGAAAGATCATCTATGCTCAAGCACGACCAAAGACGCCGTCTACGCGCCACCGAGGAGGACGCGCAGAGCTGGGATGAGGAGACGGAGAGGCTATCTAGCATTAGCGGTAGAAGTGAGCAAAGAAGCGCAGGAGGGCATCCTCGATATTCGACCGGAGATTATCCACCGAGAGTCGTCAAAGACACTCAAAATCGGGAAATTTCTGCAGCGGAGAGAGCACCGTTGCCCAGACGAATAATATAAATGCTGTCGAAAATGTTCTTGCATTTGACATGTACCAGCCTCGACGATACAACCCATATGTTACAACGTCCCCGAGCTCCAATGACGCGATATAGTACAGATCCTCTCTACCACCGCGCGAGACGGCTTGATGCATGATAGAAGCCGATGTCCCACATGATTGCGCAATTCCATTTCCTCGTGGCCCAGCTGGTCCTAGCCCAACCTCCTTGGCTTCTTGCTCCTCGTTCCACCAAACTTCAACCGCGTCGAATCCGACAGCTTCTGGATTAGCGGCCGAACGTCTTTTCCTTCGCTGCCCAATAACGCCTTTGTAACTGCTTCTCTTCCCTTTCCAAATCCCCGAAAGACCAATTCAATGCCTTTGATCTTAGGTAGCCAGCCCATATCTTTTATCCTGAGCATGACGAAAGCCGTCAGTTGATACGCTGCATCGTACGAGCCTCGCCCTGCCTTCTTGAAACCGATGTTTCCGCAAGAGACGGAAACCATGGGGTTGCGGTCTGGGGCCGTAAGGGTTATGTGCGTGTTGTGTTTGTGCGCGTAGACGTGGAGATGGTGCTTGTCGTCTTCTGCCCATTCCTGCTCCGCCAGTTGCTGGTATGTTGTCTGCTTCGCTTCTGGTATTACGCTTCCAAGACCACCACCCATACGTGAGAACATTCTGTCCATGGCAAGGGTGTCGAATGTCTTGTCCATGCTATCCTGTTTGTCCTTGGCTGCGGCGAGCGCATGGCTCTGCGAGAAGGGCCGGGCGAGCGACGGAGCTGCGGTAGAGAGCGACGGGCGGCATGATGCGCAGACGGAGCGAAAGGCGCGTAGAGCTGTGGGGTTGCCCATGCTGGAGGCGTGTAATGGGGGTTTGCCAGCTGGGGTTCGATGGGGGTTGGTGTCGAAGCCGACAGAAAAGTCAGGGTCGGAAGGCCCGAGCGCCGATCGTTCTTTCCGAAAAGAAATCTCGCCGCCTGCGCGCTCCCATCGCCTTCCATCCGTCTGTCCCGCCCATTGTACACTTTTCATCTTCCGGGCGGATTACTATTCTGTTCTACTGCACCGCGATATCATCACTTTCTGCATAGGATGAGACCGTCATCGGCAAGCACCTTCGCCAGGGCGCGATGGAGCGTCCAGCCCTCACCGGCAAGCATACACGGTCGAGCAGCCGCATATAGACGGATATCCACAACGCCTGTGACCTCGCGGTCGTTGGCGACTTCGCGAAGATCTGTCTCATCTCCAAGTCCTCAAGGCTCTCCCCTGCTCTTCTTGAGGAGCGACTTCCTGCCTCAGGACGTCCTTTTCCGGACCGCATCCGCATACGCCCGCCAATTCTCCTCTCGCTCCGCGCTTTCCCAACAGGCGCAAAAACAATCAGAGCCTAGTACGAATGAACCAGGCGCAGATACGGAATCGCAAAGCAAGCAGTCCACGACATCGGACGGCGCCGCGGGGGAGACGGCGGGCGAACAAGGGAAAGAACAGTCAGGCGAGAAGAAGGCTAGTGAAGAAGATTCTGGCGAACAGAAAGAGGATGAGGGGGGGAAGAAGAAAAAAGAGGATGCACCACCGCCTCCACCCCACGGCGACAAGACGCCTTGGCAGGTCTTTACGGACACCTTGAAGACTGAGTTCCAGGCCTCCAAAGAGTGGAATGAGGGTACAAAACAGCTGTCGGCTGGAGTAAACGACTTCACACAGGACCCGCGCGTCCAAAAAGCCAAAGAAACTTATTCGAAGGTCACGGATGCGGCTACGAGCACCACAGCCGAAGCATTAAAGACTACAGGAAGGGCCATCGGTCAGGGTGCTGCGTGGACATGGGATACAACTCCTGTCAAAGGTGTTCGTAAGGTTGCTAATGTGACCGGTACTGGCTTGGAGTATGTCACGCGCCCAGTGCGTAAATCGAAGGCGTTTCAGGCTGTCAAGGAGACGGTCGACGATGGCAGTTCGTCGAGATATGGAGGCTGGATTGAGAAAGAAGAGCGCAGGAAAAGGAGAGAATTGAGGGAGCTCAATGAACTTCAACGAACAGGCAAAAGAGCGGAGGGACCAATGGAGGAGGATCCAGAGTAAGTCAGCACAAACTGCAGACCATTTTATATTAACACTTTCCAGTGCTGGTACCAACGTCACACTCCACAAAGACGCTCGTTACAAAGAGATATGGCGAGAATTCAAAGACAACTCCCCGATTATGCGACGCTTTTCAGGCATAAAGGACGTCTACAACGAATCGGAGAATCCGCTCATCTCAACTGCGCGTAGCATATCCGATCGCATTACGGGTTTCTTTTCGGAGAACGAGACCGCTATGGTCATCAAGAAATTCCGCGAGATAGAGCCAAACTTCCAGCTGGAGCCATTCTTGACTGAAATGCGCGAGTATATCCTTCCTGAGGTCCTGGACGCCTACGTCAAGGGTGACATTGAGGTGCTAAAGCTCTGGCTATCTGCTGCCCAGTACCAAGTGTATGCTGCGCTCATGCAGCAGTACACGACGGCCGGTCTCAAGTCGGATGGCAAGATTGTGGATATCCGAAACGTCGATATCCTAAACGCGAAGTTGCTGGAGCCTGGAGAGATTCCTGTGTTCATCGTCACCTGCAGGACGCAAGAAGTGCATACATACAGGAACAAGAAAACCGGCGAACTCGCTGCTGGAATGGACGATAAGGTCCAGCAAGTCACATACGCTATTGGTGTGACCAGAATACCCGAAGACGTCAGCAACCCTGAGACGAGAGGGTGGAGATTTATTGAACTGCAAAAGAGTGCCAGAGACTACTATTGAGCTACTCAACCTCTTAGCGTTCGCGGCCTCGCCTTGTACCAAAACTTTTCTTCAGCATCTGTCTCCATACTCTCTCACCTGGCACTGGTGGTCTTTCGGTATATTCAGGCGTCTTAAAAGGTTCGTTCGTTCTGGTTCTCCTTGGCCTGTTTTATTATAACTCCCCTCGTTCGGGATAATTTCTCTTCGTTTGCACTCATCTACCTTGAGTTTAGGAAGTGGCACGACGAGCGCCGAGATGTTGTATAGCGGCGATATGCTACAACACACTTCCCCACTCTTATGTTTGTATATTACTTTGCCAGATGACTGGACGGATACTGGGTCGGCGGATACGTAGAGTGTACAGGTACAGGGCGCGGATCTGATTGATACTGGAGACGAACAATGAAGATGATACCACTACACAAGTCTTACAATCCCTACACTGTCGATGTTAACCGTGCGAGGAGCATAATCGTAGTTGGCCCTTGGCATGAAGGAGACGGCGAGATCAACTTCGGCAACCCCGTGCGTAACAATGTCGTTGCACGTCCAAATATCTAAGATACTCACTTCTGGACCATCCCTCGGCCGAGCACACAGCAATTTGCGCATTGCGCATTGCGCATTAACGTTATCATTTCCACTCCCGTACGAAGCACCACGCCGGCCAACAGAATCTTCCGACGCTTCGGAACCAAACGCCGAGCCGAGGCAAAAAAATCATCAAGATAGATATGGCCCAAGCGCTATCTAGCCGTCAAGGGACGCGAAACATCACCGCCAACGCAGCGCCTTCAGCACTCTTTAGCGGCTCTTGGGTGTGGAGACCATGTTTTCGTCCGCAAAATCTGCCCGTTGCAGCAATACTATTGCCCGGTTTGGCCGGCGTGGTGCTACAGCGCCTGCGGCTGTGCCTAGGGCGTCGCCGGTCCGAAAAGATTTCCCGAGTATAAGAGGGAGGGTCGCGCCGGGTGTTTGGGTGAGGAAGGATACCGGATTGGGTCGAAGGTGGCAGAGTACCGTATCTGAAGGTGTGTATGGCTCGGTTCTTGTTCTCGGCATCGAATTCAACGGCCTTGTTCCGTACATGTTGTCAACGATCGCTAACACGAGCAAAAGCAACACAACCAACTCCCCGAACGAGTCCCACGCAGCCTAAAAACCCGCTCTATATCCGACTCCCCCTCGCTGTCGTCCTCTCCCTCCTCACCTTCTCAATTGGCTTCACCATGGCCGCTGCGCCCGCCATCCCCGCGCTCAAAGACATGGTCACCCCGCCCACCGACGAAGAATCGATGGCGCTCTTCACGCCCGACACCGAACAAGCCGCCGCGATAGAAAACGCCATCTTCGACCACCCCCTCACGAGGTCCCTGCTGCAAGACGAGAAATACATCGCGAGCAGGCCGCATCTGAAAATCCCGCTGCAGATTCGCGCGCAAAGCATGACGGGTGGCACGCTGCTCGGGGAGGGGAAAATCGAGGTCCCGCCGGTACAATTCTCCACTGAGGACGGGAGTTCGTTTGTCAGTCTGCAGTACGTGGGTGATGCGCTGTGCGGGCATCCGGGCATTGTGCATGGCGGGTTGCTAGCGACGTTGCTCGACGAGGGGCTTGCGCGGTGCTGCTTTCCTGCGCTGCCGAATCGTGTGGCTGTGACGGCGAGTTTGAAGGTCGATTACAAGGCGCCGGCTATGGCGAATCAGATTATCGTGCTGAGGGCGGAGACGACGCGGGTGGAGGGGAGGAAGGCGTGGGTCAAGGGGAGATTGGAGACGCTGGTGGATGAGAAGAAGGGGGAGAAGGCGGTTGTGCTGACGGAGGCGGAGGCGTTGTTTATTGAGCCGAGGATGGCGACTAGTATGAATTTGGTGAAGGGGTAGGGTGTGTGGGAGAGGGAGAGAGAGCGGTGTGTATGAAGTACAGCATTAGATGGCGTTTTGGGATGGTATGGAGTGTTCTTTTGGTTGGCATTAGCGAGTAGAGATGGAGTTGTGTGTATGAAGTAGACTTGAAGTCGTGTAGATTAACTTGCACGTTTGTTCTGGTGTACTCTTTGCCATCTTGGAGTGGTAGGTTCGTAGACCAAGGTGCGTTGGTCGTCTCTTCACCTTTGGATTCGTCGTGGGCCACTGCTTCCATTCCTCATCCTCTACTCTCTCTCCGCACACTGCAATGTTTCTCTTCAACCCAACCATGTTCTCCTTCACCGCTATCCTCCGCATTAAAATCTACGCTCCAACTACAGCTACGCGACAGAAGTTCAAGTACAGACGGCCTTAGTATTGCTCATCCTAAGGTAACACATAGTACTTGCACTTTTACCCTAGTACTACAAAGTCACTAACTCTACTTTCTTCAAATTTAGACATGCTCTGTAAACTAGGAATGTATAGTACATTTAGCTCCGTGAGGTGAAGACAGCGTTCTTCGGTGGTGTTCAATAGCCACAATTCTCCGGACTTGATTTCGACCATGAAATGAACTGCATTCCCACAGTGCTCTTTCTGTTCACAAAAGTTAGTGCGCCCGCTTTTTAGTTTGGCGGATAACAGCTCGTGCTCCTAAGTATAGTATAAAGAGAAACGTCTAAGCACTGTGTGTTACCCCAGGCTAGGCGATACGAAGGTCGAACGCACTTAGACTTCTATTCTACCGCTGTAAAAATAAAGAACTTCCTAACAGCGCATAAGCTTTCTTCAACTTCTGCATTTTATATAGCGTAAAGACAGACAATAATTTAACAAGGCAAGTGTAAAAAGTAAACCACGCGCTACTATATCTAGAATCTTAACGCTTTGTTGATCTGTCGCAAATGCACCACACACTCCCACACCCCAATCTCACCATCTAGACATCAAAAACAGCAAAAAAAAAAGAAGATTCCCGTCAACCGCTCAAACGAGCGGACGAATGTTGATGAGAGTGGGACTCGAACCCACGCCACTTTCGTGACCAGGAAATAGTGTTAAGATCCTTAACCTGGCGCCATAACCAACTCGGCCATCTCACCAATTGTGAATGAATTTGATGTTGTTTTCAAACAAATGAAAATATTAATAGCATAAAAATATATAGTTAACCCCTAATATTATACAAGCCCACGCGCTAAGACCTACTAAGGCTCGCTTAAGCTTACCTTTATCTATATACTTATGAAAGTACTAATTATTATAAATAATCCAAACTCGCGTACTATTCCGCTGGTATCCGACTTAAACTTGGCAGATCAGACGGGATGCCTTGCTTTCCTTCACCTTTTTACGCTCTTTCTGGTTACTAAGCAGGGGGCTCTGCTTTTTTTGTTATGTTATTTGAGATGAAAGCCTTTGTTGTCCTACCCCTAGGTAGATTAATTTAACGCACCATTATAAATAATAAATTATTTAGTTAGTGTCGCGAACCTAAGCACACATGTATCTCTACATGGAGTTAGCAAGGCGCAGACAAGTTACATCCATACAATCAATTTGCATTTTCAACTACATAGGTACCCAAATACACAAATACACAAGCAGAACTTAACCCAGCATTAACGTCTCACACATCTAAGACGCGCTTCACGCGGATCGGTCGCTTAGGATTTAGCGTTTCATCGTAGAGCTCTTCCTCTAACAACGGCCTCATGCCTTGGCCGCACTTTTGGCACACGTGTGCCTGCCTCTCAACTTCCCCACACGCACACACCCAAGGCCGAGGAGCTCCACATCTGTCGCAGGTGTAGCTAGTGTCAGTGTTAACTTTTCCCATTTTGCTGCATTCTTTGTCCTGACATGCCCATTTCTCACCAAGAGAAGTAAGGAGTGTTCCCTCAGCTTTATATATATTTTCCTTTTAGCTATTTTTACTGTGATGGACGTTAGTCGGCTATAGTAAAGTGTATATAACGCTTAGTTATTAGTTATATAACTTATTATATAATATTAGTTATATTAGTCAGGTGCACTATACTTATATATATATTAGTAACTACTCTATACTTATATGCTATAAGTATATATAACGTGTTACTATTAGCAGAACTATTAACTAGCTCCCTATAAGTCCATATAATAGGTTTAAATACCTAGCAATGCTACCTTGCTTACTTTATCCTCTACCTCCTCCTTCTACTACTATATTAAACGCAATACTACTGCTAAACTAACTAATACAACTTGTCCTTACGCCTAGAGCACTTAGTAAAGTGTATATACAAGTTAAGGAAGCTACAATTCTATCATATGCTAAAAGGCTAAGAGATATGTTTAAAGAGATAGGTATATGGCATCTGAGAGGCCTGCCAGACCTGCGCTGGGTGTGGACGGATCTCCAGCCCTCAGCTTTATTGAAGATCTTCGTCGTGTGGAGATTCTAACCAAGGTCGAGTCCGCACCATACACAGAGAGGAGTAAAACAGGAGACACTAAAACCCAGTACCTAGCACACAGTGGCCCTCAGCTTTATATATCAATAGTGCATCGCATTCATGGTTGGAAGCACTTGGTGGCCTGCGCCAGACAAGTTGCGTGGCAAAAGGGGCAAGGCTGCGTGCTCGCCATAATAAATATCTCCTGCCTCAGATGATTGCTGCTGTCGACCCACCTCCCAGGGACTAGCGGATCGGCGTAAACCGTTCCTTTAACGTCTGGCACGAGGTGGAATGATCCGCCATCGTCCCAGGAAAGTACATCCGGTAGGTCCTTGTCTTTTGTCGTATATCCATAGTCAGCATCAGCTGCGACGCGGTCTGCCATGGCGCGGGTGCACTGGTAGTAACGTCTCACGCGTTTGCCAATCTTAGCCCCAATCACCTTTTCCATCTCAGCCTTCGCCTCCGCCGATATTGTCTTTATTGTTTTAGTGACGATTCTTGTCTCCTTATCCTTGCTCTCTTTGTATTCGCCTTCTTCGCCTTCTATTTCCTTATTACTTAGTACAGCCTCCTACTTTGTCTTCTTTAGGTTGTCCTCCTCTTTCTAGAGTTCTTCCTGGTCTATTTCTTCTCTTACATCTGAATCTTCCTCCTTCCTCCAACGCTCGGGTTTGTTCTTCTTCTGCATATAATATCAGAAACGTGTCACTCGTTAGAGGCGAGTGGGGGTGGGAACCTTTTTTTCGTAAGACTTTGCATGTATAGATGCCAGTGTCATTAGCCAATTGCAGTTTTGTCGTGGTTCTATGGGCTTCAAGGGCTTATCCAATTTTCCACCGAAACCTACGACGCGCGCGCTGGATTTGGTGTTGGGCTTGGCTTTTGCGGTTGCTTTGAGTCCGTGGACACCAGTCTTGCGAGTCAGCCAAACATGCAGTTTTACTCTTGCTTCGCCTCTCACCTTTTTTTCGCCACCATCGTGTCCTCTCAACGTCTGAGTCTATGTAGATGGCCGTAGTGGGTTGTAGGGGAGGGTGGTAGGGCCGCACGGGCTAAGAAAAACTGTGGATTTTTGATGATGCTGCTGACCGTTATGTGGCGGAAGAAAGAAGGATAGTAGAGAAAAGGTTGGCTGAGTTTCGGATCCGACAAAACGCTCTCTCACCTGCGCTCTCTCACCAGGAGCCGTCCCGCCGACTGGACACCGCCAATCCACCGTTTGTTTGACCCCACCTTCACTACACCACCCGAAGTGCGCGCTGAGCTCCGCAGCGGCCCCTCATTCTTGTTATCATTGCGTACATTCTACCTCCCCAGGTCTTGCCACGTCTCACGAAAACAGAAATGGACCTTACGGGCTTCGCGTCCGCAATTCGTGAGGCCACAAAAGCCCGCAACGACAAGTATGGAACAGAGATAGCGAACGTGCGCACCAGCATTGCCCGCACAGAACTGCAGATTCAAAAATTCATCGCACCGGGGGCCTTCCTCATAAACACGAACCAGGCTCCACGCAGGAGATCGTCTCACACGATGAAGACACACAGAGCGAGGATGAATGGCTCCAACTAGAGGAAAAATTAGGTCAAATGGCTACGCAGAAAGAGGTGGTCGTCGACGAGGAACTCATCGAAGTTGCCGACTATCTCGGGAGGGAATTGACAGAACGGATTGTACGTTGCATTCCATTTTCGGATCGAGTGTGTGTTTATACTCTTTATAGAATGCAATCCAGGACGCAAAGCCCGGCACCACCAGCTCGTCGCTTGCAATGGAGCTTCGAACTCATCAAGACATTGGCGCGGAAAAGATGAATATCATTGCGGGCATGGACCCGCACGTATGCATCGTTGGGGACGAGATGGGCCTAGGCAAAACGATACAAACCATCGAAGCTTGCTGTCGCGCAAAAGAAAAGGCACTCGTCCGAGGGTGCCTCGATCTCATCATCGCCCCCAAGTTGTGTCTTTCTCAGTGGCGCGGCGAGATCGAAACCAAATTCAAAGGTGTGAGTCTACTGCCAACGTGTCACTCGATACCTTACTAACATTGTGTCGCCAGCCAAACAAACCAAGATGCATAATTCTGAACAACCCGAACACCACCGCCAACGAGTTGCTCACCGCAAAGTACGACTTTGTGATCACCACGTACGCGTTTGTATTAGCCCGATATCGGTCATACCAAAAGGTACTGCAGCTGTACGAGTCTGTCCGCACGTTCGGCTTTGACACAGTGGTGAGAAATTTGAGGTCCGGACAATTACCAGACACGACATCGAAGCCGACAAACTCATTGTATTCCACTCTCTACAAGGATCTTCGACTTCCGTTCCGCCATGTGGTCCTCGATGAAGGACACATGGCCAAGAAGGAGAACGACCAGATTCACGAAGCCATCCAGGCGCTGTACAAGGAGCGCATCTTTATCCTCTCTGGGACGTTCGTTCCAGCCGATTGTTGGACCTAAGGGGTCTTTTTGACTTGTTCCCCAGGCCGCATCCGTTCAACACACCCACGCGATTCAACAAGAGCTTTGGTAAGTTGACCCAAGCTGGGTTCTATGTGGAGCCGTCGAATTCGAAGCGCAACAGGCTTATCAAATATATGATGGGCATCACCGTCGCTCGCCCATCATCCATCCTCCAGCTACCAAATCTTACCGTGAACTATCACGACTTCATCGTCAATGCAGACGACGCGCTCGTGTCGGCTGGATGGGCGATGCGTTATGCGAAGCTAATGAAACTTGCGAAAAAGGGACGCAAGGGAGAGCAGCAGAGAATCAGAGCACTGGCAGCAGCCATGAGAGCACGGCAATACGTAGCCGGCCAAATTTTTGTGAACAAGAGAGGCAGGACGTCCGAGGATCAGATCAAGGAGCAAGGGATCTTGCAGATGAACGCCTTCTTGAAAACTGTTAGCGAGGAGGAACAAACATACCTCAATAACATCACCGAGTTTACAGCAACCATGACGGAAGCCTTCGTGGATTTCATCGAAACACCCCTTAGGAAAAAAACAGCCTGGCCAGAAAAAGGACCAGGAGCAGCCCGAAGAAGAGGAGGAAGAGGATGAAGAGGACCTGGAGACGCTTGAAGAAGAAGCCAACCCACGATATGCCAAGGCTGACCGCGATGAATGGCTCGCCAGAGTCAAGGCCGCCAGTGACTCCGACCTCATGACCTGCAAAATGGAAGCCGTTATGGAGCTCATCCATCACGTCCAAAAAGTGTATCCCGATGAGAAGATCATCATATTCTCAATCTTTCTAACGTTCCATGACGCATTAGAAGAAGCAATGTCGCGGATAGAATCCAGCACACCAGTTATGCGGTTAGACGGAAGGTGCACATCCGTAGAAAAAGCGATACAAATTCGAAAAGAGTTCGAAGAGGCATCAAATGACACCATCCTCTTAGTCACGGCTGGCTCATCGGCGTACGGGGTCAATTTACAAATGGCGTCCAAAATAATTCAGGCGGAGCCGTGGTGGAACGTGAACGAGGAACTACAAGCGTACGGACGCATTCATCGATCGGGCCAGCAAAACGACTGCCACGTCTGGCTTGTTCGTGGCATTAATGCGGTCATTGACTTCATGATCCAGAGCACCCGAAATAAGAAAGAAGAAGTTAACATGAAGATTGTCGGACCGCTACGACGAGAAGATAGCGAACCACCTGAAATACCACCTCAGTACACTGGAGGGGTTGGATAGATACACCTCTCTACATACAACACCTAGAAAGAACGTCTGACACGTTCTTCGGCCTGTCATGTCAATTGGAGAAGCTGGTTGGTCCTGGATGCTGGGGCAAGGCAGCTAAGCGGAAGAGCAAGAGCGATGAGGAGGGGATATGGACCCGAAGAAAAGGATGCGACATGGTTCGTGCTGATTTGAGAAGGTATACAAGAGGATATACCGGACGCGTTTAGTGAATGGGCTTACTGCTATTTGGAAAAATGAACCAGGAATAGGATGGGGCCTCCAGGGCGGCGAACTCAAGTCTTAGTAGATCACATAGGACGTACAACGGATATCTTGTGCAGAATTATGTAGTCCCATTACCATTTTTGCAATATGGTATGTATCTGTTCATGTTGTGTCTAAACTCTGTAGAAATATTACTATTGTCTGTTGCAAGGTATTATAGTATTTCTCCCCTGTTCTAAGTGCTATATCCCTTGCGGCAACTGGCTTCGGTAGCGTACAGCTGCTAGACAAAAGTTTAAATACACTCGGTCCCTGTATAACCTATCCTGGGGTAACACACAATGCTTAGGCTTCTGTACTCGTACTATATACACAGTATCTAGAGATAAGACAACGACTTGACTAATTATAGTCAGAAAGACCATAGCTTGAGCGAGCTTCGAATTGATAAGTCGAGGTATAGGAGCGCCGTGGTTAATACTTTCCCAGTCTCTGCAACAGCCCCAGTTCGGAGAGCTAGGATGAGAAGTAGTTTTAGTGGACAGAGGATGTTGTGCGAGAGATCCTTCAGAGCAGCGAGGCGTACGACCCGGTTCTTTTGGGCATCCAACCTAGAAGACGTAAGCAAAAACCAACGTGCGACCAGACATGGGCGGCTTACTTGTCATGCTTCTCATTGCGAAGCGTGATGATGGCTTCGAGGTTGTTGATGGACTCTCCGCCCTCGGTCATCGTGATTTTAATATCCTCCCACATGAGGAATGGGTAGGCATGCCGATCGTTCAAGTCTCTCGCAATATCCCCAGTGCGGCAAACAAGAGCCGAGATGAGAGGATGATGCACAAAGCGCGATGGATTGTGCAATCCTAGTTAAGAGTTCCCTTGCGCAATGCATTTTCGAATAGAGCTGCAGTCATCCAGGCCACAAGAGCTATCCCAAGCCACTCTCTCGTTTGCTTCACGTCGCTGGTGACGATGCCTTCTTGCAGTAGCTCTGCCAGCGTGGAAGCAATGCGGGCCCTCTCCTGCTTGGTGAGGGCGAAATCTTTTTCGTAGAACGTAGCTGATTCAATGACGCGTACTATTCCATATTGAAGTCACATCGCAGAAGGGGCAGCATGCTGAATATGCTGGAGCGCGCGACACAAGATCGATCTGAGACGACAAAACGATCGAAGGAGCTCGAACTTGTCAAGAAGAGTCCCAAAACGGAGCGCAACTTGTATCTGTGGTGGAGACGCTTCTGTGCCTCCCCCACACCCCCAGGATACGCAACACGAAGGCCGAATGCACTCAGAATGTATTCGAACTTCCATCCTGCGGCTGTAAAGGGGAGCTGGGGTTGACGTGCGGTATAGATCACCAAATGCGGCCACGACCGGAGAAGACCTCGAACGCTTCATGCCCGCCATCGCTCGAGCGGTAGTCCCGCGATTCGTGCTCAGGGCTGCTCTCAGCCCCGGCGGACTCGTATGCATCGTGTCGAGACGGTTTCGAGCGGGGCCCAAAATCTTCGGCATCAGAATCGTACTTGTCCATGACGTGAGGGGAAGCGGGAGGAGTGGCAACCAGAGTTGGCAACAATCAAGTCGACTTGATAACTTGACTTGATTAACTTGATTGTATCAAGTCAATCAAGTCAATCAGGGAGGCGAAATTTAGCAAGTCAATCAAGCAAATCCTGCCGACTTGATTAACTTAATTAATAGACTTGAATCCCTAGGATCTTAGGGGTTTATCGTAGAATACTGGATCCTTAGAGTATAAGGCAACTCGGAGTTAACAGACTTTACCTGAGATAGTTGCCTATCTAGGCTTAGCGCCGTATTTCTGAGTTTCCTCATCCCACCACCCATCTAACTTACCTACTTACCCACCACCTCTCTCGCTCTACCAACGCCCTCCTCTATTAATATGGCGTCGCCCGATCGCCTAGAAGGCATGAATAGTAACCTCTCTCAAGTTTTTAGCCAGCGGCTTGAAAGCACGGCGTCACAAACCCCTCCCAAAGATGGTGCCACTGATGTAGCCACCAACGCGCCGTCAGAGCTTAACGCCGAAAGCTCTGTGGGCACCCCATCCGCCACCGATATAGAGGACGACGATGACGATTACGAGGGCATTAAATAGGTACGCCTGCCAGATTATCATAAGCCAGCTCATGGTGCAAAGCGCAGTCGAAAGAGCTGGGTTTGGCGGCACGGATATCGCCTCTGGCACCGCAAGCAACAACGCCTGTACTGGCTCTGCCGCTATTGCCACCGTCATAAGCACCCTGCCGGATTTTATTACGCTGATCAATCAACTACGTCAATCGGGCGCCATCTCGGTGAGCGTAAAGCTGGCCACGGCATCGAGAAGAACGGCCCAAAAGCCACCTCCCGCGTCACGACTCCCTCCCAGCAATCCTCTCTGCTCGCCCACATACATCACAAAGGCCTTGGCGTACCGCAGGGCGTCGCCAACCTCATCGCAGAGAGCTTCTCGCGCACAAGTTTCCTACAATCAGTGCTCGATTGGGTGGTGGCCGATAATCAGGCGCTCTCTGTAATTGAGGGCGCCGCTTTTCGAGCTATGTTACGGCAGGCTAAACCGCTGGCTGAGGCAGAGCTATGGAGATCCCACAACACCCTACGAGCTCATATAATCGCGGAGTACGAGTCGTACGTACCCGCTGTCGTCGATTACCTACGCGACGCGCGATCAGCTATACACATCTCCTTCGACAATTGGACGTCAACAGGCGGCAAGCAGGCGTTGACAGGTATCTGCGTCCACCACCTCGATCGCGACGGCAAGCCTCGCGATTACGTATTAGGCCTGCCCTTGTTGATGGGCCAGCATACAGGCGTCAATATTGCCGCCGTCGTTGATGCCACGCTCAAGAGCTTCAAGATCTCCGCCTGCAACTTGGGTTACTTCGTCCTTGATAACGCCACCAACAACGACTCCGCAATCGACGCCCTGGCCATCAAATATAACTTTAACGCCCGCTATCGACGGCTACGCTGCGCCTGCCATATAATCAACCTCGCCGCCCAGCAAATTATATTTGGCAAAGATCGTGAGGGCGTTTGAGAACGCGGAGGAGCATCTTGATGAGGAGGAGGCGTTTCTCGACGAGTGGCGTAAGGTTGACCCTCTGGGCGTCTTGATCGACGTCATCGCCTCTATTTGTACTCCGCAGGCTCGACAGCTTCTTAAGCAGTGCCAGATAATTAGCAACACTCAATTAGAGGCAGATTGCAAAGTTAAAACGCTGGAGATCGTTAAGCCAGTAAAGACAAGGTGGAACTCCTATTACGACTGTTTTGCGCGCGCGCTCGAGCTCCGCATGCCTCTCGACGACTATATCAATCACAAGCTCGTTGAATATCGTCGCCAGGGCACCCGTCAACGCTCCCAACTGCCTGATCTTAAGAAGCGTCGGTTTTATTGAAGAAGACGGCCTCTCTGCTAAGGATTGGGCGACAATTGCAGAGTACCGAAAAATCCTACAGCCCTTTAAAGAGGCCACCACCTGTATGGAGGGCAGGGGCGTAGCTGGCACGTCAGGAGCCATCTGGGAGGTGCTCCCTACGCTTAATTGGCTTGCCACCACCACCCTCGACGAGATGCTGTTTCAATACAACAACGTCGACTTCACTGACGTTGACGCCCCAGAGGATCATATACAAGCCACCTGTAATATGGCTTATATGAAGATCCTCGAGTATATGCGCAAGCTAAAGGATACCCCGGCATACTACGCTGCCTGCCGTCTCCACCCACGCACGAAAAGTTACATGGATAAAGTGTGGGCTGTGCCTCTTGATTACAGTGAGGAGGCTTATGCAGGACCTCACACATACAAAGGCTGGCTAGATGATTGCCACGTTGGCTTTCAACGCTTGTGGGCAGAGTTTAAAGAGGCCGCCTCTCCCGTTAGTACTCCAGAGCCTCCGGCGAAGAAGGCACGTACTGGGCCAGCTAGCAGTCGGTCTGATTTTATGAGAGCTACCCTACAAGGTGACGACGCCCGTCCAGTCTATCGTCGCGATGAGTTTGAGCGCTGGATAATCGAGTCACCCGTGCCAGAGGAGTCCCTGTTTGCGCGCGACCCGATTCTATACTGGCTGGGGAAGGCTGACGAGTACCCCGTCTTATCGCGCTTCGCCCTCACAATCCTCAGCATCCCTGCGGCGGCCACCGACTGTGAGAGAACCTTCTCGGAGCTAGGCGATTTGCTGGAGACGAGGCGTCTTCGTATGATGAAGGCAGATCTCCTCTCCGCTCTACAAAGCCTACGTAGCTGGAAGCGCCTTGGCTTAAAGCCTACGACGGCAGCAAAAAGTCCACGTAACGAAGCTATCTCTCCTGAAGAGCTGGAGACGATATACGAGATATACGGTAGTTAATTTACTACGCCTAAATTATACGTACAGTTATCAATCAAGTCAAACAAGTCAACAAGTCGAGCCTTATTTTTGCTATCAAGTCAATCAAGTCAAGCAAAAGCCACCAGATCCGTCAATCAATCAATCAATTCACCCCGACTTGATTGACTTGATTGTTGCCAACTCTGGTGGCAACTGGGAAGGTAATGGTGGTATGGTAACAGGTGAAGAAGAAGAAGAAGAAGAAGAACAAGAAGAAAAAGAAAAAGCGACAAGAGGTGAGAGTGTAGGACAAGTAAAGTCTGATAAGCGGGGCATTGAGGTGACACGGCATCATACGCATTATGGACGAGGAAGGCGTATCCTTCCTAGCGCGAAGCAAGAGCACGCGTCACCGCGAAGGGAGTTGTGGTATGGTAACAGGAGAAGAAGAAGAAAAGCGACGAGAGGTGAGAGTGTAGGACAAGTAAAGTGTCGAAGGCGGGGGTTTGAGGTGACGCGGCATCATGGACGAGGAAGGCGCATCCTTCCCAGCGCGAAGCAAGAGCACGCGTCACCGCCACCAAGGTGGAAAGAGCAGAGCTTCGAATTGATAAATCAAAGTATATGGAGCGCTGTGGTTAATGCTTCTATTTCAAAATCAAACAGAATACCCTGCTAAATGAGAATGTCAAGCTGCTATCGGGCCAGTGACGAAGAAATGAGCAAGATATCAGACGCGAAATCATTTGTCCTCAAAAGGTTCTCTAATCCAATTCTCAACATTGGAACGCATATGAACTGCAAACACCCGGGTCAAAAGCAACAGGTTACTTCCGCCAGAAAGTCAAGCCTGTTTTGTATTATCTTGATCTTCACTTCCCTTGCCAGCACCACTGTATACCCGCCTATGCGGGCCCCCATATCTCATCACCCCGTGTGCGTTTCTTGTCTTTCAACTTAGCCTTGATAGAATGCTAGCAGTGTGAGAGAACATTTCCGCTGAACTATAGTAAAACTGTCACTGCATCGAGTGTCAACTGAGGGGTTACACTCTACTCACTCTGTCGCAGATTGGAAAACTCACGACTTGAACTTTCGCCATGCTTTAATGTGCAAATACATGGAATGGAGTGAATTGCTGTATTAGGAGAAAAGCCCCCAACCCGTCAAGCTCTGCTAAGCGCGCCGAATAATCCAGCTCATCAATCATTCGACGTCAACGGTGATTTCTTCAGCCTTGTCAATCCACTCCGAAATCTGTGGTGACGTCTCGGAGTCACAGTCTACAATGGCTAACCCAACTCTCTGAAACACCTCATCTACCGGCTTTAGTAGTAGGATACCCAACTTGTATACAGACAAATTAGTGTCCACAGAGACCGCGAGAGCAAGGATATTATCCACCTGATTGAGGGCTGGAAAGTCGTCTATGTACATGAACCAATTATCGTTGGGGATATCAATTGATGAAAACCCTGCGTGTAACACTGGCTCGATTCCGCCTACAGTTCCTTTGGAAAGCCTGAGATTCAGATGCAGCCATGGCGCTGTGATCCGTAGAGTCCTAGATGGGTCCAACGTGGATGTCTTCGAATCGCTGTTGCCGTTGCTTTGATCGATATACTCTCTTTCACCGTCATCCACGGTCCTGATTCTGCACGAACTCTTGTAGTATAAAGTAATTCACTGTGGGAATATAGTGGTCCTCCGAGGAGGCCTTTCCATCCTACCCACGACCAGCTGGGAAATGCAGGACGTCTCTGCTCACCCGGCTGGTGTCCACGATGCCCAGGCAAGATTCAGTTGCCCGTTCTGGGCTGGAACACCCCATATATGGTATCCAGAATTGGCAGCAAGAACCCCACGGCATGCGTTCAGTATATCCGAGTCGTAGGTCAAATCTCTTTTGGTATAATTGCGTAACAGTCGCCAGATATTTTGGGATTCCGCTTGCGATAATCCGGCATCTTCGAACATCGTGTCGTTTGTTGGGTCAATAACGGACTCTAACCAGATTTTTTCACTACACAGGCCATGTGTTGGCACACAAAAGCAGCCTCTTTTTCGGTTATGATGATTCGGCGTTTAGATAACAAGCCTTCCTGGAAGGTCCAACCTATACAATGGACGATCATCCATTAGTCAATATTCCACCAATGAAGTACGTCGGATGTGATTCTCAATTTCTCTTGAGTTACCGCTGACCGTTCTTATGCGCCAACTTAATCACTATACACAGAAATGCTAACTTGCGTACCTCGAGATGCCCATTTCGAAAGTTCAACCTCGCTGAGCGTGGCCATATAAGACGGATTGGTATCCTCGAGTTCCTCAAAACCAACCTCACCGACGCGATATCGCTTGGGCTTTACTCGAGGCATAGAGATTCCAAGTAATCCAAAGTCGGCGTTTTCGCCGGCTGCGGCTATGATAGTCGCTTGAGCCCTAGAGTAGAGATCAAACCCATATTGCTAATCTGGGTATGTGTTCTCAGAAGAAGCGTTTCTCCTGATCAATACACTTGTTACTGTCAGCCGCTTTTGCCTCGCCTGACCGGTACCTGAGGCCTCTTACGAATCGATCAACCCATAGGTACTGAAACCCTAAGCCAAGCGCGTAAAGGTGATACTATCCTCGATTGTAGCGGGATAACGATCATCTGACTTTCCTGTGGAATGAGCAACAGCTGAGAGAGGTGCACCTCACACATAAGAGATAGAGCAAGATATTTGCAGGGCAGGGCGCGCGGGCACAATTCCCCGGGTTTTGCAATCGATGACGCGGAATCCAGGGACATCAATGATGCCATTTGATAGACAGTTGTGACCGTCTTGACTTGCTTCTTCAGGATGTCCATGGTACCTTTCGCAATCTGCAAGCCATTTCTGGATGACCTTATATAATCTACTGCAGATGGATCGTGAGCACGAATGAAAGGATTGGTTGGATCCGGGGATCTAAATGGGCGAAAATATAAATCCCCGCTGCCACGTTCCTTTCTTTGGTAAAAAAGGCGTAGAACACAATAACCTGGTACGTCGTACTTATTGCTTTCCACTCTAAAGCTGATTTTCACACACCCATCATATTTTTCTGTCGCTGCGGCGACGAACTGACAGAACCGACACGGCGACCGGAGGAGTTTTTTACGAGGCTCTCGGATCACGCCGATTTCGTAATTCGAGTTGTATCGTGTTCGAGACGGGATGTACGAAGATTTGGTTTCCATGATCATAGACCACCGGACTTTGCGACAACGAGAGCAAAGATGGGGTTGGAAGTTTTCATCTTGAAGTTCCGCATCATCCGCCCATATCTTTTCATGGAGTTCTTTGAAATCACTGAAACCCTGATGTGGCCCAGGGCAAGAATCGTTGGAATAATCATCATAGGTGATAATAGTGTCTTCCTCGGTAGCAGAGGTCGGTCGTTCGGAGGATGGTTCGTTTCTTCGGGTTCGGCCATACTGTGGTGACAGATGAATATTGCTGATAGAATGCAAGGAAGTACACGCAAGCTGACTTTCTCGGGGGTGCTGCCTTAAAATATGGCAAGCCTTCAGCCTGATGATGTAGGCACTGTGTAACCCAGATAAGCTCGAGCACAGCCTCTCTCTACGTGGTGTTAGCAAGGCGCAGACAAGTTGCATCTGTACCATCGGTGTGCCATTTCTAGAGCGTCGGATTGCCGTAAATACTTTTCAATACTCTCATACTGGTCCTGAGATTCGCATTCCCATCTCTCCAGGTTCGTGGTTGTGGTCATGGTTGAAGGCTGAGGATGAGCTTCTCAGCCCCTGCCCCACCTTCCTAACAACTAACTCTAGCCCCTCACTGACGTCACCCACGCGCGCCTCCTCTACCTTCCCTACCCGCCTCCCCACCCAAATACCGAGCCTGGAAACCGGCGTGAATCACGCGCAAGGATACATAAGTCGCGCAGAAATACCCTGCCTTCTACTCTCCCACCTCCCACCCGCAAAACACCCCACACAAATCAACCACCATTTCTCCCCCAAGAAGCCTTCTGCATCTCTCCAAGAGAGCCTTCACAAGCAAACCCCCACACAGCATGCCCCTCGTCGTCCCCGGAATCCAGAGCAAGGGCGGAGAAGGCATCGATGCCTGGACGAACAAGCTGATGGGCAAGAAGCTCGGCGATAGCCACGACGAGGTCGTACGTCTCCTTCATACCCGTTGGTGGATACTATCAGCAAGAGTCAAACTAACGGCAAATAGACCTTCGCAAAGAACGACCTCCCTGAGGAGCACCGTGTCGTCCAGCCCGACAGCATGGTCACCATGGACCACAAGCCCGAGCGCCTGAACATCCACGTCGACGAGAAGGGCACTATCAAGAACGTCCGCTACGGTTAAACTGGGAGCTGCGATGGGCTTTCTATACTGAGACTGGGGTTAGGATGGGCAGCTGTTAGGTGCAGCATGGGTGATGCATGCATGTCTGGCAGAGATATGATCTGGCATGCTGATGGACTGGGTTGGCTTCATCATGTGTATTCGTAGGATATATGATGTAATGACATGTGTATGAAATCAACCACCCACCCCCACGAAGAACAAATGGAACTCCCCTACGCCCTCCTCTTCTTCACCCCACGCGCACCCCCCACCCTCTCAACAAACTCACACATCCTCACCATACTCGCATGAATCGCCTCCGGATGCTCAAAACACAGCACAATCGACACCCGCAACGCGAGCGCCTTGAACCACTTCTTCAGCACCTTGTTCTCGCTCTTGTGACTAGCTGCTCCGACGGTGAGCGCCACCCAGAGGAGGACGCCGGCCATGTCGGCCCAGCAGTCGGAGAGGTTGGAGTTTTGGATGGCGGTTTTGAGGGCTGTGAGGAGGGTGGTCGTGGTCCTGGTGATGTTTGGGATGGAGCGGTGCGGGGTGTGCGGGATGGTGGATGCATGTGAGCGTGTTGGGGTGAAGGCGAATGGGTTGGGGTGGAGGGAGTCTGCGCTTGTTGAGGAGCTTGTGGGAGGCGAGTCTTGACGAAGTGTTGATGGCGATATTAGAGACTCATTCCAAGGATTCGTCGACGGGGGCGTTTCCGTGTTTTCGGATGCTGCAACGTGCTTGAGGGCTTCGGAGAGGGGTATGCGATGGACGATGGATGTGGCTGTTAGTAGGGTGGTTATGCGGATGGCTTCGTATCTCCAGTCGTTGGGGGTGAGGATGTTTGTTTTTTGGAGTTCGGCGATGGATGGATAATGCGTGGTGCTCTTTTTGTGGACATGCTTCAGCGATAGCGAGTCCTGGCGGCTTTGTTTCGGCTCGTGCAGGAAGAGGTCCATCATCATTCGTGTTTCTCGGAGGATCTCAAGCGCTTGCTGGGAGCATCTTGATGATCGCTTGATGCTCTCGAATTCGCCTCGGGGGCAGTACAGCGGCGATTCAGGAATTGTGGCAGTGTTCGGATATATCTTCGTAGACGTTGACGCGCAATGGTCCAGGTATATTGCTCGTGGCTTCGCTTCTCGAAAAATGGCGGATTCTAAGGACACCCAAGATAAGTTTGATGCTACTCGCCCGTTTACGCCTAGTTGGTCGATGCCTCCTCTTTGCTTGACCATTGCTTCGACTCCTGCTTCGTGGAAGTCTAGCGTCATTTCTTCGCCGGCGATCATCTCGCTTGCGATCAACTGCAAGAGCGCTATGACATTGTAATCATCCCCTCGCGTTTGCGGATTCAAGAGATTCTGGCTAATCAAATATATGACCTCCTGTCGCAGCGCAAGTGTCTGTACGCTCTCGACAGGTCGTTCATTGACTGCATCATAGTGCGCCGAAGCAACACAAAGTGTGCTCAGAAAGGCGTGAGGTGATTTGACCAGCGTTGGTATCCAATGCGCGCCCATTGCTTTTGTGCCGAAACTCCGCGAGCAGTGCCACTTCAATTCTTCTACTGATACTCTCGGATGGGTGGCCTGGAACATACTGCGAAAAGGGTCCAAGGGTTTGCCAATTGATTGAAGCGGTTTTGGTGAATATTCATCGTAAGCTAGAGTCACTCCAGTACGTGATGGCATGACAATCGGTGCGCTCGGAAGTATAAAGTCCGTCGCCAACTTGGGCAATCGTGAAATTTGCGTCTCTGCGTTGTCTTCACCGTGCGACTCTTGGCGTCCTTGGAACGAGTTTGCGTGTGATGACTGCCTCTTACTATCCCCATGGCAAAGTCGCATCGCATCCGTCTGTGAAGTAAGGTCTTGTTCCTCACTGCCATTGCTCGATCGCGCGTCTGCCAAGTCCTCTCTTGACCGATGCTGCTGCTCCTTCGAAGATTCGCGTGGCTTTTTCTCTTTTAAATAACTGCCCATGGCCTTCTTCCGCACGCTCGTCATATTCTTCCTCGACTTGAAGTCCTCCAGGGACGTCCCCGTAATAAACAACAATCCACCTGAGGCTCCATGGCTCTCATTGGACGGCGACTTCATTGACGGGCGACGTTGTGGATGGCCTAAACAACACCCATTAGCTTTCTCATATCATGGGCACAACGCAGTTGCACACGCTCGTCTGGGAAGCAGAAAAAGAGATAAAAAGGCAACCATGGAGAGAGCGTACAATTTGAGCCTGTAGATGACCAGGCAGAGGAAGGATTCGACATAGTAGAGGCAGGCGAGAAGGATGCTCTTGCTTGCACGTGCGTTTCGCTATAGCTGAAGAGGGGCATCTGCGACGGGTGTTCCGTCGTGAAATTTCCGACGGTGTGTTTGATCGGAACTTTTATCATGCTTGGCCTGCCCAGATGTGTTGTTTTGTTAGGCTGACGCAAGGATGCATAAGGCTGACCCCGGTCTCGTGGGGCCAAGAATGACGCTCTGTGGAAGCCCATACGGTCATACCACATGTTTCTCTGAGCGCACGCCTGATATATACGGCCTCCACTAGATATGAATACGAACCATCGCCTCGTGCGTCACGAACGCGGTGCAGTGTCGAGCGATCGGACCAGCAACGGTGAGCAGTGGCAGTGTCGCGAACCTGAGCACACTTGGGCCGGCCAGTATGGCGGAACACAACGGCCGGAATATGGCTACAACAACTCGGCCCCAAAGAACCCCTTTGCATTTTTCTCCGAAAAGGACGTCTCATAATTTAGGGGCCGAGTTGTCTGCACTGCACTGCCTACGGAAATGGCCCCGTAAGCTAGCGCAGCCGGTTGTGAGACACCCAGGGATATGAGACACACCGCGCAGAAATCCTCCACCCTTCAAAAAATCGCGATAATTGATTCAGCGTAATTACAATTGCCACTCACTACACATAGATTGCAGAGTTTTAGCTGCTACTTCTGCTGCTAGTTTTTCTGCCTCCTTTTCTTTGTCAGGACTATTGTTTTGTTGCTCTATAAGCTTAGAGGCCTCTACTGCTATCTTAATCGTATCTACGTTGGCAAAGCGTTGATTTGGGTCCATACGAACCCTCTTTCGTGGTGCTTGAGGCTTAAGAGCCTCAAGTTGGCTCTGCAATCGTTTGTTCTCTGCTTCTAGCGCTACTGAGCGAGTATTTGCAACTGCAATTGCCTTGCCAGCTTTTTCAAACAGTTGGTGAACCTTCCGGCCTATACTCTGCTCTTTGTGAAGCGCTCGCTGAGCTATAAACAGATCACGAGGGCCGCGGGGGGTAGAGAGATAGCTCTCGATTGGTTGTTGAGCTTGATTCTGGCGAGGTGGCGTAACAGGCCTTCGAGCGACTTGAGATGAGTTAATTACTCGCTCAATGTTTAATGGGCAGATGCCTGCAGTAGCCTATCCAGCGCGAATAACTCTCTCAGTGATTGCACCCTCTCTGGCAACGTGGTAGGCAGTAATAAAGCGTTCCTTTTTGACTGGGGCAGCATCATCAAGGTGTGATAACTCCTGGATCTGCTGGCGATAGAATTGTTTTACTACTGAGAAAACAGAGAGATCTAGGGGCTGCAGAACGTGAGATGAGTGAGCAGGGAGAAATAGAAGCCTGACTTTATTTCTGCTTGCAGATCCACAGGAAGTCTAGGTCCACATGGCTGCCGTGGCCATCCAAAATCAGCATCCTCCAGCGATCCTCCGAGGGCGCAGTTTCTGGCAGAAATACGCGTTGCAGCCACTCAACGCCAATCGCGTTTAGATGTCCAGCCATTCTCTGAGGTTGCGTATAGCCAGTCAGGTATTATTAATGGAAACCAGGTGCTCTGTAGGTGTTTGCCTTTGAAAATAACCGCAGGCCTCAGCTTCTTGCCCATTGCCGAAACGCACTCGATTATCGACGCCCACTCGCGATTCTCTGGCGACTGATAGTAAGCCTTTGTTTTCTGGCTGTCTGCGAGTACTCTGGGTGTTTGCACATACACCTAGGGCCTTGCCAGTCTCGTCCATATTCCATGTATCCTCATTGCGTATGTTCAGCTCAACGCGGAGCTGCTCATAGAGCTCAAGAAACTCGCGTATTGCCTCCTGAGTTGCTCCCTCAGCTCTCGCAGCCTCAATCTTCCTACCCACAATAGAGGCGACGCGTGGGTTGCGTTTGATGAAGTGGGATATCCAGTGTTTACCCACTAACGTGGGCTCGCCGTTCATCCTTAGGATTCGATTCGCCATTTTCTCGTGTACGAGCGTGAGAAGGAGGATACCCGCGTGCGTCCTCTTCAAGTATCCATTGTACAAGGAAGTCCTCTTGTTGTGGAGTTAATCGTTGCTGGTATACGTGGCTGTTTTGCCAGTTTTGTGAACCGCGTACGCGCCTCGAGAGCGTGGCTAGGGGGATGTTGTGTGCCTTTGCAGCAGCTCGTTGACTAGGAAAAACGCCAGCATTGAGATCGGTAATAGCTGCTTGAATTGCTGCCTCACGATTGGCCATTTTGGTAGGGTGGATGTGGAGATATCGCGATTTTTTTGAGGGGTGGAGGATTTCTGCGCGGTGTCTCATATCCCTGGGTGTCTCACAACCGGCTGCGCTAGCTTATGTGACACAGTGATGCGGCTCCGTGTTGCTAGCTCTCGCAAAGACACCGGCCGTGTTGCCGTACCACACCATGGCAGCGTGCCATCGTGGACCCCGTCTACCGTTACTTGTTTTACATGATTCAGCCTTACTCATGTCAAAACGACCGTTTGATTGCTAAATTTCTTTATTTTGTGAGACCGCACATGAATTGCTTACGCTCAGCCGAGCCCACCGTCGAAAAAGAACGCAATGCCGTGTACCACACCGCCAGCTGCATCGCCAGCCCCAACCACGAGCTGAATCAAACCTAGTGTTGATCCTGTCTTACTTACATCACCACGTGAAGCATATCTCACCTGGGCACCAACCCGCAGCACAGATCTGCAAAGAATGAAGTTTCCCATTGCTTACCGCATCCACTATCCTACCCACCACCCCCATGCACACCATCAAAATACCCTCCCTCATCGCCCGTCAACGTCCCCGGACTCGTCGGACTCCTACTCCCCCGAACCCCACTCCCACTCCCACTCCCACTCGCACTCCCTGCCAACGAAAACCCCATCCCCATGCCCACGTCACCACCCCCGTTAATTCTTCTCTCCTCCCCGGCCTAGGCACCCCCCAGTCTCGCTGCGTCGAATGTAAATGCCGGCGTCTGCACTTCCGGGCCCGGACTCTTCAATTCAACCAGCTCCAACGTCTTCCGCAGCGTAGCGCCCGACTCATCGAGCGCCATGAGGAATCTTGCGAGTTCTTTGCATAAATCCCAGTCGCGGTCTTCTTTTGCGCGCTGCAGCAGCCGCACGACCTGATCGCCCGTCGAGCTGAGTTCCTCAAATGTGTGCAGCACCAGGAGGTATCCGCTCGCCGTTTTTAGTGAACCTTTTTGCAGTGACTCTTCAAAGAGTTCTTTCGGGTGGGGGTAGGTTGGAGAATAGCGTGCGCCACGAGCGCAGTTCGGTTTTGCGCGTGCATTGCACGACGATGTCGAGATATTGGGGGAAAGATGAGAGGAAGGATAAAACACGGATGGGAGGAGCGCGTGTTCAGGTGGGGGTTGTGAGTCGACTTCTTCGTCGAGGACTTCATGGAGGAGAATTTCTAGGGCATGCGGGAAATAGAGGAGATGTTGATAGTGGTGGCTTAGGTGGAGGGCTGCGGGGTGGTTGTACTGGGCTAGATGGTGTCGCAGTAGGGCGGGGGGGGAGGAATAGGTGCGTCTGCAGTGTGTTAGCACGCACCGCTCTAAGACGGATTGTTAGACTACAGCTTACCCTGGTGCCGAACCTCAAGTACGCAAAGCTTGTATCCCGTCTCTGCACCAATTCGCTCTCAATCCCGAATACAATCGCCTTGTTAATCAAGCTCGCCAGCGGATAAAAGTCCACCGGTATCTGAACGGGGGTGGGCAAATCTCTGCCTAGCTCTACACTTGCAGAACTCAGGACGTCGTGTATGTCGATCCAAACTTTTACGTCATGTCCGTCGAAGAACCATAAGCTGTCGCGCAGATCGTGGCCATGCACGCCGTTGACCGACAGCCCAGCAGATGGACTAGGCGGCAAACGAGTCTTCTTGTATAGCTAGCGCGAACGCCGGATGGTCGCGCATAAGAGCATACGTTTCGACGTTTTGGGCAATGATGCGCATTTCGTATTTCAGTTCACCGCCTTCAGTGGCAGTTGGTTGGAGGAGGACGAGCTTGCCGTCCACTACGAATAATATGGTGGCAACGGCTACACATCCTGTGACGGATCACCGTTATCTGTTCAATCGTTAGCACACCGCTAATATCGCATGCAGGAAGAACCTACGAATCTGATCCTCAGGGAGAATCCAACTGAGGGCTCGCACTCGCGGCGGTGCGCGGATAATACCATGTAGAGCTATCTGACCGACCTGCACCAGGGTGACCGTGGCGTTCGTAACGCTGATTACATAGTGATACAAAATATTCTCATAAGTATAGACAAGAAGTGAATCCTCTCCTGAGGGAGCAATCAATACAATAGGTGCTGGGAGGTGCTGGGCGTGCATTATGTGGTCGCTGTCGAGAGCTAGCTCGCGGGAATAGACGCGGATCTAGAGTTCTCACATTAGCCTTTTGTAATATTTATCACCGGAAATACACTTACTTGGTGGGAGTCCTGTGATTCAATTGCTGCGATGAGGACATGCTGGAACCAGCACATGCCCCCGCGAACGGTGAATTCGTTCTCTACAACAGGATCGTCGAATGTCTTCCATCGTCCACTAGTGACGCTGTAGTGTGCGAGACCTCTTTTTCCTGCCACTGCAACATACCTGCCATCGTTGGAGATAACGGCGCTTCGGATCGGCCATTGATCCACCAGATAATGAGACGGAACCTGGACGCGATGCCACAGCGAAACATCGGCAGCAGATATAGTCGTGAGATCCGGTAACTCGTAGCCGCGATAGATCATGAAGCCGGTGCTAGTCTGCATCAAAGACCTTGATATATTGGCGGAAGAGAAGCAACCAGTGACCGCACTGCGGGCCATCTCAAGCAGGAACAGCCGGTTGTCGTTATGCCCCAGCAGCAATATCTCTGCTCCACCGCCAATCCAGAAAGCGTCTTTGATTCCCAGCAGCCAGTCCTCTCCGTTTGCCTCAGACAATTTCCTGTCAGTGGTAAAGCTTGTAGCGCCCGGCTTCCCCGTATACGCTCCACATGCACCATCCGTTCTCGTACCCAGCAAAGAGACAGTATCCGTCCGGTGAATAGACCAACACGGTCAATTTGCCCGGACTCGTCGCATTCGGTCGCAACTTGTGCGACAACGGGAGATCGCCCTTGTAGTCTTTTGCCGCATAGACATGTATTTCCCCGTTCTCGCAGCCGACCGCAAGCAACGAGAAACGCGCATTGATAGCGGCATGGACGCCATGCTCGTCACTCGTCTCAGGATTATGGAATCCGTGCCCTCGAAAAAGATTGGGATGGGACTTCTTATCTTGCGGCGCGCATGTGGATATAGTCTCTGCACAGCATACGCCTTCCCGTCGCCCGTAATCCATGCAGACAGGTTCATCGGCCGATCATGATTCATGTCTACCATAGCCGCATCCTTGCCTAGCCATGTCATGCGATTCAGAAGCTCGGTGCTCGTCTGGCTGCCACTGCTATCCGGAGCCCATCGTATGCACTGCACGGCCGCAGGTTTATTCGTAGCCACAACGAGCTCGTCGTCGAGCGCCAGGGCCCTCGCAAAATGCCAGCATCCACTCTTATGACCATGCGGAATCTAAGATTGAGCTCCCTGATCCCGCTTCCCTCTCCCGGTCCTGCATTCGGGTCATGTTGCCTTGGGATTTTAAACCCACTCACAGAACTTTTATTCCTGGAGTGTCCGCCTGGGGTATGTGCGAAGTGCGTTTTGTACACGCGTGACCCGGGGTCTGTCGCGAGGGAGTAGGTGTGATTAGGTAACCGAGCGTGGTCTGGACGACGAGGATCTGTGAGTCCGGACGAAGGAGGATATCGACATTGCGGCCGTACGTTTTCAGAGATTTATCTGAGCGGAGAACGGAGGCGAGTATAGCTGTAGGCTGCGATGCGCATTAGCAGCTGAGGAAGTGGTACGTGAGCTCCAAGACATGCCTTGGTCTGCCAGATGGTCAATGTCGACCGTGTTATGGTCGCAAACATATGCCCACTCCGGGTGATCTTGACTGCCAGAATCTCGCCGGTAACATCGTCTTCCACAAGCTGCTCGCTCTCCTGCTGATTGTTCGCACCCAAGTGCTTCTCCCCACGCTGCTCTTTCACCTCATCGCCTCCCTGCAACAGCGCCGACAGCTCACCCCCCGTTCGCTCCTCCGAGTCCGCGACCGAGCTCTCCGGTGCATCCTCGACGCCATCGTGGGACACACGCGTCCTCTCAGGTCGCGTCTCTTTGGTGGCCGCGAACACGGAAGGTGAGGAGATGGGCCAATACGTCATGGCGCACTATCGCAACTGAAGGCTGCATTTGGGCGGGCCCATCTCACGGTGAGGATTGATTGACGTGCGCAAAGGGGTTTGTGGAGCTGGAGCTGCTGCAGGGTCCGTGGTGACACGGACGAGTCAGTGAACGTGCAGTGCCGGCGACTGGAATGCGTGCAAAGCGTGGTTCGGTCTTTGACTCTTTCGCATGACCGATTACGTAAGGTGCCTTTGTTCTGCCTCAGACCACCGACTGCACACTGCCATACTTCCTAAATCACAAGAGAATCAGAGTAGTTTTCTAAAGTCTCCCCGGCCTCCTTCCCTAAGACTAGTATGACCTTTATATCAAAATAAGACTGAGGAGGAGAAGAGCTAAACCCAGAACTAAAGCTCAAACTTCCCAAACAAGTATCTTTCTTGAAGGGCGTTGAACACTGCAACCCCAAAACTCAGCGCCTAACACAACAACCTCATTGGATGAGCCCAAACTTCCTAAAGAGTCAGTTCGTGTTTTAGCTGTTGAAAGCTGCTCCAGCGCCGTGCCACGACCTAGAAATCTGAGCCTAACACAGCATCTTATTGGATGGGCCCAAACTTCCTAAAGATGCATTTTGTGTTAACTGTTGAAAGCTGCTCCAGCGCCGTGCCGCCACCTGGAAATCTGAACCTAACACAGCATCTCATTGGATAAGCCCAAACTTCCTAAAGAGGGCACTTTCGTGTTAGCTGTTTAAAAGCTGCTCCAGCGCTGTGCCACGACCTGGAAGTCTGAGCCCTAACACAGCATTCTCATTGGACAAGCCCAAGCTTCCCAAACTTCCCAAACGAGTACCTCCTCAATGGCGTCGAACACTGTGTGCCCGACGCTCACGTACTTACGATGCCACCAACGATGGTTTGCTATTGGCTATCTGGCTCTTGCAACTGTGTCCTTTTCGGGCCGTCGCCTATTTTAGCCTGCCCTTAGCCTCGCCAAAACTACTGCACTGCGTAATAAACCCAAAACCCTATACATAGCACGACATTCTTACTAAGGTAATAAAGTTAAAAGCCTTTAGCAGAATAGTTAATTTTATACTAATTATAGTAGTATAGTAAATATTTATAGTAAATAGTATTAGTATAAGTAAAGATAGCTAGAATTATAATACTATTAATATTAACTAGTACCTATTTATTATTTTTAGTAGTGTTTTTAAAGTTATTTACTAAAGTAGCTTTTATTATAATAAATTTAAATAGAATAAAAAAAATTTATTAGAATAAAGATATTAAAAAATATAATTTAATATATTCTATTAGTAGCCCGAATAGATTAGTCCGCTAGATAGTTTTTGCCAAGACTATATAACACTTCACTATAAATTATAATATCTTAATAACATAACGCGTTATTATCTAAATAAGAAGACAGAATTAAGCTTACACTTTACACCTATTAGAATAAGCAAATTTTAAGTCTATAATACACTACTATAGCATATAATATTCTAAAGTCTACACTAAGCAATTAAATTAATAGAATTACCGCCTAAGTAGATATATAATTAGATATGGCAAAGCTTACGATAACTAAAAAGTAGACGCTTATATAGTATATCCTTAATCTAGATTTGCGAGGATTTGCACCCTAGCTAGATAAAATAGAAGATATAGCTAACAAACTACTAGCTGCGCAGTATAGAGACTCTATAGAATAATGCTAGGCTTAGCGCTTTGTAAAGCGCGTATCTAAGCTTAAAATAGCTTTTAATTAAGCGAAGAACTAATAAAAAATATAATAGAAAGACCCTAGAGGTTATAAACACGTAGTTTTAGCTAGTAGAGGATATAAAAGCTAAGTATAGAGTGTAGGATAAAGATATTTATAACTTTAATAAGATAGGCTTCTAGATAGAAGTTATTAGCTTAATAAAGATTATAACTAGTTTAGAAAGACGTTCTTTAACCTATACTTGTTTAGCCAGGCAACTATAAGTAAATTATAGTAATTTAGAGTATTTACGCTGCTAGGTATACTACCCCGCCCTTTATTATCTATAAAGGGCAAGTCCACATCTTAGTGTAGTATAAGAAGACTAGTATCCCTCATAATTAGAAGCTCTTAGTCTCTAAGACTAGCTAAACTAATAATAAGCTTAGAGTTGCGTAGTTAAAGCACTTTAACGCGTATATAAGACCGCGCGCATAGTAGGGTTATAGAGGTTACTTATTCTAGACAGCTATAAGAGCTACTACTCCTAGAATTTTAAGAATTATTACCTAAAATAGAAGATCCTAACACTTTATATACTAGCGCACTTATGTTATATTCTTTAGCCGCTTAATATAGTCTATTTTACACTACTAAAGCTAAAGTACTTCTAGCGTATATAGGACTTAGCGCGCTAACGCGTCTTTTATATTAACAAAGAGGGCTTTCTACTAGCCTTTTATAACGCGTTTTTTTTTTTAATATATTTACACTAGAAAACTATAAGAAAGCCTTTAAGGCCTCTAGACTTATTCCTTTAGATACGTTAGTAGTAGTAGATCGCCTTAATATGCATATTCACACTCTACCTCAGGGTACCCTACTAGATACACTATGGCAAGCTAGGACCCTAAGTAATACCCTTAAGTTTAGATCCTAGTTAAAGCTTATACGCGACTCTTTTATTTAGTCTCTACCTAATACTAAATTAAGCTACTTATAGCTTATAAAAGGTGCTAAACTTATTCTCTACTATAATGTACTTTAAGAGACCTATATTAAGAAACTTAAGAAGCAAATTAAGATTCCAAAATAAAGCGAAAAACGCGTAAAAGAAAGCGCATTCAGAAAGGTAGGACGCTAGGCTTTGCTTAGGGAGCAGATTTAGAAGTAGAAAGCCCTTCTATTAGGGTAAAGTTATTGAAAAGGGCGCGCGATAGATAGTAGTGAGGAAGAGGTAGGTCCCTTAATACAACGCTGCTATAGGAGGTATAAAGAGTCTAGACACAACACAAGAACCTATTAGATAGATAAGAAGATAGAGGAGAAGTTAGATATTACTCTTAGCGGCTTATTTTTAAATAGTATTAATAGTAAATTAGAGTAATTTTATTATAGGTTACTATAAGGCCAAAAATAATAGGTTAACTTTATTTTACAATAGTACGCACTTAGTAACTAAAAATTAGATAAAGTACTACTTAAGATATAGTATACTTTACTATAAATTATAATAAGTATACTATATATTACCTTTATATAATATAGTAGATAATATATTATATATTATAGGAAGTCTTATTATAAGTTTGTACTACTAAGAAAGACTTCTTAGCTTTACGCGACTACTATAGCCGCGCAAAGAGGCTGTATAACATAAAAAAGTAGATTAAATAGTAACTTAGTATATTGTAAGTTATAGTAGGTTATTATAAGTTACTATAAAGTAACGTTAGTAGTGTTCTATAATAAGTTATAAGGGACCTTAAAGTTGCTAAGAAAAACTATCTAGCGGACTATTCTATCCGGGCTACTAATAGAATATATTATTTTTAGTAAATATATATAAATTACCCCCCCTTTTTATTAACACTATCTTGAAACGCTTTTCTATATTAATAATAGCAGAAGGAATAACTGCTATTATTATAATATTTTTATTAGAGAAACTCCTTAGTCGCAAAAAAAAAAACCCTATATAAATTATAAAAAGGCTAAAAGTAAGTACTTATATACTAAAAGAAAAGTTTTACTATACTTTATATATATATTATAAATTTTAAACTATAGCTTAATATATTCTATTAGTAGTAGCCCGGATAGATTAGTCTGCTAGACAGTTTTTACTAAGACTATAACACTTTACTATAAATTATAATATCTTAATAACATAACACGTTTATTATCTAATTAAGAAGGTAGAATTAAGCTTGCCCTTTACACCTATTAGAATAAGCAAATTTTAAGCCTATAAACGCACTACTACAGTATATAATATCTCAAAGTCTATACTAAGTAATTAAATTAACAGAATTACCGCCTAAGTAAATACATAATTAGGCATGGCAAAGCTTACTATAACTAAAGAGCAGACGCTTATATAGTATATCCTTAATCTAGATTTGTAAGAATTTGCACCCTAGCTAGGTAAGATAGAAAATATGGCTAATAAACTGCTAGCTGCGTAGCATAGAGACCCTATAGGATAATACTAGGCTTAGCGCTTTGTAAAGCGCGTACCTGAGCTTAAAATAGCTTTTAATTAAGTGAAGAACTAATAGAGAATATAATAAAAAGACCTAGAGGTTATAAACACGTAGTTTAGTTTTTAGCTAGTGGAGAATATAAAAGCCAAGTATAAAGTATAGAATAAAGATATCTATAACTTTAATAAGACAGGCTTCTAAATAAAAGTTATTAGCTTAATAAAGGTTATAACTAGTTTAGAAAGACATTCTTAACCTACGCTTATTTAGCTAGGTAACTATAAGTAAGTCATAGTAATTTAGAGTATTTGCCCTACTAGGTATACTACCCTACCCTTATTATCTATAAAGGGCAAGTTCACATCTTAGCGTAATATAAGGAGACTAGTATTCTTCGTAATTAGAAGCTCTTAGTCTCTAAAACCGGCTAGACTAATAACAAGCTTAGAGTTGCGTAGTTAAAGCACTTTAACGCGTATACAAGGCCGCGCATAGTAGGGTTATAGAGGTTACTTATTCTAGATAGCTATAAGAGCCACCACTCCTAGAATTTTAAGGATTATTGCCTAGAATAGAAGATCCTAACACTCTATATACTAGCGCACTTATCTTATATCCTCTAGCCGCTTAATATAGTCTATTTCGCGCCACTAAAGCTAAAGTACTCCTAGCGCGTGCGAAACTTAGCGCGCCAACGCGTCTTTTATATTAACAAAGAGGGCTTTCTACTAGCCTTTTGCAACGCGTTTTTTAATATATTTATACTAGAAAACTATAAGAAAGCCTTTAAGGCCTCTAGACTTATTCCTTTAGATGCGTTAGTAGTAGTAGATTACCTTAATATACGTATTTACACTCCACCTTAGGGTACCCCACTAAATACATTATGGCAAGCTAGAACCCTAAGCAATACCCTTAAGTTTAGATCCTAGTTAAAGCTCATACGCGACTCTGTTATTTAGTCTCTACCTAATACTAAATTAAGCTACTTACAGCTTATAAAAGGTGCTAAACTTATGCTCTACTATATTGTACTTTAAGAGACCCGCATTAAAAAACTTAAGAAGCAAATTAAGATTATAACAAAGCGAAAAACGCGTAAAAGAAAGCGCATTTAGAAAGGGTAGAACGCTAGGCTTTACTTAGAGAGCAGATTTAGGAGTAGAAAGCTCTTCTATTAAGATAAAGTTATTAAAAAGAGCGCGAGGTAGTAGTAGTAGTAAGAGAGAGGCAGGTTCCTTAACACAACGCCACTATAGGAGGTGTAAAGAGCCTAGACACAACGCAAGGACCTATTAGATAGATAAAAAGATAAAAG
This sequence comes from Laburnicola sp. JP-R-44, assembly GCA_009805535.1. Lineage (NCBI taxonomy): Eukaryota > Fungi > Ascomycota > Dothideomycetes > Pleosporales > Didymosphaeriaceae > Laburnicola > Laburnicola sp. JP-R-44. Next base: position 618,716 of record SELF01000041.1, read on the forward strand.
AGGAGTTAGATATTACCCTTAGCGGCTTATTTTTAGATAGTGTTAATAGTAAATTAGAGTAATTTTATTATAGGTTACTATAAGGCTAAAAAATAATAGGTTAACTTTATCTTGCAATAGTACGCACTTAGTAACTAAAAATTAGATAAAGTACTACTTAAGATATAGTATGCTTTACTATAAATTATAATAAGTATACTATATATTACCTATATATAGTATAGTAGATAATATATCGTATATTATAGGAAGTCTTGTTGTAAGTTCGTACTGCTAAAAAGACTCCTTAGCTTTACGCGGCTACTATGGCCGCGCAAAGAGGCTGTACAACGTAAAAAGTAGATTAAATAGTAACTTAGTATATTGTAAGTTATAGTAGGTTATTATAAGTTACTATAAAGTAACGTTAGTAGTGTTCTATAATAAGTTATAAGGGACCTCAGAGTTGCCAAGAAAAACTGTCCGGCGGACTAATCTGTTCGGGCTACTAATAGAATATGTTAATTAAAATAGAATAACAAAGTTAATAAAACTAGTAAGTTAATATTTATAGAGTATTACTACTTTATCTTTATACTTTATTTTTAAAAGCTAGATACTTATACTTATATCTTTTAGTAGTATATAAAATAGAAAATAGTTAGTAAAAAAAGTAGCTTAAAATAAATAAGCTTTAAAAAGGCTAAAAAGTAAAATAAAAAATTTATAAAAACTATTTAGTTAATAATAACTTATAGTTAACGCAAGTTGTAAGCTAGTAGTTATAGCCACAGCCTTGGGCGATTGGATCGCCTCAACCTTCGAGCAAAGAGGCTTGCTGACCGAGTCAACCTTCCCAAACGAGTAGAAGGCGCCCAAGCATCGATCACTGCAGCAAAAATCTGAATGAATCGGAACGCACACACTCGGAAACTCAGATAGTATCCAAACTTTCCCCAACTGTTGTTGATTACTGCAATAAAATTTGAACGGAATTTCAAATTTGAAGTCTCACTAAGAGTCGAACAACGTAAACTTCCTGAACGGGCAGCAGTCCCCGAGCTATTGGTTACTGCAACAAAATCTGAGCGGAACAACTTTGAATCTGAATGCACACTTCGACTAAATCTAAACTTCCTGAATGGGCAATAATCCATGAGCTATTGATTACTGCAGCAAAATATCACTTGGGAATCTCATACCGAATCCAAACTTCCCAAACCGGCAATAATTCCTAGCTATCGAATATTGAGCAAAAATCGGAAGGGAAAGCTGAAGGTTGGACATTCAAATGTCAGACCGAATCTCGCTTACCAAAGCATTTTAAACTTCCCAAGTAGGCAAAGGTAAAGCACTCCTCACGTGCATCTATCGATTACGCCCTAAGGTGGTGAGAACTTGCATACGTAAAGTCTTGCTGCAAAGTCACTGCAGACTCCGCTTACTGACCCAAACCTCAAACCTCCTAAATCGGCAATAGCCATGTAGCCGTTGATCGCTTGCCGCCAAATCATGAAAACTTTTGGTTAATGTTCCAAGGTTCCAATAGCCGTACATCACGTGAACGTACTTTGCCCTTGGGACTTTTCGGTCCACCTCGTAGTCGACCACCCTATCGACCACCATGAGAGGTTGAATCTCGATTAGCGTACCACTCACGAGCATAATCCTTGAGCTGCTAATCCATTCTCACTGCTTTACCTTATCTTACTACAGTTTTCAGTAACCTTACCGCGTTGCCTCACAGCGCTATATACCAAGTACCTAGCCGAATGTGCAATCTGATCTGAACGCACACTCCTCTCAGACCGTGCCTTATTCCTAACCTCAGTCGCCGCAAACTCCAAAACACGCCCAGCCATCGCTTGCAGCTACCTACCAACAACGCAGAGCTGCAAACACTGAAATCCAACCAAGCACAAGAGCATGCAACTCGCTTACCTTTTTAAAATTCCTACAAGGGTAGTAGAGCAGTTTGCCCAAGTTTGCCCGTGGATCGCAGGGGACGCGGAATCAGAGCGACTTTTGAAACTGAGTGCATTTGGTTCGTGCATGTGTACTTCTGCGGGTCGACATGCACTTCCAGTGCACCCCTGCTATTATTTAGATATGTCCAGTATACTGCAATGTATAGTCGAAATATCCCATAAGTATACGATACGCACAGCATGTACTATACACCGTAGATAACCACGCACGCACACACGCACAGCATATAACTCATCATCTCTCTCATTCATCACCACGCACGCGCCTCTGTAAAATTACACGTCTCACTCCCCACTTTCCAAACACCCTCCACGGCCACCCTTGCATCCAACCACCCATACACACACATCGCGAGCCACCACCCCAGCCCACCAACACTCCAAGTCTCCATGTTAGACAGACGTAGAAATTGCACAAAACCCACCCAAAAGCACCCACCAAAGGCTCTCTACCATAAGAATACAAGAAGTACCAGTGTCAACACCGTCTTTTCACTTGAACAACGCCCCAAGCACCATTAATACAAGAGAACATGCCGCCTCAACTACTGAAGTGATTCCTACATACTATCGAGCATGGGCTGGTCGTCTTGTCGCTCGTCGATGACACCGAGCAAGCGCGCATACGGTACTGTGATGCGTTGAATTTCGCGGTATTTGCCTAAGCATGGTTAGAAGAAAGAGCGGTAGAGTAATGTTAACACGTAATGGCTTACCGAGAATGACCACCGCCTCTTTGAGTAGATCTTGCCTCTTCCACCCGCAAATATCTTGCTCCGTCGACGCGTCCTTGCTCTCTTCATCCGAGAGCATGTCACCAGAGAGATCTCGCAGCAGCTCCTCGATTTTGCCTTTCAGCCCTTCTGCTCCTATCCTCTTGACATACATGGACAGGTAGATCTTGAATTCCTCTCTTGCGCCCAGTGTCCTTGCAGCAGCCAATCTGTTCTCGAGATGCGCCACCGAAGTACAAGCTTCGAAGCTCTCGTAGCCTTCCGCAGATATGAGAGCCTTGATGAGTCTCTGAAGATAGAAAGCACGTCCTTGGAGGAGAAACTGGTTCGTCGTGTTGCGCTCGAGCATGGGGATGATACCAGCTGAGACATTCTCAATCGACACCTGATCATCCTTCTCTTTATCGGCTGCTCCATTGTCATTTTGCGAGGTAACGTTGCCGACAGACGAATCGGTCGTATTCCAATATTGGCTGCCCACAGCCCACCAAGGCTCTGAAATCCGTTGCCATACATACATCATCGGCGAGTAAGCATAGCCGTCACCGTTGGACATGGCGACGATGATGATGCGACCCTCTGAGTTGAGACGCGCAAACACGACGCCGGGTGATCTCGTCAAGTGAGGGCCCTGAGCATGTGCAGCGATGTCTAATATCGGCGCGCGAGAGAAACTGGAGGGTGAGGCGAAGACATGGTCTTGAGGTTCCAGACATAGCACATGCCCACTGCAGAAATAGCGACTAACCACCATCCGCGGCAGTCCATGATGACAGGCTGTGCTTCAAGTATCATGGCGCTCAACATCCTTCGTCCGGCAGGAGCCCAAGCGTAAACGGAACCATCCTCACAGGCAGCCGCAAAGAAGTTGGTGTTCCCCGTCACGAGCAGTACCGATTTCGGTAAGAAGTCTTGCCAAAGTGATTGTCCTTTCCGCGTGCAAGTGATCCTGGCGGGGTCGTGATCTTGTGGCCGTCCTGTTCGTGAAGGCGCTGTTGCATTCCGAGCTTCCAGCATCACGGTATCAGTATCCGGCTTCGCACCGGAGCCGCCGTTTGCTTGCGACGGTTCGCTACCGTCCATGGTCCGGACAATGATGCTCCTCAATTTGGGAACTGCCATTCGTACTTGGCTGACGCTGAGCGCGGGATTAACAATTGCCGGTCGCAATACCTTGTTGGATCCTTCCAGATCGTTTGATCTGCCGCTAGTTGATGCTGGCGGTACGACTCCATTCTCGCCGTTTATTACAATCGCAGCGCCACCAGGTGCGACAGAAGCTGCGAGCCTCTTCTCAACTTGACGGTCCTCGTCACCCTCAATTTCTGCAAACTTCCTTTTGTTACCGATAAGCATAGATGACAGACCACCCTTAGCGTAGCCATCGTATGGTTTCGAGAGGTCCAGGATGTTGTGCGGATTGTCACTCCTGCCGCCAGTTGTGGTGGTAGCAGAAATGAGCTGTGTTTGCGGAAGTGATGACTGTCCGACTCCAGATGAGGATGATACAAGCATAGGCGCAATCCGTTTCTTGCCGTCCTTGGTCACCGTGACTCGCTGCTTCAACTTCTCGACTCGTTGATCAGCCGGAGGTTCGGCAGGAGCTTGTGGTTGCGCTGATGACGAGCCATTTGTAAGTGAAATGGTTGCCGTTGTGCCATTGGTGATGGGAGGTTGGACTGCACCACCGTCACCCATCAAAGCGCCCATTCTACCCTGCACGCCTTTTAATTCGTCACTCTTACTACTCTCTTCCAAGAGCAACGCGTCCGTGCCTTCAATGATCCCAGTCCTCCTACTAGCGCCGTATTTCGATAGTGACCTCTCATTTTCTAGTAGCGAAGCCGGGTATCCCAGCTCTCCAGGTTCAAATACCAGCGTAAGAATGCTACCGTCCAAACTCGTTACGAACAAGGTTTCCCCATTCGGCGCCCAAGCCAGGTCAGATATGGACTTCATAGTTAGTTGTTGCGTGATCATGAACGGCCGCGCAAAGCTCGTGTTCCAGACACTGAGACACTTGTCCTGACCCGCACACGCAACCACCGTCACACTAGGTTGTGGGTGGGCGTTCGGATCGGTATCGGGCTTTGGGGGGTGTCGGTGGAACATCCTGGGTGAAAAGGCGCAGACCTCCACGGGCCCTTCATGCCCAACCAAGCTAATATGGCCATCCCACTGACCTCGGTCCAGAATAGAGACGGAGCTAACTGGGCCGTTTGTAGCATTTGCGGCCGCGATATGAGCTCCGTCAGGCGACCATGAGCAACGGCGGAAATACGTCGTAAGCGGTGATGTTGCGAAGGGCGCGACTATGGTAGTATCCAGCATGAAGTTGTTGACCTGATCTTGAGCAGTAGCGTTCGGCGGCGGCGAGGTAAACTGAAAGACCTTGATGGTGCGGTCGTCGCTTGCGGTCGCAAAGTATTTGTTCGCAGGGTCGAACGTTATGCCCTTGACATGGCTGGCGTGGTTCGACAATGTCTTTAATTTCTCAAACGTGGATCCAGACCAAACGACGACTTTTGAATCCAACCCCACGGACACCAAAATGGACGAATCTTGAGCCCAGCCGAGATCCTGCACGTCGTTGTCGTGGCCTATAAGGCGGCGTAGCACTCTCCAGTTCTCGACGGGCGGCACTTCGTTGGAACCTGCGTCTGCGCGTCAGCTGCCGCCCAACTTGCTGTTTGTGATACCTGGACCCACCGAATGCGACATGCGCAGGCGCATTTGGATCGAGCGTATACACGCAGACAATCTTGTCGTCTGCACCCGAGGCGAGGTATTTGCCGTTGGGCGAGAAGCGGACCGTGTGGATGGTGCCGGAGTGGTGGCTGATGGCCGCCAGCTGCTTCGGCTTCGTGTAATTGGGGTCCTTGGAGTTGAGGATAGCTTCGGTCGACCATATACGCACGTAGCCATCTGCGAACAACATGTCAGCTGGGCATCTCGAGGCGGCGCATTGCGTGCGAGCTCCGCGCGGGTGTCCGCATGGGGTGAGAAGACGAACCTCCGGCGGCCGTCACCAGCCGCTCTCCATCGGGCGAAACGTGGCAGCTGTATACTTCGAAGTCTTTGAGGTCGCCTAGATGGGTGGGAATGGGTCAGCGCTGTGTCTTCGTGCGTCTAGAAATGTTGGAGGAAGCCGATGCGGGCGGCGGAGGTGAACGTACCCGAATGGGTCAACCACTGCGGCTTGATGAGATGCATGGTCGCGTAGTTAGGCAGACGGTGCGGGAATGCTACGGCGTGACCATGGACGGGAGGAAGCGTTCAAAAAAGAAGGATGCTGGAGCCAGCAGTCGTGGCTGCGGTGGAGTCGCGACGCTGTCGTGGACGCGACAGTGGCAGCAGGGCGTTGGCGGCGATTGGCAAGGCCGACCAGGATTACGCGCGTCGATCCATTAGTCTAATATCACATATGCGCCAAACGGTAGAGCCGCCCGCCCACCGGTACCTTTCACTGTATGATTGCGTGCGGCTCAAATAATAGATTCCACAATATCTTATAAAAGATTTACTTTCCATTGGTCTCGAGGCCCCGATCAGCTACTGTGCATGATTGATTCTCTCTATTCATGTATCCTGCTAGGCAAAGATCCGCTTAAATATCTCGGGTGTACATCTCTCCAAGCCACATCACCTAAAAGGTTGGCGTGTGAGAGAACTTCCCATACGGGTCAGCTCATGTAGCCAGTGCTCAGACTCTCCTGCAAACTATACCCTTGGCGAAAGTATATAATGCATGGCCTGTGAATCTACCCCGTAGCTGGAGTACACCTGTGACTCGTTTCGAGTACGCGTGCTTCACACAGAGATCTATATTGCGTAGGCGAAATGATTGGGGTATCGTGTGTGTCGTTAGGCCCGTTCACTTCGCAATCTTCTTCCGCTTCTTGAACACCACGGCTGGCGCTGGCGCTGGCCCTTCGTCTTCTTGGACCAGCGTCTCTGCAACCGCAGACGTATCTTCCTTGACCAATGCCCTCGTCGCAGACCTATCCTCCTCGGCACCAGCCTCCTCTTTAGTCGGTATATTCGCCAACGACCCCTCCGCCCCCTCCTCGCCCTTAATCTCCGCTTTAACCACCCCCTCCCCCTCCTCCACCTTAACCTTCTTCCTCGCACTGAACAGCGCCTCCACATCATCCCCCTCCCCACCCTTCCCAGGTAACTTCTTAAACGTCTGCCCCCACCCCTTCTTCCTCGTAATCATCTCCCCCGCCGCCACCCTCTCCACCTCCTCCTCATCCACCACCCTCTTCCTAACCCCCTTATTCAGCGCCTTCGCCTTAAACTCCCCATCCTCACCCACCTCCCCCACAACCTGCTCACTCACAACCTGCCACTCGCCCTTCAAGGCCATACCCCCACCCGCCTCGTCCGGCACCGCAATCCCCATCGCAGCAAGCTGTTCCCACTGCTTCTTCCTATCTTGCAGCGTCGCTTTCTTCTCCTCCGGTTTCGCGTACGTCGGCTTCAGGGGCTGCGTTGCGGAAGAAGATGCCGCCGAGGTCGAGGGCACGAGCCCGTTCAGACGCGCGACTTCATCTTTTGCGCGTTGCTTCTGACGCTCGGCGGTGGCTTGTTCGCGGTGGAGGTTTTTGAGGGACCGCTGGATGTTCGACTGGTGCCGGCCGGTTGCTTCGTGTTGTTGGCGCTCGAATTTCGTGTCTTTGATGTAGTCTTTGCAGAACTTGCACCAGTATTTTGGCTAGGGTCGAGGATTAGTATAATGCGATTAAGAGAAGAGGGGTGGGTGGTCACAAACTCACTGTTGATTTCCAGTATTCTGACATGGTTGAGGTGGAGTTTGGTTGTGAGAGGCAGCCTGCGAGTAGAGCACGGCTTATGTAAAGCCGCGGAAGCGGCTTCATGCACGGACCACTATTCCAAACCTGTGGGGAGTGGTTCTGTCGTTCCAAGGTTGTTATGCGACCAAGGACAAGGTGGTTTCTTAAGCACCCCTGTCCCCTGTACCGTTCACGACATCAGTGAAGCATCCGATTTAGAGAATCACTCTTATATACGTCATACACGCACGTAGAGCGTACCAACTGAACTAGAACTGGATCTGAACACCAGATCCTCAATACATTATGTATACTTCCAAGCTTTGTGCTATACTTCCAAGCATTGTGCCCAATCTACAGCACATGGAACCCGTCTCCAACCCTACGCCGCACACGCAATCTACAGAACGCCGAACTCTCCATTTTGGAAAACGATATATGGGTATCTTTATACAGCGTGCCCACCTTCTATCCGCCCCTCATCCACATCTGCACGCCCCTCACCATTCGTCACACCGCCATGCCCATTCGTCGGCGCAGTCTCCGAGACTCTAGAAAGACTCCAGCCCTCGGTGCCCACGTATGACCCAACACCGACCCCGATGCCCCATGATCTCTGGTAACTTCTCGGTCCCCAAGACCAACCGGCGCCTCGCGTGATGGGCAGATGGTACCAGCGGAAGCTGAACCAGGCCGTCGTGATACCGATCAAGCTACCGCCGACGAGATCGATGCCGAAGTGGCGGAAGTCTGTGAAGCGTGTGCTGCAGATATAGATGGCGGTGCCGACGGGAACGACGATGAGGATGAGCGAGTAGACGGGTGGTGCAGCAGCTTGATAGCGGTCGGGGACGACTCTATCGTCCGAGTAGTTTGAGAGGCTCGACTGTTTGGCGTGGAGCGGAAGAATGGGGCGATCCTTGAGGTTCGCCCGGGTGGTTGCAGAGTGGTGGGCCGGGTTTGTGCTAAACGGACGAGTTGGCAGGAAAGGTATGGCGACGGAGAACTTCGAAGCCATAAAAAGAGTGAGATAGAGCAAACCGGCCCAGGAAAAGCTTGCGTGACCGCTTGGAAATGACTTGAAGCCGTCTTGTAGGATGTCTTGGTCAGTGTTCTGGCAGATGGCAGACGTGACGAGGACCCAGTAATTGTCGAAGCCTTCGCCAACGGGATTGACGGCGAAATCTGCAATACGACTGAGGTCAGGTTGACATCTCGAAAGGAGGTCCGGTCGCGGCTTTCCAAACAAGAGCTTCATGCCCTGTGTGATCAAGAAGGCGGTCGCCAGCGATAGTGCCAGACCCATCCAAGCAGTATTCCATTCCCATAGCTTTCTTTTCCAAATAAGGCTTCTCGGAGTCCCTCTAGTCGCAGTCGGTCCAGGGACAAATATTAGGCAGACCAGGAAGGTAACGCCCGCCGGAATAATGAGTGCGATGATGCATAATAACCATATCGGAATTGTCTCGTCGTGTTCGAATGGAAAGGAGATATTCAAGTCCACTGGGGAGAAAGGCCGATGGAATGGCTTTATGTAATTCCAGCCCCCGCCGACAGCCGCGATACCACTGACACTGGTTAGTCGACGTCGAATTTGTTAACAAGAGGTGTGATGTGTGCGCAGCCGTGACGTCAGATCGCTCTTGATTCCAACTCACATTATCACTATCCAGTCGAATATGTACGATAGAATCAGTCGCTTTGAGGGCATGTGTGACATTTTTAGATCCATGTTGGAATTAGGTGTCGCTAGACAGGCGTGAAGAAAACAATAAAGAAAGAGGCAAGTAGGGGCAACGAGGGCCTTGCCGCCGGGAATGCGCGGAGTTTAGTCGTGAGACGTCCAGAGTCTTGGAGTGATAAGTAGTATGAACGCCGGTGGCGGAAGGCTTTTTTGGCACGCAGTCGGCGCGGGGTGGAAGGCTTATTAAAGGCCGGTGGCCATGGCAAACAACGAAGAAGTGATCAACGCAAAAGGAACGGAAGCGCGGGGAAAGTGTGAAGAGCGAATCTCAGTCAGCACGGCACGCGACACCAGCCAAGAGCTCTGACGTTAAAAGGCGACGGCTGTGCAGTGTGCCTCTTCAGAGTCTTCACGAATCAAGGGCTCTGGCGCCGCCCAGTGACACTTACATGGCCCCTCAGGATGCGATCCGTGGAACGCATTGCTGTAGTCCGCACGTCCACCCTCTCCGCCGACGCTGCGCTCGGAGATGGCTATCAAGTGCGCACCAAGTCCGGGCGGTGGTCATCATCAAGGGGGTGCCTGCTGACGTGGATCCCACCTGCAAGACAGCCGAGAGAACAGGCTGAGCCCGGCTTGGTGCCCAGGTGCGCCGCCAGATCGGCGCCACCAGCAGGCTGACGCAGCCCAAGCAACACCACACCAAAAATTGAACGTCGAGGCGTTTTTCCCCCGGACAATCAGTCATCCGCCGCTGTAAATAGGCGCGCGCGGCAAAAATCTCCTGCAGCAACAGCAGCCCTGCTCAAACGCATCCGCCATGGCATCGCCGCAGCAAGCCCTCCCCGCGCCCACCATCGACCTCCTGCTCAATCTGATCGATACGCGCCCGCAATCCATCCTCACCTCGCTCGCCCAGCATCCGCACCTCGCCTCGGCCTCCGATGCACACGGCTACTCGCTCGTCCACGCTGCAGTCTCCTACAACCAGCTCGAGGTTCTGCGCGAGCTGGTCCGGAAATACAATGTCAATGTCAATATAGTCGACGAGGACGGCGAGACGCCGCTCTTCGCAGCAGAGAATGTAGATGTCGCAAAATGCCTGGTAGACGAGCTCGGCGCAGACTGGGGCATCCGAAACGCTGAGGGCAAGACTGCGGAGGAGAAGATTGTGGAAGAGGAGGGCGAGGCGCACGAGGTGGGGCAGTACTTGAAGAGTGTTCGGAGTGGTGGGCACGTACAGCCTCTAAGCGCGGCCGCAGTGGAAATGCAGGGTGTTCATCCGCCGCCGCCGTTGCCCAATGGCGTGCAGATCAACGTGGGAACCATGCCTGAGGATGCGACGGGCGAGGCGCCTGATCCCGAGATCCGTCGGCGCATAGAGGAGCTGGCCGCCCGAGATGACTTCCAGACAGAGGAGGTCCAGAGGCAGTTGCGAGAGCTGGTATCCGACGTGGTGACTGGCATGGGGGCCGAGGATGCGGGCCGCAGTGTGAGGAGAAGGGTTGATTAATAAAATGCTGTTGGAGAGTGAGCAAGCCGCGTAACTGCATGGTTCGATATTAACCTTCACTCAACCTCCACAAGGAAGGTACGCTACGACTAGGCCGATAAGAGTGACTCTGCCCAATATCGCTTTAGAGCGGTGTAAACATTGGCGGTGAATGTGTGGGAGCCTTCTCCTAGTTATACCACTGTAGCGCAGGACGTAGATCCGTGGCCTATTCATTTGATAAGAGGTAACCAAGCGACATATAAGAATGCTAGGCAAACATGGCGAAAACACTCAGGTACCATTCGTAACCGGGTCGTATCGAAGTGAGACAGGCGTAGTATTTACAGTTTTTCCAGCAAAATCCTCGCGCCAGCGTTGCCTCTCGCCTGTGGCGCACCACCCTTTTTCCCTTTCTTTTGCGTCTTCGCATCTCCAGTCCTTGCTGGGCCGGCGGCAGCCTCCAGTTGCTTGCGACCCTTCTTCAAAGCCGCGAGGACCTCCTCTTTCCTGTCGAAGTTTTCAGATTCGACAAGGCCGACAATGACGAAGGAGCCCTCTCCAGTCGCCCACGTCAACAGGTTGCTCTCAATTTGATCCCAGAACAAATTTGCAAAGCCCAAAGGCGGTTCGACAGGTATCACCTTCTTTGCCTTCGGGTCAAATTTGCCCCCTTGAACCAGCGTCTTGAGCATGTTCTTGCCGTGACTTGTAAGCTTGTCACCCGCATCAAGTATCCGCCGTGACAGGTCGGCCACTTTGTTCAATGCGTCTTTTCGCATCGCTGGCTCCACCTCCGGCGCCCCAACAAGCACTTCACCCATAGCCTGTAATCCGTACACGGAGCCTATAAAGTCTCCAGTTCGTTGGGTAATGGCTGTCAGAAGCTGAGGCTCGATGCTCCTAGCAATCTCTTGGAGACGTGTATTTGGCTCCTTCTTGGATGTTATTTCACGTACTTTGTACACCTCCGAAAGTCGCTCGCGGTCCTCTTCGGTCAGAAGCCATTTTGAATCTGCGGCGAAGGGATAAAGTAGGACGCTGCGCGCGTGGGTATCGTTCGTGAGATTAAGGACCTTTTCAGGGAGCTGCTCGCCTGCGGGCAGTAGTTCGCCGAAAATGAACTTGGAGGTAAGCTTCGTGTCATCCGTCACAGCCAGCGCAGCCAGCAGAACATGATAGGCATTCGCATCATACGCCATAGTCTCAACAGTATCTTTGTATGGCCGCAGGAGAATCTTGCGATCCTTGGCGGCGCCATAGGCGAAAGCAAGCGAAACAAGGCGAGAGCCCGGCTTGGTGAAGGCAAGGTTCTTGAGCAGGTCGACGTTATCCGCTTCCTCTCCTTCTTTCAATGTCGGATCAGGTTTGAGATGGTCCAGAAAAGCGCTTGCTTCACTCGTGTTGGGCTTGCAAGTCAGGAAGTATTGTAGCATAGCGTCGTGGAGCATGGTAAACCCGGTTTGTTTCTTCTGGATAAGCTGGTTAATCTGTATCTCCAGGTAGTCCATGATCGGCTTCCGCTTCTCTGGTGACTTCTCCAGGATGGTATTTAAATCTGCGGTATCAAGGGCTTTGTCGTCGAGGCCTTTGATCGAGAATTCAGGTCCGTACCATTCCCGTAGGAGCCGTGCCTTCTGTTCTGGTGTCGCAACTTGTCGATATGTGTCGTCGAGGATCCATGCGGCTTCTGGGTGGTTTATTAAACGGCGGACGTTTCCGTAGAACTCTGAAATGATGATGCCTCGAATCTCAGCGTCTCTGCATTCGCATTAGCTCACATGTCATGAAACCGAGCAGCAGGATACATGCCCTTTTTCCAGGAGTTTCGCAATCAGGAACTTTGCGTATTTGCCCTCAGCTAAGCCCTTGAACTCGCCCTCGAGCTCTCGAGCTACGATTCGCCTGTGTTCCATCGAATGCGTGTACTTGAGCGCAGACTGAATGACGCGAACGGAGTCGTGTTTGAAGACAAATTCCTTGATCCGGCCAGTAACAAGCTCGAAAGTCTTGTCAATGAGTTCTTTCTTTTCTTCCATCGACACATTGGTCTTCTGCCTGAGCTTCTCCCATAGCTCCTTCAACTCTGCAACGATTTCGGCGTTCGGCTTAGCGGCCTTGCGCTCTTTGGCCAGCGCTTTCTGCTTAGCATGAGCCTCACGGGAAGATGTAGCTGGACATTCGGTAAGTAAGAGAAGCGCCAATGTGTGTGATTGCGCCTACCGTTCAGTCCTGCTAACGCAGAAGACTTTTCCTCAGCTGGCCCATTATCCTTGGATTCTTTCTTGCTGTCCTTGTCCTTCTTCTTTTTGCGATCCTTCTTATCGTCCTGGGACTTCTCAAGTGCAGCTTCGAGCGCATCGCCAGCGAACCCGTCCTCCTCGTCCACAGATTCACTCGCATCCACCAATTTGCTCGCTGAAAAGCCGTAAAAGCCGTTGGTATCTTCGCTTGTGTCCGACTCGACTAGATCTTCCGCATCGTCCTCTATTTTCGGCCTCTTGGAGCTCTTCTTAGGCTTTGTCGCGTCTTTGTCGCTGTGTCGTTTCGCTGCATGCTTGTCGACCTTGACCTTCTTGCTCTTAGTCTTCGTATCCGGCTGCGCTGGAGCTGCGGATTTTCGCTTGATGCCTGCCATTCCGTAGGTTTCTGTTGTCCGGCGCAAGTTGGTTCGTACGCACGACTGAAATTCAACTCTCCAACATTTTTCCCGGGCCGATTTTCTCCGCTGCTTGCTACCAGGTTTGGACTAGCGCTGAATAGAGCGGGGCAGGTACACTAATGTAGTGGGTCCTAGCCGTTCACCGCTCTCCCCTCCTACCATACCTACTTCCACTTCAACTATGATAAACCCTTTCCTTTGCAGAGTATGGAGTCATTTACCTTATTTTGTTCAACGATTGCTTCTCGCCGCCAGCGGATTGCGTCATCTTCCTTCCAATGAATCGGTGCTGCTCTATAATAGCAACGTATTGACCTCATGCGCACCTAAATTCCGCTGGTTGCTGAGAGAGTAAACCCCACTGCTACTCTGTGTCAAGCCAGGGACACATCGGCTTACAGGTGCTATTGTATTGAGCTTCGGCACGTTTATCTCCAACTCTGTACTCAATATGCATCTTTGACAGACACCAATTGACTTGCAATCTACGAATGAACCAGAATCACGATAGTTGCCAGCAACGCATGGCAAACATCAGAACCAGAGAGCATTACTACCAGGGCAAGACCTCGGTTTGTCCCATGTGCGACGCGTGCGGGCTCCTCGTGTTTGATTCGGCAAGTTATGGGATCACACAGCATTATCTCAGAACACGTGTCATCGGGTTCTGCCCCCACCCGCACTATATTACCAGAATAACCGTGCGCCACATGTTTATTACTTCACGATCGATCGGCTAATAGCTTGAATAGATGCTTAATTCTACCTATGCGGTGATGTCCAATGGTGTCATTTTCAGGCTCATCTAGATTCCCTTCCGGAATTCCGCGCAAACCAAAGAAGTTCCAGCCTGCAGAACTGTCTCGACTGGCCTGTGTTGAGGTGATAGCGTTGTTCGTCGATCCCTTCTTCCTATGTCAACTGTCCTCCTACCTACACACGCATCTCTCGGATTCTCTCCTACTTATACGACATCAGCCTATCGACGACCGAATCACCATTGCCACTCCGAGTAGCTCATCTGTGGGGAACCGTTTTTAATTTAGCTGCCTGGTTCCTCAGCTCCAAGTCACTGTGCAATTGCGCAGCCTGGTCACCAAATGCTCAACAGTCTTGCACCCTGTGACGGCCTCTGATTGCGTGGAATTCCCGTCTCCTCTCTCTTGCGGTCAATTTATACGTCCAGTGGGATGCAGAGTAACTGATTCTCCACTATGCATCGTACATTGAGACAAGTCGACTTCATCCCAAATTGGGTGTCCGTGCCCTTGTTCCTGACGAGCCCCCCATATTATTACGCAACACCTGGGGAAGTCTGGAGAAAAGTCTAGACGGCCGAACATCTGTCCAATGAACTTACCTTCCTACTGCCGCCAAATTTTGCTGACTGCAAGTGCTGGTGTTGCACATACCAGCTTTCATATCACGCAATTATCCTCTAGCATGCTATCAACTGTCTCCCCATGACCACGTCCCAGAACCCGGCCTTGTAACCTCTAAATCCTGGTTGCTCGCCGGTTGAGGAGAAAACATCAAACTACCATGCTTTTGCATGATGCGATGGCGATGTGCGATGCGAATGCCGCCCGGTTGCACCGCGATTAATATGTTATCTTGGCAGCACCGTGTTGTCCCTTCGAATCATAATGAAGGCTGTTGAAAAGGTATATAAGGAGGGCATGAGTGCGTCGTTCAACCATCACTATACGAGTAGAACCTTCGTCAAGGCACTTACACCATGAAGCTCTCCACTATGCTCTACCTTGTTGGACTTGTCAGGTGAGTAAACATCGTGTTACTCTTCAAACTCCCTAGTCAGCTAACACTCAATAAAAAGCATTGTTTCTGGTATCCCTCTTTCCCAGAATGAGGAGGATCCGGCGCCAGTCAAACCGTCCTTGACTAGGACGGCCCGCCCTACTGCGAGCTTTTCGCGACCTCCTCTACCCACGTTCAGCTTCTCGCGCCCCCCTGCGCCAACCGCAAGCTTCTCGCGCTCTCCGTTCCCAACCGTCAGCTTTTCACGACCACAAATCCCAACCGGTAGCTTCTCTCGGCCAACCTTTCCAACCGTGAGTTTCTCACGACCACCGATTCCAAGCTCCTTCAGACCCTCGATCCCGCCAGTCCCAACCTCGAGGCCACCGAAACCCAGTTTCTCCAGACCTAGCTCCAGACCTGCGGGCCCATCTTTCACTCACCCAGTTAGGTACGTAGACGCACACGAATTCGGTTCTTGCTGACGTTACTATTGTTACTGGCAGCGGTATTAGTGG
Source organism: Laburnicola sp. JP-R-44 (assembly GCA_009805535.1). Classification (NCBI taxonomy): domain Eukaryota; kingdom Fungi; phylum Ascomycota; class Dothideomycetes; order Pleosporales; family Didymosphaeriaceae; genus Laburnicola; species Laburnicola sp. JP-R-44. The sequence continues at coordinate 634,327 of SELF01000041.1, forward strand.
AATATCACAGAATCAATAGTCCCGTTCTACCTAGATTTGACTTAGTGACTGCCCGCCCGGTGGCGATGGCGTTTACAGGGCGAGGGATGGCTATGCTGGATTGTGACCTCGAGGTCTTGCGCGACGATCGAATGTACTGTGTGTGTGAGGATAGATGAAGACTTGATCTGTATCTGGTTGCGGATTTTTATGCTTTGTGTGCAGGCAACCGCGTTACGTTATTGTTGTTAACTTTGGTACCTACCTTATTATTGGTATGAGGGGCTGATTTGCACGTGCTTTGTCCCTAAATGGTTGCTAAACTAGTCTTATTGCTTTACCTTGTTTTAAAGCGTTTTTCTAGCACCCCTATAGCTTTCTATAACAGCGTTATACCGTGTACCGAGAGTGCGCGAAGTCTTCTTTCACCTAGATTTGACTAACAGTTGATAGGCCCACTTTCTCTGTGCCTACTGGCATCCCTCCAGTCAGGCCTACCAGAACTGCTAGGCCCACCTTCAGCAGGAGCCTGCCCTCGAGGCCTACATCTACTGATGATGAGGGTGATGATGACGAGGACCAAAGATGGCTACAGGAGCACGTCTAAGTTGACATCTGATAGCCTTTGATGTGTACGCGACATGGATGGTGCATGTTGATCTCTAGTACTTGGTCGTTTAGTCTCTCCTTGTTCTGGTCAAGTGCACATAGTCTCGGCCTCAAACTGTCGCTACCGAAATATTACTGTACTCACAACGCACAACGCACATTAAACTGCCGCCTTTGTCTTTCTTTCTAACAAGCGTAAAGTCCAAAGCTCTATGCAACATAGATTGTGCACTTAAGTGACGCGTTACACGACATACATGAGACAATGCCCCCCGTATCTATTTATCCGCCTTTTTATCCGAGCTGCGATGGAGTGATATGACGCGTGTTTCTGCGGCCACGGGGGCGGGAGCTAATAAATTTGAGAATTCGGTGGTGTGTGATGTCGGCAGCACATTAGGTTTGAATCAGCGTAGTATATGAACACATGAACTAGGACTGTATTTCCCTCTGCTCTGTGGCTGCATGTGAAGGTCCAGAGTTGCATTCAAAGCAGCTCCGATGGATATTGATGTGTGAAAGATTATGGCAATTCAGTGCTGTATCTAGGACGAACGGACAACTTACCACACACTGTCGTGATGACAGCGTGGGAGCAATACGTCTTGTGTCTGCAGATTAGCTGCTTAATATTTGCTACGTGGATGTTTATGTCGTTTTTTTTTGTAGGTGGCGAATCTCGCATTTCGTTTCGGCAGGTTTTCGGTTATGATAGAGATAGGATATATTAGACTTGGATACTAAGGGAGTGTACGATTAGTCGAATGTGGCGTAGTCTCTGCAGTGGTCTCCTTCTCTCGTTGGACACAAAGCTGGATGATGTAAATATATCTGCTCTTCTTTTTGAATAAGGCTGCATTCCGCAATTATACAATTTTAAAGGAAAATAACTACCCATGGTAGCCATATTATCAACTCTGTGTACTAGCATTATGGAAAATAAGTATACTTTTTGAATAGAGTAACTGACTAAATTTGTATCTGTATTCCAGTGCACTAACCCTATTAATAATACCAGACATTCGTGAGATCGAGCACAGGGACAAGTTCAGCTATTGCCTGGTACCACATGTACACAGTGGACCATGATCGACATCAACCATGGTTGAAAGAACGTCTCTCCGTCGTCGTCATCGTCGTCATCATCATGTGGTCAACGCCGATCGTCGACATGAAGTGGAAGCCTGGGTCGCTGTAGGTAGATCGCGTCAGTATCGGATGAAAAGGTTCATTCTTGTGTCTCATGTAATAGTACTTAGTGTGCAGATAGGATGCGCTCTGTCAAAACAAGTAAAAAGCTCTCACAGCGACAACAGCGACGACAGCGACTACATGCTGGAGCCGTGCACAGCGCAAAGTGACGATCTCATCTTTTCGACCTGGGAATTTCAATGCCCACATTGGTCTGATCCAATATATACCTAGGTATACTTGCGTCCCAGCAATGTGTCTTTCTTCCAGTTCTTAAATTCCAACCTAGGAACCCTGCGGTGCAACGACAACCATGTACAGGCTTCATACTCTGCCAAATGCTCCAACATGCCACAAGCTTGAGTAAGGTACACAGCAAGCACCATCCACAAATCCCAACCAGGAACATCCCAAACCCCAAACCCACCCACGAACCAGCCTTACCCGTCCCGAAACTCCACAGATTCACATGCGCCGGTTATCAGCGTCTCCACCCCATCAATGCAATACCCCACAGAAAGAATATAACCAAAACATTTCCCACTTGGAATGCACAAATCAAATCTGCTGATCTATCGTTCTACACCACCACCACTACCAATCTTTCTTAATAACACTGCATAACAACGATTTCGTAGACCTACCTACAAGTTTAGCGCAAATGCATGCAACTACGTTTATGCATACCCCCACCCTGTGCCGGCTCCCTACGCAACCCAACTCAACGCAATCTCAGCACACAATGCCATAACGCACCCAGCCTAAATAAACCTTAACACAAGCCAAATACACCGCAAAACCTTACCGTCGTATGTCCCCGAGCATGATGTAGTAAATACGAGCAGCTCGTGTTGGTAAATTATATCCGAGGTAGGCATAAATGCCTAACGCAAGCCACCACTGAGCAATCTCTCCTATACGTGCACATGCATACCAATCTCTCTACAAAGCGGACATTATGCGGCGCTTAGACATGTGATGTCGCTCTGTTGCCGCCATTCGACGCGCGACATGAAATGGCAATAGCTGAATGAGAGTCGAGACAACCTCGCGCACGTCCGGAATCGGTACACGGTATAATGCTGGGAGGAACGTAGGAGGTTTGCGCGAGATTGCAATGATTACCATTTCATTATTGGGTACGTACCCCTTGAGCGGGTATCTATACAGTGCTATTCATAGTAGCACAAGAAAGGAAAGAAAAATTCGCCGCGAGTGTAAACTACGTGCTGCTAGCGATTGTGAGCCTGAGTGTGATGCAAGGATTGCCCAACCCAAAAGTTCCAGGCAAAAGAAGATCGCAAAGTCCCCTGTCCCAAACGCCAATAACCCACCCATCACCACCAGTATCCTCGTTGCCTGACCCATGATCTATAATTGGAAGCACGTCTTTTCGTGCGACCCTTGTGAAAATGATTTTTCTATCGCGCTTCGACGGCCTCGGCGGTGGGCGGCTGCGGAGTCGATGACTGTGACATGCTCTTTAGCTCGGAGCCCTGGCCACTCTGCGCCCTCTTCCTGCCTGTGAACATGGAGTGCAGATGGCCTGCGGGCTTCTCCTCCTTGGGGGCATCAGCATCGTGGTTATCGCCAAAGCGCGCAAAGATGCCGCGTTTCTTCGGTGGCAGAGGCTTCGGCTCGTCGTTCAGCCCCACGTCTTCGAAGCCCTCTTCGGGCACACCCTCGTTTGCGCTCCCGGGACGGCGCTCTTGCAACGAACTTCTGGGTAGAGCTCGCGAGCGGCGGGCATCGAGCGAGCGCCTCGTGTCAAGCGACCTGCGCGCATCGAGCGATTGGCGCGCCCGCGGGTCGAGACTTTCTGGAACGGGGGACCGAGCCGAGATGTCCTGTTCTACCGTGAGCGTCTCGCGGGAGGCGGTTAGGGCTCACGCAAACATACGAATGATCTCCTGTACGAGTCGAAGCTCTCTCGCGAGATGCTGAAGGGCTCGTTTTCACTGAGGAGACTCCGGTGGTTCGAAGATGTGGTGGAGAGGTTCGACTTTGAGTGCCAGAAGCTGGGCTTCTCGGCGGGAGGCGAAGGCTGTCGCACGGGTCAGACAAGGCGCGCAAATACATGACTGTCATGTCGCAGGTATGTTCCTAATGGCAGGCCAGCACGCAGGCGGGGGGTGTCTTACGGGCAAATATACTCCGCTATCGTTGATTTCTAAATGACCGTCAGCATCTCACGCCACAGGATCGTCTCTTAAATACACAGTGCCGCTCGTGCAGAGCTGGCGGCGCGAGGCAGTACTTACCGCTCAATTTATACTCGGTGGGCTCCTTGATTGAGAGAGGCTTTGTGCCCGAGGGCGCAGCATTCGTATGGTCGGCGCCATCGTCGACCGCTTCTGCGCCCGGTGTGCGGCGGAACGGATTGCGAATAGGCATGGCGGCAGCACAATGGCGATAGAGAGGGCAGAGAGGTGATGCGGGGTGTTTCGGCGCGGCGGTTGTTGCACGGAGCGTGGAGGAAGAAGTGGCTCTGTGGCTCTGTGCCGGCCGGGCTCAAGTCATGACGAAGCCACATTACCGAAAAAGGACGCAGGAGCGCTGCTCTACCGGCTCGGAGGTACAAGCGCCTTGTTGATCCGCGGTTCTCCTCAACACCAAAATGCTCACTCCGCATTGCAACCGTCTGAACGAGAATGATCACCACAACGTATTCCTAAAAACGGCGAATACGGTATGAGCACCCCGCAACGCTCGAAACCTCCAAACATCGTTATGAGACATGGTTCGGACAGCCTCATCAGGGGCCTTTTGCCAGTCCCTGCATGAAGCGAGCACGGGCGCCAGGAACCAACCCTGCGGTGGTACACTCATCATACTTCAGCTGGTGCACCGCGAGAACCCTCAGCCTCACAGGTTTCCGTCGCGATGCTGTACCAGTCGAATATTCGTGCTTTCGAAGCTCGCAAACATGACACAGTTGCCACAACACGCCATTGCAGCATGGCAACTCGTGGCCTGGCGGTCATTCGTGGCATTTCTTCACGCGACATCACCAGGTCCCACGCGGAGGTGCAGTAGGCAGGGTCGCGCATCACATACTCATTGGTGATGCAATATGCAGAACACGGCATATGTGCAAGCAAGGTAAAGCTGGGTCGTCATGCATAGCGAGGCCTTGGGCCGGCTTCCAGCTTGCAAGAACATGTGTCGATGAGATCATGAGAGTTCCTCCTCGTATGTATGAACAAACCTTCCGCAGAGCATCACTGACCCTCCGGGATCCCCACCGCAGTTAATAGAGGCGACGAATGCTGACCGAAGGACCCGACAGCCACAAATATCTTCCATGACGATCTCGGCTTGTCTTTGAGGAAAAAATAACTTGTACTGATTGCGAACTGGACTCACAGAGAGTGCAGGGCGCAGGGCACGTCCTGCTCCGCTCTCCAATGTTGTACGGATACGCTCGCTCGCTTTCGCCGTAGAATGTGCCGTGCAAAACCGGGCCAATTTATCTTTCAGCCCCATGAGAAAGAGAAGGTTCCGATGAGAAACATGTATTGTTCCTTCAGGCGATATCCCATACACTATTGCCAGCGTGGCACGGACGTACAGGATAGTCGTCATTGCCGCCAATTTGCCGGGCGACGGCTGCATGGAACATGGTTGTAGAGATTCGCCCGAGTTTTTAGCTATACGAGTCACCGGAGGCTTTAGCTATACCCACCAACTTATAACTGTATTAAGCACAGGTTACTATTAGCTAAATAAGTTTTTTATAGATTTTTTTGTGCGATTAAAGGGTTTCTAATAAAAATATTATAATAATAGTAGTTATCCCTCCTGCTGTTGTATACACAGAAAAGCGTTTTAAGGTGTTAATAAAAAGGGGTTAGAAAGTTTTTATAACAGCTTTTTTAAAGCTTACTTTTTTTTAAGCTACTTTAATTACTAGTTAATTTTTTACTTTATATACTATTAAGTTTTACGCTCTTTTTAATTACTAAGTAGAGGGCTCTATTTTTTTTTTCTTATATTATTTAAGATAAAAGCCTTTATTATCCTACCCCTAGGTAGATTAAATAATGCTACACATACCTAAATTAAATTTATTAAACTAAAAATAAGAATTATTAAAGTATTTAAAAACTTTACTTAAAAAAATAAGTAGTTTTATATTATAATTAGTAATATTAGTTACTATAAAATAGTTAGCTATACTAAAGTTATTTAGTAGGAGCTACTTAAAAGCTATTATAATAAGTACTTAATTAACTATTTCGGTAAGGGCTTTTAACTAACTCTGTTGCCTTAGTTCTTCACAGCATCTCCCCATGGAAGGATGCTGTTCGTGCAGTGGTAGACCTTTTTGCAATTGGCAAGACAACGCCGGCGCAAGTCTGACACATGTTAGGGGCAAAGGTCTGCCACACACACGGTGTACCGAGTCAATAAAGCTCTGAGAGTCGAATGTGCTTCCACGTGTCTAGTCTCGATTATGTAGAGCCTAGAGGTAGATTTGAAGATCTGGTGCAAGTGTGCTCCCCTGGTTTCATCAAAAGCTCAAGTAGAGCTAGGGTAGATGGGCATGGTCCACATGGGTCCATTGATTATCGATTCGCGATCGTCGTTACCTGGTAGCCTCGATGCGATTAGGTACAATGTCGCCGTCCTCACCGCAGGGTGGCAAACATGATGCGTGTCCAGGTGTAAGGCAAGGCGAGGCGTCAACGAATCGGTCGGGCGTTATTAGACTGCATGCGGCTGCGGAGTTTCAAGCCTAGCCAGCCGATACTGTACGAGCAGCTCGTGATATGTATTGAAAATATGCAAGATGCATGGTCTGGCCTCGCGCAAGAGATCTACTAGGTAGAGCTGGATCTGTATCCAGGACCATGGCCAGACGTTCCTTCGCGGTTGCGTGCAGCATAGCGGTGAAGGGCTGGGCTGCTGCAGTTGCACAAGGTTGTGTGGCGCAAATCAATATTCCATCGACAGTAACAGTTCAACACTGTGCTTCCCGCCAGCGCCGAGGTGCTGGAGCAGCCCGGCTCCAATCCTGTAGGCTGTAGCGAGCAGACTCTGTTGGCGGCTGGGCGCCCGTCACGTCCGCAAGGTACACGGTTTTCCGGGAGGGCCATCAGAGGTAGCTCTGTGCTAGCCAGCCAACGATGCCTCGTGAAGCGGGCACGAGCTGCGGCGAACAGCCAGCGGCGCCGGGTACGAGCAAGATGCCGTGCGGGCGTTCGCCAGGAGGAAATTGTACTGCGTGTCGAGCAGACGACGGCGATGTTGGCACGAAGACTTTCCGCAGCGAGCGGGACGACGAAGAGGACACTGGTTTGCGTCACGTAGGCATTTCGCCGCCGAGTGCTGCGCGGCACGGCAGGCAAAGGCGAGACGTTGCAGCGTGGTGTTTGTGGTGAGGCTGGCTTTTCGACCGTTGCTCGGCGCCACATGTGCATGGCCTCGGCAGATGTTCGGACGTCCTCTTGCTCAAAACGTGCCTCTTGCTCTGCTGTTGTATATGGAGAAGCGTCCAGAGTGCAGCGCGCGCCGTGGCCCAGACGAGTGGATTGCAAGTGTTAGAAAGACGGCGGGCAAGCGGGCGCGTTGGACTCCAGTCACTCCACGACCTACTCGGCTCGCGCGAGGCCGCACAAAGGCCCAAAATGGACATGCGTCGCGCTCCCGACTCCCAATATCTGCGACGCGTACTGGGTACAGCTGTGTTCGTGAGTGCGAGCCGTCGCAGCGCTCTCGCATTCCCCCGCCTCTACCCTCGCGCGCGGCATGGGTGCGGCCGCGGCGTCCCCCTGGCTCGCCATCCACCACACGGCCAATGTTTTGGACCCCCCAGACGGGTTCTGCTATTTCGAGCGAGACGAGGGCATCCGTGCCGCTAGCACCTCGTCGCAGGCCCGGCGCGGTTTTTGGGCGTCTCCAGGTTAAGCGCGGTCACGGCCGGCGATGGCGTGCGTAGAACCTTGGAAGCACATCGTGTGGAGCGGACGCCTGGGTTGGAACAGGCTCCGTGGTTCCTGTGGAGCGGCAGCTGGGTAGTGTGCTGGCGGCCGTGTCTGTCGCCGTGCATTATAACTGCTCCTGCCCCATGCCTCCCCCCCAAGACAACCAACCCTAAAACGCACGAGGCTTGCACGCTTCCCAGGTACCGACCACCTACCTTAGGCCTCTGCAGGCGGCCAGGATACATGTGCTGCCTCTGAATCATCGTGTGCAACACCTGCTCCCTCGCTGCTCTTCGGCCGCGCCCACATTCGTTCTTCTACGCTCGCTCGACGCTCGCCGCCCTGCTGGAACGCCGACTCTGCAAGCAGTCCCTCGCGCTCCATCAGTTCCCGTACCCTACTTGCACCGTCACGGGATCGTTGCTGGCCGGGGGCCGCATCCCACCTTTGAATCCATCGGTCACGCGAACCTTGGAACTCGTTGCAGGTGCACCGGACGTCTTACCTATTAATCACCATCCCCAACCGTCTGCATTTCACTGCCCGGCCACCTCTCGCATTACTTCCCCTTCACTGCTGCTAGCCCTGCGCTGCCCCTCACCTCCCTTCCTGCCCTGACGTCGACCTCGGAGCGCGGAACCACCCCGGCTGCACCTTCCTGCGCTCTCGGTGCAGTGTGCCGACCAGCCGGGCTGCTTCCAGATATTCTTATCTTGAACCCGGCCCTGTAATCCACCTCCACCCCCCACCGCCACCATGGCCAAGCAGTTCTTCGTCAATTGGGAGCTATGGCAGAAAATGACTTTCGTAGGTTTGATCTGTTCACATGTAGTTCGGCACTCTGCTAACGCTCTATCAGGTATTGGCCTGTGCAATTGTACCATCTCTCCCAGTCTTGCCCTCACTAGCCATGCTGACTCTCCCAGGTTGTCACCATCTTCATCGGGCTGGCCAAACTAAAGTATGACCATTACCGCATTGCCAAGTACACCAAGATCGAGAAGGGCAAGCAGACGCAGACGCCCCAGATGCTGGAGGCGCAACCCGAGGAGACCAAAGAAGATGTACCCTTTGGCGTTCGCGCCATCGAGAGCGGAATCGAAGTCGACGGTGTGTCTGGATCTCCCGCACAAACACGCCTATCGGCAGCAGTCGCTCATCCATAACGGATATCAGACTCCCGCGAAGCCACAATGGCTCTCAGCTTGAGCTTCCGCAAGCCGTACTCGCCTCCTCGAGCCGCAACAGCTCTCGGCCACCCAGTTCTTTCGACTTGGCAGTCGGCGCCGAACGAGTCTCCAACAACTCACGCTCGTCGTCGCCAGGCCGCAACCCTGAAGGTCGCGCAAGGCCGCCGGTTTCCATAAACACGAGATATAGTAAAAACCCTGCGACGCTGCAAGCTCTCTCGAGGGAGCCTACGCCTTTGGTCCCTCTGGTAAGTGAACGCGAAGCCCATAACATGGCACGCACTAACGATGCGGTGTGCAGCAGGCAGCTCTCGAGACACCTCTGGCAAATCGAGCCCCCGGAGCAGCCCCCGGAACAGCCCCCGGAGCAGCGACGAAGGGTCAGACTATAGGGCCATGGACAACAGTCGACCACAACCCGCCTACTTGAGTCCCCAGAATCTCTCTCTGTATCCTGTCGACCCACGAGCCGATCTCGATCTACTTCAAAGTCACCGCATGTCCCACGTCGCCGAGACCGGACAACTCACGCCACGAGTTCGCAAACCAGTTAATAGTGGAGAATGGGCCACTGCCGGCGACAACACTAGGCTTCCAGAAGAGATCTCAACCGTCAATGGAGTTGACTATTTTGTGCCCCAACAGAAAACCCCTTCTCCTCCTCCGGCTCCGGTTGCGACCCCTTCGAATGCGGCACCTGCAACAGACAGCCAGGCCGCAACCCAGGCCAAGCAAGCGGTCCCGTTGCTAGAGAGCTACGCGCAGCGACCATACTACCTTCCGGAGACATATCAGCCCCGGGGGCCGCAACATCAGTTTTCGTATGATGAAATGTCCATTGAGGTCAACACTGCACAGAATCAGCAACGAGATGCCCACGACCCCGTACTGCGCAAGGTCAACTCGGGCTTTGAGATCCTGCGGCCGGGTACGCTACCCACCCCCGAAGAAGAGCAGGCCGCGCCTACGGAGAAGCGCCAGTCGAGACGCCTACAGAAGAAGCGTCGGACTTCTAGCGCAGGCTCTCGAACATCTCACTTCATAGAACAAGTCTAGGCCTTGCCTGAGCATTGCCGTCATCAGTTACAATATTTCCTGGGTCTCTGGATTCAGCACATTAGCCTCTCAAAATTGGAGTCTCCTTGCGTCTTTGTACCACCATGTCCATATCATCAAGGACCGGCGTTCCACCTGAAATTCTTTATTTCACAGCATGCAAGGCTCCACCTTGCCAGTTGGCACCTATCAAGGCATCACTGCGTTGGCGTTTCTGGGGCGAATTTACGGGCATTTTGGATTTGCATGTCTTCGGTTGTTAAACCGCTATTGGTCCTTTATAAAAACGGGCTGCCTCGGGAGGTGTTGATCGAGGCAACCGGCCAGCGCCGGTGTTCCGAAAAGTTGCGTTGTATACTAGGAGCGGCTCCCTCTTCTTTTTCTCGAGCCTAACAAAATCCTGTGTATAACTGTAGGCTGCGGCCGACGTATTTGCATCATAATACATAACTTTTGGATGAATTATCCGGGCTTGATTGAAGTTTAGACTTTGGGGCATGTTGGCGTGCGAGAACTGAGGTTGGGGTGAACTGCAATTAGAGTTTCGAGGCAGTGGGTGAGCGGCTGACGGGATACGGGGGGGCGTCAGCACTGGGCGCGGAAGCGGCAAAGCGACGCCAAGGAAATTGCGAAGTGCAAATCGTGACATGGTTGGTTGCGCGACGGACGTGGGTTGTTCGGGCTCCAACAGATGGCAGATCGACGAGAGGATGTGGGGATCTACGTAGGCGAGGAAGTGCCCTCCCTCGTCTTCCTCGAGGTTGGTATTTTCGGGGATTTTGCAACCTTCTTTGCTTTTTGCGTGGAGGTTTGGTATTCAGGGCACTACTTGGCTTGGTGGGTGCGTGCAGGTGGGCAGGTAGACATCTGCCTGGGCAGAGTTGGATGGATGGTCATGGATGGCTCGAGCTACCTAGATCAGACGTAGCGACGGTGGAACGAGCCTCGGAAAACGTGTTCATCACCAATCCCAATGAAAAAAGAGCGGCCCGAGATCTATAGAACTGCCTTCCGCGGAAACGTATCTAGCTTGTTGGGTTACAGGACCGAAACGGCGAAATGTGAGGATGTGGAGCTACATCTATAGACATACGTATTTGTGCTTCTGTTAGTGTGCAGTAGTAGTAGTAGTAGTAGTAGTAGTAGTAGTAGTAGTAGTAGTAGTAGTTGTTGTTGTTGTTGGAGGAACTTGGGGCTTGGATCTTGGTGTATTGGATTGAGTCAGTCACTGGGCAATGGGTGGGTGCCAGCATAGGAGCTTTATGCGTGGCGTTGAGGGTGGCGGTGATGGTGCGGTGGGATGGATGGAACAGCTCATTTGGTGGCGTTGGAGGCGGCGCGGCGGGAAGGGAAAAGGGGGTGGGTGGTGCGTTGTTAGATGGTATGTGGTATGGGAGATGGAGTGTGGGAGAGGGCGGGCTGGGTGGATGGGGGTTAGAAATGGGAGTTGTAGGCGTGATGGTTGCTGATTTGAGTGTGTGGTGTAGTGAATTGATCCTGTGGTTTACCTAGGTAGGGTTCGACTGACTAATCTCTTTTTGGATCCCTCTAGATTTCGCGAAGGGTCTCGGGAAGCAGGGAGCAAAGGTTTTGAACGTTGTTCACGGTGCGCAAATGTAGAGCATGGAATGCTCACGTTAGTCAGTCATTATGGCTGTAGAGCAATGCGCATGAGCCCCGAAGGCACGTTGTACATTGAAATTATGGAGAAAATCATGTGATGACGCGCCCAGCGCTTGGGCCACGCTGACAATTCGACGCGTCGCTTTCGCCACTGCCTATCATCTCCCCACCATCTTCCAGCGACGTTGACGCAACCGTACAAACTTCTCAGATTCACGAGCCGCCGTAATGAGCAACGAAGAGGAGCAATTCGATGATAGCGCACAAGGCGCACCGGGCGCGCCTACGCCTGTTGCCGCGCTGGAGGTACGCGTCGTTGTATTAATCCGCCGGCAATCATCTTGCTAACGTGCTACAGGGCATCAATGGGTTGACTGCCCGAGACATCAAGCTTGTAATTGAGGGCGGTTACAATACCGTCGAAGCTATCGCATACACGTAAGTGCGAACGGCGCGAAGTGTGGTCCTGCCGCCTAACTTGTCCTCAGACCAAAGCGACAGCTGGAGCAGATAAAAGGCATATCAGAACAGAAAGCATCGAAAATCCTCCAAGAAGCCGCGAAGCTAGTACCAATGGGCTTCACGACCGCGACAGAGATGCATCAGCGTCGAAGCGAACTCATCTCGATCACGACCGGGTCGAAACAGTTGGATACTCTGCTTGCGGGCGGTATCGAGACTGGCTCTATAACCGAGATATTTGGCGAGTTTAGAACCGGGAAGAGTCAGATATGTCACACGCTCGCTGTAACATGCCAACTCCCGTTCGATATGGGTGGTGGCGAGGGCAAATGTTTGTACATCGACACAGAAGGCACGTTTCGACCGGTGCGTCTGCTCGCCGTCGCGAACAGATACGGTCTCTCTGGCGAGGAGGTGCTCGATAACGTCGCGTATGCCCGTGCATACAATTCGGACCACCAGCTGGAGCTTCTCAACCAAGCAGCCCAGATGATGACCGAGACCCGCTTCTCTTTGCTGATTGTCGACTCGGCCACATCGCTATACCGAACGGATTTCGCAGGCCGTGGAGAGCTCTCTAGCCGGCAAACACATCTGGCCAAATTCATGCGCACGCTGCAGAGGCTTGCGGACGAGTTTGGGATCGCGGTCGTCATCACTAACCAGGTCGTCGCCCAGGTAGACGGAGGGCCAAGCGCAATGTTCAATCCTGATCCGAAGAAGCCGATCGGCGGCAACATCATCGCCCATGCGAGTACTACGCGTCTTAGCTTGCGGAAGGGTAGAGGAGAGACGCGAGTGTGCAAGATCTACGACAGCCCTTGTCTACCCGAAAGCGATTGCCTCTTTGCAATCAACGAAGACGGCATTGGGGATCCCAAGGAAAAGGACCTGGAGAACCACAACCACTAGAGGTCTAAAGACATGACGAGGGTTTGATGAGGCGTAGAAGGAAGGCACTGCATTTACTGCATTTTGGTTCTATGCATGGGTGGCGTAGGCGGGAGGACAGTTGGATGTCGCGATGTGCTTTTTCATTATATCCTATGCGTTGTTATGCGGGTGTTCTTGCAAATAAATGATCATTTGGAAGGTCTATCAAAGTGTAGCAAAAGTGAGTGAAAGTGACAGTGAAACTGCCTGCCTGCCCTGTGGCTAGTGCTGTGGCGCAAGCTTCTCTGACCGCGGCAGCTCCCGAAGTTTTGTTTGGTATGCGCGACCCTCGACCTGCACCTCAACCTTGCCGCGCGCTCGCGACCCTTCGAACCTCGATTGCCCCGCAGACAACCGACGCATGGGATCGCGATGGTGAGGAACGCAGGCATTTGCCTCTACAAGGAGGCGCGATTGAACATTGAGCCCGCATACCCTGGATCGACCCTCTCATTCACCCTCCCCGCAAGCAGCGGCCACACCTTCGGCGCACAAACCCGTGCGAAGCGGACCGTTTTCGAGGAGACCGACATAGGAAAAGATGACGATGCATTCGCAAAGCGTCATTTGGCTAGCGACGGGTCGGTGTTCTTCAGACGGCGACATACGTATCCACGCAGCTTCCTTTGGCGCGTTCTTGATGGCAGAAAGACACTCGAAATCCAGGCGACGGATCTGGAGCACGACGAGCGTAACAAATACGAAGCGAATCTGACGTTACTTCTGCACTTCACCTCACCCATTCGCCCGTTCTGCGTCGCATTCGCTGAACCCGACGATCGCAACGCGCTGACCGTGTTTGTAATTACGACACTCAACGAGCTTTACGCGATTACACTGCCCTGCGATTTCTTCTCTAAGCCGACTGCTTCGGAGCTGGATATTGAGGATTGGTGCAAACGGAGCTCTCCCACTCTTTTCAGCACAAATACACCCTACCGCCTTGTCGCAGCCGGTGTTGACCAACTGCTGGTGTCGTTGAGCAGTGGGAGCATATTGCGCCTACTGCGGCAAAATAAGGACGATGCGTTATGGACGGAGACAACTTTCCAGCACAGCAATTGGTCGCTCACGCTTCGCGGCGTGTTGCCATGGAAAGGGCAGCAGACGGTGCGCTTTGGAAATACAGACCTTGCCAGGTCTTCTGCAGCGGCCGTTGCTCTCTCGCCTGATGGCACCCATATCATATCTGTGTGCTTGGATCACAGCCTGAGGATATTTAACCTGGAGTCTGGAAAAATGACCAGACAACAAGATCTCTTGGACGCTTCGGACGACGCACACGATCAAAAGCCATCGCATTTCATTGGACCATCACAGCCCACGTTAATGAGGATTGTGGACGTCAAGGGAGTGCTAGGAACGAGGTTTTTCGTCGTCATATATTCTCCAGCGCAGCACGAATTCAAATTTTGGGGTATTCGAGACGCAGACGAAAGAGTTCCAGAGGCCATCGTCGATCTTCAACCCGATTTTCGGTTTATTCCTCCCATTGATGAGCTCATGGATGCGACAGTCTGGACTATGGAAGAGTTTTTCATCGTTCCTTCAGGCTCCGGATGGAGAAGCACAGAACTTTGGCTTCGTGCGAGGTCTGGCCCAAGCAGCAAAGTATATTCGATAACATTCGATCCCTCCGATGATTCAGAACGTCTGCCACAAGTTTGGAAGACAGAATGGACAACGGTCGATCCAGGACCGCTGACTGTTGAGGGGTTAAGAAAGAACCCCGCGAACCCAGGAGAGCAAGAATGGGATCCCTCGGAACTTTATGAGATTGACATTACCGAAAAGTGGCTGGATTTCCTCTTCTTCCCCGGACGATTCACTGTCGCCACACTGGAGACGGCATTATTGATCTTGCGGAGGGGTCTAGAAAGGGAACGTTCTACGACCAAACCCAAGGGTTCCCTGAAAGATCGACTATGCGCAATCATAGTAGAATGCTCGACAAGAGCACAGGCGAGATCAACCAGAGTTGAGAGTCATGAACAGGCTATTGCCGAGCAGTGGGAAGCTTACTACGGTCTCGTCAAGGATCTGCATAAACGGAGAGGGGAGTCTCTTTCTCTTGCATATGACCACGACACAGATATGCCATGGCTAGTGCTGAGCGATTACCTCTCGGCTGTCCGCAAATGCAACGACTCGGAAACCATCATTCAGAATGCAGCTGTTATGGCGAGCAGGCATCATCCTAGCGCTCCTCTCCGCAGAGCTTTTCATAAGCCGCAGACAAAATCCAGAGACATATCCAGACTGTTGAACGCTGCTGCATTGTTTCGACGCCGCTTGTCATCATCATTTCAGCAAGAACTCAAGCGACAGCTTCATATCGATCTGCTGCAGACGCGTTCAATCACTATTGTCGACCGTATGGAGCTGATGGAAGCCAACTGCGACCTGACGCAACTGTTGACTGAGGATGACTTAGCATCTCTTGTCGAGGATCTGGGCACAGATGTCAAATATCTCAGTACCGATGTCTTTCTGGGCGCTTTGCAGACTCTGAAATTCGAAGAGAGAGGTGGAGCATCCAGGCCAACCCAGATCGCGCGATATGGTCTTAAGTCTTTGCTTAGACTATCAACAGAGACGCTCGAATTCAACTACGAGATCTTACTAGACTTGCTCGTCCTGATCTTGTTCATGCAATTTGAGGAAGACCTGTCCGAGGATTTTGACGCATCGATAGTGTTTGCCCAACTCATAGACGAGTTTAAGGACTGGCTTGTGCTGAATTGGATTGCAACGACTGTTTGGTCACGTCAGACACCCACCGGTCCCAGTTCAACCCTGTTGATGAAGTCTTTGGATGAGAAGTTCAAGACTTCATCGCGCTTTCCCATGACCCAAACCGCCCTGGAGGGCATGTACGGCGACAGTATTTGCGCAGTTCCGATACCAAACGGTCTAAAGACAGAGCTGTTGACTTATTGGAGTCAGGCTTGGCTGTCATCGATATTTAGCAGCCAGACCTTCGATTCGGCCGTGGAAGACATGATGGGAAAGCTTTTGCTTCAAAAAGAATACCAGCTAGCGATGGATTTTTCAAAGTTTCTACCGGAAAGCAATTGGGCTAGCTACCTCAAGGGCCGAATGTATATCGCTCTCTCAGAGAACCAGTTGGCATCTGCATGCTTCCAAAAAGCAGCGTACAACCTGGGTAAGTTCTCTTGAAGGAGCTTGATTCGACTAGTCGCTAACTTGATCAGGACTTGGAAGCAACTTCGCCATAGATATTGCGGACACGGCACGCCTAGTACCAGTCTTCGAACAGGATCTATTTTCCGACGGGCTTGCGAAGTACTATTCCCATATACTAGGTCTTTTCGAGAAGGCCAAAGCATACTCCTTTGTGGCAGACTTCGCTCGTCTGGGTCTGAAGTCCATAATGGGATCTCAGGATGAAACAACAAAGACGGACTTGTTGCAACGTCTTTTTACGACCTCGATACAAACGTCCAGGTTTGAAGAAGCTTACACGGCTATGGTCAGGCACTCGGACGTAGCTTTGTACGTATTGCGGATATGCCGAACAGAAGTAGTTGCTAATCAGCGTATAGGAAACACTCTTCCCTCCAGACCCTCATCACCTCTATGGTCGCTCAGTCACAGACCGCAGCCCTACTCAAGTTTCCCTTTGTTGGCCTTTCTGAAGAAGTGGACGCTACTCTCTCAGACCTATGCCACAAGACTCTCAACCTGGCGTCAGGGCCGCCATACCATCAAATCCTCTACTCTTTCCGCATCTCTCGCGGCAACTTCCGAGGCGCCGCCACGATACTTCACGAGCGGTTACAGCGGCTCAAGTCCACTTCGTCTAAAGTGCACGATCCGGCCGACGAGTCGCTGGTACAATGCTACTTGATGATCATCAACGCGCTGTCGTCTGTGAGCCAGGAGGATGCATACATTCTTGCAGACCAGCTCGTCGATAACAGTGCGGTGCAATCGTGGCAGATTGGCAAGGCAAAGAAGCTGCTGAAGAGGCATATTGTCACATTAGATACTCTAAGGAAGGAATACCAAGCGGAATTGGACCGTGTGGCGGCGATTGAGTCTGGCCAGTTCGCGTTCATGGACCCGGCAGATGAGATGGATATTCTGTGAGAGACTTGTGGGTTTAGCCTGGCGTTTCTTTGGGAGATACACAGCGTTCAAGTGGCAGTTTGGCGATTATTCAAGCAAGCCTTTGAGGACGGCCTTGAACAAACAGTAACGGGTAGTAATGCTAGAGCGTTCACATACTGTGGTTGCGTGCAAGCGTTGAGCGGCAAAAGAAAGTGAGAGACGGTTGTTCTTACCGCTTTTGGAATTGAACACCAAACGCGCGCGCTATGACCTGGTAAGCGGGGCGACGCGCCTTCTCGCTTTCACCTTGCTCCGCCGGTCGACGCCCTTAGGTGTCACCTTTTTCGCGATTCCCTGCGCCTCTCTTCTTGTTTGTTTCTATCTTATATCGGCAGCACTCCTCGAATCGTTCCATCGCGCGTGAAGACATGGTAAACACGCCGCTTCGAGCTCTGCGCACTGCGCATCTTACAGAACACACATGCTAAGCTCACGTAGAATTCCAAGTCGCTCCGTCGCCTCGCGGCCGACCATGGCTCGCTTCATACCGCCGGCCTGCCTCCGAATTTCCTCTTCCCGCCGTCGGCCGCCTCAGACATGTCCTCGGACCTGACGTCTCTCGACATCCTCCTCGCGGGCCCCATCGGCACACCCTACGCAAATGGCGTCTGGCGATTGCACCTCGACATTCCTCCCACATATCCTACCGCTCCTCCCACGGCCACTTTCCGCACGCGGTTATGGCACCCAAACATCGACGAAGCCACCGGTGCTGTCTGTGTCGAGACATTGAAGCGTGACTGGAGCAGCGCGCTGAAGCTGAGGGATGTGTTGGTCACAATATCGTGTCTGTTGATTCAGCCGAACCCCGCGAGCGCCCTCAATGAAGCTGCCGGGAAGCTGGCAAGCGAGGACTGGGATAGCTTCTGTCGGAGAGCGAAGCTCATGACCGAGATACATGCTGCTATTCCTGCGGACATCAGCGAAGAGGTCAAGGAAGCTCAGAGCAGGGGGGATGAGAAAGAGACTTTGGTTGAAGCAAAGGCCGTCGAGGCGAAGGTGGTCAAGGCGAAGGCAGTCGATTCGAAGGTCAATGAAATAGCCAAAGTGACACCCGCGGCGGCTAAAGTCCAGTCTTCAAGTGCTGAAGACGAGGAGAACATGAGGCGTCGGGGCATGACCGCAGAGCCAGAAAGCGACCCCGAGAGCGACTGGATCCCTGGCCCTATCAAGTCACCGAAGGCGCTTCGTGGTGGCCGCGATAATGTCTTGGGCATACAGGGCTTTGACACTGGCATGCAGCTCGATTCACCAGAGAGTTCAAGAGCCACGCACTCTAGCCCCCAACAAGCAGAGGAGTCCGGAGAGAAGGAGAACACGGACGACCCAGACCCCTTCATCAAGGTCACATCAAAGCGCAACACTCAACAGTCCTTCAGCCTCCGCCTGCCTCTCAGCGCGGCAGCGGCAGCGTCAGAGACAAAGCCAACTGCGACAGACACGCCGGAACTTCTCAAGTTCTCCCACAAGAACCCCTTCTCCGCCATTCAACCTAACAACCAAACCCATCCTTTTATCAAAGAATTCTCCTGGTCATGGGCAGAGTCTCAGATTATGCATGAGACGGGCAGCATAAAGAACGGCGAGTCTAAGGATACAGTGCGCAAGAGGATGGCAACCGAAGAGTTCGAAAAGAAGCGCACATGGGAGCTCAAGAAATTCAAGAGGACCGGATATGATCTCAAAAAGTACAACCGCGGCGACTTCGGACCGAAAACTGGTATTGGCAGGCTTTGAGAGCTTGGGTGACTTGTCGGTATGGGATAGATGACTATCAACAACCTGCTCTGCTGCTTGAGAGAGCATTGGGGTGCATAGCGAGGGCTAGGGCATTTGGAAGGGTACGTCATACATTTGCATTTCTTTGGCTATAGCCCGCCTGCCCCCCTGCCTGCCCTCGTCTTCTTGCGTTGAGCCTTGTTTTGCATTGCGTGGAATTTGTCTACCTTGCTGCCGGATTTATGCGGCAAGAATTTGGGAGGTTGTATTCTGATTGATGGAACGGCTTCGGGAGTTCTAGGAGGTGGTATTGTCACGGTCGGATGCCTGCTGAGCTTTGAGGCATAATATCCAGATGCACTATTTGCGTGCACGCACGAAGGCTAGGTTACTGCATGATTGTATGCTGTTATTGCGATTCGCCTGTCGGAGGGTTGCATGGGAATCCCGTGGGTGCAACGGAACCTTGGAAGGTCTGACAGGAATACTTGAACGCGCCTGCTTACAGGTTGGGAGCTTCACAGTCATCAATCGATTGCTCCCAATGCGCACATCGCGCTTCCACATGCTGCAGTCGCGCGCGTAACTTCTTTGTTGTCTCTCCCAAGGTCGAATCGCTGACAAAGGCATTGTCACCATGGATGGAGCGATTTTCGCGTGTCGCAGATTAAGCGCTGCGCCACAGAACAAAGACGCCGATGATCAGCCATTGGCTCATGTTTGTTCAAACATGCTTGGATCCTTGTTACCCCTTGTTTGTGGTCGTCAATCTCTTCCCTAATTTAGACCCTAGAAGATGACTATGATGTAGCTGAGAGGCTGTGCGCCTGCTCCTGCTTACGAGCGCTTTCACTCTCTGCTGCCTTCTTCAACGACACACACTCTTTTTCTGCTGCGATTTCTGCACGACGCCTTGCGCGGACGAGATACCCATTCCCCGATATTTTCAGCACTTGAGAGGCATCATGGGGCTTGAGTTTGGAGGAAATTGTTCGGTGGTTCCAGACACCGTTCTCACGGATGCGGGCGTGGCTGGCGCTGGTGTAGGTCTACTCACTCTCTTTACATCCAGACTTAGGACGCTAATGTGCACGGCAGACGCTGCTCTCTTTTATAATAACAAATTTCATTGCCCTCTTCCTCAGTTCGATCATCATCCTACTCGGCCTGCGCAAGTCAACATCTGCGCCAATATGTCGAAAGCTTCTATCCTCCTTCTCCGACCAGCAGATCATTACGGGCATTGGCATCCAATCCATCGGTCTGGCCAAAATGGAGCACATGGTTTCGTATCACTTCTTCATCATCTGGCTCCTTTCCTTGCTATCGACTGCAACCAACCTCACTACGCTGCTCGCGCTCGTCAACGATTTCAAGAGAGACTGGGTGCTGCGATGGCTGCGGCAATTCTTCATGTTCGTCAACATGTTCCTCGGTGTGATTTCGGGCATTTTCATCCTGCAGTCCGTCATGAAGAACCTGGAGCCTAGGTTACCCATCGCCTGCGTATGGCAAGTCGAGAAACGCGGCGAACCCACCAACGGCGCCCTCTCCATAACCGGCACCATCGCCGTCATCGCTGGCCAAGTCATCGTCTTCGTCCTCTCTACGCTCTATCTGCACACACGTTCCCAACCCACCTGGCTCAAGTCCGTGCAAGTCGCTGGCCTCGTCATCCTCACCGCCATGTGCGTGGGCGCAACCGTGCGCGTCGTCATGATCAGCCAGGCTTTTGGCACCCCGCCAGATGGATTGAACCTCACGGGCGCGAGCGAGAAGGAATGGAGCTATGGACAGTTGCTGCCGCTGTTGCTGTTGATTATGCCGTTGATTAGCTTGGTCGAGGTGGTAAGGGGCGAGACTAGGATGCCGCCTAGTAAAGTGGACGATGAGAGTGAGGGCTTGCTATACGGGGGGACAGAGTTGGAGGGTATGACATATCAGCCGAATCCCATCTGGGGGACCAAACAAGGTGGTAGATAGTATGTACTTTGCGTCGAGCAACACGACATGGCCCTATACCAAATGTCACCCCGATTCTCTAGAAAAAAAAAAGTACAAATTCAACAAGAGTCAAGTCTACCAACAAGTCTTCACCCAAACCCGCATTCGCCTTCACCGGAGGGTCCTTCCGGGAGGTGCCGACCGAACAAGCTAAGCTCCTGGGGTCACGTGCTAGCGCGTTTGCGCGCCTTCCCTTTTCGCCAACCCCACACAAAACCCAGCTCGCCTACACTCCACTGCTCCTTCGCCCAAGCACGACACCTACCGAGCACGGCTTACTTCGCGGCAGCAGCACGCGATGGATCTGGTACGGGCTCTCAAATACAAAGACGACGATGACACGCCAGTTGTCTCGCGGCCTTCCAGCTACAATCGCGCGGATGGTACGTGCATTGCTGATGCTATCGACCTCACGGCGGACGACCACGACAATGCCGATTATGGTGGCGGCGGAAATCACGAGAGACAGCTTGTGGTGCGCGAGAAGAAGAAGGCACTATCACAGGAGCGCGTGTTAAGCCCACACCAGCTTGAGGCGCCGAGGGGACGCTCTCGACATCGGACTCATGCATATGATCCTAAGGGTGCTGAGGGTGAGTATCTTCCAATTCTCCCATCTCGTCGGTTCGAGGATCTTCCTTTGCGCCGGGTCGAAGCGTCTCCGTCTCCTCTGCGTCGTTCGTTGAAGGACTATCTCCCATCGCCTTGGTTAGCGAATCTCCATTCGCGCTCGTCCAAGGATCTCCCTTCGCGTCGGTTAGAGGATCTCCTTTCGCGCCGGTCCCCATCGCCTCATTTGCGTCGTTCGTCATATCAGACTCGTGGATCTGATCGCGCGGGTGAGTATCTCCCATCGCGTCGGCTAGAGGATCGCCTTTCGCGCCGGTCCGAATCGCCTCCTTTGCGTCGTTCGTCATATCAGACTCGTGGATCTGATCGCGCGGATGAACATCTCTCTTCACGCCAGTTTGACATTCCTTCCTCACGCCAGTTCGACTTTCCTTCTTCACGTCGTTCGTCATATAAGCCACGTGAATCCGATCGCGCGGATGAACATCTCTCTTCTCACCAGTTCGGCTTTCCTTCTTCGCGTCGTTCATCATATCAGACCCGTGAATCCGATCGCGCGGATGAACACCTCTCTTCTCGCCAGTTCGACTTTCCTTCTTCACGTCGTTCATCATATCAGACCCGTAAAGCTGATCAGACGAGTAAAGATCTCTCTTCGCGCCAGTTCGACTTCCCTTCTTCGCGTCGTTCATCATATCGGACCCATGAATTTGATCGCGCGAGTAAACATCTCCCTTTGCGCCAGTTCGAATCGCCTCCTCAACGCCGTTTATCACATCAGGCTCGTGACTCTGAGAGCGAGGGCGAGGATCTGTTCCTAGGTCGGCATAGAAAGTCGAAATTGGCATCTTTGCTTCCCGTATATCAAACTCGTGTTTCTGATAACACAGGTGAGGATCTCGCTCCGGGTCAGTTCAAAAACTTCAAATTGCCTGATTTGCGTCCAGAACATCAGACACGTGCTTCTGATAGCGAGGACGAGAATCTTCCTCCGAGTCAAGATGCGCCTTTCGTCAGCCACCCACATGATTCTAACCGCCATCATTCTACGCAGAGTGGACTTGGTAAACTCGATTTCCTTTCCCAGTCTCGCCCACCTCAGGTGGCCCCTTCTCTCTCGCCATCACCCCCTTCATTCTCCTATAACAGCCGTGAACATAGGTGGCGCAGGAAAAACAGAGTTCATAAAAGGAACAAATCATTTGAGATCATCACCGGAGGTCATCACAGTCTGCGCGCCTTCAAGCAGAGAGCTTTGAAAGATCACGGAATAGGTCCCGAAATGGATCTCATCGACAGGGCGGTCTCGCTGTTTGATAAGCATAAAATTCAAACAGTTGTACCCGACCGATTCTTTCGCGGTAGGAAAGAGGGAAGCGTGCATTTTCCAGGAGAGATTGAGCGTCTATTAAAGACCCCAGATAGAGCTCTTCGCCAAGCCTATGAAGAGCATACTATTGCTAAACTAGACCCTTCTCGATTGGTCCTCTGGACGGATGGGTCGGGCAATAAGGGAAGTGGGTTTGCTGTGGCATGGCGTCGCAGCACGTCGAGTGGCTGGGCGGCCTGGGAAACTGCCGGATATCAAGTCAAGGGGAAGCGATTGGATAACAATTGCACCGAGACATTCGCGATTATAAAAGCTATTGACGTAGCTTGCGGGCTGGTCAAGAAAGCGCCTGGGCAGTTCAAGACTGTCGGTATCTACACCGACAGTGATCCTGCCCTCGGATTTGTACAAAATCCGAAGAAGGACCGACCTCTCGGTCAGAAAATTGTTGAAAGGGCGCGCGAGCTTAGGGCATTGGGCGCCACCATTTCTCTTCACTGGTGCCCGGGCCATAGCAACGTAAGTATCAGGACTCAAGGATTTTTCAAGCACATTTTACGTTGGGGAGCTAATCAGGTTAGGTGCCCGGAAACGAACTGGCAGACAAAATTGCCAACATCGCGCGAGGACACGTATATGGCGATATGCCTAAAATCGTGGACCTCAGCGATGACGAGTCGGGGGAGGACTGGGACTCGGAGGCGGACGACAGGTAAGCCTTTTTTTTCTTTCCTTTCTTGTAATTTTTGTATTTTTTTCCTTTCTTGTAATTTTTCTTGTATTTTCTTTCTTTTTTCTTTTTCTTTTTTTTACTGCGTTTTTTTGTAGGATGCACCTTCTGGTAGCGGGTTTTCTCGGCGGAGTTCTGGGCTGGCGGTAGGTTTGGTTGGGCGGCGGTTTTTGGCTGGTGGATTTTTTTGGCGGGGGTTTTTATTTGATGGATTCTTTACCTGGTGAGTACAAAAGTTTTCTCTTGCACAATTCTTCTCTTCTGGTGATTTCCTATATCTGGTGAGGTTTTTCATGTGCCGTCGTCCAATTCTTTGGCAGACGTTATGGCGTTCCAGTCTGATCAGGGTTCACGCGATATACCCTTTTTCTCCTCTATTTACATCGATATTGTTGAATACTGGGAATTCGGGAGGAAACTGCAAAGCTGGCGCGAAATTTGGGTTGGGGGTGAGGTCTGGACAGGCGTGGAGGCAGTTTAGCATAACCCCTTGCTTGGCCTTGGCTTCTTCATTCACCTTGTGGAACATTGTGTGTGAAAACGATGCAAATAGAATTCCCCTTGTACATAAACTCCCCTGTGGGGCCTTTGTTCCGAAATACCCCTCAACCACAGCACACCAGTTTCAACCTAACGTGCCTCACTCGAGTTGACATTCTGGTTCCTTTGTCAAGGCCACTCCACGCACAATGTCAAGCAGATTCGAACTCTTGCCAACCGAGCTTCGGCAAAAGATTTACTCTTACGCTGGCTATCCTGTGGCGAGTTATGTTTGGATCGATGATCGACGGTCCATTGAGGGCCTGCAGCACCGACACAAAATCATACAGATCGAGTTCCTCTGCCGGCGCTCTTTGTTCAAAGGCATCCCTCACTGCATGGCAATAACCCCGCAACCAGTAAGAACCCCGCTAATGTAAACACCAGCTTAAGACAGAAACATAACTAACATCAGACAGCTTTCTCCAGCGCATGAAAAATACAAAATCGATTTGAAGCTTAGCCATGGCCTTCTAGGCGTCAGCAAAGTCGTCCGAAACGACCTCTTGCCTCTGCTCCTTGGCGGGGGCTTCGATGTCTACTTCTATGGGCCTGTGGGTAACGACGAGAGTTACACAGGATATATGTCCTTTGCTCTTGCCAAGTAAGTCTTCATCGCTTCCATCTATAATATCCCGACCAGCTAACCGGAGTGATTCTAGTGCGTTGGAAGTCTTCCCGGCTACCATGACCTACATGACTTCGATCGTCCTCGACAACGACACGGCATTCGCATCAATGGATTTCATCGCTACGAACTGTCCGAACCTCCGAGCTTTCACATACGTCCTACGCAGCGGGTTGCGTTTCTCCCAATATCTGAAGTACGATCGGATTACTTATGCTCCCCAGAAGGTGGAAGATATCAACCAGCTATTGGAAACATTGCATGAATTCGCCGTCACATCATGTAGCAAGGACTTGGAAAAAATCAACGTGCGCTGCCTAGTCCACTCCGCCGGATTCCAACGGTCGGTGTGTATCGAGAACACGTTGTGCAGGAAGGAATTCCACAAGACGTGCCATTGGGCCGCGGCTATCGTTCGCACCTTGATCCAAGGCGCGTTAGATGGCAGTATCGCGGAGACTGAAGTCGACACCGAGGTGCTTGATGGGCACGACTACCATACTAGCGCGTGCTATGATGTGCATATCGGGAGGGACTTCTTGGGTATTCATGACCTTTAGGCTGATGGCGAAGGAGTGGTAGGTCTATCGTGATTCGAGGAATATATATGGCTGTTGTCAGGTCTTCTTTTTTTACATCGAACGTGTTTAGAAGTTGAAATTTAGGGTTACACTTTAAAGCGTGTAATATCTGGTTGTTTGGAATAATCACGTCCTGAAAATTGCACGAATTACGATGTAATTGCTTCTCAGAACAGCTTAGACAACCGTGAATGTAGCTTTTGGCCACTGCGAAAAGTAGTCTTGCCAACTTGAAAACCAGTCATCAGGCGCACAGTCTAGTAAGTGACCCCGTCGATCCTTGAAATGTATCCCTTCTGAAGACGAGCACGATCTTGGACCGTAGCAAAGGCCCACTCTTTTGTACTTGGGGTAAAGGTCATTGTTTCGCATCAATATCAGAATGGCCACGCCGTTGTAATCAATCCCAATGATCACGCCCTCACACTTGTCCGTCTCAGCTGGATGTTTCAATGTCTCGTCCCAATATACTGGTAAATAGACTTTGATATCTTTAGTGATGGGAAAGACCGCATGTGATCCACTTGGGCTTGTGGGATACCGCTGTGGTTCATCTGGTGTCCAATTGACGTCCCCAAAGGACCAGTCCATTGCCGTCCAGGAAGTGATTATGATTTGGCGTGGAGCATCCCGTGCGTCTAGGTATTATTTCTGGGCAAAAAAGTCTTGCAATTGGCGCGGAGCATTACGGGCTTCCTCCTGGTCTTGATCTAGGCATTGAGCAGTATGAAGAGACTCTGGCTACTGCCCCTGTGCTTTTACGACGTCATGAGATTGAAGGCAGTCCCTAAAATCGCGATAACGTGGCGGCCAGTCAAGCCCATCATACCTGGATGGCACTTGGATCCGGCACCAATTTGCTGACGTCGGTGCATAGTGGCGCACCGGCCCAACCCAGCCTATCGAGGACCAACTAGGAAAGTCTGCTCGCCTTCGACATGGTCCCGAATGATACCAAGTTAACCCGAAGCGGTGGTCGGTGGGTACATGTCCCATGTTATCGGTACCCATCTGTATCCTCATTGGCACACCCCATAGATGATGTATGCCAGTATGTTGATTTCCCAGCTCTTTCAATATCCCAAGAATAGCATTGAGCGCATCAGAATCATAAGACAGCCTCCTCTTACTGTACCCAGCAACATAATTTAAAGCGATATCTAAGCCAGACTCGTGGAGATGATGATGATGATGACCATCATAACTGCGAGGACCATATTCCTCGTCCCGAGGGCGTGGAGTCAAGTATTTAAGTTGCGTGAGGGAGCCGAAGGCAAGGCCTTTGACTGTTTGAATGTGAATCCTTTCGTTGCATATGAGAAGCAGACGCGGGTCGGTGAAGATAAGTGGTCTCTTGGAGAGGTATGATTCCTGAAAGGTCCAGGCTCGGAAATTCCAAGTCGAAGTCCGCAATGAGACAGCAGGGGATACATGGCATAAAGCCAATGTAGCGGAGCCTACTTTGATGGAATCTACATCTAGGCGCAAGTCGGCGGGTGAACGTCGATTCGAGATTCCTGGAAGTCCATACGTAGGATCATCACCAGCAGCAGCTATAATGGTGAGATATGCGGAGGAATAGATCTCGCCCATCTGTTGAATCTGAGCATGTTTGTCATCGGGGTTTTCTTGGTCAATGCACTATACCAGGCGTTAAACGCAACTATTGCGGCTCGGTGGAAGCATTTACATAGCGGTCTACCCAAATATAAGTGATACCAAGTGCGAGAGTGACCTGTATGCTATCTTCGATTGTTTGTGGTAGTTGTGCGGGTAGAGTAGAACCCGGGGGGTTGGCATAATTCTGCGGGTTCCCCCAGACATACGACAGACAGACATATCTTTCACCTGGCACAGCCGGTACTATCTCTCTTTTGACACAATCGATAACTCTAAAGTTATTCAACGGTGATGAGATGCTCACGTAT
The DNA here is from genome assembly GCA_009805535.1 of Laburnicola sp. JP-R-44. Classification (NCBI taxonomy): domain Eukaryota; kingdom Fungi; phylum Ascomycota; class Dothideomycetes; order Pleosporales; family Didymosphaeriaceae; genus Laburnicola; species Laburnicola sp. JP-R-44. The sequence continues at coordinate 661,461 of SELF01000041.1, forward strand.
GTTGTCTTGTCTCCAGGTGTAGGCCCACAAGAGCCAGTATGCGTCTTCTCACAAGAATACAACCAAGTTTTCACCGTATCGAGGTCAGCGATGCGATGTGGAAGCCTTTGCTCTCGCAGATCGGTTTTGTCTGGATCCAAGTTGCTGACACCTATGCCAAACGTTTGAGGAAACTCGGATTCGCAACTCAGGATTCCTGCAAACCTGGCGTCGACAGACTCGCTAACGACCAACTTTAAGTCGCCACGGATAGATTCTGGCTTGATGATTGTGAGCAGTCGACAAACCGGAACAGGCAGAGGCTTTCAGTGTCCCATGCGACTCGGATATGGTGACGTCCAAATCATTGCCATATCTCGACGCCAAAGACGTCTAGGGTATCCGGGCGCAGCGGGAACACACATTTTCTGCGTCTATATTTTTCTTATGTTGTTCTTTCTTAGGCTCAGGTTTATCCTTCGGGAGACTGCATCGTTACTGAATTAAGTGAGGTAGTGATGATACACGAGGCTACGCTGTCATGGCAGCCTGGATGAAAGCTGAGGGTGGGGCCAAAAAAGCACGCTAGCCATACCGTGCCCGTGCGCGTAACGTCCGGAGTCGCGTAACGTCCGCCGAACACCAAAACACCAGACAAGCCCCAAACTTCAACGTGTCGCATCTCAACCACTATGGCAGCTATAGAGGCTGCGCTTGCAGCAATTGAATTGCTCAAACCAGGAGAACAATTCTCATACCAGTCAATTGCCGATCAGTTCGGCGTGCAGAGGTCTACACTGTCCCGAAGACACCGAGGTCGTCAAGGGCCGCGGGCAGCCAAGATCACCAACCAACAGAAACTTAACCCACACAACAAGAGTTAGAGCTTGTGAACTATATTAAAGACCTTACAAAGAGAGGCCTGCCTCCTACAGAGAGAGATGATACAAAATTTCGCATCCTCGATAGCCACAGAGCCAGTGAGCGACGCTTGGGTTACCCGCTTTCTTGACCGACACGGCCACCATCTCATCTCAAAATGGACATCTGGAATTGACTCCCTCCGCCACAACGCTGATTCAAACGTCAAGTACAAGCTATATTTCAACCCTACTGCATAACAAGATGAAGCAGTACAACATACAGCCGCGCCACACCTACAATATGGACGAGAAGGGCTTTATGATAGGTATAACAGGACGCTCAAAACGAGTGTTTAGCCGTCGGATGTGGGAGCGCAAAGAGCTGCAAGCGTCACTCCAAGATGGTTCTCGAGAATGGATCACCCTCTTAGCAGCCGTCTGCGCTGATAGGGAGGCTGTGCCGCTAGGTCTCATCTATTAGTCGGCGAACAGCTCACTGCAGGCAGCTTGGGTGGACGCTATTAAAGCTGGGCAACACGACGTCTTTGTGGCTTTATCTCCATCTGGATGGACGAATAACGACGTTGGTTTAGCGTGGCTAGAGCAGGTCTTTAATCGCTGCACGAAGCAGAAAGCGCGTCGTGGGAGAGACTGGCGTCTCCTCATACTTGACGGCCATAGCAGTCACCTCATGAAGGAGTTTATCGACTACTGCGACTCCTATTGCATCCTCCTAGCCGTGTTTCCCCCTCACTCCACCTATACGCTTCAACCTCTCGACGTAGCCATGTTTAAACCTCTCTCCGCCGCCTACTCCAAGGAGCTCTCCACTCACCTCTAGAAGACCCAAGGGCTTATTGCAGTTAAGAAGGGAGACTTCTTCCTACTATTCTGGAGAGCGCGTGGGAGTCCTCCTTTAAGACAGAGACTATTCTCAAGTCGTTTGAAGCTACTGGTATATGGCCTATGAACCTAGAGGTTATACTCAAACGCTTCGCTGAGGAGGACTCAGAGATAGAGGATAAAGGTGAAGCAGGTCCCTCAGCCCTCAAGGAGAGCGACTGGCGTCAGATGGAGCGTCTTGTACGCTCTGCCGTGAAGGATGAAGGCGCAAAAGAGTCGAAGCAGCTAAGTGTCTCTCTCCACCAACTCCAGGTCCAAAACGAGCTATTACATTATGAGAATGACGGGCTAAGAGGGGCGCTTACTGCTAAGAAGAAGCACAAGAAGCGTGGCAAGCCTCTTGACTTGCAGCAGCGCGAGGAGTACCACGGTGGTGCCGTCTTCTGGTCTCCACGCAAGATTAGAGAGGCACGTGCACGGCAGAGTGTGAAAGAACAGGAAGAAAAGGAGTTGCAACTCCAAAAAGCTAACGCTAAGGAGCTTAAGGCTGCTGCTTAATTATACAAATAGAAGATAGCTGAGGAGAAGCGTGTGGCGAGAGAGGGAGCTAAGGTAGTAAGGGAGAAGGAGAGGGCTGAGAAAGCAGCTACACGCGCTGCTCGAATTAAAGCCCAAAACACTAAGAGAGCATCTTAAACTGCCCAAAAAATAGGAAGCGCAAAGCTTCAAGACCTCCTCCATCATCAAAGCCCAAGCGCCAGAGACGCGGTGGCGGCTCTGCAGCTGTTGCGGCGTCCCCAGAAGCTGCATTAGAGACTCCACCTAAAGTCAACTCTCGTGGCCGCACTATCAACCTTCCGCGCAAATATAAATAGTACAAGTTAATCGCAAGTATTAGCTTATTACTCCACTAAAATATGTCGTAATAATAGCTATTGTGGGTGGCTCAATAACCTCATCTTTGCAGTGGTGAGCATGTTGGTCTTCGGACGTTACGCGACTCCGGACGTTACCGTGCCCGTGCGCGTAACGACCCACGTCGCGTAACGACCCAGGAACACCAAAACACCAGACAAGCTCCAAACTTCAACGCGTCATAACTCCACCACCATGGCACTAATTGACGATGCGCTCGCAGCAATCGAATCGCTTAAACCAGAAGAACAACTTATATACCAGAAAATTGCTCGCCAGTTTAGTGTACCGCACAGTACGCTGCGCCGAAGACACCAAGGCTGTCAGCGCCCACGGGAAGCTAAGCATCGCGATCAACAAGTACTCAGCCCACAACAAGAGTTAGGGCTTGTGAGCTATATTAAAGACCTTACAAAGAGAGGGCTGCCTCCTATAAGAGAGATGATACAAAATTTCGCATCCTTAACAGCCACAGAGCCCGTAAGCGACGCTTAGGTTACCCGCTTTCTTGACCAACACGGCCACCATCTCATCTCCAAATGGACATCTGGAATTAACTCTCTCCGCCACAACGCTAATTCAAACGTTAAGTATAAGCTATACTTTGACTTACTACATTAGAAGATAAAGTAGTACAATATACAGCCGCGCTATTCCTACAATATGGACAAGAAGGGCTTTATAATAGGTATAACAGGACGCTTAAAACGAGTGTTTTCAGCCGTCGGATATAGGAGCGAAAAGAGGTGCAGGCGGCACTCTAAGATGGCTCTCGTGAATAGATCACCCTCTTAGCAGCTGTCTGCGCTAATAGGGAGGCTCTGCTGCTAGGTCTTATCTATTAGTCGGCAAACAGCTCACTGCAGGCAGCTTAGGTAGACGCTATTAAAGCTAGGCAACACGACGTCTTTGTAGCTTCATCTCTATCTAGATGGACGAATAACAACATTGGTTTAGCGTGGCTAGAGCAGGTATTTGATTGCTGCACAAAGCAGAAAGCGCGTTGTAGGAGAGACTGGCGTCTCCTTATACTTAAACGGCTATGGCAGTCACCTTATAAAGGAGTTTATCAACTACTACAAATCCTATTGCATACTCTTAGCCGTATTTCCCCCTCACTCTACCTATACGCTTTAACCTCTCGACGTCGTCATGTTTAAACCTCTCTCCACCGCCTACTCTAAGGAGCTCTCCACCCACCTCTAGAGGAGCCAAGGGCTAGTACCAGTTAAGAAGGGGGACTTTTTCCCACTGTTCTGGAGAGCGTGGGAGTCCTCATTTAAGACAGAGACTATCCTTAAGTCCTTTGAAGCTACTGGTATATGGCCTATAGACCTAGAGGTTATACTCAAACGCTTCAAGAGAGAGAGCTCTAGGAAGCAAGATAAAGGCGAAGCAGGCCCCTCAGCGCTTAAGGAGAGCGACTGGCGTCAGATGGAGCGTCTCGTACGCTCTGCAGTGAAGGATACTACCGCAGAAGAGTCAAAGTCGCTCTCCCAAACGCTCCACGGACTCCAAGTACAAAACGAACTGCTACACCATAAGAACGATAGCCTAAGAGAGGCTCTCACTGCTAAGAAGAAGCACAAGAAGCGTGGTAAACCTCTTAACTTGCAGCAGCGCCAGGAGTACTACGGTGGTGCCGTCTTCTAGTCTCCGCGCAAGATTAGAGAGGCACGTGCACAAGAGACAGTGAAGCAGAGGGAAGAGCATAACGGGCAGCTTGCAAAGGCTAACAGGAAGGAGCTTTAAGCTGCTGCTAAGCTACTCTAAGAGCAGGAGGCAGAGGAGAGGCGTGTGGCGAGAGAGGCAGCCAAGGTGGTGAGGGAGAAGGAGAAGGCTAACAAGGCAGCTGAACGCGAGCGCCAGAAGGCAGCTCGCAACACTAAAAAAGCTATACAACTATCCCAAAAGGGCAAGCGTAAGGCCTTAAAAGCCTCTACTTAAGCCAACAAGCGTTAGAAACAACGTAGTGCTAGTGCAGCTGCTAAGGAGGCATCACAGGCTGCATTAGCTGCCCCAGCTTTCACCACCCGCCGTGGCCGCAATATCAACCTTCTAAGTAAATTTAGATAGTACAAATTAATCGCATGCCTTTGTTTACTACTCTACTACAAAATCTCGTAATAATAGCTATTATAGCTGTTGCAATACCCTTATTTTTGAAGTAGTGAGCGCGTTGTTCCTGGGTCGTTACGCGACGTGGGTCGTTACGCGCACGGGCACGGTACCCTAGCTTGGCAGTCCGTGCAACGCGTCACTCCATGCAACACCCCAACATAATCGCTCGGCCACAAACATGAGGCAATAGAGACAGCCACAAAAAATAATATTACAAGATTTTCTAGAGTTAAGGTCTCTAAGGCCTATAGATAATTGCTAGCTACTTAGATTATTAATACCTGCTTAGTGTTTTAATAATTCGGCCTCTGCGTGACTGTGAGGCGGATGCAACAGATAAGGCCTTATTAATATCTATAGCCTCACGCTAAGCCTATTTCTTCTTAATAGATCTGCTAGAAGGCTTTGAGGCCTTCTTATTACCCTTTTAGGATAATCTAATACGTTTCTGAAGTTGACTTTGTGCCTTGCGGGCCTGTTGTTTAAGACGTTGATCTGCAGCCTTATCGGCCCTCTGCTTTGCGCGCGCATCTCTAGCAGCTGCTCGAGCAATACGCCTCTCCTAGAGAAGTCTTGCCTTAAGCTGCTGGCTGGCCCAACAAGCCTCTGCTTGCTCACTTTTTTAAAGCTGTTTTTGCTAATCCTCTATATCTTTTTAGTGTTGACGATCGCGGGCCCGCTGCACGCTATAAGGTGACTAGAAAACAGCTCTACTATAATACTTATCTGGCCAATTAAGAGGTAAAGGCCTGCCTTACTTTGAGCGCTTCTTCTGTATTGATAGGGCCTCGCGGAGGCCATTGTTTTTATGCTCTAAAAGCTGTTTCTGTACAGAGATATGGTGTACAGTTCGACTGAGCTTCTTGGCCTTATTATCTCCGCCTGTATCCACAGCGGCCCTTAGTAGCCTATTGATCTTTCTCTAATCTGAAGTACTGAGTACTGAGGTTGAGCTTTCTCGTGATCCTTGCTTAGATAGTTGAGACTGATCAAATCTATTGAGTATAGTTGTTGGATCGAGCGGGGAGATGCCTGTAGCTTTAAAGGCCTAGAGGATCAATGGCTGCCTTATTGTATTGACCTAGGCCTGCTAGAACAGGCTAAAGAAATCTCTCTTAGCAATTGAGGCCAGTTCCTGGCTGTTGTTTATGAAGGCTGATAGCTCGTTCGAATATGCTGTTGATAGAGGCTTGAAGACGCAGACATTAAGAGGCTGCAACGTATGCGTAGAATGAGGCGGATATATGGCTAGCAGGATCCTATTGCGATCACAAAAGTCAATAAAGTCTATTGTGATATAAGATCTATGGCTATTAAGGATTAATAGCCGATACGATTGTCCAGATTTTGGCTTTGTGAGCCGATTAAACACCTGTTGCAGCTATGCAAGGCTAATCTGATTATTGCTCCAGCCAGATTCTGATACTGTGATAAAGGCCTGATAGTGTTCAGGATTGATATCCTCGGCCTAGCTTGATTGTATGTTGATAGAGCTGGCCTAATAGATGAGACCTGGGGCCAAGGCAGATCTGTTGGCGCATATACAAGCTATGATTGATATCCACTTATGGCTGCCATCTTGTATTGCTTGCCTCACAGCCTTGGCCTTGTATAGAGGCCTATTGAAGATCCTCTTGGAGCGGGAGGTGATGCCGAGTAGGAAGCCTTTCTTGTCTATATTGTACGTATCTCGAGCCTTAATCTGATATTGTTCGATCTTACGCTGCAAGAGCTCGAAGTAGAGCTTATATTTAGCTGGAGAATCAGCTTTGTGGCGATTGTTGTCGATGCTGGCTATTCATTGAGATATCAAGGATTCCTTGTTCCGCCGTACAAAGCGATCAACCTAGGATATTGAGATCTGCTTTTTAGCTATATGTGAAGCAAAGCTCTGTATTATCTGCCTTATAGGAGGAAGGCCACGTTTAGTGAGCTGTTTGATATATCGTAGAAGCTCTACTTCTTGTTGTTGGCTGATATTTCGACGCGCGGAGTTGGCAGCTGCACCTGCTTGTGTGACGCCTTGGTGCCGACGCGTTAGTGTAGAAGTCACAACACTATGATCCTTTGCAACCTGTCTATATAAGAAAGTGTTGGCAGTAGCTCTCCCCAAGTAGCTAGCGTTGTTACAGGGGTTCTACCCCTAGCCTTGCCTCCTTGTTTGGCCAGTGTTTGACAGGGGGTCTGCCCTATCCTCACCTCCACGGTGAGGATAGGACAACAACTTACAACCAGAATCTTTGACTATCTATTTATTACTGTTTACCGTGTATACACGACCCGACGTGGAACCAACACTAATCAGTGGTTAACCTCACGTTAGCCACAGACAAGCAAGGTACCAGCGCTCGAAGGGTGATTGCGAGTATCGACTTATAGCATACTGGCTTTTGCCTGGTAATTACTAGTATCGACTTATAGCGTACTAGTTTTGCCTCAACAACGTTGCTTACGATACAGGACTTAAAGACTCGTCTTACTGTCCTATAGTACCGTCATATAGCGACAACCATATCAGCTTTAGCGTCTGGAAAGAGACCAGCTCTCTCGGCACCGCAAACCCAGAGGATACCCAAGACAAACCTACGCAATTAACCGCGTACAGTAACAACAACTTTGTTCCTGCCAAAGTCTAGAAACTACGAGAGGAGTTTCAGATCAACCTACGCGGATAGGACAAGGATATTGACATCTCTAACCCAGAACACCTCACAGAGCCAATCCTTAACGCATACATCTTAAGCACTGTCTCACTGTACAAAAGCTCTTAATATGGAGGTATTAGACTATAGGAAACCTTTAAGACAGACTTTGATGGATAGACAAAGGCAACCTTTAAGATACCAGCTAGGAAAGCTCGGTGTACACTGCGCGATTACCTCCTCTACAATGGCGTATGGGTTGACAGCGGCATAAGGAAATTAATTGGCAAGTCTCTTTAAGACGTACTTGACAACGACGAGCCATATTAGTAGACAGAGGAGGAGATTATATAGGCAGGCAAAATTACGCGAACCTATCTAGAGGAGATTGCTTTAAATATAGCTCTAAAGCTAGCTATACAGAGTACAGCTCCCCAAAATGATACAACAATAGTTAGAACAACTAAGTTGCCTTATCCGAATCGTAACCTGTCACTGTTGCCGCCGCTAGAGCCTTAGCAGCTGCCTTAGCAAGTATAGCAGCAGCAATCTTAGCAGCCACAAGTACGGTTTCCATCGTACACGAATCTGCCAGCAGCACCATCTACATATAGAGGTTTCTTAGCACCGCCACCAATACTATATACAGCCCTAGATCCAGAAAGGATCCTAATTTAGACAAAGACAGGGTTTCTCAAGGTCTATATAGAGGACATGAAATACAGCGGCGACAAGGATAAACTTTCTATTAGCCAAGTTAAGGACCTTTTACAATACCTGCGAGTTATTTAAGATCTCTAAGGGACAGATGCACTAGCTCTACCCTATCTTACTTAAAGGACAAGCTAAAGCTTTCTATTAGAGTAAGATCCGCGGCAAAGGCTTTAATTTTGCTATAATTGTTAAGACTGTTAGGGAACACTTTAAGACAGAGGAGGATCTGCAACAATACACTATCCTTTAGCACAAAGCCTCTCTACTCAACCTTGTACAGAAAAGTCCAGAGAGGCCAATGCTAGAGCTCTTTTAAGAGCTCACAGATAAGCTGCAATAGATATAGGATAGACTAACAGAGCACACTATGGAGTATTCTTTAGAGATAAGCCTCCGCAACGCAGTAATACAAGCCTGCTGCGGCGTTAAGGAGTGTAGCATGGCTTTGTACAAACCAGCGTCTACGTATGAAGGACTTTGTGCGGAAATCAGGTTAGCAATTGTTACGGCGGAGAGAAAGAGAGACAAGCACAACGCCAGGCCTACTATACGGACGACAGCCCGGATCCGCAGCAGTACTGGACGGACCGGACGTACAACCGCGGCAGCAACCGCTACCGCTTCGGCCGCGATAAAGGCAGTTACAGTCGCGCTAGAGGCGGAAACCAGTTATTCTGCGACCGCTACAGAGGATCCCAGCGGTTCCAGCGGGACGCAAAACGATGCTAGGTATGTGGGAAGATTAACTACTTCTCTACAAGGCACACACTAGAGGAAAGGCGCAGATTATATAATAGGCACGCTCAACATCTACAGCAAACAATGGGACTATACAATAGAGGATATCTAGCAGTTCCTAGTTAACTACGAAGGCCTTAATATATCCGACAGCAATGCCTATAATAGCAACGCCACTACCGACCTAAGCGGGATCACCAACTTGATCGACGGATTACTGTAGGATAAGGCAGACTATAGCGAGCAATTCTTCTGCGAGGGCTACCTAGCAGGGCCGCATGCAATTAATGGCGCCAAAACTGTGTTAATATTGAACAATCAATCAGTCTCTCACAGGCTTACAGGAGGATATTAGTCTTACAGGCTTATAAAAGGATATAAGGCATAGATAATAGGCCGCAACTATACGTTTAAGGATCGCTACTTATCCGCTGTCTTTCAGGGGATTATGCCAGATACTAGAGCTTCTGGCATATCAACTGCTGGCCAACCCTAGGTTGAAGCTCTGTGTAGGAAACTGCCACTCGTACAGATCGATACCTCAGCAGCTAGTCAGACAATTCGATTTGGCAAAGGCGACACTAGAACCCTTAGAGTAATAGTTGTTCCAACTCCAGTTAGTAATATTACCTTCTATATTGTTCCTACAAAGACGCCCTTCCTGTACTATGTACAGGACATGAATCGCATAGGGGTACGGCTTGACAATCTCCACAGTATACTTGTCCAGAACAACTCTAAGTTCGTCCCTATTGTATAGAAATAGGGCCACCCGTACATACTTCTGGATCAGGAAGAATCGCTAGCAGGGTGTCACTGGACAGCGACAGAAGACCGCGGTTCGCGAGCAACTTGCCACCTCACAGAGACTGAACTACGACGCCTCCACCGACGATTCGGCCACCCGTCAGTACGCCGACTGCTCCGGCTGTTACAGCGCGCTGGCTATGAGGTAGACTAGCAGATCCTGCAACACCTGACAAGGTATTGCCACCACTGTTAGATGAATGCCAAGTCACCTGGCAGATTCAAATTTACGTTAAAAGATAACTATAAGTTTAATTTTTCTATTGTTGTAGACGTACTATACATTAATGGCAAGCTAGTCCTCCAAATAGTTGATAAAGCTACTTAATTTGGTGCCTTACAATTCCTACCTAATATATATCTGCAGCTACAACATAGGACACGATCTAAATCTGCTAGATTTAACGTCTATCTTAGCCTGCTAGATTAGATTGTGTATAACGCTGGTACAAACTTTGCTTTGCGGGAGTTCTAGCAGCTTGCTAGATTAATGGCAATTATTACAAAGGAAGTGCTAGTAGAAGCTCACAACAGCATTGGCTTAGTAGAGCGATACCACGCCCCTCTGCGCCGCGCGTACAAGATTATAGAAGCTGAGGTACAGGACGAGAGACCAAGCAAGGAGCTCATACTACAAATGGCACAGAAGGCTGTCAACAATTCAGCAGGACCAGATGGACTAGTGCCCACTCTGCTAGTGTTTAGCGCCTACCCAAGGATGACGGACGCAGATCCTCCGTCACCCTCTACTGAAAAACGTACAAAAGCTATCAGACTAGCGACTAATGAAGTGCGAAAACTGCACGCCCAGCGCCAAATCAACGACGCCCTTGCGATACGGAATGGCCCAGATACGCGGATTACTGTCAACCTGCCTATTGGCTCCCAGGTCCGAGTATACAGAGAGAAGAAAGGATGGACAGGCCCACATACGCTGCTTGAAACCCAGGGAGAGACCTGTATAGTAGAGCTGCCAAGCGGATCAACCCAGTTCCGCTCAACAGTTGTGAAACCGTACTATAAGGAGCCGCAAGAGACTACGCCACAAGATCCCACACTGCCAGATACCACAATGCCAGATCCTGTTGGCGGTACGCCACCCAAATCCCCGCGCGAGAAACCAGCCGCAGAAGCTCGACCCAGTCGCCAAAGACGCAAGCCAACAAGATACCCAGGTGACGAAACAGACAATGAGAATTAGGGTGAGCAGCTTCAATTAACAGCCTACATGACCGCAAAGGAAGTTGCGGATAGAGAGCTCTCTCGCAAACTGCGCTAGGAAGGCAAGATTACAAACACCAGGAGCACCTTTTAAGGCATCACACAAAGGCAGGAAATTAATAGGCTAATTGCAAGAGGAGTCTTTGAGTTTACTCAGTACGATCTAGATAGCAAACACCAGGGGATCCGAGTATTCAAATCGCGACTAGTCAATGAGGTCAAAGGCAAGACAACAGACAACCCTTTTAAGAAATCTAGGCTAGTAATACAGGCGTACAATGACAACAGAAAGGAGATTATCCTTACGCAATCTCCCACAATCCAACGGTCTAGTTAACGTCTTATTCTAGCTCTAGCACCTACGGCTATTCACTGCGATATTAGAGTATACCTCTGCGACGTCACTTAAGCCTATACGCAGTCAACAACATATCTCAACTGTCTCATTCTCGCTCGACTACCTAGTTAGCTTCAATCAACCTACCCGCCAAATACAATTATGGTGGTACAACGACCGCTATACGGCATACCAGAGGCAGGCACACACTGGTGGGCGACTTACCACAAGCACCACCACTAACAGTTAGCTATAGAGACGTCTACGTACGACCCCTGCCTGCTATTAACAGCAGAAAAGCCTTTTGGAGTTGTTAGCATGCAGACAGACAATACCTTGATTCTTGCAGATGAGCAGTTTGCTAAAAAAGAAGACACAGAACTGCAAAAGGCAGAAATTAAGGCTAAACTAAAGGAAGCTCTCTCTGCAAGCCTACCACTACTATTCAATGGCTATATTATTATATAGAAAGATAAAGTGATAGAAATGAGACAGAAGGACCAGGGCAAGAAGATCTAGCTTGTAGACCTGTCGCACAGTGACTTCCGCCAGGCGTACAAAGAACAACGAGCTCAAGCAGCTTATATTGCGACAATTTGCCAACTAGAGGCTTCATTTAATCTATCTCGCGCCGCGCAAGCTTAGGATCCAACAAAAGAGGACGCAAAGGATCTCAACAAGCGACTAAAGTGGCAACTTAACAACCTAACCTGTGGACTACAATACGTGCCGCTACACACCTTGCAACAGCAAAGCTGTATATCTTTGTTAACAGCTTATTTGTAAACAATAAAGATTATAGCTCCTAGATTAGATATATTATTGTATTAGCAAATAAGATAATAGAGGACGACCCTGCGGCACAAGATAAGTTCGAAATCTATAGTAACCTGCTCCACTAGAGCTCAACCAAAAGCAAAAGGATTACACGAAGCGTGCTAGCTTTAGAGATCTATAGCATAGTTAGTGGCGTAGATATAGGTGTCTGTATAGGTCAGACAATTAGCAAGATTGCGTCGCAACTTGCATCTGATCTTAGAGAACTATTGCTAATAGTAGTCTGTACAGACTCCTACTCGCTATACGAGTGCCTTGTTAAGCTTGGTACAACAAAGGAGAAGAGACTTATAATAGATATTATGGCTCTACGCCAATCATACGAGAGACGCGAGCTCGCAGAGATCTGATGGATTAATGGAGACAACAACCCTGCCAACACAATAACTAAGAGCAATCCGAATAAGTCCCTTGAACAGCTAGTTAGCTTAAACAAGCTGACAATTAGGATAGAAGGATGGGTGAAGCGGAAGGAGGAGTAGTAGGAGATTCAGGTAATTAGGGATAGCTTTATTTTCACAAAGAAAAGACTGCCAGTGTTGGCAGTAGCTCTCCCCAAGTAGCTAGCGTTGTTACAGGGGTTCTACCCCTAGCCTTGCCTCCTTGTTTGGCCAGTGTTTGACAGGGGGTCTGCCCTATCCTCACCTCCACGGTGAGGATAGGACAACAACTTACAACCAGAATCTTTGACTATCTATTTATTACTGTTTACCGTGTATACACACGACCCGACGTGGAAACCAACAGAAAGATTCTCCTGGCTCTCGCGATTTGATTGCTGCTATCGCAGCCTCAATTGGATCCATATTGGTGGAGATATGGTGCGTCAAAGTTGGGGTGTTGCATGGCGGGGTGTTGCATGGAGTGACGCGTTGCACGGACTGCCAAGCTAGGGTACGCGCACGGGCACGGTAACGAGTTTCTTTATACAACAATCAGCGTCCCTTCTTGTCGTCTTCATTAAGAATGTGTCTGCCTCGGCCTCACCATTATCTGCCGTCCGCTTCATGTCCATGGTATTTTTATCTTCTACGCTGGCGCCCCGCAGACCTGTCTCGGTCCTAACACTCATTATCCTATAAGGAGCGTGAAACATGCATATATGGTGTCAAGTATGACATGTACATGTTCCTTAGTCTATGACAGCCCGGCAAGGCGATTCCTCAGCCCTTTTGTATTTTTAGTGCTATCTGAAATTAAGCGTGGAACCTAACCATATACACAGTAATAAGTCAGTCTCTGATTCTCGCCAATGTGTCATACCCAAGGCGGGTTAGGCCAGCAGGCTATACACTCCACAATGTGGGCTGAGCATCTGGCCCGCACCTGTCTGCAAAATATCTGCCTCCGTCCCTGCAAGCGAATCTACTGGGATTAAAATCGTGAATCGAGGCTGGATGTATGTTCGGACTTCGGTTTGGTGTTTCATGTCGCACTTACCACATTAGTCTTAGAACGCGGGTCGACTACTACCCTTCCCCGCATGTATTCTGTAGAACAGATGGAAGAAACAAAGGCATAATGTGATTGTGCGATGATCGCGTGAACCTGAGTGTGGATATCACAGAACGACTTACTTTTGAATTCTGCTGCTACAAGTTGGTTATCAACAGCATCTCAATGGATATGTACGGCCTCTGCAATGTTTCAGTCCTCTCCCGGGAAGCAGGTATTCAGTGTCCGCAACGCGCGAGAAGGCGAGCTTCCGTCTTCTAGTCATGGCACTTTGGCGCCTAGGTACCTGCTTTGCGCAGTACTCCGGGATCACGCCCAGAGTCGCCGCTAGGATTCTCAATGTAGTTGCCTGAGGTACTGAACGCCGTAAAAATGTGAGCTACATAAGAGCAGGGTGCAGCGTGTCTCCGTCGCAGTCTTGGTTACTATCTTCTCCCGTTCACTATCTCCTTATCGCCTACCAGTGGCAGAGTTATTCGTTTTTGAATTTCAACATGGGTTTCTTGAACACATTCGCTTCTACGCTCGCTGCTACTGCTGCCATCGTCTCTGCTCAACACGATGCGGGTGCGAAGATTGATAAGCCACCGCTATACGATAACCTCAATGCGCTGAGGCAGGGCCTCATCGACCATCTCCCTGAGACCAACTTCAGGGCGGATCTCCAAGCCGCTGGCACGATACCTAAGGGCTGCCATGATATCGCGGCGGGCCAAGTTGACAAGAACGTCAACTTCGATCCAGCCTTGTTCGACGTTTTCAACGTCGTGTATGATGACGTGAGTAGCTTGATCGTTTGCCTGGAGAGCTAGAGTGTTGACGCATGAAAGTGTGCCAATGACCTTTGGGTCTTCTGCCACCACAAGCAATCGCCCGTCACGATAGACTCAATGGCGAGACAATTCGGCAAGTTGCCGATCCAGATGCAACAATGGGTTCGTCATGTAGTCGATATTCCCGACGAGGCCGGCCACGCATTCGAATTCGATGGTAAGAATGTCATCAGTGTGACACCTCGCAGTGCTAACGAGTGTAACTAGGCTCGGTCACATTCTTCAACCCGAAAGACGACATGCTGCCCGTATTCATCCACGAGACAGGACACAGCCTGGATCTGATGGGAGCCTACGGCGATTCCATTTCATCCTCGGACGCATTCTTCGATGCTCTTAGCAAGGACACCCACGTGCCTGATACGTATGCTGCGACCAACGCTATCGAAGATGTGGCTCAGAATACGGTTGTTGCCGTCTTCAACGAGAACTACCCAGGAGGTTTCGGGGCTATCGAGCCCAACTACGGACCGATCCAATACCAATATTTCACGGTTATCGGCAGGTCGATTGAAGCGGACCAGGGCAACAATCTCTTCAATCCTGGACAGAATGCACAGTGCACACATCGTATGCCTCCTTCGGAGCCTGTCCCGATCGGCGGCGCGAAAACGCGTAGCTTGCACGAGCGCAGGGGCGCTCCTCCTGTTATCGGCTTGAGCAACTCGGTCAAGACAATAGAGAGCCGCAGGGAGGGCAAGGATAAGATCGGCGATTGCTCTCTTACGTGGTGATATGGTCATGAGCTTGTGTTCTTCAGCGGCTGGTGTTCGGGATGAAGCTTTCATATTTATACTCCCCGGGTGGGCTTACTTCTTCTTGTAAATGGATTCCATTGTGATACCTTTTCCGTGGCATGTTGGAGGCTCGGGAGCGAGGTGAAATGCTAGCGGATAGCTTCTTCGAAGGGTCGAAAAATATAAACGAATCACTTACCCACGCGAATCTTTGGGGTTGACGTGTCTTTATCGGTGTGTAAGACGTCCATCTGGAAACTAATTTTTCATGTGTTGTTTGAATAGACGACTAGCTAGCAGACGCAGTATCATTATCTCGTTAGGGTGTGGCCGGTGCCATGCACGGCTTCGTAGGAATAGGAGGATGGTTGCGTGGTGAGGGCTCATCACCTTTCGGGGCTAAAAGTACCCGTGGATCCGTGGACACTAGTGTGTCACGTGGTAGCAATCTTGCCCAGCCAGGTGACCAAATCTAGTTTAGTTTGGTTCCGCAGCGTACTTCGTGTCAAACATTCCTCACAATGTTCTCACTCTCCTCTTCTTCGCTCATTGCATCTACAATTAAAATCAGGGCCGATATATCTCTTGGCCTTACTCCTCGATTGCTCTACCTCCTGTTTGGCGCTCAATTTTGCGCTGCTGTGTAACGCAGAGAGAGGGACAACAAAACGCGGTGCGAATCATCAAAAGACTGCGCATCACAATTTGGAAGCTATCATAACGCATTTACGCAATATTCTTGTAGAAAAGGACAAGGCTTATCTAATATTAGGTTGCGTTACTCGAATTCTCCTATAAGAGTCTTATTTTTGATCCAGCCTCGTATTTCTCCTCTACAGACAGGGGTTTTCGGGCGTTCTCCGCCGCGATGTCGTTATATATGCCTATGGCGGTATCCAGTCAGAACGAATAAAATATGTGTTGAGACGCGAGCGAAGTCAAAAAAATTCAATTAATCCTCACTCTATAACAACGGTATGAGTTACAGCTCGTTGAGCCCAAAACGCATGATACATACTATGCGAGTCTCGACAAAACGGGACCTCGCACGACAAATCCATCATACCGACCCTCGTATAAACATCACCCTTAGGTTTCAAAAGCAGCGTTGAGATGCAGGAGCCCTCGCTACCGTATCTTACTCCCATCGCCATGACGTCGCGGAGTTGTTCCGTATCTGTCATCTCTTGGTCCAAGCAGAGAGTTGCCTGTGCGGACAGCCCATCAAAGTCAAGACGGAAACACGGCTTCGACTGATCGTCCTGCAGATCCGTGGTGCCTATTCCGAAATCTTCTACGTCGGGCCATTGGTCGTTTAGCCAGGATGCGCTCAGGGCTGGACCTGTCATCTTCAGAAGTTTCGGTGCGTTCTGTTTACCAGCGACCTCTTCTGCTCGACCGCTCGACACGTATTCCCGCAGGGTCTGCCAGTCCCCGTGTTCATCGCCAAGCAGTATCGTACAAAAAGGATTGACGACAATGCTGTTATAGAACCTTGCGCCTCCCTGCCAGCCAGCCCAAGACCAACTTGGAAACCCGAGACGTCTGTTTGTGGGGACTTTGTGGCGCCAGCACAGGGCAATGAAGCTTTTGCTCTCAATTGGGACTCCCCACACATGCGTTGTATTCGTCGCTTTGAGGATGCCTAGGCAAGCATTCAGTGCATCGGACTCATGGGAGAGCGCACGCCTCGAAATATCTTTCAAGTAAGACTCGTGGTTTCGAAAGCCCGTCGGAAAAACCATTTCGGAAAACGAAGGCGAGTCGAATAATAAGCTCATTTCATCATCAACTGCGCTCTTGGGATTCAAGTGCAGGCTCTCAGACAGTGAAGTCGTGTTACAAACGTAGAAGACCTGGTGGTCCGTAAAGACCAATTTGGGCTTCGATAGTACTCCCTCCTGGTAGGTCCAGGCACGTTGCCACCAGGAGGATTTGGGGAAATCTGAGCCGGGTCGCATCGACCGCACCAATTTTGTGTTTCCAATGCGGACTTGATCCTGCAGAGAACGAGGCTTTGCTCCTACGCCTGGGAGACCGTATGTTGGATCATCGCCCGCTGCCGCAATGATAGTCAGTTGTGCGTTGGTGTAGATCTGATCCATGTTTTGGATGAGCTTGTGCTTCTCAGCCGCGTTCCCTTGATCAATACACTAGAGCGGTCAGCGAGGTCCACATACGAGTTGCTAATGTCGTACATATCGGTCTACCCAGAGGTAGCGAAATTTCATCTCTACGGTAACGCGGAGAGCATCTTCAACAGTGGCAGAAAAAGACGTATCGGACAATGCTTCTTCTTGATCAAAAGATGCCTTGCCCCAAACGTATGATAATGCCACGTATTTGCATTTAGATCCAGCTGGAACGACCCGTCGTGAAACGCAGTCTATGACTCTGAAGCCTGGAAGTTCGACTCCGCGCTTTGGACGACAGGTATCGGCATGTCCGTGGCGACACTGCGAAATCATCTGTCTGAGAGAATCGTAGTTAATTGACTCTAGATTGATGATTGGAGGTTTCCACTGCCCGTTGTGAGCAGTCGAATGAACAGTAATCAATGATCCTTCCCGCTCGCCGTTAATATGCGCGAATAGGACACGCGTGCTGTCTCTTTGTGAGCGCCCTATACGCAGTTCGAAATCTATCGTTCCGTCCCGCGACTGTGCTTGACTCGATGTACGAAGCCCTATTCTTCCCAGGAACTGGCAGATGTTGCAGGTGGAATCCAAGAGCTTGAGAGGCGATTCCTGTAGTGCGTACACTAGGTGACGTTCCTTCAAGCTCATATGTGCCAACCTGGACCAACGCACAGAGCAACAGCGTCGACACAGTCCGGTCTTGAACCCAGGGTCAAGTATCTCGCCACGGTCAGATTGGATCCGTTCCTCCTTGAAGAAAGTATCTTCCATCGTTCGCTGGGGGCGATCTTCGAGATAGATGTCGTTGTAGGATTTGGCCTGGTTATAGCAGAACTCTTCGAATAGATACTGATCCTCATAGAAACCTCTTCTGTCTTCCAAAGTACTGCCATATTCTGCTTCACGGTTTTCTGCCTCGTACAGGGCCTCGGCGCGTAAAGCTTCCTCGCGTAAAGCCTCCTCTTCTAAGTCTTGTTTTAGACTTGCGGTGTAGGCTTGGTCGAAATTTTCAAGATCATCTTCGGTGTAGAAACCGTAATAATCTTCTTCTTCCAGTTCCCGAAAAAGATACCCATGCTCATCGAATTCTCTTTGCATTTTCGAGTCGGCATCGTCATGGGCATCAAGCTCAGATTTGGTGCGCACAGCATCTTTCTGCAAAGCATCCTCCCTCAAGGCCTCCTCTTTCAAAGCCTCCTCCTTCAAACTCTCTTCCATAGCCGAATCATACGCCTCTTCCAAATCTTCATCCCTAGCATCCTCCAAATCGCGACGACGCTTCCAACAAACACCCCTACTCACGAAACCACTCTCGTCATTCCCGTCAAACACCCTCTCTCGACGATAAGATGGAATCCCCGTCAGCCAGTTGAATCTCGTCCCGCGCATCACGCTTCCTTGGAACGACACTCGGCGTAACACTTCCATCTCCGTGTTCTACCATAGGTCCTGAAAGCATAGCTGCTGCTACGAGTAAAATACCACAACAACAGAACCAGAAATGAGGAACAGGACAAAGAGTCCACGAGGGTGCATGTAGTAAAGTAAGCGCATAACGCACAGACCAATAAAATGTGGCTGTGATGCTTCTCTGCCACTGCCATGCAGGCAGCCACCACGACCTCGATGGTTAGCCGACACCAAAGCTGAACCAGCATACGAACACCAATCCAGCCATCTTACCCAGATATTGTTTATTGTGCAACATATAATACAAGCCTATGCGTACACTACGCACGTTTCCCGCGCTCACGAAAAAAAAAACGCCCAGCATCCAGAAATACTATACGCATATACTGGCTTCCAAATACCCTTTCGAAAATGGCCGCACCATGAACCCAAGCACTACAGCTGGTCGTTCGTCGTTGTAGAATCCTTCTTTTCCGGATAAACGTGAGCAAGTCTCACGGATCTACTGCTTGTGTTGAACTTGAATTCGGTCTCATTTTGGGCGACACATCGTCCGAAATAATATCGGTCCCGCTCTACACGGGTCGGTCTCCTCACCGGCGGCAGGTGAAGTCACACATGCAGGCTTTGCCACACTGGATTCCCCGATGATATCGACTTTTCCAACGATTGGAAGGTATTCGTCCGCAGGCATCGCCGCCGCCTCGCTATCCGCCATATTCGGTACTTCGACAATCTCAGCCGTCTCGACAACTGGAATGTTCTCGTCCAAAGACACCTCCGCCTCAACATCCACCTCATGCGCCACTTCAATAACCTCACTCGTCTCGACTCCCATCTCATCTCCAAGCGATAACGCCGACTCCCCTCCCATACGCTGCTCTTCCCCTTGTTCCCCCTCTCCAACAACCCCCTCGTTCTTATTCAGTTCCAAGTCTTCCACTGTCTGTGGAGAAAGACGTTTTAGGTTGAGTTGAAGACGCAAAATCTTAGTCTGCAGTCTGGACGCCTCCTCTCTTAATCGTGACTGTCGCACATGGTTCATAGATGGCTTATAACGAAGCTTATACTCGACATGGGATTTCAGAGCCCTCAGGCAATCGATCCGATTTAGTATGTCCTCCATTTCCGTACAATGATCACCTAGGTGGGTCTGCCCTGGCTGTATCTCTTGTGAAAATGCAGCCCTTTTTAGTTGGGATTCGAAGACAGATAACCTCTGTTTAAAATAACGTAATCGAAATTCTGCGTTACGTTTTGATCCCTCTTTCTCTGCCTTGGCGTGGATCAGCGACCATAACTTGATCTTCTGTTGAGTCAATTCGTAATCAGTAATAGACGGTTTGATATCATTTTGCCATCGCTTGTACTTGTCGTACTTGGAAGCCATCTCCGTTGCAGTGGTTTTCTCGGGTTCTCCGGCTTCTTTGATCCCTCTTTTGGTCTCTTCGACGACTGCGGCTTGTTTGACCGCTTCAGAGTTTCCGGACACATCGTTCTTGGCAATCACATGCTCTGGTACAGTTCTTGTCGCCTCATCCGCAGGCTTCTCCAGTTTCTCCGCCGGATGTGGCTGACCTCCCATGGGGTTTTCCTCGCCCAAGGGCTTCTCGGCGGTTCTTGGAGTCATCGAAACACCTTGCGGTGACAGCTTTGCAAGACGTTTCCAAGCCGTATACCACGGCCTGGGCGCACGCTCATCGATAACCTGCTCAACCCGCTCAGCCTTCTCGTCTTTCGTCGTGTCTGTGACTGTGTTCCTCGTCTCCTCTACTGCACGCACCTGCTCCGTCTCTTGCTTGTTCTCCCCCGCTATCCGCAAGAGTTCATGCTGATCCAGTCCCGCTATCTGGATTATCCTCGCCACGCCGTCCAACTCGTTTCCCGAATCCACATAGACAGCACCCAGTATCGCTTCAAATGTTTCGGCGATTTCATTTGTCGTCGGAGGACGTGTCTCGTCATTTACCGAGCGGAGAAACTGCCTTGTCGAAGCCCATTTTCAACCCTCTGATAGCTAGAGTTTGACGTGTCGAAGTCTCACTTTGTATACGAGCGTAATCTCTCGTCTCATTGCCAGTGCGCCACCACAGTTCGGCAATAACCCAACACAGAGCGCGGTCGCCTATTAGAGCGAGTCGGTGTCGGCTTGGGACCCTCATGGTGGCTCCCTCCCAGTAAAGAAGTATTTCTGGACCCGACCCTTTTAGCGCCTCAACGCAGAGCAATTTGTTCCGAAATCTATAGTCGATGGCCTTCTCAACGAGGGCAACGCGGTAGGCACTTTCAAAGACGTCATGGTGGACTCGTGAAGGCACCACCTGACGGAAGCTCGAGGCACCTTTGTCGAGGCTGTGGTAGGCAATATCCTGACGCTCGGAAAGGTCTGGGGGGTGAGACGAAGAGTCGAAAAGTTCATAGGGCCGGTATTTGACCCATGGAATGAAGTCTACAAGTCTGCACCTGTCTGCCGTTGGTACTTTCTGTTCCGCCGTTGGTACTCTCTGTTCTGCCGTTGGTGCTTTCTGTTCTGCCGTTAATACTCTCTGTTGAATCTTATTGTGGTTTTCCGTAACTGGCTCATCGTCCGGGACGCTCTGCTCGGCTTCAATTTTCAATTCCGTGTTCCACTCCACTTCTTCTGCGTGCTCCTTCCATAGCTTTCGTCTTTGTTGATGCGTCAACCCGAGGGTCCCGCCGAGGGCATCTGCGTACATACTACGGGGCCGGATGGCAGGTCTACCAACCGTGTATCCCCTGGCTATACCTACATCTAAGAGGCGCTGCTGGCGATTTGTCAGATCCCAGCCTCTCGCCTGTATAGACTGCAGGTTTTCCAGTAACATTTTGAACGAATTTACTTCATGAGGTTCAAGTGTAACTCCGTCATCTTCTAAGAACCACGAAAAGTAATATGTCCGCCCACTGGGTGGTGAGTAGTTGTAGTTGTGTGTAACAGAGGCCACGTGATCAACCAAGCTTGGGCGGTACCCTAAGCGTGGATGTCGCGTGCGAACGGTCCGGAGAAATGAAGACATGAGGAGAGACCCTGAAGAGAGGGTAATTGTAGCTGGACAAGGTTGACGAAAAATTCTGTATACACGTCAGCCAGATACGCGTTGCATTCATTGACGGAGACAAACGTGGAACTATGGACGAGCTCGATAGTTGTGTACACCACCACCCGCCTTCCTCCTGTGTCGTTGGCCGACTTCAGAAACGGCATCCCATTAACATCATTCGCCTGGTACAGTGGTACAGCTCTGAGAGGGCGGTTTGTTGATGCAATAAATCGTGACGACAAGGGATGTTGGAGGCTTCCTTCCCGAGATTTTTTATCGATAGACGCACGGACCGGAGTTTGATGGCCCACGCACCTTTATATATACAATTCTTTATATAATTAATATACTATATCTAAGATGTATGTGTTGTTAATTTAATCTACCTAGGGGTAGGACGACAAAGGCTTTCATCTCAAATAACATGACAAAAAAAGCAGCGCCCCCTGCTTAGTAAACAAAAAGAGCGTAAACTAAGATGTATACTTTATACTTTTATAGCTTTATTTTCTTATATTTGTAGTAGATGCAGCGCTGTTTTTGAATCGATGGGTCTATGCTTACGTACAACTTTTTCCACATCGCCAGAGAAGGCTGCTGCGGCTGCACTTTGATCAAATCCTCAACTCACAACCAAAAGGCCAAAGCCGCGCAGTCTCACCGCCCATCGCAGTCTGTCAAACTGCACACATAGGCCAGCTAACGCCCGAGCAAAAGCAGTTGCCACCACCGCCAACAGGCAAGAACAAGCAAGAACAAGCAACACACCCCCACAAGCCCACGAAGATCAACTACCACACTCACATCACACGCAATACTACCCAAACCGAACAAATCGAGCACAAAACAACCGTACCATTGGGCAATATAAAGGGCAAGCCATGAATCCATGCATCAAATTCTACTCAAAAATGTCAATCACACACCACCCCCAATCCTAGCTTCCACATGCAGCACAACCTCCCGCTTCCCCGCACAGCACACGTATACACAGTCAGAGCAAGTACTTCGCCTTACGATGCCGTGTTAACGCACTTGAGCGAGTACTTGGCCTTACGGTCAGCCGTCATGGCACCCCAAGTAGTCTCATCTGCGGCCTTGCCGTTATCACCCACAGAAGCAGGCTTCCACGGCTCGTCAAAGGCCTCAAAGAAGAAAGCGTTGAAGCCCCAGTCGATGAGCCCGCAGAAGCCGTTGTGGTAGAAGTCTTTTGCGTTTTCCAATCCGCCCTTGGCAGCGCCGTAGTCGGTGCCAACTGCACACTTGAGTCAGCGATTGCACTGCATGTAGGGAGCTTCATTGTAGGTTGGGGTATACGTATACATACCAGCAGTAGGCCAGCCCGTCTCACCATTCCAGATCTCAATCTTATCCGCGCCGCCGACCTTGGCTTCAATGTGCGTGATGGCCTGGTACATGTCGTCGAGGTAGACGTGCGTAGCGTTGTCGCCGCCCGCGCCCTGCCAGAAGGCAAACGCGTTGATCATGAGGATGTCCACCGAACCGAGGATAGCGTCGGCAGTGCCGTCGTCGAACTTGTTCCACGAGTCTGCGGTGCCGACCTTGATGTTGTCCGGCAACTTGCTCTTGACCGTCTCGATCTTGTCCTTGAGCTCCTCGCCTGTGAAGTTGCCGCGGTACAGCGTCTCCGACCCGACCGTCACGGCGTAGATTGTGTTCTTGTACTCTTCGGCTGCGGCCTCGATGGCGTTGAGGTCGTTGTTGAAGGATTCTTCGACGTCGGGCCTGGGCGGTGGTTAGCAAGCGCGCCGCAGTGGACAAGATAGGGCGCGCATACCAGATTCCGAGCACGACCTTGAAGCTTTTCTTCACGGCAGCAGGCAGGATGGCCTTGGTCATGTTGCAGTCGGCCGCGGCGTAGCCGCGCACGATGGTCGCGCCGGATGCCGACTTGATGGCGTCGAAGTCGGCTTCGTAGTCGGTCTGCGCCTTGCATGATCCATCAGGCAGCTTCGTGCCGAGCGCAAAGCCCATCTGGCCCTTCGCAGCAGACACGACAGCAGGCGCCGCCGCAAGAGCGACGGCAGCAGCAGTCGAGAAACGCATCTTGGATAGTTGTTGAGGTTATGTGATGTGAGGTTATTTAGAGATATATGTATCGAGAAAAGAGCGTGAGCAGGGTAGGAATTAAAAGAAGCACAGAACGCTGGCGAGCAAAGAACGGCTGTACAATCGAAATGCACAAGAGGGTGGGAGTGAATAGGGACAGTGACGGTGGAGGGAGGGCCGCGCGAGAAGAAGGGGTCCGCCAACGGTGATCCCGACCAGTCACCCTAACCAGTCCGGCCCCTGTCATGCGGCGCATCTGCCGCCTTGTCGCAGCACGCTGTCTACGGCAAAGCTTTCGGACGTTGTCGCAATATTCGCGGAGGCCAGAGGTCGTCCGCTCGAGTTGCAGGCTGCCTCTTTCACCAACAGCGTGATACTTTGTTCATTGTGGTTCACGGCTGTTACGCAAGAAGAAACATGGCAGAACATGGCAGACCTTACCACCAAGGAACCCTAACATTGACGGCTCCAAACAAAACAAAACAAAACACCCTATTTCTAATATGTACTTCGCCGCAAAAATCCACAAGACCATTCACCTGTCCCAAAGACAAAATAGCCTCAAGGCATCCAACCGCTTGCTTACCCAGCATAGCATCCACGCCGCAAGACATGCAGGAACCGCCCAACCAGCGCCCATCTCCCCCTGCTATCTTTAGCACCAGTAAATCCGCTGAAAGTCCGCTGAAACAAATCCCACGAAGCCCGTCGTTCATGCCCGAGCACAGCACAGTCACGCTGTTGCGAACAACCAACAAGTCATACGCATCCGTACTGCTCCCAGGAACTACAAAACGCCGCACATACATAAACATTTGACGCAGCGGCTGCACTTCACGATATCCAAACAGCCTTAAGGCCTGTGACGTACTCAAACGCTGAACCCCCTCCCTCTCTATCCAACAACCTTCGAAAGCCTAAACGGATGCGCCTCAGTATTCAACACAAAGTCATCCAAACTAACCAAATCTGTATGCGCAAACACAAGATAGAAATACTTCAACGTCTCCGCCAACCAAAAACTCTCCATATAATCCGTCTGCTTCGAGCCCACGACGGTCACATCGTCGATAGCTGCGTTGGCAAACGGGGTATCCGTGGCAAGCACAATCGTTTGGAACATGTCCCACGCTGCGTCTCGGAACTCTTCTTTGCCCGTGATGCGCCACAGGACGAAGACGGATTCGATGGCTTCGGGCCGGAGGATGTAGCGTGGGTCTTTGGCTGTGGTGAAGCCTTTGGGTAGGTGCTCGCGGTACTGCTCTCGCTTTTTGCACTCGGCTGCGTAGAGCTTCTCGTCCCATTTGCAGGCCTTTTTCGGGTCCGGGCCGGGGCACTTGACCATGTTGTAGCGCTCAGGCATGATGCCGGTGGGGAATGCCTTGTAGGCGTAGACGCAGCCGCGTGCAAGCTTTTCTCCCATATCCAGATATGTGTTGTTGTTGAAGAGCCGGCCACCAAGAGCATACAGACCGCCGATGAAGCAGGAGAGGTGTTCGCTTTCGGGATCCAACCGTGGCCCACTGTCAAGAACATCGCAGTTGCCTGAGATGAGAATGTCATCTTGGTCCGGCGTCATGGGTCGAAAGAAGAGGTTGTCTATAGCTGTATCCATGAAGGTGCGGGCCATGGTCTCGTACTTCTTCGAGCTTGCGTCCGAAGAACCAAGCAGGGCATGCGCCTTCGGTAGGTATTCGTACATTGAATCGGCATTCCCGCCAATAGTGAATTGATAGCCTGAGACAACGTCTTGACGGGCCATCGAGACCATCATCGGCCACATGCCAGGCAGCTTCGTCTTGTTCTGGTTCTCATAGAATGTGTCCATGACGTGCGAAACCGCAGCGTAGTACTTGTTGTCGCCCGTGATCTGACTCAGTCTGCTGAACTCCAACGTAATTGTGCCTGGCGATGCGCTGACCACCGAGTCTTCGACAACCAGTCCGTTTCCTTGTTTGGCGTCATCGAAGCTGATAAAATCAACCGGCATGCGGTTCTTGGTATTGAAGCCCGCATACAACAAGTCCCCGACCTCAATCGCTTTAGCCTTCAACACTTCGTGCCCCGATAGATCGTATGCGGCCAGTAGTCCACCCAAGTACCGGATATTGGTCTCGAACGTGTTCACTCGGCCCGATGTACTATGCCCAAAGTCAATAGTCGCGACCGCACCCACAGCGTGGTAGAAATCTTCTCTCAGACCCATCATCCACAGCGTATCCAAACTATCCACCAGCGTCGCCGCCCAACCCGAGAACTGATCCACATAGTCACCACTCAACGGCTTGAGCGCATCCTTCATCCACGCCTGACTCTTGTAGCTCGCCCATGCCTTCTTGAACGCGCGCAGCACCTCCAGTCGTCTCCTCTTCTGCTCGGCAGCAACTTTGGGCGAATCTGCACGGAAGGCATGCTGTATGCGCGGACGCTTCGCGACGGGCGGGGGCAGCTTCGGCGTCAGCTCGGGTGGGTATCTGAACTGGACCGTGTTCCAGGCGAAGGTGGATTGACTGGCCTCGATGCGCGGGACATGCTTCGCGTCGTTCATGTAGCGTGCCAGGTCGGCGGTGCCCGCATTCGGCGGTTCAAGACCATGTTTCCGACCGCGGGATATGGTGAGCTCGTTGTTGGGGAGCACGTAGTAGTAGACGAAGACGAGCAGCACGGCGCTGAAGACGACGTGTCGTGTCCGGAAGCGAGCCATGGCGACGGCCTCAGCCTCTCAGTTATCGTAAGGCAGGTCGGGGAGGAATGGCGTGCGCGTCATTCCTGGTCGTGATTAAAAAGCGTGGTAGAGAGTCTTGCGCATGGTGGAGGTGTTCCGGGGTGTCGCACGACACCGTGTACCTTGCATGGAAATCTATGCAGGGTCAGCGAGCTAAATTCCGGGGTGAAGGTTAGCCGGACACCACCGGGCACCAGCAGCCTCGTGGCGGCGGTCTCAGAATCGATAAACTGACAGTCCAAATAAAAATTACGGTAGTATCTAGTAAAAAGTTGGTATCACATCCCCTCTATCCAAAATGACTCCCTCCAAACCCTACATGTACATTACGTCACTGCCGACTTCTCGTCTTACTAAGCACCGCTCTTGCCTTACTACTCGCGCTCTCCGCTCTTGCCCTTTTAAAGCTCTCCCTGGTATGCACGCGATCAATCTCATACGGATTGTCGTAATACTCTGTATCCCTGATCGTCCTCACGCTCCTCTTTGACCTCGAGCTCCGCCCCGTCCTGACCTTCTCAAGCCCCGCTCCATCGCCCTCCTTATCCTGCGCAGTCCGAATTTCCTCAAAGCGCGGCAGCTGCTCGTCCTTGTACGAGTAGTCGACGGCCTCTTGTTCGGCATCCTGCTCGGCTTGTACAGAGGCGGTACGCGACGTGTCGCTGTCTTCTTCGGCGCTGGCTTCTCGGGCGGCGGCCTGGCCGCGGATCTTCTCCATGAAGGCTTCGGATTGCGCGGCGTACTTGCACTTTTTGCGGATTGTGGCGCCGTACTTATAGAACAGGAAGGGGAATGGGAGACAGGCTAAAGCGAGGAAGCCGGGGATGGACGACGCCCAGTGGATGCCTAGACCGCTGTACATTTGTGATGTGAACTGAAACCGGGTCAGTATACGCGACTCTCCGGTTTATGGGGGGCGCCTGACTTACCAAAGGAAATGCAGCACCAAAGACTGAACGAATAATTCCATTGGCAGCCAAGACTGACGCAGCGAAAATCGTATACGCATCGATGAGGTAGTTCATGATACTCAAGAAAATGAGCACCATCCCAAACCCAAATGGTATACCAGCAGCAACGCTCGCAGCCCACGGCAAAGACGGATAGTTTGTCCACGCGAACCAGAACAGGCCGATAGGCAAGGCAATTCCGCCAATGATGGCAGGCGGCAAGCGATCTTCAGGAGCCGCGAATCCAGACGGAGACTTATCAACGCATTTGAGATAGCGCTTGTTGTCGTAGACAATGGTGTATGTGACGGCTGCCGCCATGCCAATAGCGACGCCTATAAAGGGCAGACCGCTGATACCCTGATTCCAATGCCGGCCCAGTCTATACACAATGGGAAAAGCACCGAACATCATGTAGAGAGTCCCGTAGATTATGGCTAGGAAGAGCGACAGCAGGAACACAATCGGCTCGGTGAACAGCAGAATCCAGGGGCGCTTCAATCCAGTTGCAAAAGCCTCTCCCAGCGATGTCTTGCCTTGATCGATATCGACTCTTGACATGTACACTTTTCCGGTCATCTTCGACAATGTTTGTGCGCGTTTCCGGAGCAAGACGGGAGGATATGTTTCCGGGACGCAGACTATGGCGATGAGAAATACGACTCCCGAGAATATGGCCATGAGTCCTTCAAGCCAGCGCCAGCCTTCGGTCATTCCGAGGAATCCACCAACGATCGGGCCCAGTACAGGTCCCATGAAGGGTGCCACCTATTGAACAGATTAGATACATTGCCATGGTACAGATCGAACCTGCTTACCGAGAAGATGCTCATGGCCAGACCACGCTCCCTCGCCGCAAAGAGATCGGCAACAACACCTCCAGCGTTCGTGAGCGGCGACGATCCAAAAGCACCACCAAAGAACCGGAGTATAAGAAGCGTCCATATATTCTTCGATCCAGCAGCGCCAGCATTGAAGGCAACAAATGCAAGGAATGTACCGAAGAATACGACCTGGCGACCGTACAGCTCACTGAACGGGGCCCAAAGAAGCGGACCGAGCGCGAAACCGAGGACGAAGAGCGAGATACCGAGCGTGACGACTACCTGAGATGCGCCGAATTCCACGAGAATCTGCTGGATACCACCTTGAACAATGTCAGCGTATTATCTCCCTCGCATACCACAACGGATCGTACCTGCAAATGCGGAAGAACAAAATGACACCGTCAACGTCGCAAATGCCATGCACATACATCCAACCCATTTCTTCGTCGTTGACCACCGCATCGGGTTCCTTGGATCATTTTCTATCCACTCGACCACGTAGGGATCTTCTTCTGTGCCTTCGCCTTCGTATTTCGAATTCGCGATCCCGTACGTCACGACGCCTTGCTCGAGGATGAGCTTCCAGTGCGAGATGCCTTCACGGCCAGATTCGGGGTCCACGTCACGCTTCTCCATGGCGACGCTCATGCGAAGAAGACCGTTGGAATATTTTCAAAAGGTAATATACAAGATGGATGAAGAGTCGCAGCAACAAAATGTTCTAGAGAACAGACAAGTCAAAGTTCTCGCAAGCTCATAATAACACAGCAACAGATCCTTGAAAGGCAGCCTCCACCAGCACAGTTTTTTATCAAACGCCCAGAACACCTCCGGCACAACAATGACACAATCCGCCCTTCTCATAGAGTCGCAGACGCCCAAACCTCGGCCGAACCCTCGGACCCAACCCTCTCCAGCCAATTATCTTCATTCTTGCCCTCAAAATAGCGGATCCACTCGGCACGTTTCTCAGCGCCACCATTGACGT
This sequence comes from Laburnicola sp. JP-R-44, assembly GCA_009805535.1. NCBI lineage: Eukaryota > Fungi > Ascomycota > Dothideomycetes > Pleosporales > Didymosphaeriaceae > Laburnicola > Laburnicola sp. JP-R-44. Next base: position 690,673 of record SELF01000041.1, read on the forward strand.
AGCGGCGATCTCGGGCCATCGTCAAGCTTTTATTTCCACCCGCTAGTCCTATGAAGCACTTACCGAGGCTCAAACTATCCTTTTGGGCGATAATCACCGTTGGAGTCCGCAGTGGCAGTGATGGGCGATTCGATAGTAATTACTATTGCATAAAAGGCCCATCACTGCGCAGTGGTGATCACTCATCATGGAACACTCACTGACATAGTAGTGCATGATGCATAAGATCTATGGGAACGCGTAAACCTGCTCGCAGCGGCCGACCCTCCGTTTCCGCTGCGAAGGATGCCATGCGAAGGGCGTACATATCTGCAGTCAGCGTCAGAAGACTTCGGACGTTGGGCCGTAACTGGTCTACAGTGACAATTTTAGGCTTTGGGTAGGGATGAGGAGCCCGCCGAGACTTATTGCATGCGACTGCGCGGGACCACATCGGCCTTCTACAGTTGCCCCCACCCCCCGGCTCGGGTGCGTAGCGTAGTATCAGTGCTTTAGTGGTGTCAGGGGGCGGGTAAAGATTTTCTAAATTTTGACTGTGAGCACCTAGCCGCTCGAAAGCACTGATACTGCACCCGAGCCGGGGGGAACTGTAGGGTCCGATCCGTGCTTCGGCTCGATACAAAGCCTGAGCTCGCCCGCTTACCTCGCTGCGCCGTGTTTGAAAAGTGGAATTCGTGGTTGTAGGGAAGTAACCTCGGTAGGGCGTTGAGAATATCACCTCATCAATGGGTGATGAAGGGGCACTTTGGACACACGCGAGGATGGCGCCATAAAAGTCTTGGAGCTTTCTTTCGGTTCCTTACTTCACAATAGTGGACAACATTTCAACATTTGGCAATGCTAGAGATTATCTTTGTTAATTTCGCTATAACTGGTATATTGTCCCTGAGTTTTCTGGAACCTTACGTCCCATCTCTCATCCAAACTTTTGGAGTTTGTTCAAAAAAAAAAAAAAGATACCACGTAGATGAACGCTGCCAACAAACCTATCATATGCAAAACCCTCATCCAAACGCCCATTCATATAGTCATAAATCGCACAATCTGACATAACTCTTACACCTCGTTACTCGGATACTCAACCTTAGTCGTAGGAAGATACTCTTCCTTGATGGACCTCATATTGACGAACCGCGCCAACAAAGTCGCACTCCCAGCCTTATCATTCGTACCGCTCGCTCGCGACCCACCAAACGGTTGCTGTCCAACAACAGCACCGGTACACTTGCAGTTGACGTAGAAGTTACCAGCCGCATTACGTAGAGCGTTCTCCGCAAAGCGGATAGTTTCCCTGTCGTGCGCGAACACTGCGCCAGTAAGAGCGTACTCGGATGTCTGATCGATCTGCTTGATGATGTTGGCGAAGGCGTCGGGTGCGGCGTCGTCGTAGACGTATGCGACGAGGACGGGGCCGAAGAGTTCGCGCGAGAGGAGGGCGTGGTTCGGGTTGGTGGTTTGATAGATGGTCGGGTGGATGTAGTAACCTTTGCTTCCGTCGTAGGTTCCGCCGACGAGGAGGTCCAACTCTTTGTCGGACTTTGCCTCGTCGATGACGGCGGAGAGTTTCTTGAAGCTGGCTTCGTGGATCACGGGGCCGATGAAGTTGGCGAAGTCGGAGGGGTCGCCGACTTTGAGGGCGGAGGTCTCGGCCACGAGCTTTTCTTTGAATTGCGGCCAGATGGACTTAGGCACGTAGAGGCGGGAGCATGCACTGCACTTTTGCCCTTGGTACTCGAAGGCTCCGCGTACGGTTTGGATCGCCGCATTCGATATGTCGGCGCTGGGGTGGACGAGATGGAAGTTCTTGCCGCCGGTCTCGCCAACGATGCGAGGATAGCTTTGGTACTTGCCTTTAGCCACGCCGTTGGCGATCTTTCCGTATAATGACCGGAAGACGGCCGTGCTGCCAGTGTAGTGCAGAGCTGCAAACTGGCGGTGTGACAATACTGCTTGGGTAACCTCCACTGCGTCACCAGGCACAAACTGGATGACATTGGGAGGTAAGCCGGCCTCGATGAGAATCTGGTAGATAAGCCAGTTCGACGCAATCGCTGCAGGCGACGGCTTCCACACCACGACGTTACCCATCAGGGCTGGAGCTGCGGGAAGGTTGCCTCCGATCGCGGTGAAGTTGAAAGGAGAAATGGCGTATACAAAGCCTTCAAGAGGACGGTACTCGACGCGGCTAGTTATTATTAGCAATGACATCAAATCTTGTGTATGTGTATTACGACGTACTTCCACACACCCGGCGAGTTGTGCACCGGTTGATGCCCATATGTCTCCTCGGCGTACTTGACGTTGAACCTGCCAATATTAGCCACAGTAACATACCTAGGTACACGACAGCCATGCATACCTCAAGAAATCACACAGCTCCGCTGCAGCATCAATCTCGGCTTGCCATGCGTTCTTCCCCTGTCCCACCATGGTCGCGGCCATGATGTCGTATCTGTACTTTGTGGATATCAGATCGGCGGCTTTGAGGAAGACGGCGGCGCGATCGGCGAATGGCAGGCTTTCCCATGCTGATTTAGCTGCAAGAGCCTCGTTTATAGCCTTTTTGACATCTTCTGTGCTGGCGTTGGAGTATTTCGCGACCACGTCAGCGTGGGAGGAGGGGTTGTGCTGCGTGAGGATGGAAGAATTGGTAATCTATTTGAGGTCAACTAGATAGCCCTGGGCGAAAACGATTGGGATGCTTTGCGTACGTGTTGGCCTCCGACTGCCAATGGAACGTCGAGCGGTGTTCGCTGCTTCAGAGCTGCCACCGCATCCTGAAGCTTCTGGCGGTCCACAGAGCCTTTGGTGTAGTGTTGCTACGATGAGTATTAGTCCTTGTTCTCAAATGACACAGTCAGAGACTTGACTTGCGTTTGGCTCGTTGTTGATCGTTGGAATTTTGAAGTTTGCAATCGTTGCAACGCCTCTTTTCGTCGCGCTACATTGCGATGGCACCTTCAATGATCTCGAGGCAGACCTTAAGGGCTTGAAATTCTTCAAGGAAGCCATATTGAAGATGAGAATGTAATATATACAATGGGAACAGGGCCGCCTAGGTATTTGTAGCTACCAAAGGACTTGGATGCGCTGTAGTGTACCATCTTCGCTTGAGCCGACGGAAGCCGCAAAGCGGGGGCGAGTGTGGGGTGCTTCCATGGTTCAACTTCCAGCAAACCGTCACATGCGCACTAACACCACTGCCTGCACGGTTCCTCTCACAGCATTTGGAGGCCGGCTCGACTCCGATATCGCGAAGGATTTTGTTAGTTTGTATCGTTGCCGTTATGCTCATCTCGAATGGATTTCACACCATCGCGTGACCGCTAGGCAAGAACACTAGACTGCATACCTATAGCTGTATACCTTCAAAATGATATATATGTGTTAAAAAGAAACCTTTGCGGAACAGCATGGGTCAAGCATCACTATATAATCACTCATATCAATAACTAGCTCGATTGGTATCATGAATTTGACCCGAACACAGTACTCTAGATGCTTGTTGTCCTGAATAACGCCCTGTTCGCCGAATCGTAAGGTAGAGGTAGAGTGTCTCGCGAACGAAATCCCATGGCCTATGTCTCCATAGCATCCACCACAGTATCCTCCTCATTCACTTCGTCACCCCAGAGACCTTCAAGCTTGAATTCAGCAGCCCATTCCTTGACGATCTCTTTCTGGTCACCAACAAGACCTCCTTTCGTGGCAGGAGCCGTCTTCGTAGTTTTGGTGGGAGCAAGCTTGTATTTGGGTGGGTCGGTCCATCCCTGAATTCGTCCATCACGCCAGTCTGTGATGACGGTTTGTGCTGCGCTGTGGAGATTGGGAACTCCACCCTTACCTAGACGACCTCGCTTTCTTGCAACTTGAATCAGGAAGTCTGTCGTCGTATCCCCGCTGATAGCGTGCAGTGGTGGTAGATCGTACACAGCGACCATCTTCGCAAAGAGCTCAGGCGATGCCGATAATCTCTTCAGTAACAAGGTCACGGCCAGCACAGGATCATCAATCTCCTTCGGCGGAATCGCGTTCAGCAAAATCAGTCTGGCCTGCTCATCTACCCTGCTGTTCTTTGTGCCTTCAGGATTATTGGGAAACACGATTCCAGGAGAGTCGAGGAGCTTCAACTTGTTGTCCAGCTTGACTTCGCGCATGCTTGTTGTAACTCCAGCCTCTGCTCCCACAGGGCATGTCCCGCTCCTTCCGCCCATCCTCAACGTGAGAGCGTTGATGACCGACGATTTGCCAACGTTAGGATACCCAATTATGCCGACCTTGATCGATCGCTTGAGTTGCCGTGTCTCGGCAAAGGTCTTGAGAGCCCGAAAGAGCGTCTCCGAGGTACCCTTTATAGTGAGTTCTTTGTGATCGAAGGTCTTCGCATTCGGCGCTGGCTTCGACGCGCGAAGGGGTAGAGTGGGGAATGAACGTCGCAGATGAGTCAACCATGATCGTAGGACTGGGGGCGGGACGAGATCGATCTTGTTTAGAATGAAAATCATCCGTTTGCTTCCTTTATCGGCTGCCATCACAGCTTGTTCAACTTCTTTTGACCGTGTGCCTTCCGGGTCTCGAGCATCAAGCACGTACAGTACGACGTCTGCGGCTTCCACAACCTGCTTGTACACTTTGTCAAAGGCCCTCCGTGAAGAATCTTTGGAGGTGTGGGTCGCTGATACACCTTCTTCGTCTTCCTCGTCAAAGCGCTCAAAATCGTCCTCCTCGTCTTCGTCCATCGCGTCTTGATCGGGCGCTTTCTTCTGTTCGAATTTGGCAGCGCGAGCTTTTGCTGAGGCAAGTAGAGCGGCCATGGGGTTCGAATCGTCCTGTGAATAGATTAACAGCAATATCAATACCTATAAAAATGCACACATACCACCTGCATGGCATCCTCGTTATCAGACTCCTCGTCTAGGATATCGTCCTCGTCCGCGGGCTCTTCGTTATCTTCGAGCGTGGCCATTGCAGCCGCTCCACCCAGTCTTTGCTCCTTCTCCAGTTGCCTGCGGCGGGCGGTTTCCTCTTCCTTCAACCGTCGCTTCTCCTCAATCTCCTGCAGAATCTTGTCTTTGTACGGGAATAGGTTCGGGATGCCGGGGTCTTTTTTGGCTTTGGATCGCCATTCGGGGTTCTAGCGATGTTAGTATGCATCGCAACTGCGCACCTGGAGTGTAGCCAACGTACCTTCTTGGCTTCCTTTTTCGCTTTTCGTTGCTTCGCAGTGGAGGCTTTCTCAATTTTGTGCCGTAGGCGCACAGGAACGCGCTTCGACTTGGGCTCTAATAAAAGCGTTAGAAGTGTCACAAAGATATAGAGACCTGATCTACTCACTTCCAACCTTCATGTTTGTGTTGACGTTGGCGAGGAAGTTGTGGGTTGTTGCGCTTCCGCCAAAAGCCAGAAAATCGAAAATCGAGAATCGCCAAGATTTCGCATCACGTGGGCGGTCTGCAGCCCGTGCCCCTCGACCGGCAGAAAAAAGGTACCTAGCGCCTAGGTGAGCCATCGCGGGGCAACCACTCGTGAACCCCAGTTCGTCGTGATACCTAATTTTTTTTTCTTGAGAAGAACCAACTACCTTCTCCATATAGTTCTCGCTGCATTCCAAGTGCACCCATTGGAACTGGGCACGATCTGGGAAAAACCTTGCAGGTCCGCGCATACAGTAGTGTGAGTGCCCGGGGCCATCGCTGGCGCAGCAATCGTTGGACGCGCCGGTATACTCGATATGGAAGGCACAATGTCGATCTCTAACATTTTTCCCAGTACATATCACGCCTCTTCACCTAAAGTATCATCTTCAATTTCTCCCGAGCATCGTCAAACCAGCCAGAAAAACATCCAAATGACGGTTCCCCAAGTTCCAGAGCCTTCGTTCTCTGCCCCGCCGCGGACGGTAGTATGTCATGGCATGCTGTTTGACATGGAGTAAATCTAAACGTCTCCATTCCTGCGACCACGTCACTGATACATTCAGCGGCACCATTATCGACTCGACCGCCGCAATTGTCAAGCATTGGAAACAGTGAGTAAATGCTAGCATAGAGGTTGGCATCGAGACATGGTCGCTTGTCTAGCCTTCGTCTACTAAGATTCTTTCGCTGCAGTGCTTTCTAGTTCTCACTGACAATCACAGCATAGCAAAGGAGATTGGCGTCGACCCTAACGTGATACTGGCAACATCGCACGGCCGAAGGTCGATTGACGTCCTCAAGATGTACGAGCCAAACTTGGCGAACTGGGAATGTACGTATTCCACGTGGTTCTCGCCGCTTGGGCTGATCAAGCCCTAGACGTCGGCGAAATGGAAGGGCGGATTCCAAAGCTATTTGGAGCAGACGCGGTCGAAATTCCGGGATCTAGGGAATTTCTAGAAAAGCTCGACGAAGAGACCATCCCTTGGTCCATCGTCACGTCGGGTACACGACCTCTTGTCACCGGCTGGCTCGATGTCATGAAACTAGCCCATCCCAAAAACCTTGTCGTCGCAGAAGACGTCGACAACGGCAAACCGGATCCCGCTTGCTATTTATTAGGGAAGAAGAAACTTGGGCTTTCCAATGAAGAGCCGTCCATTATCGTTTTCGAAGACGCGCCTGCGGGTATCAAGTCCGGAAAGGCTGCAGGATTCAAGGTTGTAGCGCTGCATACGACGCATACGCTAGAGCAGCTGAAAGAAGCCGGAGCAGACTTCATCGTTCGAGACATGTGCTCAGTCACCTTGAAAGCTTGGAACAAGGCAACTGGGGAGGCACAGCTCGAAATTTCAGATGCTCTTGTCTGGTGAGGAAGATGGGTCCTCTGCAGATCATCATACTAGAGAGGCTGAGCAATCACTCAGGTCCTGTTACGGTCGTTTAACATCACGGTCTTACTGCTAATTGTCGCTTTTTATAGATGAGTATAGAATCCTGGTACAGCCTGGCCCCTGAAAGTCGCAAATCGAGAACCACATTTCGAAAAATCATTTTCTTCGACAGACAGGGAAATCATATATGCTGCAGTAACCAGTCAGACCTGCGCGGCTCCAATTTGTCGCCATATACATATCGGAAAGCCGGCATGTCAGTGTCTGAGTGGCAACTTCACTCGGTGACCGAAAAAGCCTACTGACCTGCAAGATAACTGCTCACAAATCATTTTCTAGTGCGCAGCTGTGGTCTACTACTCACGCTCCCGGGCTATGCGTGTCAGTCCAGCATTCTGGATCTTTATACGCCCGTGGAGCCGCCCTCCTACCCCTGGTATTGTTCAGAACGGCCTTTTATATTACCTGTGCAAGATGTTGCATTGCATGTCACCGTCCGCCCAGCCCATCTCAGCCACGCCAACCGAGTCCGTTTTCTAGAATGGTTACAGGTTACATGTCTAGACGTCATTACAAGCATGAAGGCCGTGCCAAGCCCGTCTTTGCTTGAAAGGCATCTTCGCACAACAGCTGACCGATACACCTCTCCGAAGAGGAACCCACGAAGCAGTTGATGGCAAGGGTTCTGCGCGAAATGCGGCCCGCCCTGGGGGTCGGCAGCGGCAATGAGGCTGTGCATGAGGCCCTGCTCCCTTGCAGGTGCAGGGCGTTACCAGTTCCCCGGCCCGAGCATAATCAGCTGGCCGATCTTGGCGGTGTTGACGACAAGCGCAAGACGCATGGTTAGACGACTCGAGAGCTAAGTTGGGTTGTGGTGGACTTTGTGGGACACGATCCGCACCGATTTGAGACTTGTAGCACTGAGGCCAAGGTGGAGCGAATGCTGCAAGGTACGGTGATGGAACTACCCGCGCCCTGCGCGGCTTCCCGCGAGTCTAAGCGCTCCCCCTTGATGGCACCGAGCGAGAGCTTGGTGGGGATGCGAGAGGCGGATGTCACACGACTGTTCATTGAGTTGCTGCGAGCAAGATCGGTGTGTTGAGGTCGTGGGGAGCGAGTGGTGAGAAGCGCCACCACAGGTGATTGGAGGGAGAGAGACATCAACACAATCATCAATGCAGGACGGTGAGGGGTGGCTCGGCGCTTGTCGTCGGGACAAAGGGGAGTTTTCGGGCCCGGCTGCACCTAGCGCCCGTAGCATCGTGGGCTGCCAGCGGGCAGCGGCACAGATCACGTCGCTCCCTGATGCATGGGGTCTGCTTCCACGGCTTCTTCCTCCTGGACGTCGACGTTGCAGCACAGACGAACTACTCGGACGATTATTCTCCGAGCAAGGTCCAAGCTGCTGTCGTCTTGTCTTCCATGTGCGCATCTCCCGGAATTGCACAAATGACGACTCCAGCGGCGGCGGTGCGAAAGGAGGCTCGCGTAACTGCAAGCAGGGCCATCGCAGAGCCAGCTTGTCCGCAGTGGGCGGATCAGCCGCCGCCGCCGTGTGCACACCAATAGAGGCGTGTCCGCCGGCCAAGCACCCCCTGGCGGGCTCGAGGCCGGAGCGGCAAACGCAAGCAGCCTCGGCGGGCGGCAGCCTGCAGGCGAGGGCGAGGGGGAGCGAGGCCGCAGAGGATGGCAGCGCGGCACGATGCATGGCACTGGAGGCAGCGAGGGGCCGCCGACTGCTGGCCGAAGGGGCTTGTGGACCGCCACGGATGATGGCCTTCGCTACTCGCTACCGCCGGCGTGCGATGCAGGCCGCTGGGGGGCGCTGGGGGGTGCTAGAGCTCCAGGGCTGCGCTGAGCCCACGATCCAGCGTGCGTTAGACGGCTGCGCGTGGGTCTATTCTTGGGCGCCAGCGGACGTCGATGAGGGCGTGGAGTGCGGGCGAATCAGGCCAGCCACCGTGACCCGTCCTCCCGCTGCTAAGAAGCGGTGCGCCGACAAGTCTCAAGAAGCCATGCCCATCTTCACTCCTGACCCGTTCGCTCCACTCTGCCCGCCGTTCCCACACTCGCTTTCTCGGCTCCCTCGCTAGCACCGCTCACTGCTTTCCTCTCGTTATTGCTGCCGCGCGCACCGTGGTGTTGATGTGGTAACCTCGCTCGTTTCCGTCTGCGGCCCAGCACCCAAACACCCACCACCCACCTACGCCCCAGCGTTCGCTACCCGTCCAGCCCGCATCCCGTGCTCACCCCATCCCATCCCGACCAGCCTTCTGTCCACGCCGCCCACCGCTGGAGAGCGTCGTAGCATCCGCACAGCGCCGACGGCTGCCGCCCACCATTGCGGAACAGCACCAGAGTCCCGCCCGGCGCGTTGCTGCCGACCGCGCTGCTTCGACCTGCATCGAGGACAACCTCGCGCGCCGCCCCCATGCAGCCCTTTGCAAACAGCAGCAATGCTGCCGCACAAGCTTCCAACACAGACGCCAACGCAAAGCCGGCAGGAGCCCCTCCGAAGCCAGCACACACGGCCGATGTGAAGCCGCGCTTGTAAGTCAAGTCCAAACCTCCATGCCGCGAACGGCTCCGCTAACCAGGCATGCGCCCTCAGGACCAAAGAACAACATGACATCCTCGAAAGCCACTTCCAGATCCACCACAAGCCCAGCACCAGCACGAAGAAGGGCTTCGCAGACAACCTAGGGGTGCCTCTGGACAAGATCAACGTTAGTGTGGCTTTTTTTGGGACGCGAATGCCATGCTGACATGTATCGCAGAATTGGTTTCAGAACAGGAGAGCAAAGGTGAAGCAAGACCTGAAGAAGCAGATGAACCAGTACAACATGACCATGGGCACCTACCCACCCGCGCCGGTGATGATGACCACCCCGCAGCAATTCCCCCAGCACCGCGAGCAAGCACAGCCTCAGTTATCCATGTCTCAGGGCTTCTTTCCCGTTAATGCTGACATCAGCCCCGCGAGCGTGCCAGTACAAAGTGTCGAGGGCCCGTCAGCCCTAGATTTGGGACCCCAAATGACCCTGCAGCAGCCATACGACATGCATCATTCGCTGCGTTCTATACCAGAGGCCGACAGAGCGACTTCGTACCATCCCGATGCCGTCATGCACTCCATCATGGCTGCCACCGCTGGAGCCTCCTATATGCAAAACCAAGCTGTTTCTATGCACCCACAGGGCTCCGGCTTCTCGTACGAGGGGTCCATGCCGAACGGGCTGCCGGCCGAGGTCGATTTCTCCATGTCCACAGCAATCTCCAATGCGCCAGAGCCGTCGCACGACCTCTACGGCGGACTTGGGGACTATTTGGCCTATGCGCCGCTCCTTGCAAATGGGCCCAACGACTTGCAGAATAGCACAGGATCCATGTCGGCGGAAGCATCACCTTTCTCGGGCGCCCAATCGAACGGGACTACTCAATCATCCACCGACCCGAATCATGCTTCCGTTGCATCTATTGCATCCATGTACTCGGGTTGGACTGATGAGAACGCCGGTGCAGACGTCAAGCAGGCGGAAGATACCGAAGACATGTTCGATACTCCTTACAACATGCCCCAGGGGTCGGTGTCAGAGGCTGCACTACCACCCTTTTGGACGCCAAATACCGTTGGCCAAACATTCTCACACGGCGATGTATACCAACACTCGAATGCTTCTGCGCATGCCGTTCTCTCGTCCCCAGGTCAAGGTGAGCGGAAACTCAGCAATGGGCTCTCGGACATTGAAATTCCCAACTTTGGCGGCGACGATATCTTTGCGCGGAGGAATTCTTCCACGAGCAATCTCGCCACAAACATCGAGGCTATTCACATTCAGAACAGTACGCCAGAAGGATTGAAATCCCCCACTCAGTCGTCCAGTATCGCTACTCGGAGACAGAAGCGACCGACTGCTCTCAACTCGAACACGCTTAGGAGCGCATCGTATAGCGGCGGTATGCCGTCGCCGGGAAGCAGTAATGACCATACTCTCCGAAGGATCCGGTCTTCTGGTATTCCCAACGCTGCCGGTCGCGTGCAGAAGCCGAATCCGGGCTCGGCACAGCGCTCACCCATGAGTTTGACCTTTACTGATGCTGCGTCTTCGCCCAAGTTTGCAAGGGCTTTCTCCTCGTCCAATGTGACCACTGTTGGCCAGGGCGGTAGTCGGGCTCCACCAACTCCACAGACACCAAATGAGACGAGAAATTATCCCTCTTGGCAGAGCAATACTGTCTTTCGAAATAATCAACAAATGCCCGATCACAGTAGCCCTGAGAGTCAAGGAACCAGTTGGTCCATAGAGCCTACGGTTGGAGTCTACTCTAATGCAGAGTCACCTCCTACGTTGGATAACCAAACACCTCTTGCTACCGACGGTCTGTATCGCGACACGCCCCCACAGTCAGCTCCAGCTACCCAGCAGGGATTTCCTCGGCCAACGTTGATGCAGCCTCCGCGGCTGAGGGCCGGATTTCACTCCAGTACTGACCTGACACTTGCGCAGCCCAAGCCTGTAAATCATTTCAGAAGGCCTTCACTTCCTACGGAATCGGCTCAGGGCGATGAGGCGAATGTGCAATACGCCGGCTCATTCAGCAACTTTAACTATGAAGATTTCAAGGACTTCCCGCTGAGCGGCATCCAGCACAACGTGCCGTTTGCACCACCGGTGTCGGCTATGCCGGACTTTTTAGTCCATCAATATGCACCTCCACAAGATCCTCATGGACACATGCGACGGACCACGGAACCTGCGACGAGACATTACATTTTCGCCAACCAAGGCCCGCGAGACTTCCACTCATGACGTACAGCTCACTAGTACCTGCGTTTTATTTTGGCTATACAGCTTTCCTTGAAAATATACCCGGGGCTACAACGTTTCTGCCTGCTATTCTTCTCGCGCCTTTTCTCGATTCTTCATTCTTCGCCAATCGTATCAATACGGATGGACCTTGAACGGATCGCCAGCCCTCCACCATTACATATCTGATATCTTGCCTATTCCTCGCTCGGTGTTTGGGCAATTTGCGTCCTCCACACCACTGTACGCATCGCCACGTATCTTGGATATAGCCTCTTGCACTAACTCTAATACGGCTCTACGTATTTCTTATCTCCTTGTCATCATCATATTCGCGGCGCCGGGCGTGGGAAAATATGGGACTGGGATTTTCTCACTGGATTTATGGGCCACTTTACGACACAGTGACACACTCCTTGAGAACTGGATCTTTCTTTATTCTCTTATGTAATGCCCAGAGGATACGCCACCTTTACGACGTCTCCCCTAATGTCTCTCCTTATTATCCGTAATCGTGGGTTGCACAGCGCGGCGCATGGGCGCAGGATCGTTTGTTGTAGGAGTACCTAGCTACAGGGTTGTATATGTTCGGCCGAGTTTGAGCATATAAGAAGGGGGGTGAGTGGATCGAGAAATGAAAGATTGGCAATGCACGTCATTATTGTGACGCTGTTGCTGAGTCGAACACTGTATGGTTGCATCGTGACATCGTGACATGTTGGATCGGTATATTACCTAGAAGGTAGTAGATGGACCTCGGCAGTTGGAGAGAAGAAGCCGACAGTGTACAGTGCCGATGGTCTCCTGAGCCAGCCCCATGTCCTCCTCATTCATGCTTCATCCATGCCGTGCCGTGCCGAACTCGCCCAGTCACCAGTTGACAACTTCCAACTTTTCAGGTCCGCCCCTGTTCACGCTGTCACGATACTATAACACCCCTTCTTTGCCACCCTCCTAAACACGCCACTCTAATCCCATTCCATAGGGTCGTCCCGCTACGCCTTCCCGTCTCGGTCTGATTCCCGTTCCTCAACCCACCCGGGCCCGCGGACCGACCACAATTTTTGCTGCTGCTTTTCCCCCGTCACCGTCACGGCGTCACCCGTGCGTGCCTCAGGCTCGCTCCCCCGGTGCCTGCCGGCCTGCCTGCATCCCATGATCGGATGATCCGATGCCCATCCAAGCAAAGATGAAAATCCTCCCCCGGTGCCTGCCTGCCTGCCTGCATCCCATGATCGGATGATCCGATTCCCATCCAAGCAAAGATGAAAATCCTCGCCTGAAGGTCCTCCCTCCCTCCGCAGTCCGCGACTACGCTAGCTATGTATGGCAGCCTCGGCGTTGTGTGTCGTAACCTGAGGCAAACATGACGCCGTCGATGGAGAGAAGCTTGGGTCGGTCGGATCGGGACCACGGGTAATCCACGGCTCCACTGGGTGCGTGGGACGCACGTGGTGCGGCGCGGTGGTGCGCGGTTTGGGGACCGGCGTGGAGGTTAGTGTGGTGTGGCGCGGGCTACACTAGTGTAGATGAAGGGGCGCTAGGGGGGTTTTGTTTGTTTAGCATGCGTCGACGGCGTTGATGGCGGTGTGTTTTAGGGTTGGGGTGTGAGGTTAGGTTAGGCTAGTAGGTGGGGTGGAGTTTTGTTGGGGAGGACGGGGCGGGGCGGCAGTGGAGGTTTGTTTGAGGTTCAGGTTCAAGGTTTCCCCTTTTTTTTTGCACGGTCGCTTGGGTGGTATCGACCGTATCGACCGTATCGTGGGTGGGGATGGGGGAGTGGACTGGGTTGCTGGGCTGCTGGACGGTCTATCTGGGGCTTGAGGCTTGGATGGTGTAGCATCCTGGGAGATGTTGCATTGGGTGTGGGTTGTGGTTGGGACGTGCGCGATGATGGTTGAAATTGATGGTTGAGATTCCGATACGCGGGTAAGGTACCGATGGTAGGTGGGTGTTTCACTTAGGTTATTTTGGTTATTGCAAGGTTGTGGTGAATCTCTGGATATCACCTATTCATAGATGACGCGACGGTGGGTATCTATCATGATTCATGAGCTATTGAACAAGTCAACCTGGCATCTATTTGCATTCTTCGTCGTCAATCGAATGGGGGATTTTCACGGTCTATGGCCTCGAGTCTCTATCCCCGCAAAAGTTTACTAAACGGATAACTAGTAGGCAGCTTTCGGCAGCATGTAGTCCCATTGCGAAGGGCGCGTATCGTTCCAACGCTGTAGTTTGAATGGTTTTGGGTTTGTACCGAAGACGTGGTCGTTTGTGCGGAGTGTGATGTAGTTCGGTCTGACAGATGCTTCTTTGGAGATGAAGATGGGTTGGTCTTGGTTGGTGCTTCGACCGACGGGTAGTGTGGTCTTGCAGACATGTTCGAGTTAACATTAGGAAGACGGGGTGGATGCGGGGAGCTGCTGTGGGTAAGCTATAATTGTATAGCGGACCATTCTGGGCAGGCTTGAGGAAGTCAGGTCCTGGAAAGTGAATAATTTTTCGTCGCGGCTTAACGCTTCTACTCTGAGCTGCGTCTAATTAGTTAGATATTGAGCTAGAAGAACTACAGTGTGGGAATGAGTATTGTAGTTATCTTTTCAGCTGCTAATATGCCCTGGATAGTTTAGCTCCAGATGAAGAGCATGTCTGTTTGCATTGCGAAAATCTTGAATTATGTTCCTCTGTCTATCATGTGCCTTATTACCCTGTTATCTGGGTTGTCACTCTTTTGTGTAGTCTTCGAGACTTATCTAATAGAGCTGGAATACTCGTTAAAAGCATTTAATATCCGTCCGACACGATTCTACTACATTGGTTGCGTTGGATTCTAAGAGTGTTGAAGAGCACGAACCTCAGAGCGCGATGATATGGATGATTAGTACTTAGGTTAGGGCGACCAATGTCTACTCACAGTCTATGAAAATGAAAAGCGTGAGTTATGGGTTTGAGGACTAAAGATGCTACTACTCTTCATACATGCACGTAGAATGAATTCATTTATGCGCGCAGCTGGCATATGGACTGATTTTTAAGTAGTGATATAGTCATTTATACCCAACTAGGGGATTCATCCCGAATCCTCAGTCCTACATGCCTATTTATCTTGTCGCCGCAATCCAACCGGCGCTTTAAACACAATATAAATCATACAAATATACGATAGCCGTGTAAGTGAGGGATTTAACCAGCGCTGACAACGTACCGTACTACGCGTAATAGTACGTCCTATAGTACGTCCCATACGCTGTACGTACGTAGCTGCCTCCTAGGCTGTACTATAGCTATAATTTATATGTAGACAAGGCGTAATTATAGCTCTATAGGATCCTTTTTATAAGCTTTTAATATAACCTTTTAGTGTTTTAAGGGGCTATTTTTAGCTATTTTTCGCCCTTTTTAGTATAGTATAAGCTTAGATTGTAGGGGGACCTAGCAGGCCTTTATTGTAGTAGAATTTTCTAGTGCTCCTTAAGCAATAACTTGTTAGCTTTTGCCTATAGTAGGCATACTATTAAGGCCTTATAATTATAAAAGAACTAGCTGCGTTAAAAAGTTGTTAAAAGTAACCTTTTTAACAACCTTAATACTAGAAAACAATTACTAATTACCTAATTAGGAAGGATTTTAGTATATACAGCCTATAAACACCTTTTTAGACTATACTATAGTTACGCAGTGTAATCTAGCATCTCTAGCAGCTCTTATATATACGTAACTCCTATCCAAACTATAGCGTAGAGCAATGAGGGTCAACCGTACCGTACTACGCTACGTTGTCAGCGCTGGCTTCAACAGTCGGAATTGTGCCGATACCGCACAATAGAGAAGTGTTGAATCATCGGAGAGGGACGAAGAAGCGCATTCCAGTTTACTCGACTCAATGTGGCGATGATGTGCTGTTAATATTAGCAAATATCGGGCTCACACTGCCGCACAAACCTACCAGAACAACTCCCCTTTACACACCGCAGTCGTTGCGGTATTGAGCTTTGGACCAGCAGCAGCTATGGAAGGCACGGTTGTTGATAGAGTTGCCATCGCAGTCGTTGCCGCCAATCCAGTGGCCCTTGACTTGATCGCAGCACTGGTGGGACAGCTTGAGGTCCGCAGCGGGAGGCATTCCGACGACGACTACCAAAGTCAGTATGCGAAGTGAATGTGTGCTACATGTGCACTTCTTCAGGCGTCTACGCTTACTGCGCTTGACGCACCTACACGCGGAAGCGGAGGTGCCGAAGATGGCGATGACGGCCGTGAAGAGAGCGGTGACCTTCATGGTGGAACTTGGTGTGGATTGGAGATGACGGTATGGGTCGAACGGATGTGATGCCTCGGGGTAGAATCTGATGCTGAAGTCGCAGAAGTTGAAGCCCTGGTGGGGAGACGAAGTGCTGCGGATCTGGGGAGTTTATATAGGGCGCACTGTTGATGACGCTTGTTTTCTTGTTTCACGATTTACTCTGGTGTTTATTCACCGGGCGTCATACCTATGTACTGCGTTTTTCGAATGACAGGCTACGTCATCTAAGCCTTCATTGTCACTGTTGACTCTTTCACCAATACCAATCTAAGGTAGCACTCTCTCCACACACACGCGGATTGCTGCAAAGCCTTTCCTCCTGCAATTAACATCTATTGCCGCCCATCCTCTCTTACTATGCAATCGAGACATATGAAAGTTCGAGGATGGGATCAGGTTGGTGATATAGCCGAACATTATCACTAAGTCTGCAACAGTAGGCGTATCCCGACGTAACCTATATCTGAGCTTGCTGGGATCCTCGGCAGTGTGCAGTCTGATTTCCATCTTTTTTAAGTACGAGCGTCTCTCTGGCTCACTCTCTTTAGAATAAAACCCGCCTCGCTGCCTTTATCCTTTCAATATCCCATCTCTGCGGCGCCGTCCTGTCCATCCACGCCTGCCAATCCTCATCCATTGTTGGTTTCATAATATTCGCATACTCCCAGTAATCCGGATACCATCCTGCGCTCTCCCAGTCCAAGATACCGCACACGTGGGCATCATCGTCGACCATGATATTTCGAGGCGTGATATCCACGTGCGTAAAAACAGACAGGGAAGTTCTAGGAAGCATGGATGGGAGCTCGTTCTCATAAGGACGGCCATAGAAACGGTAGTATCGGTCGTAGATGCGTTGACGGACGGCGGCGTCGGTGGCTAGGGGTGCAGGATCCGCGTTCTCCAGGCGCGTGGATGCAATTAAGACGTCGCTAGAAGCGGTGCCGTCAGCGTTGCATTGGAAGTAGTGGCTGAGTTACGGCGGTTTTGGGATCTCGCCCAATTTGAAAGTCATGTCCCAGATTTCGCGGCATAGGCGCTCCTTGATATCGTCTTCAAGATCATCCCAACACGTTTCTAACTTTATTCCAGGCATGAGGCTCATCTTGATGCAGCCCTCGTTGGCGGTAAATTCCGAATGATAAACTTTAGGCACAAGTATATCTGTATAGCGTTCGACGAATTCAATGGCGACTACTTCGTTTGGTTTACTCGACGGCCTTTTTTCTCGACGACGTTGCCACATTCAGTGACGGTTACGCCACCTTGTCTTCTTAGAACACGCGTTTTATTTCCTTCCATATCTGAAAGAAGTTCGATTCTAGACTTTTTGGAAGGAGCCTACGTGTCAGGAGGAATCATGTACCAGAGTCTTGCATAATGAAGGCTGTGTAGGAATTTTGTTCGTAGGGTGATTGTTAGTGCACTGAAAGGCAAGTGGGTGCCTATGGACGGACTCCGCGCTCTTACCAGGTAAGCTTAGCTACACTTGGCCCCTTGCGGTTAGGTCAGTTTTTTTCTAACTAAGGCTATGTGTAGCTAATTATACTATAATTATATTTTCAGTTTGTAGGGGGTATCTAATTCTTTAGGGCAGTTTGATCTCGTTAATCGTTGACGTTTACAGCGAGCTCTAGGGAGAGTGCTTGCTACAATATTGCGGCAGTTAACAGCTACGCATGCTGGCCGTAACCATATCTAGACGCAGGTATAGTCAATATGAGTTCGGATGAGATACTCTAGTGCTTTCATTAGACAAAAAGCAGGACGTCGGAGACATACATGTTCCTCGTATACGAGCGGGTTTCAATATCGGCGTGTTAGTGGAAGTGGGCCAGCCAACAAGAAAGAAGACGTGTTAATGATATAAGCTGTGAACCCCTTGTATAAAACCCTTGTTAGAGTAATATGATCGGTTCGTACTTTCACAGATGCACTGCTGGATTGTATGGGGAATATCATCTTATTATATACTATGGTAAACTTACAGCGTTGTACCGTGTACCGAAAGGTCTGCGACGATTCTCTTCCTGATACTATGGTATATCTTTCAGTGAGGTCTACGTCCACATTCCAAGTCTGAAGATGATTCACTAGCAGTTGGATAAAGTATGTGCATCAGATCTTTCCTAGACACTTGCTTATCTGACGTAGTATGGTCAGCATGCGCAACCATTGTATTTTACACACCAGTCAGCTTACAATGCGTAGAAGCCCTCTTTTGTTCCAGCGTTTATGGCCTCCACTATGCACGTCATGTGTCTTGTATCGTCATCACCGTTGCCGCTGGTTGTTTCGGATTCGCTCTCTTCGTAGTCCTCCTGGTCACCAAAAAGTCGTTCGATATCGCTGCGGGTCAGTTTGTCTTTCACCGCTCTCTCCCATCTACGGTCATAGAGACTCCAGAACTTGCGGTTCATATCCGCCCAATGCGGCCATGCCGCTGCGTACCCCGGCGCATACAACAGTAATTCAGGTCCGGTCCGGAACTTCTGTCGCCAGACGCGCATGACGCAGCCGCGCCGGGCTAACTCCCAGACCAAGCGCGGAAGAAATTTTCGTGCCTGCACTTGTAATTCGAGCGTTCTTTTGGGGTTGCCTGTGTTCACGCAAACATAAAGGTGAAGCTCTCGCAAAGGCAAAGAATGAAGTCGATCTAGGATGAACTGCACGGTGACCATGCGTTGTGTTGGCGTCTTTGCGAAAGTCTTGCAAAGTTGACTTAGTTCGCCCCCTTTGATGTTGGTGATGTGCAGAGTCCGTAATGATGCAGGGAAGCACACCGTAGGCTGTAGAAGGTGAGGAGATTGCTTGTATGGTTCTAAGACGCTCCCGGTATCCTGAAATAGAGACCAGGTGGTGGAGAGACGAAAGAGGATTAAAGGTTCCGAAGATGCCGCCTGCGTGACCATACACTTGATAACTCCATTCGAATACTTGGAGAGCAGGTGCAAATTCACTCAAGGCAGCAGTCAATTGACGATAATCGTACGGATAACGTCGCTTTTCTTGGGGCGGCTGATCGATGACTTGCAGATACTGGAGTGATCGGAATTCGAGACGAGCCAGGTATTTCTCCAACAACCCAGGGTGAAACTTGACTTTTATGATCCTAAGAGAACGTAGTGATCCTGGGAAATTGGCTGGATAGGGAAAGTCCAAATGAGAAAGGAAGACGCTAGACCCGCAATGTTTCAGAATAAAATGCTCCAGGCTTAGAAGGACCGGTGCGGTCAAATCTGCTCTCCCGCTGGTGTCGTTGATTGCTAGCCGTTTCAATTTGCTGAATGGACGAGCTCTCTCATGGGAACTGTGCCATTTCAAGCACAAAATCCTGTGAGTACAATACAAGTGAGTATGCCTACTTTCAGTGAGCACAATCTCTTGCAGGTTAGATGCGACACAAAGGAGAACGGCCAGTGCGGCGTCGAATGCTTTTCCCATCGAACTAATTCTCGCAAACCAAAGTTTTGCAAATGCCGGTTTAATACGCCTGTGGTATCTTTCGAAGATAATCTCGCGTATGTCGTCAGAGCGGGTGTGCAGCATCCGACGCAGATATTGTTCGCCCATTGACGTAAACGGCGGAGCGTCGTCAGGTGCCTTGATCAGAAGGAAACTTTGTATATGCTGTATCAAATATCTGCGCGCGAGCAGTTCGACAAGGAGACGTCCGATGTGGAATTTCTATTTATCGTAGAAGACCAGATTTCTGTAAAGGAACGGCTCCATGAACATTTTATGTTCTCGGGAGACGCGTATCAAGCTGTTAAGGCTACCCAAGGAGAGATGGGCGAATATCATCTCCTGGAGTTCGGTGGGGAGTTTCGCTAACGACATTTTGCGTCTGATGGCTCGAGGTTTCAGACGTAGAGGGTATCTCGTTCAGGTATTGTTCTTTGTCTCAATGAGTATGACAGGAAAAATTCCCATTGGTGAAAGTTCTAGAGAGAAGAAAGAGTTGTTTTCGACCGCGGCAGCCGATTTTGGAGCGTCCAAAGCTAATGATTGGATCTAGAGTGTTGATGGAATCTGGACTAGATCGAGAAGCTACCTCAGCCATGAAACTTGGAAAGGTGATGATGAGAAAGAGAAGGGAGGAAGAGAAAGTGAGGCAGAAAATCAGGCAGAAATAGGCCCCGCGGCCTGTACCTGGGTAACCATCTGCACAAGACTGAACTTGGAAGTCATAGTGTCACGTGCCAAGGCGTTCCCCGGGCCGACGCTAACAAGCTCCATCGCAACTTCCTACCGAGCATTTACCTCAACTACCCACGCCCCACAACACAATGCTGCAGCCACGGATAGCGAACCGCCTAGGGCGTAATGCCCTCACTACCCCTTCAATCTCCTACCACCGGAATACCCACGCTCTCTACCGTTCAACAACCCTCCGATCGCGCACATTCACCTCCGCAGCCATCCTCCGCCTCCCCGCCTCCCCTCCCAACCCCACCAAACCCCCGACCAAAGATGAAGAAACCTTCGTCCCCAAACCCCTCGGTCGTCCCATTGGCTTCTCGCAGCCCCCACAACCTGGCGAAAACACCGGCCTCGCAAAGATCAAAAAAGACTACTCCGGCATGACAATGTCCGAGCGCAACCTCGCCAAGCGCGCCGACCTCGTCGAGAAATGGAGCACAAATTACTTCCGCGACTTCAAGAACATCCGCAAGTACCGGAGCGGGAAGACGTTCCTTGCGAATGCGCGCATCTTCAAGCGCGACGTCGCGATGTACTTCCCCAACTTTCGGGGAGATACGCTGGAGCAGAAAGGTGTGGATACCACGGTGGTGTTGAAGGGGAAAGTGAGTGTGGTAAATGTGTACAGTAGTGCGTGGGGCGAGGCGCAGGTCAAGACGTTCACGGGGCGGAGCGAAAATCCGGAGTTGTGGGATGCGCTGAACGAGCATCCGGGCATCGCGCAGCAGATCGACATCAACATTGAGGAGAATATGTTGAAGGCGTGGATCATCCAGTTTTTCTCGTGGAAGTTGAGACTACAGCGGAAGAAGGAGGATTGGGGGAAGTACTTCGTGGTGAGGAGAGGTGTGAGCCAGCTAGTGAGGGAGAGTATAGGGTTGCTAAACGGGAGAGTGGGGTATGTTTACTTGGTGGATGCAAACTGCAAGATTCGGTGGGCGGGCAGTGCGGATGCAGAGGGCACGGAGAAGGATGACTTGACGAGGGGATTAAAGAAGCTGATTGAAGAGAAAAAGAATGGGCCATCATCGAAGCCGAGTACAAAGCCTCAGACAAAGAGCGATGTGGGATCAGCAGAAGGGGCGACGGAGGAGAAGGGTTTGCCGATTGCTTTCAAGTGAGGGAGGAGGTCAACATGGTCACCGCGAATGACCAGTGTGGTGGTGTACTGATAACGACGATTTGATACCAGACAATCCCTTGCTGGGGATATGTAGACATAGTTGTACAACATGCGGACAGGCACTCCGACCTAGCCGAAACCATCATCGTACCAAGCATGTAGCTCATATGGATATCCGCACCGCTCCAAACGCCAAGACAGCAGGCAGAGAACACCGTAAGATCACCAGAACCAAAGAAGCATTAAGAAACAGAACGCAATGAAACCCCCGAGAATGATGCCATCTCTCCTCTTCTTTGCCCCGATCCTGCCTATTAAGCTATTGATGCCGGGTACCTGACTCGCAGCTCCTACTATCCGTCGGTTGATACTCGAAAGCGTCTCTCTCTGGATACGGAAGTTGTCGTTCACGGCATATGCCTGGCTCAGGACACTATCCGCCATGTTGTGCGAGTTATCAATCCGTCGGCGCTCGTCCAGCATGTATTGCGCCTCGTCATTCTCCGGATTCGCTGATCGGTAGGCATTGATATCTGAGCGAACGGTTGAAAGAAGGTTTGCTTTGTTGCGCGCATCGGTTATGGTGGACTTTAGGTGTGAGAGTTCGCGGCGATGGTCTGATAATATTTCGCGGTGGCGCGCAAGGTTGTTCTGCTTCACGGCGGAGGAGGAGTGTGCAGACTCGCTGTCGAGGAGTCGGGACAGCTGGCTGACGAGGGCTTTTCGCTGCGGAACAAGTCAGCCGAGCGACACGGCGAGAATAGAACATGGAGGGGTACCTTCTCGAGTAATTCTTGTAATTGAGCTTCTGTCCGTACTTCGTCCTCCGAAGGCTTCGTAGGTATGGTCGCCGAGGCAGCATATTGTGAGTAGGTGTGGAATAACGATTCCGTCTGCATCCCTGGTTAGCCAACGACGGCTGGCCAAGTCCGTTGAAGGAGTATGATATACCTGTGTCTCGAGCCCACGAGTCTGCTGGCGCAGTTGCGCCCATCCGCCACCAGTCGAAGACATTTGTACAGTATCAAGAATCTGTAAAAGGTGAGGGAAAGTGCCAACTGTAGCAGTACGGATGGCCGTGGTCACGATGCTAGCCGCGGTCGCACTTGCGTTGCCAAGAAAAGCGCACGAACCAAGAGCAGGAGCCACCGCGGTTCCGTTAGCGCGCACATTCGATCGAAAACTCACAACCTCGACGACACGCGATAGCCCCAATTCCACACCACCCGCTCCTACTAACCACACAGACAAAATGGTACGCCTACAAGCTCCTATTTCCTAACTAAATGCTTTGCGACTCACGGGAGCGATTCTGCGGAGGCGGTTGAGGGTGTGGCATCCCGCCGCTGCCTCGCCGCGAAATTGTATCGCTGCTGTCGCTTTTGAAAGGACCCGTTTGCTAACTTGGTATCTATAGTCGTCCAAAGTCGTACGTTTTAGCCCAATAAGCCCTGCCATACCGCTCGATTGAATACTCACAACCCCCCAGAAGACCGCCCAGCTGTGGAACAAGTCGAAGGAGGACCTCCACGCCCAGTTGACGGAGCTCAAGTCGTGCGTTACCCGAAGGATACGAGAAATACAGGACGAAGCGCTGACGGATTGAAGGGAGTTGATCCAGCTCCGAACCAGCAAGGTCACCGGTGGCTCAACCAAGCTCACCCGCATCCATGATGTCCGCAAGGGCATTGCTCGCGTCCTGACCGTCATCAACGCCAACCAGAGGGCGCAACTCCGCCTGTTCTACAAGAACAAGAAGTGCGTACTCGGCTTCTGCCTCACTGGACTCCTCTGACAACCCTAGGTACACCCCTCTCGATCTCCGAACCAAGAAGACGCGCGCCATCCGTCGACGACTCACCCCGCACGAGGCCTCGCTCATCACCGAGAAGCAGAAGAAGAAGCAGACCCACTTCCCGCAGCGAAAGTACGCCGTCAAGGCATAAGCGGGTCTGTCGGGTTGTTTCTTTTCTTATCACATGAAGCATTGCACGGCCGGGGCTTTTCCAGCTAGGACTCACCAATGTACCCTTATACCATTTTAAAGTGGCAGGGCAGGCGACGAGGTGGACCATCAACGGGGCGATCTTATACGGAAATGGGTCGGCGTCGATGTCAAAATCAATGAATCAAAAAGTTCACACCTGGATTCCAAGGCTTGTAATCACGAGTGATGTGTGGCGCGTTCGCTGCGAAAGCTTAGATCTCGTACGAAAGTCAACGCAGAGCACAGGGTAGATCAGGCTGATGATCGAAGACTACGAACTACTGTATCGAACCACTGGTATCTTTAGCATGCCATTTCCGCCGTGTGACTTATATATAGCCATGGGCCCGGGGTCAGGGCCGGGCAGTGTCCTCGACATATCCCCCCGATCCGCTCACAAGCGAAGCTCTCACGAAGCTATCCACTCCCTGTAGATATCTGCATCCTCCCTCCTCACACCCACCATGTCCTCCCTCACCCCAAGGATTCCCACCTTGCCAATCGTAACTCCATCCTCTCCCTCGCCGTCAACTTTCCATCCCTCCAGCATCTCCTTCAGTTCTTTAATGACCTCCTCCTTGTCCTCCAGTAGCAGCACAATGGCATCGTAACCCCCAGCCCCAGGCACAATGCCACCGACCACACCCTTGACATCTGAACACGCATCCAGCAACGCTGTTTGCTGCGGCGGTTCAATGGGTACTCCTGAAGCACGACTCATCTCCCGGATCAACGACCTATTCTCAGCGATGATAGACCTCAATTTGCCGTACTTCTCCTCCCCACCACCACCATCATTCGCATTAGCCAACTGCGTAAGCTCCTCGGCAAACGCATCGTTCCCCCTCTGCAACTTCTTCCAAATGCCCTCCGCCACCACGTGATTCTCCTCCCTCCACTTGAGCACCTTCTTCACCATGCCTGGCGTCTGACTCCCGCAGTCAACATCACACATGACGAGCCGCAACCCCTTTGGCATTTTAATCGCCGCTTTGGCAATCTCCGTGTCCCACTCTTGCCCCTCGACGAGAGCGCGCAACCTCTTTTCGAAAGAAGGCACCCCCGGCGCAGGCAGCGAGGCGAGCAGCGAAGGCGAAAACCGCCGGTACAAACACGATCCGTACACCGCGGAGGCAATGTCGAACCCCGATCCCACTTTACCCTGCGCCGCGCAATGCGCCGTCTGACTCAGATTATGCAGGATCCTTTTCGACTCCTCATGGTCAAGGGAGAACGCAGATTTCGGGAGGTAGTACGTCAAGAGGGCGGCCGTGAAAGCGGTGACGAGGGCGGCGGAGGAGCCGAGGCCGGTTTTGTGGGCATCGGGGAGGGTGACGTCGAAGTTGGAGAAGGAGGAGGTCGGGGAGAGGGGGGTTCCGGGGTTGGAGTAGTAGGGTTGGTCGGCGAGGATGCTGATGTTGGAGGGGGCGATGGGGGTGGTGGGGTCGAGGGTGGAGATGTAGGTTAGGGCGTAGGTGAGGGCGGTTTCGATGAAGGGGTTTTTGTTGAGGGTGGAGCTGTGTGAGCTGGGAGGGGTGGGTTAGTGGGTCTCTGTAGGGGAGGTGTGTTTGAGGGTATCCTTCTTAGGGATGGTTGGGAGGGTGTTAGGAGGGAGGGCCCACGGGCGAAGAGCGGGCACGTGATGCGGCTTCACTGGAGGGGGAGGAGTGAGGAGAGATGAGCGAAGATTGATGTAATTGATGCCAAGACATGGCGGGGCAGAGGAGAAAAGGAGAGAATGACAAGAGGAAGAGTTCAGAAATGAGAGCGTTCAACATCTTAGAGAAGTTGAAGATAAAAACAGAAGAAAGACAAACAACGACAAGAAGTGGCGAACATGGCGACCAAGAACCACGGCGCATCCGATAACAGCGACAGAAAAGCAACTTACGCATGCAGCTGGGTAACTGCAATGCCACCACCGCCCTCGGTCAACCTATACCCATACTCCCACGTAGCCCCCCGAAACTGCGGGCTCCTCACAATGATCTCGCTCAGCGTAACGCCGCTCTTGGTTCGGATCGGCTCAATCTCAACGTGTATCCGTGCGTCGAGGCCAAACACCAGCGCCGTGTACTTGGGGTCCAGCACGAGGTATCCGCCCGCTACCAGGACCTTGCCTGGTGCCGATACGGCGTGCGGCTCTAGAGTGAGATTCGAGGACATTGGGATGGGGGGCTGCAATTGGATGGACTCGTCATATACGTTTCGAGAGGATTTTGCGAGGATCGTCTTGTCACCGTCTCTCGGGGCGGCGGGTGGATAACCGAGCGGAAAGGTGGGCCGTGATTGACCGGGGCTGCAGGAGAGTTGTGGGTGTCCGTTCACGAGGCGTCACGTGTTTTTCCTATTTCTATAACCTTCCCAGTTCCTTCCCCTTCCAACTCCATACGCCGTAGTCTGTAGACGAAGTTTCTGGGTGCAACATCCGAGGCAGGGAGATTTGGGAGTCCCACCACGATGACTCGTAGGTTATTATTACTGGGGACTTGTCTGGCCCCTGCAGTGTCCGACTCTTCACGATTCCTACCTCGGCGGTCCAGCGGAACGCATGTGCATGGGCGTCTGGCTCTTCATGATTACATAGAGAATGTAGGCCTGTAGTAGCGCGCAGCCTCTGCCATGTCATCTGCTCATGGCCTTCCCGTTGGCGCAAGGCGGGGTGCAGACGGCCATCTTGCATCGCGGTCCATTATCGCGAGGAGTCATCGTCGCCCCTGGCCGTCGGGCCCGTTCGTCCTTCCGCCGCCGACCATTCCCCCCCGCGAGCCGGTAAAGCCGAGCGAGCAGAGGCCAGCCGGGGCGCATCCAGGGGCTGTGGCGCGCTGGGCTAGGCGGGCTGCGGTTAGCCCGCGTCAGCACGAGAAAAAGCGCCGGGATGGCTAGCGTGCAATTTGAAAGTTGGTGACGACTCCATCCATCCATCGACGGGGAGTCGAGAAGCTTCCGTTTCTTTTCCTTTTTCTGACGGGACCCACGCGCAGCCGACCTTGGACTGTATCTCCAACCTGCTGCCCGCTCGCCTCTCTCCTTCGCTCTCCTCTCCACCACACCCACGCGTACCTAATCATAATCACTACATATCTTTGTGCCTGATTGGGTCGGCACATACCACACCTCATCCGTCACCTTCACACCCCCATACCCCTTCACCAGCGCGTTCTTTGGCGGCCACTGTCGTCAAATGAACCTGCAACACCGTCGCGCTCTGAGAATACCAGTGAGTCGGCCCCTCGGAAGCGCGCAATTGTCTTCTTCCGCCACATACATCGACCTTGCGTGCTAACAGATGCAGTCTCACCCTTTCTATCTGAAGGGTTGCTCCATCTCCTAAATGGTCTTTAAGAGCTTTACCCTCGCGCGCCAGAGTCTAGCCAAAGGCTTCACCCACGGATACGCACAGAGTGTCGTAGCTTCTGTTACCCAGCAGAACCCTCTCGCAACCTTCAACCACGATCGCCTCCGCAAGGCCGGCGCAAAGCAGAATCAGCATGCTTTCGCGTCTACATCTACAGCCAGCGCACTAAAGGCGCTTGGCACATCAGACTCCCAAGATTCCGGACTCGCGGCCTACTACGCAGCATGGCAGAAGCACCGCAATGTCGAAGACAAGGAGTGGTCGCAGTTCCAGTTCCGCAAGCTCATTGAGTGGCAGCCTCAGTCAGCGGGTTCAAAGAGCCCAGCTGAGGCAGAGAGCAACGTCATCGTCGAAGAGGCCGACCATGACGCGGAGATTATCCCAACCCGTGCCGGTGTGAGTCGCGCCTATAGCACAAGCCAGATCGACGATTTTCGAAAAGTTGTTAGCGATGAACAGGTGGAAGAGATTGCGCTGGCCCAAGTAGATGAGGCAATCGCTCAAGAGGCGGCAAAGATTCAGGCATTGCACGAGGCTTCAAGAAGTGGCACCCCTGTTCAAAAGGAGGTTGTAGTGGAGGAGGCGCGATCCGAGTCCCCCGCCACGGCTGCCGATACTCTTGTAAACTCTACCACGCTGAGCGCCACCGATTCTACCATTGCCGCCAGTCCGATCGAGGCTGTCGATGCCCACATCCTGCATCTCGAGAAACTAGCTGAGAGCGAGGAGTATGGTGAGATTCCAGCTGTCTTCGAGTCTATGCTCCGCTCCGGTGTCAAGCCCTCGTCTTCAGCATACAATGCTCTCTTGTCAGCGGCTATCAACCTACCTAAGAGCAGGCATCAGATTGTACCGAAGGCTTTGGATGTCTACTCGGACATGCTTCGTCGACGTGTCACTCCCGATACCGCAACCTACACCGCGCTGATCGAGCTCCTGTCCACGCGATCCCTCGAGGTGGTGTCAACGAAGGAGAGTCTCGAGGAGAAGCGCCTCAGATATGGCGGAATGGAAGAGGAGGGCAAGTTCATGCTCCACTCGAACGAGACCGACTACGCCATCCTATCCGAGGATGGCTCTCTTTCCATTGCCATCCGACTTTTCGACGCCGCCATCAAAGTCGAAAGTGGACGCACCTTCTCCGAAAAGACATACCGTATGTTGGTTACTGCTTGTGCCGAGGGTGCACGTGTTGAAGATATGGTCCGAATCTTCGCCCACATGGAGTCTCGCAGCGTCATTCCAGCCCCGGAAACGTTTGTGCCCATGATCCACGCCTTTGGCAAGTCCGGCGACCTTAAAAGCGCTGTTGAGTGCTACGACGAGTACAAGGCCCTTGCTATTTCCAACGACAACGGCGCTATTACACTAGCCCGCAAAGACAACGAGGTTTATGCGGCTTTGATCAGGGCCTACGCCATCTGCGATCGCATGGAAGGAGGCTGGAAATTTCTGTCAAAGATCGAGAAGGGTCTGTCTACTCCAGAGGAAGTCGCTTCCATCCGGGACACTGTCAGCTTGGAGGCTTTCGTGCCAGAGTGGCTGAACCGGGGTGCTTTCCATGAAGCCTTCGTTCATGCTACCGAAAACTTGAGCCCACAAGCGCGTGAGACCGCCATGGCCGCCATCTGTATCAAGGCCGCCGATAATAATGCAACGGCCATTGCCTCTGACGCTTTCGATGCTCTCTCTGCCGAGGTGGATCTATCACGACCGGCTATGGCAATGGGCGCGATGCATATCCGCAATGGTAACATCGAAGCTGCTGAAGTCTTCTGGAGGATGCTCGAGCTCTCTCCTACCAAGCCTGCCTTCATTGAACCCACTGCCATGCACAGCATTGCGCTTATTGGCAGCGGCCAAGCCGAACGTGGCCTTTGTCAAGGTCGCCAGATGTTTGCTCGTATTCGCGACTCACAGTCTGCCTCCAACCAGGACAAGATGGAGGTTGTAGAGCACATCGACGAAGCCATCGAAGTCATGGGCCAATTCATGATGAAGCGCGGGATTATCCTGCCCCCACGAGCTAGCATGGAGCTCATGTGGACTATGATTGAGAACGGCGGATTGGTGACCCCCGTTGCTCATCACTTACTCGCTGGATTGGGTCCAGAAGCTGTTTCTCAGCTCAGCTTCGTGGACATCACTCTCCTTATGCAAGTTCAGTCCGGAATCATCCTCAACTCTGCTGAGGTCGACATTGCTCACGCCGCCCGATTTTCCCATCTTCTTGAAGTCATTACATCGACAGGCGCGCCAGTGAACAAAGCGACATCTGGCTTGGTTGAGAGGGTTCTGGCAGTGCTTGACCGAGGAGACCTACAGCATCGGTGGTACAACTACAAGCATCCGGTACCTGAGTCCATTTACTCACCGGCATCGTTTGCTGCCTATCCTGTGCAGCCGCCTGTACCGGTCGCGCCTACATTCGAGGACTCCTTCGATCCTTACGCTGCGACTACCGATAACAAGGGCTCGGTCACTATCACTGAGCTGCTTGAGAAGACTCATGGACGACCTGCTTCGCACCTGAACGAGGCCTTGATTAAGTTCAAGAATATGCGCCGTGCCGGACGACACCCTCGCTTTTTCACGTACGCTAAGCTTATCACTGCTGCAGCTAAGGAGGACCGCCTGAACCTAGCACACGACATCCTCAACCTCGCCAAGCAGGATGTGCCTCTCCTTACTCAGTACCGCATTGTCCGCTATGGCTGGGTCACTATCTTGGATGCCATGGTAGCTGCCTGCCTTACGACCGGACGCCGTGATCTCGCTGCTCAATATCACAAGGATCTTCTAGACATGGGTGCTGCTCCTACTGCCAATACTTTCGGTCTCTACATCACGACGCTGAAGGAGTCTGCCAAGACGTTCGACGAAGCTACCGAAGCAGTCAAGATCTTCCTCCGTGCTAAGGCCGAAGGCGTTGAGCCCTCGTCCTTCCTCTACAACGCTTTGATCGGTAAACTTGGCAAAGCCCGGCGCATTGACGACTGCCTCTTTTACTTTTCGGAGATGCGTAACTTGGGCATTCGTCCTACCAGCGTCACCTACGGCACCATTGTCAATGCTCTATGCCGCGTGAGCGACGAGAAGTTTGCCGAGGAGCTGTTCGAGGAGATGGAGACCATGCCCAACTACAAGCCTCGACCCGCGCCATACCACAGCATGATGCAGTTCTTCCTGACCACCAAGCGCGATCGCAGCAAGGTCCTGTCGTACTACGAGCGCATGCGTGCAAAGCGTATCGAACCCACCACGCACACGTACAAGTTGCTCATCGACACCTACGCCACGCTTGAGCCAGTCGACATGGAAGCCGCCGAGAATGTCCTTGCTCAGATCCGTCAGGCTGGTGCTATCCCCGAAGCAGTGCACTACTCTTCGTTGATTCACGCCAAGGGCTGCGTTCTCCAGGACATGGAAGGTGCTCGTAAGCTTTTCGACACTGTCCTTGCCGACACCCGCATTCGTCCACAGGCTTGCCTCTACCAAGCTCTCTTCGAAGCCATGGTCGCTAACCATCAAATTGCCGACACCGAGCCCGTCCTCCGTGACATGCGCCTCCGCGGTGTAGAGATGACACCCTACATCGCGAACTCCCTCATCCACGGCTGGGCCCTCGTGCACAACATCGAGAAAGCGAAAGCCATCTACGATGCCGTGCCGGAAGTGAAGCGCGAACCCAGCACCTACGAAGCCATGACCCGCGCCTTCATGGCCGTTGAAGACCGCGCCTCCGCCATGGCCGTTGTCAACGAAGGGCTTTCCCGCGGATACCCTGCCGCTGTCGCCGGCAAGATTCTCGAACTGGTAGGAGGTGGCCGTGCCGCTCCTGCTGCCGATGTCGCTGCTTAATCGCTGCTTGATCGGTTCTTTCCTCCTTCGGTTCCGTTCAACATTCCCCTGGGTTCTAGACTTGTTTTATCTCCTTTGTAATCCCGTTTTCTCCTGCAACGGCCGCTTTTAATCGAGTTTTGCCCCTGCAATATATCTCGGACTGCGCATTTTTCTTACAGTGCTTGCTCTGATGGACGCAGCTGGGCACCTTTTATCTGTTTTTTTGGGAAAAAGTCGCTTTTACTTTTTCTTCAGCTGTCTTGTGTAAAAGCGACGGCGTTTTCAACGGATCTGGCGAGAAGTGGGAAAGGACATATATCCCATACTCGCAGGGTTGCTGGTCGGTCGGTCGGTTGGTTGGTTGGTTTGGGAGTTGGATCTGGCCAGCAGCGTCGTCGTCGTCGGCGAATACTATGGGATGGCAGGATGGCGGTTTGTGTTTGTACATCAGGTTGGTTGTGTGTGTGTGTGTATGATGGTTTTTTCCCTCGAGTTGGGCACTTGCATTTTGAGCTGAGCGCGTTGTTGAGCTGTCTCTTTTGCATGTATGAATACCCGGGAATTGTACCATCTCCTCTCTAGAATGGGGCGGGTGTGTGTGGGTTTCGGGTGCATTGGGGTTAGAATAAAAACACCCCTACGCTATAAATAAAGGGTTGTGGATGGAAAAGAATTTTGAAATTTGGTTTGTTTGTTTTTGGTGTGATTGTGAAATATGTGTGAGGAGTACGATGATGATACTAAAGTGTTCCTGCTCCTGTTGTCAAAGTCTGCAAAAAGCGGAGGAAAACAATGGAAAGAGTAATCACTTTTTCTACATCTGATGCTGGGTCTTGTTGGGGTAGGTCAGGCTATGCCATGCCATGTCTCTGGGCTATACGAGGATGAAGTAAATAGTTAGACTTGCAAGATGAGGGTTTGGCCTGTTTGCTGGTTGATTCATTATCTCGACAGATTAGTTAGGTACGAAGTTGGATGGTTTTTGTGTGGAAGCAAGCGTCTATGTTTGATGTGTTGGAGTTTTAATGGGAGATGGGGTTGTAGCTGGCTGGGCTTAGGGGTGATGCTGCAACAGTGTTGGGTATTTGCGATGATGGCTTGCCTGTGTTGGCTTGGCTGCATTGGATGGGCTTGAGGATTCAAGCGTTTTTGGGGTAAACGTGGGGGGCGCAGACGGACGCCTTGCACTGCAATCTTTAGCCCGGACGAGGGGTTCAGGTGCAGATTTTAGGAGTGTTTATTGGTCGAAGAGCGGTGGGTGTGGGCAAGGCTGAAGTTCTTGACTGGTTTGTCGACCTAAACCCTAACCCGGACGCACAGACATGAGTTCACTTTCACTGCACCGAGGTAAGAAGGAACGCAACTGACTCTCACTTGTCAGGGGCTTGAAGCGCGGTGAGAGGTACCATTCCACTCCACGCCACCCAAACATTGAGTCCCGCCATCCAAATCAGCGCCCCGCACAAATCCCGACACTAAATCCGACCTCTGACCTCACCTCTCCCTCCACCACCAAACCATCAACACCCCCAACCGCCAAAATGCCGCCCGCCCTCGACACCCTCCCGCCCGAAATACTCTTCAACGTCCTCTCATACGCCGACCCTTTCTGCCTCTCGCCCCTCCCCAATCACCCCCTCTTCACCGTCGCCGCAACATGCCGCCAGCTCTGCTCGACCGTCGAGGAGTACTCCCGCAGCCTCCTCAAGCAACACGCCAACTTCACACCTCCCAAGAAGACCAAGTCAGGTGTCTTTGCCTGCAGGAAGAGGTGGATCAAGTGGCTGACGGAGACGTGTCAGCTGTGCGGCAAGAAGAGTGTGCGGAGGGCGATTCTGGACCCGGGCATGACGTGCTGTATGAAGTGTGATAGAACGAAGATCCCGAAGACGGTATGTACGCGTGGAATTTCGCTTGTGTTCACAAATGGTGCGCATTGTATGGTATAGCCCGAGCTAACGTACGTGCAACAGACAATGACAGACGCAAGCAGCATACATGGCCTCTCGAAGCTCGACCTCTTCACACCCAACGTCCTTCATCCGACGCTACCACCCCTCGATGTCGGCGTATACACCCTTATGGGCGGCACCACGTGCATGATATCTACGTCCTCGGTCGACGCGCGCAAAGCACACATCGCGGGCCTCCTCGGCGCCTCCGCGCAGGACCAAGGGTTCCTCCGGCGCCGCGTCGCAAAGCACAATCGCATCATCGAGCAGGCGGGCATAGCACACGACTTTCGGGACGGCTATGTACAGTGGGTCCACTCGCGGGGTAAATTGGTTGATCTGGCGTGGGCGCATCTGATGGGGCAGTCGCTACGGAACGAGGATGTGCACCAGCGGCTTTTGAAGGATTGGACCCAGATGAAGAAAGCGCACGACAATAAGAAAGAGCGTGCGAAGACGAGCCTGAGGGAGCAGTGGTCCCAGATGGGCATGCAATTGGAGTGGGAGGACTTGCCGGAAGAGGTGCTGAAGGGGTGGTAGAATGCGCGGCTTCGCTTGGCCTGAGCTGGCAGGCTTGATGCATGGCTCGTGGATCTGCTGCTGGAGCTGGGCTGGCGATATGGCGGTGCCGATGGCCTCGCGGCGGTTTGTTCCCATGATGGGAATTTTTACGCGTTACGGACTGGCAGGAACATATGATACCCACTGTAGACTTCTTAATGACCTGATGGCGAGCGTGGCTCATGCATTCTGTCTGTGCGCTATGGTGGTGTCTAATGATCGTCTCGTAGCGCTTTGTCGTAGCCCTCCTTCGCCTCGAGCTGGGCGTTGGAGTCGAGGTAGAGCTGGCTCGTGGTGGGGCGCTTGAAGAGCTCTACGAGGGTCCTCTCGTTCGGCTCGGTGATCAAGCAGTAGACAAGGACGTCGAAGCCGGGATTGCAGGAGGGGATGTTCACCCCCGAGAATTTCTTTGACTGGACCACGTCGGAGACGTACTGCGTGATGTGCGTGATGATGAAGTTTTTTACTGGGTTGAACTACGCCTTCGCCTGGTCCTTTGGGTCCATCGCCTCCATCGCCCTGAGCACCCTGTCGCGGCTCTTGGTCACGCTGAAGAGGAAGAAGATCATGAACTGGGACTCGCCGTCCAACTCCGCGTCGCTCATCCTCTTCATGAGAATCGGGTAGAGGTGCGAGTTCATTTTGCCGAAGACGGCCCATACCTTAACTCCCTCTTCGACAACATGTACTCCTCCGAGTCCTTTGACTTGTACAGCCTCTTGAGCGCCTCCGACATGGTCACCATGATGGTGCACCATGAGGGAGGGTGCCTAGGCCGCCTTGCTGCTGCTTGCGCTCTCGGATATGTTCACGAGGTTGTTCTAGGATGTCGGGCTCGGGCTCATCGTCGTCGTCGGAATTCTTCTCGTCGCCGCACTCGTCGACGCGTTGGTGTCGGTCTGGGAGGTGAGGGGCACGGAGCTGGGCAACTTGGACGAGCGGTTCCTCTTCCTGTTGCGGCCGGAGGGCATCAAGTGGATGAGGTAGTCGAGTTAGACATAGGAGGTCTTCTTATTTTCACATCCGCACCGCTCTCTGCGCTCGTAAAGAGCCTTGCTCTAGGTGGCCGCTCGTAGTGTAAGGATTCCTCCCACTTTTGCAGCCACATCTGGCGATTCTAAGGCTGCATTTCGCTGTTGATAGAAATCTCTATGTGCGTGCGCGACATCGTAGCGTTGGGTGGGGGAGTGGCATGTACAACGCTGACGACATCTACGGTTTACAGTGCTACGCCATAAGTCGAAGAGTGCGCGACAACTTTATCATTGGATAACTAACATTAAGGCCACGCAGAAGGGAAGAACAAGACTAAATAGGAAGACATGAGTGAGTGAGAATCATTTCATTGATGCGAGGTCGACATTTATGTCGATATGTGTGATGTATGTATGTATGGCATTGAGGACCACAACCTTCATAGACAAACCAACAACCAGAGCAACCAACCATACTAGAGACATAGTGCACATGGCACCCAACCACCAAGCCACCAAGTGTCCAGGACTTCCACCAACATGGACCAACTTTCAAAGTACAAAGCACAAAGGCTAAGACCAGGACCATTTAACCATCCAGAAGAACATCCACCAAAGCAAATGAAAACCATTTCAACATGCGCGAGACAAACACCGAAGACCATCCAATGCTGTTCTGTCTTTGACCTGACTCTGAAGAGCGCCGGACAGAGTGCAGCTTCCAACCAGACCATCCAACCATCCAACCCAAAGGGACCCTGTGGCCTTGAACCACACCCTGTGCCAGTGTCGAAATTCCATGATGTTCCAATCGATCGAGCTCAACGCTACATCTATCCGCGGATAGAGAGCGCCCAGGAGATTTGTCGCTGGCGAATCTCCTGTCCGGTGCCGTGTTTTTCGCACTTCGGTTCGGTCGCATGCGGGGTTGGTGAGAGGTAAGAGCAGATGCAGCATCAGGGTCGTGGTCGCGCTCATGCTGGTCTGCTGTGATGGAGGTGGGTGAGATGGGTTGGTGTCGAGTTGGGCTTGGGTGGAGAAGGTTGACATAGGTGATGGTTGATCATGTCGACATGGATGAGTGATGACCAAGGTCGACATGAGTGAGGAAGGTCGACATGACTGAGTGATAGCCAAGGTCGACATGACTGAGGAAGGTCGACATGATGGAAGAGGGTCGACATGGATGGAGAAGGTCGACATGATGGAAGAAGGCCGACATGAGGTGAGGAAGGCCGACATGAATGAATAAGGTCGACATGAAGTGAAGATGTAGACCAAGGCCGACATGAAGTAAATCCAAGTCCAACTCGACAAGGTGCAACACCAAAGACCAATGACGAAGTGGTCAAGGTAGACAGAGGTTGATGTTGTTGACACAACACAACCTCAACCTCAGTGTCGAAGTCAAAGTACAACACATGATGTCATACATCGCGACAATCTAAACAACAGTTAGTCTCAACCAAACTCAACCCAAACAGTCAAGATACTCACAGAGAATCGTCTGAACTCAGACAAAACACAACTGACCAGTCTTGCAGACAACTTTGCGATCAAGTCAAGCGCAGTAGAGAGAAAGGGAGACAGAGCAGGTGGGGTGGGTGGGTTTATATACTCGGAGGGGAGCGTCCGTGCGCGCTAAGCGAGGACTAGCGCCGTCTCTGGATCACAGGCGTGGTTGCCTGGGAGGTGAATGAGGTGCTGGATCACGGATTTGGCTGGATTAGGCTTAGGGACGTGATCTGGAGGGTGCTGGTGTCGTCGTTGGAAGGTTCTCTGACGCTGTAGGGGTGGCTGGAAGGTTCTATGGCCTGGTGGGCGTTTGCAGAGGGCGGAGGAGTGACGTCGGAGGGAGGAGAGGGTGGCTGGCGTACGGCAACTTATACCCACATCTAACGAGCCAATGGCTAGGCTTGGGTATATAGTTATCAAGGATTGAGGACAGGAGCTCACGCCGGCAAGGTCTTGTTAGATAGCAAGGCATCGTGAGAAGTAGTAGTTGAGATTGCTCATCGAGTGGCTGTACAAGTGTCGTCGGGGTTCAGGTGTAACAATCTAACCACACAACACGATGGCCCTTCAACGGAGCTCGTCTGTAACGAGAGGAACGCTCTCTCTCTCTTCACTCATAGCAAAGTTACACAGCCAGTACTCATCCAGTGTACTCATCCAGTGTACTCATCCAGTGTACTGTCTGAATGCCTATCAGCCATGCCCCAACACAACAAAAACTTGAAAAAAATAGCATCACACTCACCACACACCGCAAACCCTAGTAACCTACCTATATCATAAGCCTCAACAATTGTATAAATCACATATCGTCCCTGATATAGCGATTCAATCAGAGCATGCTAAACATATGCTGACGACTAATTGAAAACAACTCGCCACGGCACAATTAATCAACCGCAATATTCAAATCAGTAACATGTGGAAGCAAGATCGACAAGCTAGAGGGTTAGACTACTACTTGCTTGTACATCTGTACTTCATAATCGTCTCGTAGGTATGGCAAGAGACTCTCACCCAATATGAACTGCAGAGACCAACCTGCGAGAGACAGAACACATATAGCGTAGTATAAGAACGAAGAAACCTCGCCGAAGCGACCAAATCTTTTAAACTGCAAGTAGAAGATCTATAACACCAATCTCTAAACTAGCCATAGCACAAACCCGCCCATCACCTCTACTCTACTCTATCCTATTCTACCGTACGCCCTTCTCAGCAGCCTGCAACTCAGCCTCCACCTCCGCGATGACCACCTTCCTCACGCCCTCCCACCCATCCGCCTTCTTCACAAGATTGACCCTCCTCGGCTTGTCCTCCAACCCCTTGAACTCATCCGGCAAGACCTTTTCCTCAAAGTACGCCGTATCATCCGGCAGCGCCTGCTCAACCGCATTGCTAAACTTGGCCGGATGCGCGGTAGCGAGCGAAATGTGGTGCGTGGAAGGCGGCTTAGATACCTCTGCGGAGCGCAGGGCGGCCGCGACGCCAATGGCAGAATGCGGGTCAAGGACGTAGTTCTTAGAAGAAGGCGCAGAGAAGATTTGCCGGATGGAGGCGATGGTTTCCTCGTCGCTGACGCGGTACGATGTGAAGTCTGCCTGGGCAGCGCTCAGTATCTGCTTGTCGACACCGAAGCCGCCCTTGGCCTTGAGGTCGTTGAGCCAATTCTTGACGTGGTCACCCGCCTGCGCGCGGCGCTGGGAGACCGCATCCGCAGACGTGCTGTACACCTCATATGAAAGGAACCATAGCAACCGCTCGAAGTTGGACGAGACGAGGATGTCCATTGCGGGACTCAGCGTCTCCTTTACGCCGCTCTCGTGCGCCTTGACGCCGTCCTCGGGCAGGCCGCCTTCGGCTTCTTTGCCGTATACGGGGTGCTTCTCGTACTTGCCGGACTCCCAGAATCGGTGGAGAATATCGTTCTCATTGGTGGCAATGACGAGCTTTTCGGCCGGCAGGCCCATGCGCTTCGCGAAATAACCCGCGAGGATATCGCCGAAGTTACCCGTGGGCACTACGAAGCGCACGGTGGACGCTGGAAGAAACGACTGTTGCCGGATGAGGTTGAAGTACGAGTAAAAGAAGTAGGTGATCTGTGCGAGGATGCGCGCCCAGTTGATGGAGTTCACGGCAGCGAGACGGTGTGTCTTGTTGATCTCTGGGTCGGCGAAGAGCGCCTTGACGAAGTCCTGGACGCGCTGTTAGTTGCTATCCTCGTGCATGCTCGCGGTGGGAGATGTACCTGGCAGTCGTCGAAGGTGCCGTCCACAGCCAAATTATGCACGTTGGCGTCCATGACCGTCGTCATTTGTGCTTCCTGAATCGCGCTGACCTTGCCGTGTGGGTGCATTATGAAAACGGACACGTCCTTCTTGCCCCTCAGGCCGTAGATGGCCGCAGACCCAGTGTCTCCGCTCGTCGCACCAATAACGGTGAGATGTTCTCTATCCCGTCCCGTCTTGCCCTCATTCCTGCGGACGAGGAAGTACTCGAACAGGTTTCCGAGGAACTGCAGCGCGACATCTTTGAACGCGAATGTAGGCCCGTGGAACAGCTCCAGCAAATGTATGTTCTTGTCCTTGTCGAGGGTCACGGTCGGAGTGACGTCTTTTGTGCGGAAGGTAGAGTAGCTGCGGCGGATGATGTCTTTCAGATCGGCGGCAGGGATCTCAGAAGATGAGATGTAGAGGGAGAATACCTCGTATGCGAGGTCTTCGAAGGAGAGGTCGTGCCATTTGGTAGCCCAGTCGCTGGGCAGAGTGGGGATCTCTTCTGGGATGAACAGGCCGCCATCGGAGGCCAGACCCTTGAGCACGACTTCCTCGAAGGAGAACTGCGAGCTATTAGGTCACTGTTGCGGTACGTGGAGCTCTGGCGTGGACGCGTCTCACATCATAGGATCCTCCCCGAGTGCTCAGGTAGCGCTGGGACGCGGTATGTGAGGATGGCATTGCGGCAGCTGCTCGAGTCAAAGCTGGAGGTCCGAGTTGAAGTGCGGAGGAAAACGAGAGGCTTCAGGAACACCAATGATGTGATGCGCGTTGCAGTCTACAGTCGCCGTTGGGCATTACCATGGAAGTCGGACCGCTATCGCAGCACTCCCAAAAAAATTCCAACCCGTCATTGGCCGTCACAGCGAACCGTGGGCTAGCTTTCCGAACTTTGACTTTGTGAGACTTTAAGAATTTATGTCACGGACAGACACTTGAATCGAGCACGTCTTCGATGCGGTCAATTGCACGTCGACTCTACAAAAGCTCTTCGCATCACGGTGCACACTGCGAACGGTGACGCCCGCGGCTGCACCCTGCCCCACCTGCAATCTTCTGGCGGGCAGCCGGCGACATCGGCTCGGAGAAACGCCGGACCGCAGAGCAAACTTTTGGCGCTAACCAGGCGCTAGCCAGCTAAGCGAGGGCTCCGTGCGCGCCTCCCACCGCTATATAAACCCGTCTCCCCTCGCCCTCTTCTTCTCTTTTCATGTCGACTTTACTTCATGTGAGCAACCCCCAATAGCTACCACCTCCCCTCGAGCTGCCGCTGACCATGCCTCCAGAGAATCATTTCTATAGTAAACGTCCTCTTCTGAGCTTCTCACAGAAGCCACAGAATCGCCATCCTGGCTGATGAGTATCAGCCTCGATGTCCCGGAGTGAGGCCTTATTACGTTTGCTTCGGCGAGCGTGGCGATGATCTTCAGCCAACTGGATGTCGGGCTTCGGCCGGTCTGGAAGGCAGGATGTTGAGTGCAATCTGACAGGTTCTTCTTTTTTTCGTCGGCTGTTCTGGCATTGCTGGACTGTTGAAGAAGAAAGTTTTGCGTGGTCTGTGCGGAGTCTTGTCGACCCCGAGCAATGTTGACGTACGGTCGCGACGTAGGATGCATGCTTCGTGTCTGCACTGCAAAAGTGATGCTTAGCTTGCACGTGTGGTGATCTGTGTCTTTCTAATTAAGCTGTCTAACCGCGCTGTTAGCTATACCGGTCCGCTGCTGGAGGAACGACCTGCGCTCACATGTCACAAGTTGGGATTTGATTCCTTAGCACCATCCGTACTTCTCGTTCCCGATCCAGTCGATGGACTCAGCTACAGGCCCATCGTGTCGAGGATACCACTTTAGACTAGCTATGCTTTCCATGTCCCTATCCACCAACTCCACATCCGGGTCCAGTCTCTGAGCAGCAGCCAATGTTGCTGAAGAAGGATTCCACGCTTCCACGTGCTCCATGTTCCATTCCTCCGCCTGCTGCTGTGCCATAAGGAACAATGCAGCAATAGCAGCATCGTGAGAATGGTCGTTCGTTGTTCCGTCCATATGGTTTGTCCCGGAGCCTTCCCAGCTAGAACACCCCTCGTCTTCAGCCACCAGTCTCAGGATGTGCAGCGTGTTGCCTTTTGCTTCTGACGGGTCTCCATTGTACCACATTCTTGTCCAGTAGCACCAGACTAGTTTCCCTTTCTCGGTGCCAACAATGGCACCCTTAACCTTTGGTGTCTTCCCGTGGAGTTCGAGGCCAACGAAGTCCTCGCGAGCATGGTGCCACTCGACTTTCTCAATATTAGGTATCAACGCTACGGCGGTGTTGCTATCTTTCGACCGCGACCCCAAGCTCTTCCGAATAAGCTCCTCATCGATTTTGCAAAGCTCCGCCAAATCCTCTGCATAGAGAGGCCGCGCTGATGGAAGGCTGCTGACGTCTTTTACTTTCGACGTTCCAGCCGGGAGCGATAGGTGCGACGACCTGAAGGCCTCCCAGCCAAAGTTGGAGTAGAATTTCTGTTCGGATGAGCATTGCGTTAGTAGGATCAGCTTGCCCCACGCACCTTTCCGATGTCCGAGAATAAGATGGAAATCATGCACTCTGTTTCTGGGTCCGTCTGGTAGGTCCTCAATATCTCCCCAAGCTCCTGCATCATTCGCTGAGCGTACTTCCTCCCCCGTAGATGCGGCGCACAGAAAACGCTTCCAATTGCGTGACAGATGGTCTCTTTTAACACTCCGTCTTTCCATACCAGGGCTTTCTTCCGGTATGTTTCGCAGCTCGCTAGCGGCAGGCGTGCAGACGACGTCGGGTCAAGAGGGTTGCTCTTTGCCGTTTTATCTACTAGAATCCAATACGAGATTCCATCGTCTTTGGTAAGTGCTTGCTGGGCAAGGATGTCCTCGCGGCGGAGGTAGGCTTCGAGTGAAAGGGCGCCGCGCCATTCGGCAGCGTTCAGGTTGAACTGTATGAGCTTTTCCTCTGGTGTGGGGTGGACGAGAGCAAGGTCGGGGGAAGTGCCGTGGGGCAGATCTGGAAAAGAACCCATCGTGTAGCTGCTCGGTCGATAAACGGGCTGCGATGATTCCTACTCGGACGGTTGCTGGAACCTTTCGGGAAGGTGCGGCGATAACGGCATGAGCCTCACTAAGAAGGCTGTTTGGCAAAAGCAAAAGGTGAAGTCAACCGTCGTGTATACAAACTAGCACTCTACTTGTGGGCTTGCGAGGCCGGATAGACAGTTCTTTCTTATATATTCAGAATGACCTCAAAGGAAGGTGCACATGAGTACCTAGTATCCGATGAAGGCCGTCGGGAACCGCGCAGTGTCATTGTTTATGCCGAGGATCTTGGTGCAGCCTGGTTGTAAGTTGCGGGCTGGCGGGCGGACTATTACATAAAGAGTGAGACCGGGCGTCCGTGACTGCTGCTGGCTGTACAAGGCTCATCCTTCAAGTCGTCGTCCGTTGCAGCGCCTTCTCCCTCCCAAGCTCGTTGCCCGCGGTCTGTGCGCGTCGTGGGCTGGACAAAGAGTTAGCCTGCAACGGGTATAGCGGCGCTCGCATGCGTGGGCTGGAGTCTGGACGACAACACGCTTGTACGTCCTCACCGTTCAACTTTCTGGGCGCGGCGTGGTTGATGGCGGCCCAGTCTACTGAGTACCTTGTGCCACCTAGTGCCTCATGCCTGCTTTCCACCCCGCCAAACGACGGCTGCTCACACCTCGTCGCCGCCATCGCCTTGCAGCCCGAAACACGACAGCCGCTCAGCAGGGATACAGCCAGTCAAGCCTATTTTCCTGTTCTCCTGACTTTCACCTCCACGCCTCCAGGGCTTTGACCCTTTCCACCTGCGCCCGCCCAGCGAGGCTGCGGTGAACCAGCGCCTGCATGCACGCTGCAGCGTCAGCCCTGTTCCCTCACTCGCTTGCCCTTTCCTGCCGCTATCTCTTCTGCATAGAAATAGACCATGGCCAACACTGTACCTTCACCCACAATCTCGCCGTGCCGCCGCTGAACCGCTTCTGTGAGGTAGGACCCTCAAATACACGCAACGCTCGGGCCTCGAACACCCCAAATCACAAACAACATCCAGCATGGGTTCCGGTGCAGATCCACGTGAGGTAATTGACTTGCTGTCCGATGACGAGGAACCCTCCGAAGAGCATAATGGCCCCGACAATCGCGTAGCCGAGCATGCCCCAGTCCAGGACATCAACGACTTCTTTGCTCTCGAAGAGTATGCCGGCGATGACCTCGGCATGCTTGATCTGGAGTGGCCCGGACGCCTTCCTGATATCAACGTCCCGCCTGATGAGCCTGCAACCGGTCCCGACCCAATGCCTGCAACTCCTGATGGGGACCTTGACGAGGGCGACTTACTCACTGTGGCTGCCTGCCTGCAGCTGGTTGTAAACGTGCTTCCAGATATTTCTGTGAATCATGTGCTCCAACTGATCCAAGACCAAACGCAAGATGCCACGCGGACACCAGCCGCATCTGAACAGCTTATTGCCCAACTCCTGGATGGTGGCGACTATCCGAAAGAGCAAGATGAGGAATCTAGCCGGAAAAGGAAGCGCGAGCGCAGCAGTAGCATGTTCGAGCATGACGATGCGAACCAGCCATCGACGGAATACACCCGAGAAACGTGAGTCTTCTTCCCCGGCCACACTGGTGACACATGCTCCCATTCTGCGTTAGTGGACTGGAGGTTGTGCTTTGTCGAGCATTTGGCAGGTATCACTAGATACAGCAACATAACAGCGAGGCGGCATTGTCGTCGCGCCGTGTTGAATGCTTATCTACCAGCTAGACTGTCCCCACGGGCCGTTCTGCCACGTCACGGGTATATCATATGTCGCCATTTCTATTCTACCTAGACTACTGCTTGGCTCGCCTCCACTACAAAACGCTAACCCGTACTTCCTACAAACTCAAACGTCGTCTAGTAATGCGACGCACTCATTGAATCTTGCTAACATTTCTAGTAATGAGTTACTGAAAGACGAATTTCCACAAGTCCCTGTTAGACACATCGAACACGTTGTTCGCGAGCAGAAGACTCTTTACAAAGCGTACGCCATCATCGAAAATCAACTGTACGGATATCCGGAGCTCGCGCCGTTCACGAAACTCAACAAAGCACGGCTGAAACGGGGGATCGAATTCTCGCTCGTCTCACGCGGTAGTCAGCTTCCAAAAGAACTCCACGCGGCAAAGATCAAGTGTGAGAAAGAAGCTGTCAAGCGCCGCAGGGC
Source organism: Laburnicola sp. JP-R-44 (assembly GCA_009805535.1). Taxonomy (NCBI): domain Eukaryota; kingdom Fungi; phylum Ascomycota; class Dothideomycetes; order Pleosporales; family Didymosphaeriaceae; genus Laburnicola; species Laburnicola sp. JP-R-44. The sequence continues at coordinate 733,638 of SELF01000041.1, forward strand.
GGAAGAAACCAAAAAGGAGGAAGATAACAATTTACATCAAGCGAGGCTGAACGGGGGGATGGGGGAATGTCAATGCTGCTTCGACGAGTTCCCCGCCAATCGTATGGTAGGCTGCGGCGGGGCTACAGTCCACCACTTCTGTATGACCTGTGTTAAGAGTTACGTTGAAAGCGAGATGGGTAGTTCGCGTTGCCGACCCATCTGCTTTGCAGATCCGAATTGCGGCGGTTCCTTCCGTCGCACACAGCTCCAACAATTCCTTACCGAGATAACGTTCAATCGACTTGAGCATATGCAACAGCAGCAAGATTTGGCCGCTGCAGGGCTCGACTTTCTATCCGAATGTCCGTTCTGCGATTTCAAAGCAGAATGCCCTCCAGTGGAAGAGGACAAGGAATTCCGTTGTCTCAACCCCAAGTGCAGAAAGACAAGCTGCCGTTTGTGTCAAAAAGAAACACATATCCCGCTGAGCTGCGAGGAATCCAGGAAAGACGAGAAGATTACAGTCAGGCACATCGTCGAAGAGGCTATGACGGCAGCGCTGATACGAAACTGCAACAAGTGCAAGCATCCATTTATTAAAGAGTTAGGTTGCAACAAAATGACATGTACGCATTGTGGAAATGTTCAGTGGTAAGTCTTTGCCAATGAGAACTTTGGAGACAGTGTCTGACTAGTCTACAGCTACGTTTGCTCGGAAGATGTCAAGGACTACAGCCATTTCCACGACCACAGGAGACAAAGTGGCTGTCCTCTCCACGATAACGTCGAGGACCGTCATGAGAAGGAAGTCAAAAAGGCTGCAGAAGAGGCTATGTCTAAAGTCCGCGCCGAAAACCCAGACATATCGGAAGTAAGTGTGTCTAGAGTGTTTGAAAAATAAGAGGCATGTGCTGAGTACGCCTACCTTACAGGAAGACCTTATGGTAAAAGTCTCAGACCACGTCAAGCAAGCTGAGGGAACACGCGTTGGCCAAGCGCAGGTGCGTCATGAAGTGTTCCCGTGGCATATGGCCGACGGTCGACTTCTGGCTCAGCCTCCTCCACGACTTCCACTAGAACAGTATGTACCAGCCGCACTGCGTATGCAATTCCCCCTTCCAATTATCGTTCCGGAGCAGCATCTCTTCTTTGATCAGCAAGAATACATGCAACCCCCAGCCCAAGACCCTTTTGCGCCAGGTCTCTGGCCGGAAGAGGTGCAGCCTGCGGATGTGGCACTCTTCCAGCCTATGCCACACCCACCACTGCCGTATGTTGGCGAACGTTTCTTTGTTTACCCGCACGTATACCCTCCTGAACAGCATCCTAACCAATACATTAGGTTCGGTTACCCAGCGCCGTTAGGTGTGATGATGCCAGCACGGGCTAGGTTTCAGCGTCAGGCTCAGCAACATATCCAATTGGCCCATCAACGGATCCAACAGGCTCAACAACAGGCCCAAGTGGCTCCGCAACAGGCCCAACCGGTTCGGCAACACCTGCAGGCTCAGCAGGTCCAACAGGCTCAGCAGCAAGCTCAAGCTCAACAGCAGCCTCAATTTGCAGCTCGCCCGGCTCACCGTGCAAATCCATTTGGCCGTTTGCCACAGGAACCACCCGGTAGAGCTCAGCAGGCCCAGCAACAAGCGCAAGCTCAGATTGGCGTGAGGGCCCGCATAGCTGCTGAACGGGATCGCATGATTGCCGCACGGGATCGCCTGCTTGCTCCTCGTCACGGTAATAATGCTGGCGCACAACATTTCGGCCCTTAGAAATGTATGCCACCCACGGCCTGGCACCCAAGCCCACCAGGAAGAGATTCGTTACGACGAGATGGTGGAGCTAGAGAAGGGGTGGAAATGATGGGTACGGGGGTCTCGCTCGTCATCGGCGTTTATCGTCAGGAGTTTAGGCAACGAGGCGCTGTGTGGGTGTGTCTCCGTGACGAGACTTTCTGTGTAAAATTAGGCGTGGCATTTTGGCAGCGAGGAGGGATTGGACTATGTTCATTCTAGCTGTATGCGATTATGTTTTACAGTATGATGGGGTCTAAGGACGTGTCGTGCGCTTTACACTGTATGGCTCGTACGCATACGCGTTCGCGCCCTTGGACAAACGCGTGAGACTTTGGGAGCGCGTGGCTCCATGTCGGACCATGGATTACTACACCCTCGGTGTTATACCAGCATCGCCACGAAGCATTATACAGACAAAATGTCTTCGACCTCATGCCTTAACATAGCATATCTCGAGCTTCTGCCATCTCACGTTTCTCCTACCGAGCTACCAAAGCTACTCTTGGGCGCATCCCCCATCTCAAACTTGGCCTTCCCCTCTTCAATCCACGTCTCAAAGCGGAACACACCAGCCTCGACCGTCCTAACAGGCGTGACCTTTGCCCCGCCCAAATCCCCACCTTCGTCCCTCCTCCCCGCCTCAACATCAACCTCATCCCCATGGCGACCCGCACCCTTCCTCCCCGTCTGCTGCAAACTAGGCTGCACAGGTATCCAATGCTGCGGATGCCCCAGCGGCGCATCAACCCCGACCTCATCTTTCAACTCCATGCTGATATTAAACGAGCACCCCTCGGGCAGCGGCGCCAACCGCCCCACCCGCGTCGTGAGCGTCACCAACGCCGCGCGAAACTGCTCTGATAAATCGACGTCGACGTCGGCGTCTAAGCCTCTTGGCTTTTCTTTCTGCTTCCCCTTGCCCTTCCCCTTCCCCTTCCCCTTGTCATCTTTCACACCTCCTCCTTCATCAGCATCATCGTCATCCGCCCACTCCATGTCCACATAGCGCTCCCCGCGACTCACGACCGGAAACGCACTCACATCCAGCATGTACCGCTCGAGGACTTTGACGCTGCCAGTGGCGGTGCCGGTTCCGGGATGGAAAACGACGATTGCGATACGCGAGACGGTGCCGTTGAGGAGCTCGGTGCGGACGGCGGAGAGGGCGTCGAGGATCCAGGTGCAGACGTCTGGGTGGCGGGATTGGTAGACGGGGGTGTTGTGGAAGCGGGTGCGGAGGAAGGAGGCGCGCGGGTAGAGGTCGCGGAGGTAGAGGAGGGTGTGGGTGTAGGCGGTGAGGAAGTGGGTGAAGGCGGAGAGGGTGGCGAGGTAGGTGGGCATGGTGGGGGGTGGGTTTGCGGTCGTGGATGTGCACGTTGGGGGTGGGTTTGCGGTCGTGGATGTGCACGTTGATGGCGCGTCTTGTGGGACGAGAGAGTGCGGTGTCTGGGTTATTGTGGGATGTGTGAGGCAGCTTTCACGGGCGGGTCGTGCCTGCCTGGCTTGGAGGGGTCGTCACTGCCAAAGATGTGGCTTGGGGAAGGAACGGGAAGACGTGCTGGATGGCGGCTGCCTCGCGCGTGGGGCACGCAGGCTTCATGACTTCGTGGCTTCATTGTCGGGCTGAGTGCGGCCGGGTCGAGCAGTGCGTGACGCTGGACAAGAGGCCTACACCAAGAACGCGTCACACGGTTCGTATCGTAAGCGAGCCCACTTTACGCGACGCGAAAAAACACGGTCGCACGTACATACTACACAGGCAGCTTTGGCACAACCCGCGTTAGTCTTGCACTTGGCTGGGGCAGCACGCACGATAGCCTCTGTACAGGACAGTGTCCCATTTGCTTCACAGTAGTGTCTGCGGCACAGACAGACAGTAGACAGAAGGTGCAGCCGTGACTTTGTTTGCACCGGGCCCTCCACCCCCACCCGCGGCTTCGCTTTCGCTGCCGGCAGTGCCCCTCGCCTCCGCGCCGGCTTTCCCTCTCCTCCCCAGCTGCAAAACAAACGCGTCGAGCTATTTCTGCCGACGCATTCCTTCACTCCTCTACACCACGCCAGCGCTAGACGTCCCCTAGCTCCTCTGTCACGCGGACCCCCAGCCATGGAGAGCCAATTAGTGCAGCTGCTGTCGGCGACGCAGACGGCCCAAGAGGACCCCCGCAAACAGGCTGAGCAGCAGCTGCGGAGCCTCTACACCCACCGCGAGTTCCCCGTCGCCCTCGTCGAGATCGCCCGCCATGAGAGCGTGCCGCTCAGCATCCGCCAGGCCGCCCTGCTGTACCTCAAGCAGGTCGTGGCTGCCGGCTGGAGCGACGTCCTGGACGACTTCCAGGGCCCCTTCATCCCCGACGACATCAAGACGCAGGTCCGCCGCCTGCTGCTGGAGCTGGCCACGACAGACCAGCTCGACCGCAAGCTCAAGTCGGCCGCCAGCCTCGTCGTGAGCAACATCGCGCGCTGCGACTTCCCGGAGCAATGGCCCGACCTCCTCACCTATCTGCTCAATATCATTCCCAATGCCACCGACGGGCAATTGCACGGCGCGCTGAAGGTGCTGCTAGAATTAGTAGACGACAGCTTTAACGAGGCGCAGTTCTTCACCGTGGCCAAGCAGCTCATCAAGGTGGTGCACGACATCGCCGTCAACGATGCGAGAAAGCCTACTCTGCGGGCGTTGGCCTGCAGCGTCTTCCGCGCCTGCTTCGATCTATTGGAGATGGTGCTGGAGGACCACAAGGTGGAGGTTAAGACCTTTGCCGACGAAGTGCTGCAGGAATGGATGCCGTTCTTTACCGAGGTCATGAAGTCGCGGTTGCCCAATCCACCGACGCAGCAGGAGGAGAATGAGGATGCGTCCAACGCGGAGATATATCGCGGCCTGGTTGCGTTGAAACTCCAGGTCGTCAAGGTAAGCTACCGTCAGAGCCGTACCACGTTGCTATACTAAGAGACGCAGGTGCTCATGCGCATTCGCAACGTTTTCCCCGCCGTCCTTGCACCACTAAGTCGGGTTCTATTCTCTGCAACATGGGACGAACTGGTCTCATTACAGGGCGCGTATCATCAGATGTACATAGTAGAAGAGCGTCAGAGCAGGCTAGAGGACACCGACGGTCTGCCATATACACTGGACTTCCTGGTTCTAGAGGAGCTCGACTTTATGCAGGTCTGTCTTCGAGCGCCGCCGGTCAAGGAGGAGCTCGAGAAACAGCTACAGCAAAGTACCGACCCAACTTCGACTTGGGTGTTCGAGGTCATGAAACTGGCCGTCGCATATTCACAGATCACGACAGAAGAGGAGGGCTTGTGGAATTTCGATGTCAATATCTTCCTATCTGAAGAGACGAGCGTCACGGCAAACTATACATCGCGGACCGCGTGCGGAGACCTCGTCATCAAGCTTGGCGAATGGCTCACTCAGCCCACACTGACGGGCTTACTTGCTTACTCTCGTTCACTCTACACATCAACCGAGGGCTGGAAAGCCAAAGAAGCCGCGTTATACATTCTTAGCCAGGTTTTGAGCGACTTTCAGGATTTGGACAAGACCATCAGTCCGGAGGTCGCCACTGGGTTCATCGACTTCATCAACATTGCCTTGCAACAAGAAGACGTTTTCCTAAGGGCGCGAGGCTATCTAGTTGCCGGAAGCCTTGTCAAGACATCCGGTGATGCTCTGCAACAGTTCGCACCCGCACTCCTCGAAGCTTGCCTGCAAGCTATACCCACCGACGACTCCGAAGTTGTTCAAGTTTCATGTATCCGCGCCCTGACATTTTACCTCCAAGCCCTCCCAGCCGCAATCACACAACCTCTCCAACAGAACATCATCACGGCTATTTCAAATTATCTCAACACCCAGGATATCCAAGACTTGGCAGACAGTGACGATCTCATGGTGACTTTGGTCGAAAGTCTTCGCGATGCTATCATGCTCGATACCCGGGTATGCGTTACTGGCAATGGTCTCGACCTCCTCTTCACGGTCGCTAGACATGGTGCAAATAACTTTCAGTTGACTATGCTTGTCAACGAGACGTTTGAGGATGTGACGGAGAATATTGCTGCCATGGGTCAAGATGCCTATGTACAGCTTTGCAAAAAGGTTCTACCTTCTCTCACTGGGGCTTTCGATGTGGCCAACATGACTGAAGAGAACGCTTTGATGAATCTCGCTGCCGACCTTCTATCTCTCCTCGCCGAACACGGTACTGAGCCTCTCCCTGCTGGCTTTGTTCAGAGCACCATGCCAAAACTCGCCCGATTGTTACTCCACTCGGAAGACGAAGAGCTTCTCAAGTCCGCTACTACAGCGGTGAAAAACATCATCGCACATGACCACCAACAACTCTTTGAGTGGCACGACGAACAAGGAAAAGCTGGCATGGAAGTAGTCCTTCACATTATTGCACGGTTGCTCTCGCCCGGTGTCAACGACCACGCCGCTGGAGAGGTTGGTGCTCTTGCAGCCGAGTTTGTGGAGAAGGCAGGCCACGAGAGACTGGGACCCTTCCTAGAGAACCTTCTACGCACGGTTGCCGCACGGTTGGGTTCAGCAACGCACGCACATTTCATCCAGAGCTTGACACTGGTCTTCGCACGTCTAAGTCTCAACCACGCTTCGGAAGTGGTGGAGTTCTTGGCGAATCAGAATATTGATGGTCAGAATGGTTTACAGGTTGTACTCGCCAAGTGGCTGGAGAACTCGATCAATTTCGCAGGATATGACGAAATCAGACAGAAGTAAGGCCCTTAAACGTCGGAAGCCGACGCATTGTTCTTCGGTCAACGGACGGAATGCTAATACCCGCAGTGTCATCGCCCTCTCGAAGCTCTACGAGCTCAAAGATCCTCGTCTTTCGGAAATTCAAGTAAAAGGTGACCTCATCCCCAATTCAGACGGCCGCATCATGACCCGCAGCCGAGCCCGCGCAAGTAAGCTCACGTCTCGCTTCGCTTCTCGTGAAGAGTTTTTTCGCAATTTTTATCAGACACAGGTGAATCGCCTTGTCCAGTGTGAATGGGACTGGGGCGTCCCACCGTCTGCCCCTCCTTTTGAATTCTTGTTCGAAATGCTTCTCCCCTTTTCAGCGGCGTTTGCGCGAAGCGATTTACGACCTAGAAAAGATTTAACCAAGCCCCCGACAGATCCCGATCAGTACACGATTGTACCGGCGACGCTCAAGATCCTCAAAGTGCTCATTGTCGAGCTGCAATCTGCAGCGGGACAGCGCGAACTCGATGCCGCGGCTGCGCAGGAGCTTGCGGATGAAGGCTCCAACGACGACGATTGGGAAGACGAACCGAATCCTTTCAAGGAGCTCGGCAGCGGCGGCTTCTCAAAGGAACAGCTCATGGCTTTTGCGGAGGAGGAGCCGGGTGTTGGGCGTCAGAAGGATGACGAGACGCAGGGGTTTTTGGTCGAGTTTTTTAAGAGGGCGGCTGCGTCGCCGGGGTTTCAGGAGGAGTTTCAGGCGCTGACGGAGGAGGAGAGGAGGAGGTTACAGGAGAGTGCTGCGTAGGTGGGTTGTGAGAGGGGCTGTGGGGGAGTTGTGTGGATTAGTATGCACGGAGCGTGATGTGAGAAGGGAGATGGGAAAGAGGATGGAGAGAGTATGTATTTGGCGTGGGGGTGTTCTTTTGGGATAAGGGTGGGAGGGCATTCCGTGGTAGTGTTACCCGGAGCGTAAATGGTTACGTAGTGCTAGTCTAGCCTGGTTATCATATTTTTCACTGGTGAATTCGTTGGGTTTGGTGACTGGTTCTGATTTGTTTTCTGTGGTTGGGGGTGGGTTGAAATGTTAGCTTGATTATGTGGGGTTGATAGGGTGGTTGGTAGGTAGCTGGATGGTTGTGAATGTTGATGTAGGATGATTATGAGTGCTGGGTGGTGGGGGGGAAGATGGGAGGGAGGGGTGGGTGTTGTGTGTGGTATGTGTGGTTAATTTGATGGGTTGTATTGTGGGAGAGATGTAGCGATAGGACGAGGTACGAGCGGGTGGGGTGTAAGATTGCTAAATGTGTATGACTTGTAACAAATATGGAGATATACTACGATCTGAAATATAGTAACGTATACAAATCTACAAGGGAGTATGGAGGCTTGGTCTTTTTTTGGTTTTGGTTTGTGGGGTGGAGGAGGTGTTAAGGTGTTGTAGCTATAGATGTTTAGGGGAGGTAGATTTTTATGTGTATATATATGTGTGTGTGTATGTGTGTGTGTGTGTAGATGTGTGTAGGAGATATGCATATGCGTGTTAGGGTGATGCAAAATCTGGGGTTTGACTTTTGTGGGGGTTGGGAATGGTATCTTTGAGGTGGAGAGATTGAGGGGGTAGTGCCATGTATGTGTGTATATGACCATCAAGCATTTGGTTCTTCTCAAGTGCGGACGGAACGCCATGCGAGCACAGTACGTACTTCAGTGAGGAGGGTGTGCAGGGAAGGTCAGAAATTACACTAGCTGAGAGAGAGAGGGAGGGAAAGGAAGGATTTGTGACTGTGCGGTTGGAGTGGATGGTGGGGGTTTGTAGGGGTGTAGAAAGGTTTTTACGCGGGTTCTTCTTTTTTTTTTAGGTATGTTTAGGAATGCTGGTGGTATAGAGGAGGGTTGTTATAAGAAATGTGGGGATAGTGGAGGTGTGCAGCGAAGCTATGAGTGGAAGTATGGTAAGAAACATCATTATGACTATGTTTGTTCTCGGATGTGTCTCAACAGTTTTTTTCTTTTTTTTGTATTTCTAGTGAGATTGGCGAGGTAGATGGATACGTTGTTCTGTGCGCTACTCGTTGTTTTTTGTTTGTTCCTTGGTGTGTGACAGGCTTGATGGGTTCTAGTTTGGATTAGCCGTGCTCGCGTTTCCTTGTATCAATTCGCAGCTGGAATTTGGGGCGGGAGGGTGCAAGGATGGTACACGAATGAATCATAACAACAACTTTATTTCAGATCTCGAAATGCTAACAACGTGAAAATAGGAATGCTACGGCTTGACCTCATTCATCAGTCTCTTTGAGAGGCGATCCGTCAATTGAAGCTTCGCCCTTGGATATCTCTGGAGATTTTCCGTCTGGGTATACTCTCTTCCTTATGATCTCCACATTCTCAGCATACGCTTGCGAACGGTAGAATTCTCCTTCTTTCGACCAGTTTCCCAGTTTCTCGTGAAACTCAGGGCGCATAAACTCCGCGTACTTCAAAACTCGGGAGTCTACAGTGGTGACGTAGTTGTCCAGGAGTTTGCGCACAAACCACGGCTTACAATTTTTTTGATTGCTAGGGTGAGTGGTGTATTTCCCTCCTTGTCTTCTGATGCTGGATTGACGTGGTACTTGTCCAAGAGTAACTCTGCGAGATTATACTAGCCACATTATATCGCTCCCATCAATGGAGTCCGGCCCTCGGCATCTTGATTGTCTGCGTTTCCTTTATACTTTGAAAGAAGGGTCTCGGTAGCCTGAGGTTTATCCGTGCAATTGAGTTTAGTTTCCCAGGAATAACGATATGGTGAGGGCACGAGAACCCAGTGAAATGGGGTCTGTTGGTCTTTGTTGTGAGCATCTGGATCCAGGCCATATCTTGTGACTAATAATTCGAACACATCCAGGTGGCCGTACCTTGCTGCTACATGGCATAGCGTCATTCCACTGTAGTCACGACAGTACGGATCCGCACCATGTTGGAGGATGAGTTCGTTGACGAAGCTTATCATTCCAAACCGTGCAGCGTAATACAATATGGTACGACCGTATATATCTTGATGATTGACGTCTTCGTAGTGTTTCTCCAGGAGTTTGAGACCTTGTTCTTGAAGGCCTGCAATAATTTCGTTGGCGGGCATGTAGTACCGATAACAATCTTTTTCAAGTCCCCACTGGATGTCGTAGACTAACCTTTCATCCATCAATAACGCTGTTATCACCTTTGTGAAGCCACACCAAACAGAATCCTCGAGCTCAACGATGGTCGGTGTGGTTTTGGGGTGGTAGGGCAGCATTCGCATAATTTTACAGTTATAACCACGAATAGATGTCAAAAATGGTCTATTCCGAGGGATATTGGTGGTGTTTGGTGCAATTCGAATATCGTTTAGCAAGATTCGAACGATAACTTCATCTCCTGACTTAACTGCAAAAGACAGAGCCGTATCGCCACGATCGTTCATGGTATTGGGATCCACGAGGTAGTCGTGAAGTAAAGTTTCCACGGCAACTTTGCGTCTGTTCATCACGGCATACATCAATGGAGTTTCCCCAGTAGATGTCTGCGATTCCGGTGACTGTCCTCGGTTGATCAAACCGATCATTATGGCGTCAAGTCCATTTTTGGCTGCAAGGTTGATGCCTGGAGACGTTTTCATCATTTTATCTTGAACACTTCTTTTCCAAAATGCTGACGAATCCTTTGGGAACGGCCGCAGGGAATGTTTAACAGCACAACAAAAACTTGTTTGTTCTTGATTTTGTAGGAATTCAAAAGTTCGCTCTGGAATACGTACAGCGAAACGCGCATGGTCACGCCAATGCATACATGCGTAATCGTAGAAAGGGAACTGACGTCTGAAGTCGGGGTAGCTGAGCTGATTCGGGAACTCGTCAAAGGTCATATACGTAGTGCATAATTCTAAAAGCTCCGTATGAGCTTCTGGAAACGGGTTACGTTCGAAGTATTCTTGGGCAGTGTTGTGAGCCAGACGCACAGTGTTTGTAGAGTGGTCAACCGTGACCATTCCAGCACACAATGAGTCCAGCACTTCTTCAGCAGGCTCTGAATCACGATCCAGGGTCGGCTCGCGGGGATTAACTGCCAAGATTTGGAGAAGCTCCTCCACGGAAAGTTTTCGCTGAGCATAAATAACCCACTGGAGAATAGCTCTGGCAACCTTAGGATCTCCTGATAAGTCGTTTTCAATGCGTTCCATTGCCTGGGCGTAGGTTTTATCCAGTCCTTCCGCACCTTTCGGGAGAATGGAGAGTGCTTGCTTCAGGTCTTTCAATCGAGTTTTGCCTCTTAGAGAGTCCATATGCAAGCGAGCAAGTAGAAACCTGGAAATAAGATCAGTTCAGGCTCGCTGCAAGAGAGAATATCGATAACAAGCGTAGTATGCTCACTCAAAACGTTGACTTACATTCCATCTATGCTCTTCAAAATTTCCGATTTGACCAAGCGTCCGACTTCAGGATGATTACTGATTCTTCCACGAAGAAGTTCATGCATGCGTTGATCAAGATACAAGCCGATATCCTCTTTGCGTGCACGGATATCCTTTCTCAGATAGTTTGTGAACTGGGATATGATATCAGATGAGGGCCGCGAGGTTGCTACAAGCCGCAATGCGCTCTGCTGCTGGAGCTGAAGCATCATCTTCACAAAAATCTTGAGATTGACAGAATTTGGACCGCAGTATTCATCCAAGGCATCCAGAACAATATATACTCTCGAGCATTTTCGTGCAATAGTGATGAATGATGTCTGGAGATCCTAAAGTGAAGGCTTCGATTTGGTTTTCTCATGCCGCGAAAGTACCTAGGTATGTCGCTGGGTACGCTGTCGCTCGTTTCGAGTAACTGCCTGAGAATAGAGCCCAGAACCGATTCGCGGGTTTGTTCGCTGTGGCTCTGGTAGTGGAAATAAAAGTAAGCGAGTCCGACGGTGGAGTCCGTCTCGCGTAGACGTTGTAAATGATCGATGATTGTTGCTGACATGATGGTCTTTCCAGCGCCGGGAGCGCCGGGACAGATCAAACTGCTGCTAGGCCCCCTGAGCCATCTTTGGAACTCCGGTGAATCTAACATCCACTGCCCAGTTCCAGCTTGGTGATTTGCGATGGCATCCCGCTGTTGTGAGACGTGATCAAGTCCAGAGAGCCATTCGAGAATTACCTGTCGCTTTTCGCGCTCCCTACGTTCGTCTTCTTGTTGGTTCAGCCGATTGACTCCGGATTTGATTTCGTACGTCATGTTGCTATGAAGAGTCAGTTGGCACTAATTGATCGAAAAAATAACGGAGTAGCGGTCATTTCTCGTATCTTACCAGGTAACGACCTGCAGGAACGAGTTTAAAGAGCTTATCGCAAATTCAATCCGCGCTTGATACTCCTTGATCTGTTTCTGATCCCACTTCAATCTCTTCCAAATACCGCGCAAATTGTCATTCATATCCTTCCCGCCTGTACCCATGTTCAGGTACTCGGCTAGCTTACTATCCATCTCTTCGAGCACCTTCCGACAATGCTCCTGTGCTTCGGTGAACTGCCTCTTCCGATCGTCGGACAGGTCATGGTAGGGTAAGATCTCCCAAACGTCCAGGAGTGTGATGCAAAGGTTTCGCATACTACATTACATATCGTCAGCACATACGAGGCGGTTAGAGATTGGCACTTACTCGTGCTTTATCGCATTGTACTGCTCGGGTGCTTGATAGAAACGCTGTCGCACTTCGTCGGCTAGACGAGCGATGGCGACGATGTCGCCGACGCCGAAGCCGAAGCTCATGGTGAGGCAGTGGAGGTGACAGTATGAAGTATGGCACCTCTTCCAAGTAATGACGTGATATTGGGATGGAGGACGGAAGGTGGGGAAGCATAAGGTCGCGAGGAAAGAGCGAAGGCAGCCTGCCGCCCCCTATGGGCGCACACATTAGTCCATAATGGCACATAACCCCGCTCGCAGTATCACGTCCATCCTGTTTCCCAATAATACACCACTGTTTGTACGATTGTACAGCATCAGCCTAGTGGGGACATCCTCCAGTCATCTCACAGTTCCCCCCTCCCCGGATAGTGCATCCTTTTCTGCTAGCATACATGCAGTTGTCGTTGCATCCAAGGAATGGAACGCACAGGCGTTGCGAAACCACTTTGAACGCACTCGTCACCCTCTACGATAGCACCGGATTTGTAATACCTTCAATCACGCTGATAGATCGAGTCCAAGCACACAACATACAGCGCATGCTAAACCAGGATACGCGTTAAAATGCTCAATAAAGAACAATCACTAAGCATGCCACCGCTTAACCCAGTTTTGCAAACGAATAGAGCTACCGACTTCTAGTTCCGGCTTCTATTCTCCTCTCCCCAGACAAAATTACCCCAAAACCTCGACGCAACACCCCCACCAACCGCACAGTTAGTTAAGCTATTTCCTCACTTGCCGGTGCATACGTATCACAGACACAATCACCAACACACAGTTACGCACCCGAACCAAGAATTAAAGCACCACCACTACCGAATACCAGATCGCTAGTAGGCCTGTGAATCCAAGAAATTCTTCTCCTAACCCTAGACCAGAAGCTCTTTTTCAACCATCCCTTTACATTGCCCTCTCTTCTTACTCAGCTCCCCGAAGCATCATAAAATACAGACCCCACTCTCGACCCCTAGCATCCGCCCCATCTCCCATCTCCCAACTCACAAAAAAACACGCACACAAGCGACTGAAACACATCATATAAACACATCACCAAAAGGAGCCTCTCCATATGAACTGCACAATACCACCCTACTCAATACCTAGCTATTCACCAACAATCCACACCATACACCACTCGATACCCAAAATGCGTACATTATATCCTTCTCAACGCTTATTTACCGCCCCCCCCCCCAAAAAAAAACCCATCCAGACGTCCCTCCCATACCCCAAAATACCCAGCATCTACCCAATCCCGGCAACCCAATCACCACCAAATAAGACCTCGCAATTCCCATCGAGCATCCACACACAACGCTGCCATCATGACGACCGCATTCCCAGCGCCTTTTTTATTCATCCATTCGTATTCCTTAACAACCACCTCAATTTTTTATAGACACCAAAATGTAACAGCATAAACACGGCTCTGGCCGGTGTGAATCTTCCACCAGAACATGGCCAGCACCAAGAAAACGTAGCCTGACAACCATCTCTAAAGCACCCATCTATCAGACACGCTACGCACAGAGATATAGCTCCAACTCCCAGTACCATCTAGTGTAGAGAATAGGGACAACAAATAATAGCTCCTCAACTACCCACCCCAGCGGTACCCACCCACCACCCACAGACAGACATCGTCTCGCACGCAAATCAAACATAGCAATCAAGAGCCAAACGCGTGTGAACACACCACACCCTAAGCCTAGCACTCTAACCCCAACTAAACAACCCGCAACGAAGATATTTTACTTCCCCCGAATACCCCAAAGATAACCGCATGACACGGCATCACCACTACGCAAATCCGGGCAAACCACCAGCCTCCTCAAATCCCCATCTAATAACCCGGCCACGCACCACGCCTCATTCCTTCCACCTAAACTGAGTCAACCATTTCGCTACAAACATGCTGCACATAACTTCTCGCTCTGCTTCCACATAGCAGGCAGGCCTCAGCGCCCAGCACGTTGCCGCGACGATTTCCCAGCAGCAGTCAAACGTGCCGCCGTTGCAGTCATTCATATCCGTTTGTAGTCGGCTTAACCTTCTACCGAACGTTGCAAGCAGGCAACCAGTGAACACGCTAGCCGACAGCAAGTAAGTAGATAGTTAATCGATTTCTCATAGAAGCCTACCTAGTACCTACCATGTCGATACGCGTGCCATACAACACCATCCCATGACCTTCGGCAATGCATCGCCGATCCGGGAGTCTAAAACTTACACGAGGAATCATCTATCCTGCCTGCTTCTCCATCTTTCCATAAATAAAAGGTAGACACGTTGGAGCTCTAGTAGCAACCACTTAGGACGCTGACAACGATAAGTGCAAGGCAAGGCAGCAGGAAAGGAGAAACATACCATCCAAAGAAAAGGCGCAGTTCAACGCAATCCCAGATGGGCGATGCCTATTCGCCGGTCCAAAATCAAAAGTGCGCTGAACCAAGTTGGAGCTGAGACGCGGTTGCCTGCGTACGTAAAATTAACTGCCTACTGCGTCCAGTCGCCGCGCGATCACGAGGGCGAGTCCTGCCGTCGTCCCCCAAAACGAAGTTTAGGCAGCAGCTTCATGGTCGTCGGCGACCGGCTCTGCATCTCATGCTCCGTGCACCGATAAGAAAGCTCGGGCAGATGCGCAACGCAACTTCCTAGGGGAAACGACGTGCGATTGATGTCAAGGAGAAATAGAGTTTATCCCAAGCGAAGGATCTTGAAGAGCTCGTCCCAAGGTTAGGGGACGAGGGAATGACGGGTGGATAAGGTCGAAGGAATGTTCTGCCAGTGGTGAACAGGGATGGGCATAGTTCGTTTTCGCGCGGCAAAATAGAAGGAAAACAAAACTAAAACGGCCGGTAATGAACAGAGCAAGCGTAGAAGTGACAGACTGATAATGGAGGCGTGATACGGACCTTGCAGAACGTAAGTCCACCCTGGATAGCGACGTGGTCCTGCGGAGCCACGATAAGCTACACGGGCGGCTACTGACAGTTTGCCTCTACAGCATTGGGAGGACATGCCGCATATGACGCATAAGGCTCCGCCCGCTTGCAGCTGCTTGTTTGCTGCTCCAGTGAGGTTGCTGGGTAAAGCTTGCTCCGAGTGGCTAACGAGCATGGTTGTCTCCTGAGAGATGAGTCACCGCCCAACCCAACTGTGACTCCTCCACACTTATCACATCGCCTCTTGCGGTGTAATCGCAACAAACCTGTTGCCTCTTTCTTTCTTCAAGGGTAAGCAGGAAGGACGACGCATCGGCATCTGCTCAAGTACGAGACGCGACTTGAATGGTTCCGAGCGGCGACTGTGATGGTCGTCAGAGCTGAAGCTGGAGGGGCAGGTCCAGATTTAGGACTCTGCGTTGGCGGCATCGTCGTTCCCGGCCGAAGATGGTGCATAGCCCTGGAGCAGCCTCGGTCACATGCCTCCTCTGGTCCTGATAAATTATCTGACGTTCCAGACGACTTCGGACAAAGCGGGTCTATCGGACGGACTATCACGCAGAATTTGTGCATGTCAGGAAACGGAGAGTACAAAGAGTCTAGAGCCAAGTGCTTCGGCTCCGTCCGTTGTGCGAGCACAGTAATCGCCACAGGAAGCTCCGCGTACATTCGCCGTCGACCGATGAGCCACGAAAAGTAAATTGTATAGCGTCATGTGCTCGGAGTGACCTAGTGCCGAGTGCACCGCCACAGAACCCTTGACGCAGTAGCGGATCGCAGGGATCCAATCCGAAACGATATGATGGACGATGCAACTCGGCTGGACGAATATTTTGGGATTGCTGTGCTGGTGCAGCATGCAGCTAGAGCCATCGCGCATGGTATTGCTCAGCCAGCGCAGCAACGTGGCCTCCTGGTTAGTCCGCAAAAACGGCAGTCCACCTTAGGGCTGCAAAGACGATGTCACGATGCTGCGTGAACCCGAGTAGGGCTGCGTCATTGCTTCGCCTGACCGCAAGGTAGCCGAGCCGTGGGTCGTTTGGTGCCGCAAGCGCAGCGCTCTGGTGACTTTCACGCTACCTATTGCATTCGAGTGTATGCGGCCACGGTGCATTCGTCGATGTGGAAAGCGACAGTGATACGGGCTCCGAGAGATACGGTGTCGAGAAGTGCGCTGAGACAGCGCGAATCGCGCTGATACGGGTAGTGGAGCAAACATCAGAAGCTGAGGAGTCAGAGCCTCCGTACGCAGGATGAGCTGGCGTTGTAGCGTAAAATAGAGGAATTTTGATGTCCAGTGTGTGTGTGTGTGCGCCTGTTGTGGGCCTCGGTAGGCACCCCGGCCGCCAGCGCCACAGGCCTCAAAGCCAATAGGGGCACCGGGAACGCATCCAAAATTCGAAATGATTGTGTGCCAAGATTTCGAGAGAGATTACAAGGGTGGAAATGGCGGCAGAAACAAAGTCAAGCAGCAAGCCTTCATGCAGAAAGCGGGTCGTGGCGCTCCGGTTTAACCAGTGACCTGCTGTGCGCGCTCGACTGTGGTCGCAGAAACCTGCTTCGAGGCAAGGCTAGCTGCGAGTTGGAGATCGCAGCAGCATGGCCGCTGTGTTGTTCGCTCGTTGCCGTCGAATCAGGGCTGGGTGGCTGCACCATGATGCAGCAGCGGGGCCGTTCCATGGCCAAACTCATAAATGACTGCCCTTGATATTCAGAAGAGCGGTAAACTAGCGGACCAGCAGCAGCATGATCCAGGCAACGCGACAACAATTTGTGAGACATTATCGAGAAAAATTTTCGTTGAGCGGAGATTGCTGGGCGGCCTCGGCAGCAGCCCCAAGCGGGCTCAAACCGTGCGGCTCAATTGCAACGGTTGGGCCGGCCATCCCAGCGGCGTGAGACGAGCGCCGTTGAAACTTTGGGTGGTCGAGTCTGGGACGGGAGCACTCCAGTCCCCAGGCCCCGCCGTTCCGCGACGCCGGCCTGGTGTAGCTCCAGAGCTAGAGCGTCGCGAGAGGGCTAGAGGGAGGAGCGAAAGCTGGCGCGAGCCTCAGCGAGGCATGTTGGCCGGCGCTGGGAGAGACGCGCCTTTGGGCTCTCGTCCTCGGCGGCCGAATGAGTGCTGAGCCCGTCCCGCGTGGAAGGAGCGCCGCCGGGGCCAGCGGGCGCCTCTGGACGGCCGGTTGCATGCCAGCGTCCAGGGTGCGTTGACGAGCAGCCACGCAGCCCGACGCGGTCGCCAGTGACGCTGGATCTTCCTGAGAAGTGGAGCGCAGGCACCGCTACTTGGGAGATGGAAAAGGTAGTGCGCAGAGGGCACACGAAACGATAGCAGCTGATTCATGAGCGAGGGCGCGCGGCGAGAGAGCGTTGCGGGCGGTGCGGGCGTTGTAAGCGTGGCACAGCACGCAAAAAAAGAGCGGGCGAGGGGGCCACAAGCTCGGAACGACGGGATGGCACTGGGAGGGCGTGTGTGCTGCTGACAGCTTGCCGTCCACGGTGTCCAGGGTCGGATAAAGGTATGCATATACTATATAGGATATAGGTGGTCGAGGGCTCGCCGAAGAGCGCACGGCGGGCGCTTCGATGAGCAGGAGACCAGTACGGACCGCGACACCGACACCACAGGCACCAGACGGCGATGGTCTAGAGACGGCAGCCTGCGACGGCGAGTGACGAGCCCGCCCTCCTGTTCGCAGGCGCCAAGCCAGGTCTCGTCGCAATGTCGCATGGTCAGCACTCAGAGCAGCGACATCCCAGACGCAGCGCCGCGTGGAGGCTGAAGCGCCCAGGCATGGATGGGTAATAATGCAGCGGGAGGCAGTCCCTAGCCAGACCCATAGATTAGGAATGGAATCGGGCCTGCCAGGGGGCGTTGCAGGCAGGGAGTGGCTTGTCAGGCTGCTATCCTCTGAGCCGCGGGTGGAAACGCCGTGCAGTACATAACCTACCCGGGCCCGCCGCGCACCGCACGGCACCTCCCCTCGCAGCTGAGGCTACTTTGTACCAACACCACCATTACCAAGCACCTTCCCACCGCTCCGCACCCGGGATCCCACTCTGGATCCTTCTGGCATTTTCTAGCAGCAGACCACCGCAACACCCAATGTGCAGTCGACAGATTCGCTTTTTCTCTCCCGCTGTCGCACTCCCGTTCCCCTTCACACACACCTCTAAGGCACGACAAAGGCACACGCACCATCTGCAGCGGTGAGGCGACGCCCGCCTGATCCCCCAGCTGCGCGCCCGCTCCTCCTCCTCCTCCTCTTTTTTCCCCCGACCCCCATTCCTCGGGCGCGACCGGTGCCGTCATCACCGCGACCATGAACTTCGTCCCCCCGTATCCGACGCCTCCCCCGGGCTACGTGCCCTACGACGCGTACCACCACCACACCACGCCGCCCATGTCGCCTGGGCCGCAGGCCAGCTACTACTCGCCGCGCTACCCCCCGCCAGGAGCCTCTCCCTCCCCGCGCGGCTCTCCCAAGGTCCAAGGCCACTCGCGACGAGCATCGCACGCCGTACCGCCCCAGTACACCACCTCGCCACGCGGACCCGGCGCTCCGCAGTACATCCCCAGCTTCGGGGCGTCGCCGCGCTACTACCCGACGCCTCAGCGCACGCCCGAATATGTAAGTGGACATTTTGGTTATGCTCCGACGAGCCGGCATCGCCGCGACTCGGACGCGACGCCTCTCAAGCGCCCCCATCGCGAGAGGAAGCGCCGTCTGTCGCAATCAGCGCGTTACGTACACACCAAGGTCGTCTACGACGATTACGACACGGGCTACGATTACGACAGCCCGCCGCCGCCGTACGAGCCGTACGCTCGCAACACGTACGGTTATGCTGATTACCATTTTCGCCACCAGGTCCCAATCTACGATCCAGAGCCAAAGTCGAGCCGTCCACGACGCGCGTCTCATACAAGCCGTCCGCAGCCGCAGCCCACCACCCCCAAGCGACCCGCCGCGGCAAAGACGGCAGCAAAAGCCACCGAAGAAGACGCGCGCCGCGCCGGTATCCCCGCTGGCTACTCGTACAAGAACTGGGACCCCACCGAAGAACCCATCATGCTGTTGGGCAGTGTCTTTGACGCCAACTCCCTCGGCAAATGGGTCTATGACTGGACTGTCTTCCACAATGGCCCAGCAACACCCCTAGCTGAGATGGCGGGCGAGCTCTGGCTCCTCCTCATCCAGCTCGCCGGCAAAGTCAAGCGTGCCGAAGAGACCATGCCCAAGATCCGCAAGAAGGAGAACTACGAAATGGTCGAGGACTTCCTCGAGAGTGGCGAGCGTCTGTGGATTCGCTTTGCCAAGCTCCTCAAGGTCTGCGAGGACTACATGTGGAAGGCCGCTAAGAAAGAGACGGGAGATAAGAAGCCTCTTGCTATGGGCAAGAACAGTGGCTGTGAGTTCGTCGACTCCATCTTCGGACGTGACCGCGAGCTCGAGAAGACCGAGAAGCTTATGACTGGCATGCGCCTCTGGAGCATGCGTTTTGATGCGAACTGCGAGGAGATCCTTCGCCATCCTTCTGCTTAGGCACTTTGGCGCTGGCGTTTGTTTGGGTCGAGACTATCGTATGGTCTCACCATTACTTTTTTTGTTTGTTTTGTGTTTGTTTGCACTGCTTGCTCTTACTGCGAGATACCCGTGCGTCTTTTCTGATTTTAATTGTAATCCTGCATTTTCTGGACGATCCAACTGTACTACTAGGTGGAAACTGCATTGGGTGGGTCACCGGAAAAGTTTCTCTTTACGATTCCCCCTTTCAATCGTTATGGTTCTCAACGCTTTCTTTTCTGTCTGGCTGGCATCAGAGTGGTTATCGTCATCATGATCTGGATGATGTCTTAGACTGGGCTCACACGAGCTCATGGCGATCGCAAGATCCAAAACTTATACCATATAGTTTTTTTGAACCCTCAACATGATTAGCTACACTGTGACTCTCGTCTTCTGTTTGCGTGACAATCGTCGTTCGTTTCTTGTTTGTGTGATTCACAGTGTTGCACGCGCGGCGGCGACTGCCTCAAACGACCGGACGCGCTTGCCTTCTCGGCGCACCTTCCACATGGCATGTACAACATCGGCAGGAGGGACGGTACCTCGCATTGGTCTCAGCCCATGATGTTTTCGCTACCTTGCTTATTCTGTCCCACCACACGACACCCCCATCCCGAAATACAATCAAGCCCGACGTCCCGACGGCTCACAGTTGGGCTACGCCGCGGCCTGTAAAGTCGCAACCTCATACGCCTCTGCGCCATGCCATCACAGTCACCAAAAAGCCATCGTGGGCCAACGGGCGCTTGCATATCCATGTCCAGCTCGCTATTGGCAGGCGCTGCACCTTCTGCCTCGCTTTCAGCGCAGCGCGTACTGCGTACAGTATGACTGCGCTTCATCAGCCTTACGCACTGCATGGAAGCCTGCGGCGAAGAAACATGGAGATCGTCCCAGACTGGGCGCTTTTCCAGCTTCACGACCTTGCGACTCCCTTGCGAGGCTGACGAGAGACAGCGAGGGGTGTTAATAACACAGCCTGCAGGAGACCAATGGCGGCCCGTTGCTGGTGGGCTTTATTTTCCGTGAGGGTGTGCGGCGAACGAGCGGCCTCTGCCCATCGATGGATGCCTTCTTTTTCGTCTACTAATACGATAAGGCGGTCGCTGCCGTTGCTCCTATCGCAGCAGAGAGAAGGCGCACGGAATTAGGCGCGACTTCTACCTTTGGATGCTGGATGCACCATGCAGGCAAATCGTGTGCTCACTGCTGGGTGCGCACCGAAACTATTGATGGTGCGGTATCAACCCGTCTTGTTGGTAACCCGGCGGGCATCAAGGGACCTCTCAATGTAGGGCTCGTCTTACGCTGGCCTTGGTCTCGATATTATCCAGGGCTCCAGTCCACAACGACGACCCAAAACGGGGAATTTCGACTGGATTCCGAGGAGTTGAGGCTCTTTCAGGCGTCCAGACCATATCTCGAAGATCATGGGTACCCCGTCTGTGATTCCCGAACGGCGTGGTCGATATAACGGCAAATGATCCTTCGGCCTAGTAACCGCGTTGGGTACGGACATCCCCTTACACATTTCAGGCAACTGCGTATAGCAAGCTGCATGTGAAGTTTGAACTTTGTTCCAGCTTGAAGAAGCAGCCCCCACACCACAGAGCGAGCGGCTGGGACGGACGAACGGGGAGATTGATGTTCCACAGCGGCACAGAACAGCCGCCAACACCCTCCCGCTGGCAACGGCACGACTCCGTCGGTGGTAAGGAAGGGACCGAAGGGTGTACCAGCTGATCTGACGCCTTTGTGCGTAATTGGCGTTGGACGATTTCGAAATGCAGCTCCAAGATCGATGTTCATGCAGCGACAGATGCTGTCCAAGCATTCCTGAACGACAACCGACTGCGCGGCACAGCTGACCCTGGATGTGCCTTTTTCATTTCTCGTTCGCTCCCGTCCGGAAGATGCGCGACGTTGGGTCCATTCCGTACAACAAGTAGACCCGGATTCCAACAGTGGCAACAGAGGTTACCATTTCCCTCGTTGTCACTCCGGACACTTGCCCCGGATGTGTTCACAGGGATGCCAATCCGCGCAACATTCGGTGGTTCGCAGCTCGTGTTGGACCCGTTCATGCACGGGACAACCAATCCAATGGCCAGCGTTTCGAAACGCTTTTTGATATCCGTGCGTTCGCATCCATGCATCCAAGACCGAACCATGACGAAACCCAACCGCGACCATGTCCACTTTTACCCCGCAGAGCAGGTTCTTCGTTGATACAATCGCGATGATGCAAAGCCAGAATTACTCAGTCACACGCACGTAATTCTCCGCATTCCAACTACCTCCATGTTGGAGATGTGTTCCATTCCTCGGTGCCGGCCGATAGCTCTCAACAGTGGAGGAATGCGACCAATATGGGCCGAGGCACCGTATGGGGGGTCAGCAGATGCAGCGCATCTTGGTATGAACTGAAGGTGTGTGCGCCTATTACTACTTCGACGTCGGAGGGCACCGTAAGCGCCCTACCTTGCTCGATGCTATCGAGCGATAGGCTTGATTATTCGCGTGTGGACGGTGACGATGTGATGTGGGAAGCATTCATGCATCGTGCGGTCAACATCCCTACACCGTTGTCATCTGCTCACTGTCGAAACGCTGCGGCGTCGCATCTTCTCCATTCGCATTCAAGCCAACTACGAACTAATAAAACCTTCAGCAAAGACTGATTCAATGACGGTTACACGTGTCAGGTACAAGCAGTAAGTGTGTGGCTGATACGCGACTCGCATACTCTGCTACACATCGTAGCGATCCTGTCCGTCGCATCCGAAAAGGGAAACTCAAACTCGCCCGTGAAGCGGGGTGCCTGTCAACAGCTCCACGTGCCGGCAGATCATCTCCGCTGTCAGTGGATAGGCGTCCGGCGGCTGAACGACCCCTCACCCCTCCAGTCCAATTGTCACGGAGCAACACTAAACATCGGCGACGCAAAGTCAATCTTTCGCATCGGTATTAAAAGCGTATCTAAAGCTGGGACTCGACTCCCGCACCCCATGCAGACAGGTGCACCGGGTAGAGCATCGTTTTCTTAATTTAGTGGGGTTAATGCGCCATGTGGGAGTACAAGTCTGGGCTGCAGCTTACATAGGCGGAGCAGGAGATTCCTAGCCGCACATGGTAAAAGTGTGGGTGCACAGCAGCAGCTTGCGGATCAGCAACAGTCAACACAGCATCTGTTCTCGGGACACATCTGTTACGTCTTACCCGACACAGTCCGACATATTCAATGCTGTACCCGATAGAGGAGGCAATGGAGCAACAAGTGCAACGTCGCATGGAACATCATGTGGTATGTACTGGGAACGCAGATCACGGGAATAGCGCTGCCGAGTACTTTGAGCAAGTGAGGAGTACATTAGTAGTGTACCCAGAAGTCACGCTTATGAGTTTGATCGCGAGACGATCAGAAGCTTTGTACCACTCACCCGCTGACAACGCAGTGTAACCGCGACCGGCGAATTGCACCTTAACCCAAGCGGCCAACCAATCTCTTACCCCGCACTTTTCAAACACAATCTCACTCCTGAGATCTGCGCCTTCGCAGAGAGACTCTGGCCTAACACACGCGTTTGCTGGAATGTGCAATCACAACATTGCCATCTCGTCTCGGTTACTCGAAAGGAGTCGTCACTGCGTCTGCCCTAAGATTGTGGCTTGTCCCGAGAACCGAGAGTGGGTATATTGCGCGGGCGCTTAGTGCGGCGTTTGTGGGTGTGCAGACGAAGCGAGGAGGTGATTTTCCGTCCAATAGGGATGGTTTCACGAGGACTATATCTGGTTCGTCGGACTAAATTAATGGGGTGGTTGGTGAGTGGTGGGTGGGAAGTGTCGGTAGTTGTGGTAGAGACTTTGTAGGTGTGTTGGGCATTCGTATCGTCGGGGGAGATACTGACTCCGTGCAATGGTCCTCGGATGATACTGCCGAGTACATGCGATCTAGGTGTATCGGGATACCATCGACTTTAGCGACAGGCGGAAGCTGGCGAAAGTGTGTTACTAGATGCTTTGAATGCTTTGAAGTATGCTTATCGAGAAAGGGACTCTATCCCTGGGTCTGCGAGGTATATCATAAGTCGACCTCTCTATAGATCTCGTTACCTAGATACGAGACTTTCTGTTCTAATCGCACGCGTTTTTGAAAATTGCACGGAATTCTTGTGCTGGAGGCGCTGTTCATTTTAATTCGGAGATTGGTTATATGTTGTCGAGGCATGTCCTGCGGAGCGTAACAAACACGTGAGTCTGCAACCATCGCCATCCCGGTTCATGCTGTTACTTACCAGACGAAGGGGATTTTTCTTTCTTTCGTACCTTATTGCTTACATGGTATCCCAGTAGTCATCTTAACAATGCAAATATCATCACTCACAGGACACAAACATTCAAGACAACAATTCGCAAACTTCTACATCTATAGCAAGCACTTCATTCCTGTATGTATGATCGGGATACTTCCTGCGCACTAGACGAGGAGTGGCGCAGGGTAGGTTGATACGGTCGCGGCAACGCAAGATTGTGTGTGTCGTAGTAGTCCAGGCGAACTTGGAACGCTACCATCGGATTGGCAAATATGCGCGGTCGAAGGCGATTTTGAGAAGGAATTTTGGCTTCTCGCCTTGTGTCTTCTCGGTCGTGACTTGGACGTGGCGAGTGTTGGATGGCGCGCGAGCACGTCGGGATGTTGGGCGGCTGTGTCCTGATGTCGGGCGGCCGCGTCGAGATGTCGCGCGTCTACGTCCAGATGTCTCAGGAGAGCTGGAAACCATGTCGACGTCGTCGTCGTCCTCTTCTTCGTCTTCATCCTCCGTCTCTCCCACATCAATCCACCCACTCTTCGAAGCCGCAGCCCCCCAAGCAGCCACACGATCCCAATCCACCGTCCTCCCCGAAAAATCAAACCCCGGCTCCCTACCGGACACCTCAACATCCCACCCAATATCCAAACACGCCTCCGCCAACGTCCTCACCTTCCTCTCCGTACTCAACCCCCTCGAAAACACCGCCAACCGATCCCACCACAACAACACCCACTCAACCACAACCTCCAACCTCTCCCTCTGCACCTCCCCAGCCCGCCACCCCAACGGAACACTATTCCTATTCCCCAGCACCACCGACGCAAACACCCCCTCCAACCTCAAATGCCAAAACACATCCCCATCCGTAACCCACCTCAGCAAACTCCTCCCCCCAGGCTTCACCACAACCAGCCCCACCCGCCCGGGCACCTTCCTGCCAGCCCGCATATCCCCATCGCACCAGTCCCCCCAAAGCGGCAAAAGCCCTACACGCACTTCGAACCGGCCGTTCGAGTCTTCCCACACGGAATCCCCCATCGTAACGAACCACAGCACGTTCGCATCCAGCGCGGCCATGTTCTTGGCCGCCTGCTTGGCGGCGTTGAGCGGCGCGAGGAGGTAGCCGGGGCCGGTGGGGGAGCGGCGGTAGGAGTAGGCGGTTAGGACGAGGGAGGCGTCGCGGCGGAGGGTGTCGAAGCCGAGGGTTGTGCGGCGCATTTCGGCGCCGCCGGGGATCATGTAGGGGTCGTTGCTTGTGCGGACGGCTTTGAGGGCGGGGAAGAGTTTGTCGCGCTTGGAGTCGAGGGCGCGGAGGCGGTCGAGGAAGGTTGCCATTGTGGACGTTGGTTCACGTGTGTTGGTGGCGACCTCGGGATGGCTGGGTTCTTGGTTGATGAGAGGTTTTTTTTTGTGCGGCCAGGTTGAGGTGTCACACGTGGTGTGGGTGGTTGCGGGTGGGGTGGGAAAGATTTCCCGGTGTTTATGAGGGGGGAGATCGGGGGCTCTGCACTGGGTCGTGATGCTATTAATGGCGCTATAGTTATTGCGTGGAAAGAAGGGGGTGGACTTTGTGTAGTTAGAGAACTTAGTCGATAGCTTGTACATTGTGCATTGCGCTATTTCAAATGCACGCCTATGCCGCGCACAGTCTGTATCAAGTACCATTTACTTGAAATATCCTAGATTCTAGGGAGCTGAGATGTAAATATGCAGTCTAATAGATTCGAGTTAAGATGGGCCAATTTTTCGAGGGAGGCATATATACTAAGTAGGGCGTACGTGGTCATGGTAGTCGCAGTATCAGTTCCTAGCCTTTATGTTGCCTGTAATAGGGCAACAGACGGTAATTTAGACTTATAAATGTAGTATTATATTTTAAAACGCTAAGAGGATTGCATTAATTGTTAATTTATAAAGTTCTTATGATCTTTTACAACTTGCGGAGTTCCAGTCTATAAGTCTTAACACGTTACTATTAGAGAGAAATCTCGACTAAATGTGATAACAATACATAGTCACTAAGGGATAACTATATATAAGACCACAACAATTTACAATTCTACGTCGCCTGAAGTTAACATCCTTAACCTCCCTAGTGGTGACTCAGCCTCTAATTAAGCCTACGAAATAGTCGTCTCTTAATATCCCTCCGACAGCGTATTATTCCACAAACTCCTCACCGTAACCGCATCCATCCACTTCCCCCCCGTACTATCGCTCTTGACCTTATACCCCACCTCCTTCTCCTCACCTGGCGCCAGCCAAAACCCATTCTCCTCAAAGCTTACGACTGCTCCACCCGGGTAATCCAACCACACCCACGCAGCGACTCCGCTCGTTGCTTTCACCGTAAATCTGTCATCCGAGAGGCTTAGTTCGAGGCCAGGGTCTGTCATTTTTGCGCTGGAGAGCGGAGACGCGTGGAACCAGTTTGTATGCTTGAATGTCTGCGTGACGTTGGAGTTTGGAAGGGAGCCTTGGGCGGAGACGTCCATGCGGAGGAGCGTGTTCGTGGGGTCATAGTCTTGTAGGAGGGTGTCGAGGTTAGAAGATAGAATTTTGGTGCCGTTTATCGCACCGACGGTGATATTTGTGGCTGCGGGTGTGCTAATATTGAGCTGTTTTCCGGACCAGTCGTACCATGTCAAACTGACTGACGCTGAGATTGGTGACCACAGATCCGAGATGACCCAGATGTCGAAGTCGTTGTTCGTAACGTTCTTGAACGATGAGATGAGGACCGGTGTGTAGATATCCTTTGCTACGTAGTGTACCACTTTCCATCGGCCGTCGTATTCGATGCCTGCCCACGTAGGCGCTTGCCATTGGTCTTCGAGCTGCCAGTATAACGAGCCCAACTGTCGCTCAGGTAACGCACTGCCTCTGCGGTAGAATTCAATCTGCTTCTTGTAAAAATCTGCTTGGAAGATTTGCGTGGTGTGACACCAGGCGGAGAAGTTTGCTAGCGAGTCGTTCTTGTCTGGTACGGGGTACCACTCTTGTGCGGCCTTTGTCATCTGACCTTGGCCGATGGAAGCGTTGTAGTAATTTGACGTACTCATGCCGCCGGCTGGAGGATGATGGTCTCGCAACATCACGACGGAGGAGTTGAAGTGCAGATCTTCAGGGGCGACTGCTTGCTGCCAACCCTGAAGGGATGGCATACTGTGGTAGCCAAACTCGTTTGCGAAGCGACCGACAGGATATCTCGATAGATTACCTAGTTGACTATGATTGTAGTTGTAGAAATCTAACTTGGTCAGCATGTGAGATGCTTGATTAGAACATCTAGTCGATGTATTGCGTACCTGTATTCCCGTAAATCGATCCTTCGGTAAGGTTCTCATACCGTTGCGTCATAGGTTGAGTTTTAGAGAAGTCGAGGCTAAGCCATCCATTGGTCGTACTGGACGGAGAATACGAGATGCTCCTACTGTTTCCGAGCACTATGGGTACGATTGTGTCGAGGAACAATGTTTCATACTCGGCCAGATATCTCGGATACTCCTCCGGAGCGGAATTGTTGACGAGCTGGAGCTCTAGATTCTCGAGCTCATTGCCTCCAGCCCAGTACGCAAGCGAAGCATGATGATTGACCCTTCGCACCTGATATTCCACCTCTTGCGCAACGTTGTCAAGAAATTCTTGATCGACAGGGTAGAGCGCGCACCCGAACTCGAATTCGCTCCACAATAGAATACCCATCTCGTCTGCAAGGTCGTACATGAAGTCTGGGGAGTAGGCACCTGACGACCAAACGCGCAACATATTTTGGTTACCATCAATGACACTGTCAAACAACTGACGCAGCCGTGATTCCGTAACGGCGGGCCAGAACGGATCTGGAGGGATAAAATTGGAGCCTTTGGCGTAGAATTCGTGGCCATTAATCTCGAAGTGCCAGTGGTTTCCAGGAGCTACACCGCGGTCTATTTGATCCTGTGAGACGGGGGTCTGGTTGTTGAAGATCGTGCGGAAACCAATCCGCTTCGTTATGCACACCACCGTAGTATTGCGGCTGTCAAGGACGCTCAGAGTCAAATTGTATAGCGTCTGCGGTCCCATTCCAACTGGCCACCACAATTCCACAGCGCTTTTGGGAATTGACGTGCTGCCTGTGAGCCTTCCATCTTCGGATGTGACGTTGGAAAGCCTCCCATTCGCCATGATATCGCCGTCGGCGTTCGATATCGTGAAGTCCAGAACAGTATCAGAGGGTAGTGATCCCAGATAGTCGATGCTGGCGTTCAGGATCCAATCTTTCGATTGATCTGGGGCAAAAAAATTGTGCTGCCCTTCTCGGTAAATATCGACGAGGGTGTTGCGAACGTATACATTCTGTGGCGGCAACTGAACGATATAGGCTGGCTGCCAGATGCCCGCAGGAGCGAACGCAGGTCCCCAGTCCCAACCGAAATCATTTTGTTCTTTGCGAATGTACTCGCGGTTCGGGAACTTGTAGAACTATGAGGTCGAAACGTTGATTGATACTAGATGGTACGTACCTCATACAGTTGCTGCACACCATACGGCCACGCTGATTACTGCGTCAGTGGATTTACCTCACTGCCGAATTGAAACATACTGTTTTGGCCCGGTATTTCTCGCGTAGCATTCGCGATAATGGGAGCGCTTCCGAAATTGACACTTAGGACCGGAATGTCGCAGGATTGCACAATGTTCGAAACATCGAAGTAGTATTGTCTGAACTGGTTGTTCGTTGCCGCCACATGTTGACCGCACAGCTCGATGCTAGTGAATGTGTCCAGGCCGTTGAAAACGAGCCATGTAGAACTGGCATTGCTGTGCCTATGCTGGATAAGTCCCTCATCCACGCTAATCTGAGGAAACAAGCTTACAAAGATTTTAGAGGCGCTGATGTGTAGGTCCAGTTTGAGAAAGCTATCCAGCGAAGATTAAATTCGTTCAATGCATACAATGGATCTCCAATGACCTAATAAATTTAGTGGGATGCAATTCACCGGGTAACCTCCGTACCTGCGCAGCCTGCAAATCCAGATGTACTTGTGACGGCACTTTGCCAGGTACAGAAATGTATGAGAAATTAGGACTCGTCAAAGTCCAATCAACAGTACTCAGATCTAGCACTTGTTGACCGTATGCCACCGAAGCAATCGAGGCCGCCGCCAGAACAGCTTGAATTCGCCTCCGAACCATGGCTGTGTTTCCGTCAATTGACAAAGCTCCAAAGATGTGGAGGAGGTCAAAACAGCAGAAAACTACCACCGCTGCCACGGCTGTGATATATAACAGCCGATGCATGTTTCTTCACACCGTCCTTCCGTATTTGTGTTCGTGCTATGATGTAATAGTTCGGAACGATCCATAGCGGTGCTACAGTACTACTGCTAGAACAGGTAGCCAACGACCTGCAAGCGGAACCGCGGCAGATGAGGGGAAGACAGTGATCAGCAAAGGTAATGTAGGATTCCGCCGGGTTACCCTGTTCGATGTTATTGACAATCCGCTGCGTCGGCATCATTCCCGCCGAAGCTAAGCTGATGCTGAACTAATTGGACTTCCCCACAGTTGGTCAACTGCTTTTCAAAACTCATTGTCCAGTAGCCTTCAGTGCTCGGAGCTGTTTACAATATTATTGAGCCTGCCAGACCTAGTACTTTGCTGGAAACAACGATATAATACGACGAATCCATGGATTTTAAATATCACGTGATGACGCGTCATCCATGGATCCGAGGCAGGAACGCGCTAAAGCGCGACCCCAACCCGATCCGCGCTGCCCGCCTGTTGTCGCCATGAGCAAACATACATTACCCACCTCGAACGCAGCCTATATCCATTCACTGCTTTATTTTAAACCCCACTTAGACTTAGCCCCCGGACGACGCCACCGCCATTTGGATATCGACGCGCGCTGAACCTGTTAAACCGCGGGTATTGCCTTGCAATCCGCGGTGAATGTCGAACGCTCACCGTACCCTCCTTCACCAGATTCCCCACTCTATATACGCGCCTCGATCTACAAGTAATCTCAGCTTCTACATCCCAACGCCATCATCACCCGCGTAGCGCGCAGCGACCAGGACCATGGCGAGCGACGCAGCATCCGATTCCGACTACGTGCCCCCGCGAACCAGGAAGTCGACCAGAAAGCCGCGCGAAACAAGCCCCAACAAGAACGCTGGCATGGCGCGACTCCACTCGCTCCTAACAAAGCGTAAGGCTCCAATTTCCGATTCGCCCTCACCCTCGAAATACCAGACGCGACGCACAAGAGCTAGGATCGCGGAGACGCCGTCGCGCAGTCAGATGACTTTCAGTATGTCTATCAACCATGTCACATGTACCATGCGCCGAGGAGAAATGCCATTGGGAATGGTCCTCGCCGCAGAAGATGAACAAGATTGTGTTTGCTAACAGCGCTTAGAGCCCAGTAACAATCTCAAATTTGCGGAAACGCGCGCCATGGCGCAGGCAAAGTACTACAAGAAGGCGACTCAGATAATGTCTCAGCGGGACGAAGACTTCGATGTATTCCCATTCCTGGCCCTGCCGCCTGAGCTCCGCTTGGCCGTCTATTTCGAGCTCCTGGTCACAGATGATCGGCTGGTTCCTACTTGGCGTGGTCCGCGCAAGGCGAACAAGCAGCAAAAGAAGATGTACATCAATGTCTTGTTGACGTGTAAGCTTTGCCGGGACGAGGGCGTGACCGTGCTGTATGGAGAGAACGTCTTCGACTTTGGTGAGTCACATGTGCTAGCATATTTTCGACCAGAGCCCTACTAATGTACCGACTCTACAACAGGCGAGATCTGCAACCGTCCCAACAACTTCTGCAAGCCTTTTGTCAACTACATCGTAAGCAATTTTTACTCCCCTCCCCTCTATACAGCTCACACCCCACAGGGCCCAACCAATGCCTCCCTCATCCGAATCATCATCGCAGAGTACTCCGCCGCCGCGGAAGAGCTCTCCAGATTCGACATATCGCTGCTTAAAAAGCCAGGAAGCCCCTACTTCCCTGCGCCCATAACCACGCTCACAGTCGCCAACATGCGCCGCTTCCTGTCTACATTCAACATCACGCCTTCTGCCCTCCGCGTGCTCGCCATCAGCATCATTCCGTACGGCTTCGACCAGGCGTCCGTCGACTTAATGCGCATCCAAGCGTCTGGTGTGACGAGGGAGATGCATTTGCGGGTTAAGTGGCTGGATGCGAAGAATGAAGGTTCGAGATTGGGTGAGTGATCTGTCTTTTCTTGGCTGTACACGAGGGCGCGTTTTCGCTAACATAGGATGCTTATAGCTCAACTCGTGGATGAGATATGCGCAAGGGAAGAGGAACTCGGCAAAGCGAATTATTGGGAAGATATTGATGCTTGGATCCGGCTCCCGTGGAGTCCGCCTTCTTCGGGGCGGGAGTGGATTGTGTACAAGGGCGTCAGGGGGAAGGGAGAGCAAGAAGTGAAAGCGAAGAGGGGTGTTGGGGGCAGGAAGCTTGGATGAGCATTGAGCTGAGGGTTGGTGCTTGGGGTCTACTTCATTGAGCGGATCTATGGTCATGCTTGGTCGTTTTGTATACCAGCTTGACTCTTTACGAGCGAGATTGGATCGTCATATAGGATATTTCGACGGCCAGTTTATCTGAGTAGTAACAGAGTCATGTGCACGCAATAGGGTAACCCCATTGTGTCGTTCTTGCCTTGAACAAAGGTGACGCTTCGCGAGGGCGAGGCAATCGACCCCGTCTGTCTCGTGTCTTGAACTTCCTACTGCCATTGAATCAATAGTTACTCTTGTAAAACATCAAAACCCTACCACGAGTGCCAAAAGTTCATGTTGATTTGCTAGACGCGGACTTTTCCGTACTCCAAGACAACACGCAAACTTCTCCAGCACCAGGCAGCAGATCTCCAAGCATTAGTATCGGTATATCGGTATAGCTCGCCCCGCCCACAGGGCGTCAGCCTCAGTTCGCAGTTCGTCCCTCGACGCGAGACCTCGTCTCCCCTTCTAAACTACGTATTTGTAAACACCGACCGACGCACGATGAGCCTAGATGTTCTGGATAGACATGTAGTGTTTGAGTTTGTCCTGAGGACCTGAGTACCGTCACGATGTTGTACGCCTCGAGTCTTGGTAACGAGGCATGATAGCTCGGGGGTGCCTGCGCTCAGGCTCAAACGAGAGGTGTCTGAGGTTACACCGAACGCCTAGAGGCGAGGAGCGCGGAGGTGGGGCAGTGAGGGGGTATTGAGAACAGTGGGAATGGTATTCACCCGATGACAAAATCGGTAGGTATGTAGAGAAGAGGATGAAGCTCATACACAGGTTGTAATGTGGGTGAGGATGTTAATGCGGGTAAATCCAGAAAGAACGACGCTGACGTTTTGGGCAGGCGCGTTCTTTAGTCCCAAGCCTCAAATGTGTATCTCTTACGCCTCTTCGGTTAAGCATTACGGGTTTCAGAGCTGAGTGCATTGAATCGAGCGGTCACAAACGCAAAGCAGACTCGCGGCTTCAAGGTCCGTCCCGACAAGCGGTGCTGTCGTTTGCGCGGCAGCAAACAAGCTTCGGTACAGCGATGTCGTTCAATGCCATGGTGGCGCAGAGGGAGGGGTGCAGCTTGAGACGAGGTTGGCGTGTGCGTTCCTAGATCCCCGCTGAGACTGCATGGCAGCACGCATTCCGAACTATATACAGTTAGATCTTGGAGATGCCCTGCTAGGTAGGATTTGCACGTAAAATACTAGTAACATTGTTACTATACAATTATATAGTGCCGCTAATAATAATAGGTGGTGTTAAAATATATGCGCAGATGGCATTAAATTAAGAAAGCACACGCACCTAGCACCTAGTAACTATATATTACTTAGTAATTAGAAATAGGTTATTAAATATGTATTATACATACAAATTTGGGTAAGTAAGCTATTCTCTAAGCCCTAGCTGTATATAGTTAGGAATGCGTACTGCGCAGCAGATAGATGCGTGCCATGCAGTCTCGCCGTAGATTCCGGGCTTCATCGTACTGCTTCGGCGACCATCGACGTATACTACGCCACTGGAATTGGCGAAGAGGATGGCCTGATCAGTGTTGCCCAAGGCGCGCCTGTAAGCTAGCGGCCTCTCCGCGATTGAAGCTGCCTAGCTAGGTAAGCGCCGCTGAGTAGCACCTGCGAGTGAGGTCGAAGTCAGGATGGTGGTTGCTAGACAGGCTCCAAGAGAACGACTGTCCACGGGCGTATATCTGACATGCGGGATGGAGGCCTCGCCTGGCGCTCTTGTTGCGATGCGCTGTCCCTGCAAAATGGCCATGGGTGGGTTCTCGTTGCATAGCATAACGTCTGTCGTGGAGGTGTCGAGCTAGCGACGGACGATCTGCCGTAAACACGACTACGCCGGTATGAGCGGCTTGATTGATGCAAGTCAGACACGGCTTCGACATGGAGTGGTGCGGCGTTCCGGGCGCCCATCGATTGGCAGTCCAGCGCCAGCGCTGTCTGATCAGTGAGCCGTGAGCAAACAAAGCTGCCGGCAAGATGCACGCAAGCGCTGAGTTTATCAGACCCACTAGACGAGTCGTGCATCAATTGGCGGCCCTCCACGTAAAGCCACAGGTTGCTGGGATGTGTCATCGCCTTGGGAGGGTCAATTTATCAGCGCATCGCATCGCCTTTCACCTGGGCCGCCGAATTCGCGCAGCGTTCCCACGACGAGCCTGACGAAACGAGGTCGCAGGTCGAGGCAATCAGGTCGTCCTTCCCAAGATATTTTAGGCGGCGCTATCAATCGCCCTCATTTCCCAGCGGCGTCAGCAGCCAGTCACAGGCCGGGCCGCCGAGCCCTGCACCCTGCCAGAGCGAGTGGGCCCGCGTGCCTGCCCAGACAGCCTCCTTCTGCGCCTCCCGCATGCTCTTTCCCTCCTCCACGGCCAGCGTTGCTTTCTTACCCCAGAGTCGCTCATTCACTCGCGACCTGTGCCGCCATTCCTCCCGCTCGCAGCCCGCATCGTCAACCATCGGGCCTTGCCTCTCTGTGCTGTCGTCATATACTGCACCCGGCCCCCGTCCACCGCGTCCACGCATGGACTCCTGAAGCTGCGCGTCTCTGCCGGCCGCCTCACCTCCCCTCCGCCAGACCGTAGCCATTGCTGCGTCCTCGACGCCAACTGCCTGGAATCTCCGGGACCGACCGCTGCCTACCATGGATGAATGCCGTCAACCCACGAGCTTGCTCCAGCCCCGACAGCACCGGCGCATCTCGATGACTTCGCTCGCCGTCGCCGTTCTGGCCGCTGCGCTACCTGCGACCGTCGCCCAGTCCTGCATATCGCTGCAGGGCTCGACCACGTGCCCGGCATTCAGCAATGCTTCTATCAGCACCGGTCTGACTGGCGATTTGTATGTGTAACCTCACGTCAGCCCTGCATCGTATTGACTGCCTGCTAACCGAGCCGGCATCAGCTCGTTCCTCTCATTCGTATCCGATGTAGAGTCCTTTGATAGTCGATTACGAGACTATATTGGAACAGATTACATACGAACAAAGTAGGTGTGCTCCGTCGGCGTGGCTTGTCGGTGCGCTGACAGGTTACCCAGATACCAGCAGATCCTCGGCTGCTCCGATGTCACTTTGACCAACACAAGCAACCTTTACGCCCGATATACGACAACATTTCTCTGCAACTCAATCGTCCAGGCTTCAATTCAGAGTTGCAACCAAGAGTCTGGCCAAGAAACTGACACTTTGTGTGCCGATTCCTGCGTATGTCTTTCCGGGATCCGATTCACTGAGCCACACCCGTACTAACTGCCCGATAGGCACAATTTGCTATCAGCGAGCAAGACATCATATCCATACCGGACTTTTGTGGTACCCCAGGGAACAATGCCAACGACCAGATTCGGGCCGATTCCGATCGATGCCAGCGACCGGCCATAGCGCTGAGCGGAAGATGCGTTCCAGCTGTAGAGAACGAGCCGAACGAATGCGGCTTTGCGTCCAACCTCCCTGGGCTCTGTTCGTTCTGCGCATCCAGCTCTCAAAACTCTACCGATTCGTGCTGTGTGAACGCTGACGTTGAGGCTCGTTGTGAGGGCGTGGAGTTGCCAACTACTAATTCAATGCCACCTCTGTTCACCACCACCACTACTGCCACGCCAACCGGATCGACAGCCGCTGCAGGCGCAGGAGATTCTGGTTCTGGATTATCTGGAGGAGCTATCGCAGCCATCGTTATTGGATCAATTATCGGAGCGGCACTTGCTCTCGGAGCCGTGATTCTCTGCTGCATCTATGCGCGGAAACGAAAACAGGGCAAACGGAGCCACAAGTTGAATACGCCTTCCCCCACTCGCCAGGCTGCTATGGGACCCTCCATGGCCACTGGATCGAATGGCTTCTCTCCTCCGCCGATACCTGGTGCTCGAGTAGCTCGCATGTCAGCATTGGAAGGTTCAAGCTCTTCGGACCGTCACAGCACCCGCGGTCCTTACGACTCGCCGGAAACGCATCGCGGCTTTCTTGGAGCGAATCTACCCAAACGCGACGGGTCTCTGTCAAGCCACTCGGCGCTTGGCGGAGGCAGCGACCATGCATCACCTCAGTCGGGATCAGACCCAGACCGAACCTTCTCTAGCCCCGAGGGGGTCGCCTCTGGCCAATCCGAACAGCTTCAATTCTTTAAAGACTACTACTCCCAGGACGATATACATCCGAACGACACGGTTGCTACGCTCTGGGCCTATCAGCCTCGCGCTAATGATGAGTTTGAACTTGAGCGTGGGGATATGCTCAAGGTTGTCGGCATCTGGGACGATGGATGGGCAACGGGTGTAAGGCTCTCCGAGTCAGCCGCCGAATGGGAAGCACGAAAAGCACTTCAACGCGATTCGGGTGTGAGCAGTACCAGCCGACCGTCCCACATCGAAAGTGACGGCGAGATCAAGGCATTCCCGTTGGTCTGCGTGTGTCTCCCACAGCATTGGCAGAAGACAATAGAAGGGGACAGCACGGATACCGGGGGAGGGGTAGGAGGTGATCGACCGCCTCCAAGCTCTTAAAACCTGTGTCCTAGCTTGTTGATGTTCTTAGGCTGGGTATACCCACCTCCGGACCCCCCTGTCGAGCACATCCCGGTGGCGCATCTTTCACGCTTGGGTTCCAAGCCTACACGATCACGACTTCCACCAAGCTCAGTACTCCCAAAAACCCCTCCAGCGCCTGGCCTGCGCTTGTCTGGCTCCAGCACGCTGGTCAACTCACCACACCGAATATAACGCGACACGATGATGGCTGTTTATGCATTGCGCTATTGATTTGAACCCGATTTCCGATTTCGCATCTGAGGCTTCTTGATACCCGCTACGGACCGCACACCCTCTTGGGACTTCACATTGTATTGCTCAACCCGCTCCACGGCATCGTCTGATTGGTTCGAACCATTCTAGCGAACGTAATCATAATACCTCGAACAACACACTACTTCTGAATTAACGACAATTTTCTCTTTCGAATTCTCTTTCCTTTCGGCAAACGGCGATTGGCGTGCGGCCACTGTTTAATACGCTCTTTCCGCAACACCGTCGCGTCATGACGACGCGCATCACGCTCAATAATACAAACACAACGCTAATTCTGCGACTTCACTCTGCCGCCTTCGCCAGCCATCACACACTCGCTGACCATGCCGAACCCGTTCATTTTTCTTACTATCTCTCACCCATTGTGTGTGACTTTCGTTCTATACCCGAGCCCGGCCGACGACTGGGCATTTCTTTCCGCTTCATGCTCTCCCCTCGCTTGGAC
This sequence comes from Laburnicola sp. JP-R-44, assembly GCA_009805535.1. Lineage (NCBI taxonomy): Eukaryota > Fungi > Ascomycota > Dothideomycetes > Pleosporales > Didymosphaeriaceae > Laburnicola > Laburnicola sp. JP-R-44. The sequence continues at coordinate 770,456 of SELF01000041.1, forward strand.
CTCGGCGGGGGTTGATTGAGCTTTCGTAATAATTCATCTTGTTGAAGAAGGGCGAGAAAGAAGAGGTTTGTCTTTTGGGGGAACGTTCGTATATATGTTATTGGCTTGCAGTACATTGCGTACATACCATTTTTGTTTGCTTGAAAGTTGGACCATCTTAGCTCTTTTTATTGCTATGATATCCTGTCTTGGATGAAGTGGGCTGGATGGATGGATTTGACCCCTGCTTTTGGATAGCAGCGGAGGAGTTGGATTGTTGATATGCTGTTGCAGTTGCTGTTGGTGGTGGGCGAAGGAGCAGCGTTGTTGAGATGGAGCGTGGAAGGGGGTTGTGTAGGATGGATGGGATAGATAATAAATCAATAGAAAAGGAGTGCATCGTAACGGTTCCACGGTCAAGGAGAGAAAGTTTCTTTCTTTCTTTCTTTCTTTCTTCCTATACGACAGCCTCTTTTTGCGATATTGTACTGGGTATATAACCCACCCTGGTACCGCAAGACCAACGCCATGTTCCGTAGCCTGATGTCCACTACCTGGCTTGGGCACATGGATGTATGTGGTCCATGCACCTCGGATACAAACAAGCGTACTATGTATCTACGCTGTTTGTCCCATCCCATCCCATCCTATCCCCTCCTACTCCTTCCTCTGGATATGATAAAATCCTCACTCCTCACTGTCCACCAGAACGAGTACGTACGCAGCATAATCTCTCGTCCCATCCCATCCCACACAATCCACCCCATCTAACTAACCTACGCACAATCCAACCCCCGCACCCAAAATCTCAATCCTCGCAGCGCCTCTCCTACGCTCGTCCGGCGCGCGCATGTGCCTGTATGCTGATTAGCTAGTTCCCATGACTGTTCGCGGAAGAGGACGAGGCGGCGAGGTGAGGTGAGGCAAACGTACACTCGGCGACGGCCATCACCGTTTCATCTCCTCTCTCCTCCCTCCTCCTTCCCACACACATCCTCTTCCTCCTCCTTCTCCTCGACGACTTGTCCTCCACAATCCTTATGCGTACACTTATCGTCCCTCGTTCCCGCTGCGGTCCGCTCCCCATCGCTGACATGGCCACTATCCCTCTCCATTGCACCTCCGTCTTTCTCGTTCTCGTTCTCTTTCCCTTTCCCTTTCCCTTCCCTTTTCCTTCCACCCTGCGCGGCAGCGACGAGCGAGGCGGGAAGTTTTGCGCTCGAGACGGTCGTGTAGGCGCTTGGGAGGGTGATTTGGCGGGTTGGTTCGGGGGAAGAGGTAGAGGGGAGGAGGGGCGAGGTCGGTGGGGGTGAGGGAGGGGGAGAGGGATAAGGGTGGCAGGGGGTGGTGAGGTGGGAGCCCATTTTGCGGTGGGTCGGGGAGATGGGTGTGCGTGGTGTGCGTGGTGTGGTGTGAGGAGGTTTGGGGTGGTGAGTGGAAGTCCAGGTGGATATGCTGCGGGTGTGCGGGTTGTGCGGGTGTGAGGTCATTTCGTTTTCGTTTGGTGCTGGGGTGGGTGGTGGGTGCGTTGGGTGAAAGCGAGCGTGCACGTGGAGTTGGAGATTCACTTGGTGATGAGGAGTGAAAATGACAGATGAGTAGACTGGTAGCAAGGAGATGAAAAGTGGTTCTGTTTTGAGGATATTGTGTTAATTGGAAAGGCTAATTTGAAGCTTGTAAATTGAATGGGATGCTGGAATGGTATAAAAGTTGCCCGGACTCCTTCATATGCAACACCCCAAACCGACATGGCTCATAAATCATCAGTCGAAGCAAGCCGGAGGAATATATTATTCCATGGCAAAATGAGTGGAGGTGGTCGTGGGATACGCGTGGAATGGGCTGACCCAGGGTGGTCATAGCATCCGGCTGGGCATCTGGTGTAGAGTTTGTCGGTGTTACCATACCACTTCCATGCAGCTCCGTCCACGTGCGATCCGTCCTGACATGAACGGCCATCGTAAAGATCTCAACCAGTCCCCAAGCGGCATGTGGCAAGGACGTTCAGTTATAGTTCCGCCTCTCAGCCGCCGCATCGATTTCGCGCTGCGCTCGGTTCTCGTGTGCGGTCTGCTGCAACGTCTGGGTGCGCGTCTGTTTCTTCTGCTCTTCGAGCCTCTTCGCCAGATCTCCCGTCACGGGCTTGTTCGCGCGCGCCTAGTGGTGATGCATCCGTTAGCCACACGTCTGCCTTTCACATGCACACCGTGGTCGTCAGGCTTGGTCTGCAACTTCAGACTACGCACCTCTGCTGCCGCCGCGGCTGCCGCTCTCGGGTCGTCCACTCCATCACTCCCTCCCGTGCCCCCTACCGTCCGCCCAGGCCCCGTCACCTTCGGTTTTGACTTGGATCCGCCCTCATTCGCGATGCGCGCGGGGACTGACGCTTTCGTTGCGGGCGCAGTAGGCGCTGGGGCGGGCGTAGGCGCTGAGCCGAGCGTCCGTCCTGCGCCCTGGAAGTTCTCGTCTTTCGACTCTTTGCCGCAGAGGTTGCCCATCGCAGCGTGGAGGCGAGTGGGAGAAGGGAGGGGGGTGGAGAGTCGGCGAATGACGAATGGGCGCCGCGCGGAGGTGACAGAGCCTCGGGCTGGGCGCGGGAACGGGCGGGGTCCGCTGTCCTCCGAGGAGCCGTGGGCGACGGCTACCGACTTATATAAACTTCGCCATGACAGCTGGACGGAGGTCCTCGCATGTCTACCATGCGTCTGCCCAAGGCGACTGTTCCAAGGCTGGAGAGAGGCCAGGTGCGAAGTCCGGCGGCGAACCGGGCGGCCAATGGCGAGGGGAGGCATGGCCTTAGTCAGGGACGGCCTAACGAAATGCGCTCTCGATGCCGCATTCACTGGCAAGCCTCCAAACACTGAACTCCTCTGAAAGCGCAGACCGGTCGTAGATTCTGAAAAGGACAGAACTGATGGGCTTGCAGCATCTCCTTCACCCACCGGCCCATTCCCCTTCGTTCACCTTTACCTTCGTCGAGGCAGGCACGTCATACTGAACCGTGGGCACCTTGATGTCCAGCACCTTAGCTTGTAGGCTCTCCAATTTTCCAAAACTTCTGCGTGCTCTCGCCCTCCACCGCCGCCAGAATGGCTTACATGTCTCAAGGAAACGACTGCGACTCGGCATACGGCGGCGACGACGATCTCTTCTGGCCAAATCCCATGTTCCCATTGCCCGCGCCCTTGGCAGGTTCTAAGCGCCAGGTGAACAATGTCGTGGGCGAACCTACGACCGCAATTTCAGCCGCCGAGGCCGGGCCCTGGAGTGACCATGGGGGCCCAGGTGCCCTTAGTACTCGCGATCGAAAGCCCGGCTGTCCTTCCTGCGAAGATGGGCGTCCGTCCAAGCGCCAGGCTTCGGCGCACAAGGTAGGCGAGTATCACAACGTGGCCGCCGACCAGGCCATTTCGAACTCGAGCCAGCAGTTCCCCGACACTTGTTTCGAAGCCTTCTGCCAAGGACACGACGACTGGGACGCACCCTCGTGCAACTCACCCTGCGCCGTGCCGTGCCCTGGTGAGGAACACTGCTCGGATGAGGATGCATGCTGGGATCCTCATTGCGACCAAATCTGCCCGAACCAGTGCGCCGATTCCTGCGTCGATCCTGAGTGTGAGAAAACGGCCGCTGTTGTTGATCCATGCTTCCGTCAGACGTGCGATGCGCAACCATGCCCGCTTGGAGATCTGGACGACCAGTGTCACCTCACGCACTTTGCGCCTACCCCCGCGAACACCGTTTATTGCTATGATGATAGCACATGTCCCTTCCAGAAGCGACAACAAGAGTGCGCTTCTCGTTTCCCTGGCCACGAGATGTTTCCCTGTTACTCTCACGACCATGAGAGGTGGGACCATCACCATGCACCAGGCCCAGCTTCAGGTGCGGTTACACCCGTCCTGTCACCTGGCAATTGCACCTCCATCGAAAGCACTTTCAGCACTCCGGCACCCTCCCAACTAAACGGTACACGGTGCTACCTGGACATCCCTGCCGAGCATTGTCACATCGATAATTCGTGCTGTCATGGCCCCTCCCGAGCTTGTAGTGACTACCCCAACGCTCCCCAAGAGCTCATCGATCATTTGCATGCTTCCACTGCCCAAGGTAACGGGCTAGCTAATAACTTCTCGCACTTTGCGTTGCAGACCAGTCAGCCTTCTGGGACCTTGTCCCTAGCACCCTCGACTCCTGGCACTAGTATATTTGACAACAGCCCCCACGATTCAATGTCTGGGTTCAATGGCGGTTCATGGCTGCTTCCGCACTCTCTTTACTCTGATGCTTTCCAGAGCGCAGGGTCAAAAGCCATCAAATTTGACTTCGACGTGTCGGCTGCCCGGGACGATGCATTCAAGCCTGAAGTACGGCTCTCGGATGTGTTGCTATCTCCAGACAGTATACCTAGACTAGATTCCGGATCAGCAGTCGATGCCACGGCAGGCAGTTCGCAGTCTTGCATTTGTAAATGGCAACATGCTCCCGGCGTACTCTGTCTCGCCAACTTCCCCAGTCCGGAGACTCTACACAAGCATATCAAAACGGCGCACGTCGAGAATTGCGCACATTGCGTCTGCCAGTGGGAAGGCTGCGAAGCGTCAACGAAGGACTTTAAGCAGCGCTCTAAGCTATCTCGCCACCTGCTTGCGCATGCCGGACACCGTCCGTACGCATGCAGTTTTGAGGGCTGCAACAGGACTTTCGCTACCAACCAGGCGAAGGATAACCACGAGCGGACACACACGGGCGAGCGCCCTTATGTGTGTGACCGATGCGGCTATACCACAACTACGCATACGCAGTTGCAGACCCACATCTCGGCGCTGCATGAGGGGAAGAAGCCGCACAAATGTCGCTTTTGCGACTTTTCCTGCGCAGATAGTTCGAACTTGAGCAAGCACGAACGCACGCATCAGGTAAGTCATGATGGTGCCATACCATCACAGGCCTAAACTGACATCCTCCAGACCCTCCGACCCTACCGCTGTCCGCATTCCGGTTGCACCTTCAAGCCCGACTGCCGCTGGGAGAACCTAAAGCGGCACCTGCGCCGCTCAGGCCACTGTCCGCAGCTGCTTATCGAAGGCAGCGAAGAGGCGAAGTCGTACCGCGAGAACGTCAAGCGCGAGACGGAGGAGTGGAACAAGCGCGCTGGCGAGAGCGACATAGTGAAGATGGGGAGGAGGAAGAGGGGGTCTTCATCGTGATTTCTCTCTTTGTGGTTTCTTTTGGGACGGCTGGAATTCGGAAATACCCTTGATGACGGATGGAGAGGCCCATGGGTCAGATGACTTTGATGACTGTCATGATAATATCGTAGCAGGTGGCAGGGCGGGTGGCTTCAGCCGGTTGTCCCCTGCGTTCTCCGCATATACTAGTACTGAAATACACAGGACAGATAATATTGTAGCAGGTGGCGGGGTGGGTGGCTTGAGCTGGTTGCCCATTGCGTTCTCTGCATATGCATGCTGGTTACGAAATACACACGACAGATAAGGTTGTAGCAGGTGGAAGGCAGGTCGGATGGCTTGAACTGGTTGCCCCCTGCCTTCTCTGCATATGCATGCTAGTAACGAAATACACACGACTATGAATTGCATCATATTCTCTCGTCTTACCAGTCTGTCCCGTATAGTATGTCTCTGACCTCGACGCCTCCCAACCCCGCTGGTGTGCAAAGAAGTAGTTGCGCCAAAGGATCATCCACTTCCATCACGGCGTAGCCATTATAGATGTACTAAACCTGCCTCCCCCCATTTGCAATCCCAACATCTTTAACAACGTAGATCTATCTGCCCCTATAGAATTGTCACATGCATGAATGATTTCCAATGTTCTCTGTACCCTCGCCTCCAACGCATGCCCATGGCCATCCATCTCCCTTCCTCTCCTTAAATGCACACCTCGTTTTCTTCCTCTTATACTTGGCACTCTATCATCCACAATACCTCCTGCTCCTTCCGCGACACACTCCCCCTCATTTCCCGACCCAAACTCCGCAAAACGAATCTAGTTGCGATTCCCTCTTCCGCATGCGGCGTCGCGGCGGATAGATCCGCAGTCGTTGTACGTACAGTCGACAGCCGACAGCCGACACAGGGCGATGAGGTGGTTATGTTAGTAGGGAGAGGTTGGCGTGCAGACGGGGGTGGGGAGATAAGGATAGAGGGGGTGCTGGAGGAGATTGGGCCGTTGTTTGTTGAGTTGGAGTGGACGTTGGATAAATCCGGGGATTTGCGCGTTTTCTTGCTGTACTTTTTTTTTTCGTGTCCTCGTCTGAGGTTTTAGAGTGGTGTGTTGGAGAGGCATGAGGAGATTTTTGGGGGATGCGGATTTTGTGGTGGGTGCTAGATATGTGTGTGTGTGTGTGTGGAGTGGATTAAGGATGCGAAATAGGATCCGATTGAACAGCCTTGGTCGGGTGGATAGATGGTACGTGTATATACGATAGAAACGAGGCGAGGTAGAATGTGCAATCTGACAGGTAAACAAGTCCCCGCGGATATATTTCTCCAAGGTTTCCCAATACAGCGTGATATACACTCTTACCTCCTCGTATCCGCAACCTCTACATCAGGCACCCGCTCCCGCTTGCCATCCTTCTCAGCCAGCCCCAGCTCCACTATGGGATCTACCTCCCTCACGTTCCTTCCCACACCACCCGCAAAACCAGCGAACAGAAACGGCCCAGTCATAACCATACCCTTACTCTCCTGCTCGTTGACCGTCCCATCCTTCGCAACCTTCTTCGGACTGCCAATCCAAACATTCCCCACAAAACCCGCCGCAACAACACTCAATCCCATAAAAAGCAACACCGAAATAAAAGCCCACATGACCGCTCTGGCCGCAGCGTCGCGTACTGACTCCCGCACGGCGGGCGGCAGACCAGCAAGAGCCTCGAGATTAGACAGCCCGGCGTTAGGCGTCAACGACGACCCGGCCCCAGCATCGATATTACCAAGGTACTCGGAGAACTTATTCGCAAACACGGCGCCCATCATCGAAATACCAATCGTCTCGCCAAGAGGAAGCGTAAAGGTGAGCACACTCTGCATCGCCGCCATGCGCGCGGGCCATATCCCCGCCGCGTGCAGAACAACAGGCATGAAGCGGAGTCCCGTCCCCGCACCTGCGACGGCGAGGAAGACGCTCACGAGCGTCGTGTGCCGCACGGAAATAGCCCATGTCATCGCGCTCAGGCCGGCTGCTTCGACGATGGAGCCCACGAAGAGCGGGTAGAAGGTTTGTTTTGGCCAGTGGTTGCACATGTACATGGCGGAGTAGACACCGATGCCTAGGCCGGGCGTGTAATAGAGCAACTGCACGCCGGCTTTGGATGAGGTGTAGCCCTCGGCTAGCTGCCAGTAGTACGAGACGAAGTAGAATGCTGAGACGAGCGAGATGCCGGCGGAGAAGTTGATGATCATTAGGAGTGAGGTGTCTTTCTTGCGGAACAGGGTGGAGGGAATCATGGCGACTTGGCGGGGGAAGATGCGCGTCATGAGGCGGCCTGGTCCGAGGAGGTACTCGTGGAGGAAGAAGACGACCAGGAGCATACCGCCTATTACGAAAGGTGCCACAGTTGCTGCTGAGCTCCATGGATACGCTGTGCCGCCCCATTGTACCGCGAGGATGATGAGACCGATGCCGAAGATGAAGGTTATGATGCCCACCCAGTCGATTTGGCGTAGACCGGTAATATACCCTGTCCGCTTTGAGTCGCCTGGCTCGAGTGTAACACGGCCTTTGACGAGGTCTTTCCGCATGAGGAAGAAGATGAGTGCGTGTGATAGTACAGCGATTGGGATGGGAACGACGAAGCAGTACCTCCAGCTGGAACGAGAGAGGTAACCCCCCATGACAGGTCCAACGGCGTAGCTGGGTTGGAACATTAGCAAAACACTTCGCATGGTGGGGCCCAGTATTGATGGCGTAACTCACCTGATCCCATTGATCAATCCAAAAACAGTGTTATTCATCGAGTTATCTGCCAGACTCATTCCGTCGGAGAGCACGATGCGCGTCAAGTTCATGATACCTGCGGCACCTAAACCCTGCAAAGCCCTGCCTAGCAGAAGCATCCCCCAAGTGATCGACGATGCGCATAGCACGCTACCAATCAGAATCCAAAACAACTGGAATTGCAGTGCGAAGTGACGACCATAGACGTCGGCAAGCTGGCCGGATGCCGGTACGAAAGTCGTGAAAGTGAGCGTATACGCGGCGACTATCCAGTTGAAGCTCCCACTTAGCTGGTCTGGGGTTGTTAGAGTGGCGGTCTCGGATACCAAGTAATAGCAACTTACTCAAGTGCGAAGAAATAGTGGGTATTGCCGGCGCAACGATGGTAACGTCGACTGAGGCGAGGAAGTTCGGTAGTATCAGCCCGAGGATCATTTGCCATCGATGGTTTCTTATCCTTTTCTCTTCTTCCTTAGCTCTGTCGTTCTCAGCCGTAGTCCCCACAGGGAGAGAATTGGTGGATTGAAAAGTATGAGCTCCATCACCAGACAGCAGTTCGTGCCTGTCGCTCTTCGATGAAACGGGATGAGCAACTGGAGCCAGGTGGATGTCATCTGCTGTTGAGAATCCCTCTTTTTCCGCTTTTTTCTCGCCGACCTTCCGTCCGATGTACTTGAACAGCATGTACGCCATTATATAAGAGGGCGGAAAAGGTCTTGAATTGACGACGAATAGAATGGATCAAGTGACGAAGGGAAGAATGGAGAGGCCTTGACGCCACAGCCTTGTAAGCAGCATCTTATACATAGTCATCGCGTTGTCTCTATACTTATCTGGGTATGCTCAGCGCCAAAGAGGCTGAGGCTCCTCCCGAGGTCGATCATAGCTTGCAGTGGAGCGGTGGGCATGTAAGAAATGCACGGCCTCAACCACCGCGAAGCATGCCCAAATAGGTAATCGGTTAACCCAGCAGCCGACGGAAACGGGCGAAGCACATGAGCAAAATCAACGCTCCAGTTTTTGTATACCACAAGGGAACTGACATTGAATGCACTGTGTACTTTGCGATTGGATGACTCGGCAGGCTGAGAGGGTTGCATGGAGTCGAGCAAGAAAGGCCGCCAAGGAGCGAAGCGTAGGGCTGTCGGCAACGAAACGGCAACTCCCCGGCACCACCGGGGCCCGCTGGCATTTCGTCATTGCAGCCCTCCGCCTTCATCCACACTGGCCCCCACTCTGTTGCTACTTGAACATGAAGCCCATCATAGCCGTACCGGCAACTGCTGCGCTTGTGTTTCGAGCTTGGTCTAGAAAATCCCTTACGCCGCTTGGGATCTTCGCAGCCGTCCTGACAGCCACTGTGCATGCCGTGCACCCATGGGCGGTGTTTTTCGCTCTGTTGGTCGTCTTCTTCCTCGCTGGGACGTCTGCGACGAAGGCGTGTAACTCTAAGACCGCGGCGGCGGCAACAACAGCTAACAGTTGCATAGGTCAAGCATGAAACCAAAGCGAAGCTCACGCAGTCTGCGAACGGTGCGGCTGCCGGCGAGGGTGCCCGAACACACATCCAAGTACTGGCCAACTCGTTAACGGCGTCTGTTTTGATATTACTGCATACATGGCAGCTGCACAAAGAGGGCTCCTACGCAAAGGATGACCAATGCTGGCGGCGGGGAAGCGATGTCCTGGTCGTAGGCATAGTTGCGTAAGCTGCACTGCTCGCCGACTTGGGCCACCTGAAGCTCACAATGTGCTAGTAACTATGCTGCCACATGCGCCGACACATTATCTTCAGAGCTCGGCATCCTCTCGAGATCGAAGCCCCGCCTCATCACGGCGCCATGGCGTGTCGTCCCGCCCGGCACCAACGGCGGGGTATCCATGGCTGGCCTGGGTGCTGGGCTACTTGGAGGAGCCATCATCGCGTCTGCTTCGACCCTTTTGATGCCTTTCTGCGACGATTGGAGCTGGGGTGACAAGATCAAATACACACAAGCTATGGCACTGGCCGGCCTCGGTGGGTCTTTCCTGGACTCATTCCTTGGAGCCGTCCTGCAGGCAAGCGTCGTCGACGTCCACTCCGGAAAGGTCGTAGAAGGTGTAGGTGGGAGGAAAGTACTGGTCCACGGGCACCCGATGCATTTTAAGCCCGCGGCTGAGCTTCGGAGCAAGGTGGTCAGCTACGAGGAAGGCAAGGATGCGGTCGCGAAGACTTCGGCAGTGGATTCCAGTCAAGATTCGATCAAAGTGACGAGGACCATGCAGAAGGCTGGAGCTAGCGGGACTGCTGTTGCTGATGCACAGCACGAGAGCCGCAAGATTGCGGTTGGGACGGACATTCTCGACAATAATGGTGTGAATTTACTCATGGCGGCTATGGTGAGCGTAGGAGCAATGCTAGGAGCGTGCGTGATTTGGGATCTGCCATTTAGCAGCATTCTCTCTCTATAGATACAACAGTATGTCAAGAATACACCGAGCTTTCACCTTGCAGATGGACCTTGAGATAATTCTCGGGCATGGCTCGCCGATATTCGTTTTGGGAAGCTATGGTGCCAAGACACTAGGCCGCGCCTGCATTCCGTGCACTACTAGTAGTGTAGCCTGGAGCTCCGACACTCACCCACGTCGATAGAAGAGCAGCTCGCCATTCTAATAACCTCGCCTGATCTCACCATATTCTCGCCTCCCTTGCTCTTGACCTTCGACAATACACTCAGTCCTCTGAAAGCGGCTTCGTCAATAGCTAATTCGCCATAACCAACACGCGCACTTTATCAAACCCGCCGAAATGGTATGCTACCTTCCATAGAGCTCCATATACATGCAAGCTCACCGGAGACTCCAAAACTAATACATCCAGTCTCTCCGCTTCATCCCCCAGAAGGCTCACCCCACCGCCACCTCGCTCGAGACGTCCGCGCCCTCGGCACCCGGCGTGCACGACACTCTGCGCTCGCGCCTCGCCCAGACATCAACGCCCGCCACCCTCAACCCATCCACCAAGTCGGTCGAGCTCCAGTCCGCACACCCGCTCGAGGCGCGCCTCGTACAATGGCGCGAGACGCAGGACCGGTTGAAGATGGAGATGCTGAGGCGCCAGTTCGGCATTGCAGAGCCTATCAGGAGGGGCATGGAGCTCAAGATTGCGCGGGAGGGTGAGTGGAAGCCTGCTGTTTTGGGGGGCTCGAGTGGGGTGCACAGGGACATTTTGGAGGGGAGGGATTGTGAGGTTGGCTGGGAGGATGTGTTCGTTGGTAAGTTGACCCGGGTATACGCTAGAGATTGTGTGGAGAGTCCGGGAGAGGCGTCTGGGGTGTTTGCGACAAAGCTAATACGTTGAGCAGGCAATGAACTCCGCGAAGTGCCGGACTTCCATACCGAGATGGAGTCGAAGATGAAGATGAACTGGTAGAGAAGCGGGTGGGTGGGTTCTGGGATGCGATGAATCAAACGATAGACATCATCATACGACTGCGAGATGAGCCCTAGTTTCCGGAGGCAGGCAGTCGGTCTACCACCTCCCGTGGTCTAAGACATATAGCACACAATGAAGAGACACGATATCTCGCCACCCCAACCAGGGCGCTCTCAGAAGGCTTTGAAGATGCCCTGCACCCTCTGAACCATGCTCGCTTGACTTGGCCTGTGAGATGCTGACAGTACATGCTAATGTCAGCTGGCGGTTCCACCAATGACGCTGCTAGCGGCGTGCAGGGAGCTCAAACACGGTGAAACGTGAATTTGGGTAGACAATCCAACTGCAGGGCATTACTTTCCAGAATCAATGATACCACGGCAGAGTATCTAAAGCTGCCTACAGAGTGTCCAGTCTCTTTCGCTGCCCACTCGATACATCATACATGCAGAATCCGCAGGGTTGGCTTACGTAAAGCGCGCAATCATGATTCACTGTCCAGGCAGTGGTCGAGTGTGGAGAGGCGATCCTGATCCAGATTGCGGAGAATAAGGCCGCTGGCCGCCACGCCAGACGCTCCAGCCTCCAAGCCTCCTAGCAGCCGAACACCCGTGCTCGATCCTCCCGGGCTGACTTCCTTCCATTCAGCGCCAGCATCCCCATACAAGTAGCTACCTGGCCGCTCGACTGCGTGACATCGTGGCTTTATTCTTTCGCTGGGCCTCCTCGTCAGCAGCAGCCCATCAGCCCCCTCAGCGCCCTCTCCAGGTACTCCCCTCGCTTGGCCATCGTCGCTCGCTCGCGTTCCGCCCCGACGGGCCTCCCTAGCCATGGCCTCCGCCGTCGACGCTTCAGCGCAGGCTGCGCAGCCCACAGCCTCGGCCTCACGCCCGCCCAGCGGCCACGACGGCGCGTCGCGCAGCCCCGTTGAGATGAAGTCGCTCCCAGCATCCGCATCCGCCCCAGACGCAGTCGCGCACACGACAGAGACGCCCAATGCCGCACCAATAGACACACAGACGCCACAGATACAAGAAGCGCATCCTCAAAAAAGCACCGAACCCACAGTCACCGCCGCTGCCCCCTCAATACCCGCGCTTCCGGTCGATCTGAGCCGCAGCGAGACCGAAGCGATCGGCCCTTCGACCGACACCCCCGCTGCCAACCCAGACAGCTCCAATGGGCCCGTCGTCGTCATCATGCTGCTGCTGACGACGGGCGCACGGCATCCGTACAAGATCGACGAGAGATATCTTAAGAAGCGCAACGTCTCGGTCGAGGAAATGGACCCCTACAACATCAGTGTCTACACACTCAAGGAGCTGATATGGCGGGATTGGCGGGATGGTTAGTACTCCTACATGCATCTATCATGTCTCCACAAACCGCGACATCGTGCGACCTGGCCTGCCTCGCCCTGACGAGCGTATGCCGAGGAGCGGTCGAAACTACATGGCGCAGGCATGAGATCAGGCTAACATTGCCACAGAATGGGAGCCCCGACCGACATCGCCGAGCTCGATACGACTAATACACTTTGGCCGTATGTTGGATGACAAAGTGCCGTTAAAAGGTAAGCACCGAGTCCCTCTTATTGCTGAGGTTGGCGTGGCGCTGCGCGGAGTCCGCACTGGATCCCGTCATCCATATCCATCCATCCACGAGCCTCCGTGAGAATAGGCTATCTGTGCTCCAGTTTCGCGCCTCATGTACTAACTTGTATAGAATGCCCGGTTCCAGACCGAAGCCCCCAACGTTGTGCACATGACGGTCAAACCGCAAAGAGATCGTCGACGAGGAAGACGCAAAGACCGGTAAGGCCGGTAATCGAAGAGACGCTGATGAGGAAACGCATGCTGGGTGCCGGTGTGTCGTCCTATGAAGGACTTCCGCTCGCGTTACCGGCGCGACTGTACGGCCAAGCGCGGTTCCTGTGCTAGATCCTGGGATGGGAATTGCGAGGCTCTGGTCGGACTGATAAAGATCTACACTGTGTGTTCAGGACACACCATGCAGCCACGGAAAGTTTGCGGGCCCTATGGTGCACCGGGCGTTAGCATCGGTGTGTTGACTGAGGACGGCGGCCCTTTATGCCCATCAGTCAGTAATACCCACTACCGGCTTGTGCAATTGGCATCGCAAAAAACGAGCCATTGGTTTCCCTCGTCGCGCTTGTGGCGGGTTGGCGCATTGGGATATCGCGGGACACCTTTCTTTGGTGGTTCATATCACGCATTGCTCCTTATCTAGGTACATTGGTTGTGCATATTGGGTTTTCCCTGTTTAGCGGGCTATTATTCTGTTGTCCAAGTAGCGTTAGCGTTTCGCAATGGCATTCATTGCTTAGCCCACCGAACTATGCGGGGGGAATAGATAGTTGGTTTGGCATCAACTCGTGTTCTTCGATGGCGTAGACGAGTGCATTGGTCAAGCCAAGATGTGTTGATCCGTACCCCTGCCTTGCGTCATCGCTTAAGCTCGTCAGTCCACCTCACCTCAAGCTCCAAGCTGCCCACGGCAGCACCAGCCCGCAAAAAGACCCCGCGGCTGTCCAGTTGCAGCTCAACATCCAAGATGGTTCTTGAAGACGCTGGAAATTCCACGGATGGCTTCACCGACAACCCGTACCCCACCGACAACGATGCCTACACCACCGACCACAATTCCGCCGGACGCTACGATGCCAGCGACCTCCCGCAGCCGATCCCCATCCTGGGTCCCATTCTGGGCTTCCCTCGCAGTATGATCCGCTTCAAAACCGAATCGACGCTCAAGTTCGCTGAGAGCAGAGGCTCCGACGCCCGCTGACGGCGGAAGAGGCGCATGCTCTTGCAGGCCATTTGTACAAGCTCGAGCAGACCAAGTCATACTTCACCGCGTTCGGTGCTTCTCTTGGTCTTTGGAGATGGTACAGTACAATGGCGATATGCCGGTACCCGCTGTTCCAGCCCAAAGTCGAGAACATCAATCCGAACAAGTTCTTATTTGTCAAAGGGCCCGCGGCTCACTATGTGCGGCATAGCTGGAGGGCTTGTCTTTACTTCTTTGCTGCAGGAGAGTTGGGAAAGCTTTGCGGCCATTCAATCGCGCAGGTCTCAGCCGCACATTACACGGCGCAAGATCCGAGGCTGGAGCAATTTGCACACGATCTGAGGGCCGTTATGCCGCCGCTCGGAGACCCACTCAAAAAGCCGCGTCAAAATAGTGCCGACGACGAAAGACGGGCGGCATGGGAGGCTGCCGTCAAGGCAAGGCTAACTCGGGCGATGCTGCGTCGCCTCGACCTACCCCCGCTGATGATGACATGTCACCAACATCCGGCAACTACTCATCCGGGGCGTCGACCGACGACAGCTCTTTAGACGAATTCGTCTATCCCTCAGAGCAGCCAGTTAGCCCTTTCACTCAGCAAGGGCGAAGGCCTACTCGACAGGAAGACGATGATGCCTCCCCTACTGGAGGCATGTTTCAAGACGAAGTACAGAACCAATCCAAGCCTGGGGAGTCTGCATGGGAGCGATTACGCCGGGGAGGCGCTCCTCTCCGACACCAGGCAGACCAGTGCCGCCGCAGCAACCGAGAGCAGAAGGATGGTTCGACTCTGGGTGATAGCTTTACTTTTGGAGATTCCGAAGAGAGCCGCAACCAGGAAAGGGAACGGGCGCAAAGGGAGTTTGATACCAGGATCGAGCAGGAGAGGCAGGGCAAGGATTTCAACGAGAACAAGAAGTGGTAGACTCCTTGCGTCTGTGTGGTACGTTAACAGTTGGATGTGGGACGTTGTAGCGTCTCATTGCCCCGGACGTGTCTAGGGATGGACTTATGCTCCCGCCTGTACCGGACGTCACATCATGCCGGGGAAGGACGGCAGAAGTCAAAAAACTGGATGTGCGGCCTGCGGGCTCGTGTTCACTTTTGTCGGGGTAGCTAGGGTTTGTATTATACCATTATCGTCGTTCCCATTTGGCAACTTTCGTTTTCTTTCTCTCGTTCGTCAGTCTTCTTCTTTATAGTCATCTTTTTCTTATGCTCATCTTCCTTCCATGTGCCCCGTTTTTCCTTCTAACGCACACACACGTCGTGGGACCTCAGCCTCGGGGGTTGTGTGCTGTGCGACTTTTCTTTTCTTTCCTCTAGGCTAGGTGCCCAGCCTTGTAGCAAGAGCGGTCACCTGAATGTCTTGGGTTGTGACCTCGGTGTTCGTACAAGTCGAAGTCGCGCGATTTCTCTCTTCGTTGGCTCAGGGGTGATGGCAAGGGGCAGGGGCAGGGGCTGTGAGCTGTGAGCTGTGAGCTGTGAGTGTCGTTGTAGGGCGAGTACGATAGCATGTATACATGTATGTATGTGTATGTAAGCGCGTTTATATAAGATTGCATGGGCTTCTCTTGTAGGGACTTTGGGGCTGTGGTATGGGGGCTATCTGGGTTGGAGAAGAGTTGGAAGGGTGGGAAGGGTGGGAAGGGTGGGAAGGGTGGGGTGGTGGCTTCTCTTGAATGGATAGTGGTATCGTGGTACTGCCCGCCTCCGACTCCTTGGAGAAGAGTTGGTACTGGTACGGTGTTACCGTCCGGCTGTCAAGGCTTGTAGCTTGCCTCATGGATCGGTTGACAGGTATTGATCCATACTGGACGAGACTACGGTACTGGTACGGGTTATCCGCTCGAGGCTTCTGGTTATCCTACCTTGGTTGACCGATACCGGCTCCTCGGAACGACCCATGGTACGATATTCTCGAACGACTACTTGTTCCTCGCGAACCGACACCCACCCCGAAGACACACAAATTCAACAACCTCATGCTCTGCACCGACGCTTCGTCACCATATAGCTCGCATGACGGTCCAGATGTCACAAATTCCCACCGCCCAAAACGTCCCCTGTGCCTCATCAGTCGATTTAAGGCCCGATAAGCGAGTCCAGGGCTTATCTACAGCCCTCAGAGAGTGCAGAGTGAAAGCAGAGAAGAAAATTCTGAGCACCCTAGACGTCATGAGCTCTTGGCGCGCGGCGCCGCGAGTATATAAGGTCGCGCCCTCGACGCGACTCTCCCTTTTTTTTCGCGGCAGGACTCTCCCTTCTTTTTTCACGACACGACTCTCCCTTCTTTTTTTCACGACACGACTCTCCTTTCTTTTCTTACGACAGCCGAAGAGCTTACGGACGAGATGTCAGTTCCACGCGAGATTTCGACAGCGCGCAACGCAGATGAGGGAGAGAGTCGCGCCATGCTCGATACGGCACCTGCAGGCAATCTTGCGACGCAACCGGCCGAGGAGAGCCAGAACGGTGACGGCCACGGCGACCGAGAGGCTGACGGTGATGGTGACACTGTTTCCTACTACGACGAGAACGATCCTGAGGACGTCGACAACACATACGGCGATGGCTACGACAGCGATTGCGTGTTCAACTTGGACTTGGAAAACGACGGCGAGGCACCAACTGGTCGAACGTCGATACCCACTGAAGCTCAACGCTCTACTGACTCTTCGCAGTCCGGCGCTAACTACTCACCCACTACACAGGAACTAGCGAACGATCTACGTGCTTTTCAACAAGAGCATCTCAAGTTAGACATTCCAGATCGGCCACTAACCCAGTCACAGAATATGGCATTCCTCGAGGCGCCCTCACAGGACCGCCCACAGCCCCCACCGAGTGACGGCTTTTTGGCCCAGCCGACGGGGAATGGCTCTGGCTTCGGGCAGGGTTGGTTGCAGTCATCCCCATCTCCGCACTCTGCTAATGAACCAGGTCACTTCGCCAATGGCGGGGTTGTCTTCGTGTTGTCGGGACAGCAAGGCCGCGTTGCTGCCGGACCCCCTGAGACGACTGTGTCCTCTTCGGCCTATACCTTCGCCCAAGATGGAAAAGTCCTCGAGATGCTGGGCTACCAGCAGCCCAACGGCAGTGGTCCGGCGACCCCAAGCGACGATGCCGGGCCTTTTACGTTTGATGCAGACGAAGATGCCAGCCGCGGCGTGGATTTCTCCCTGGTGTCTGGAGGCGAGCGTGGCGAAAGTTCTCGCGCTCCTCGCTATCATTCCGAGCAGAAGGTCTTCAACTCTAAGACGAACAAGTTCGAGCTGATGGTCTTCAACTTTGAGACATACAAGTTCGAGGCAAAGGTCTCGAACGGTAAGAAGGACAACACTCTCCCCGCGTACTCGGGGCGCACCCTCTACCCATTCATGGACCTTCCGAAGGAGTTGCGTAATCGCATTTACGCACACGCCTTGAGGAGCGAGGGGGCTATAGCCCCTCACCTCTGTGACACGACTCGCCCTTGCCAGGCCCCCGCGCAGACCGCGGACTTCGTTGTGGATCCCAAGGCAATCAAGTTTCACGACGACAACCAGGTCGAACACGATGCCACCTACGAGATGCTCGCCATCACCCGCGTGTCTCGCCAGGTTCGCCTGGAGAGTCTGCCCATCTTCTATGGCGTAAACACCTTCGCTGCGGTGGCGGATACGCCGACGTACTTCACTCGACTAGAGCATCTTGGCCGCTTCCACATGATCCGCCATGTGGATTTCGTCGTGTCTTTCTGGAAGGCCAATTTCGTCCCGGAGAAGATGCTTCGCATGCTTCTACAGAACATCGTCGAGCAGGACGAGTTCGAGAGCAACGAGATTAGAAACAACGCCAATGCGGTGCAGCCGTCGACCGATGTGAAGGGAAAGGGTAAGGCACCCGCGGAAGTGCCCGACGACCAAGGCCCCGCCGCATCAGCCTGGCCGCAGCTCGAACGGTACAAGCCCGACCCGTCGAAATTCTACACAAACGACTACACCGTGTTGAAATCGCACCCCCAACACCTCATAGGCGGCCTCGCACCCAGCTTCCTCGTCCTCCGGAAGTTAAGCTCAACCTTCACCGACACGGGCCCCTACCGGCACAAGCTCGTCATCCACGTCCCGATCGCCGATCTCTTCGAGCAGCACGCCAGCCTCGCGCACTTCCCCAGCGTCTGCGACGGCCTCGGCATCAGCCTGCACCTCGTTCCCGGCCGCGCAGTCGACATCAACAGTGCCGGCTTCACGCTCAGCTGGCACCAGAAGTTCCAGAAGAAAGACTTCGACGTCTCGACCACGACTCTGGACGCAGGCGAGCATGCCAAGCTGGACGAACGCGTCAAGGAGTTGTATCCGCGTATCGACTTCGTGCCGCGCCCGGACAGGACTTCTTACTATCGGATGAGGTGCAAGGGTCAGGGTATCGAGTGGTTCACTGTTCCGAGCAAGGATGGTGCGATGGGTTAAGTTTGGGGATTGTTGAGAGAGATTCGGATGGCGTATGGTTTGTCGAAAATGGTGATGGATGGCGTATGGTTAGTCGAAAACGGTGACGGATGGCGAAAATGGTGATGGATGAGGTTTCGGGCTTCTATACCTCTGTGCAAACTTCGAATAGCAAATATACTTTCTACGGCTACTAGGTTGGTAGCTGTTAACCAAGTACAGCCTTGAGCAATAACTGCGTGTACGTCTAGCCTCTGTATTACCTATCCTAGAGTAACACTACATGTTTAGACTTAAGTCCTGGTACCATTCTACTACGTATACAAGGCAGTAAAGTATAGTCCTAGAATAAAAATCCAAGTACATTGTGTTACCCTAGGATAAGCAATACCACAGCCAACTGCTGTAGTCAAAAAATTTGTCCTGTAGCCACGCATCTACATTCGCCAAAACAAAAACAAAGACCAAAATATATGGTTGTCAATTCTCCGCACGTTTGTGGACTTTGTTCGCAACGAACGTCGAAGTATTTAATATGCGAGAAGTGGAATTTTGTGTTGGAGAGCGATGGGTTGTGTCCTTTTTGCGCAAAGCTTTGGAGGAGCTGGGTGCGCGAGTTGTGCGAGGGTAGGTCGTAAATGGCCCACATGTTCAGTAATACCTTGAGTGACTGTCCTACAGAAATGTAGATCTATCAAAATTTCGAATATAGTATTCCTGACAGGCGTATTGTTGGAAGCTAAGAGCTGGGAAGAAAGCGTTTAGATAGAACTTAGCCGTAGATACTCGGTGGCGTCGCAGATTGGTTACTGTTTCCTTTAGCTATTTATATCTGCCGCAAGAGTAGAGGATAGAGAAGTTACTAACTATTAAACGCCTATGTTTATATAGTTAGGAATAACGCCTTTATAAAAGGGTACACTTTAACTCACTGTCACTTGTATTCGAGGCACCCGACTTGAGAGCGTTCAGGAAGTTATTCTTAAGCCGTCCACTCGCTCATGCAACGCCGAAGAGTCTCCCCAGTTGTCGAGACCAACGGCGTCGGTGCTATAAGTACGAGTCTGTTTCGACGAAGGCGGCAATTCGAATTAGTCGTTATTCGGCAGCTCTCCGCCGCAAGGTCGAGGTACGTATCGCGCTCAAGTGAGTAACGTCTAGATAAGTGAAGCTGTCCTAGCCACTCCTTGGTCTGTGTGACTCGCCAAACTCGTCGTTTCACTTCTGAGCGCCGATTTTGATTCTCCCTCAAGGTCTGCTAGCGCCTGCGCATAGAGTGAAAGAATCCGACCCTTACGTCAGCATAGGTCCCTATCGCTCCCATAAACAGACCGGACGCCCGTCGACTTTGTGCTCTCGCGACTACTCTCAACTTCTTCGCTCACTCACTACCTTGACACCGACTTCCTCCAGTACCGCACCTCGTCCCCGGCACGATGCGTGCTTTCGCTACCATCCTCTCGCTCTTTGGGCTCCTCTGCGGCCTCGCTGACACCGCTGTCATCTATGAACCTCGCACAGATCCTGCGCAGCATCGCCTTAGAGCTCCGAAGTTGTATCATCGTCCCGAGGGCCACGTAGCCAAACGCGAGGACCAAGAGAAGTACGTGTTCGGCGGCTACTACACCGAGAAGGGCAAATGCCAGAAGAAGCCGTGTAAGCTGGAAGAGCCCATCGTCGACGGCCGCCCGTACCCATGGTGCCACACCGTCGCCTGGGACCAAGAGAAGATAACGAAGGCTCACGTCGACCTGGACAAAGACAACCACTCTGGCGTCCCGAAAACCGTCTGTTGGTTCTACAGGTAAGCTTTTTCCACGCCCGTTGTGTGAGGGTCAGAAGACCGGTCTAACATCCGGACAGCGGCCCCGATTGCGACCCCTCAAAAACAACCGACCCTAATAGACCAGGAAATAACCATCTTATCATATTGGTGGGCGGCCTGGACAAACCGCCAAAATACAAAGAAGGCGAAGGTCCCGATCACGACGTGACATTTTCTATACCCCTCCGGTCGGGGCAGGACGTTTATCACATCCAGTCATATGGTTGCATGCTGTACCGAGATGTCCCAGAGGAACTTGCCAACGCAGTAGGCGCCGCAGGCAATGCGGGTATGGACGAGCTCAGCCAGTTCTTGGCCAGTCTCGAAGCAAATGGCGGAAATGGCGGAGGACAGACGGGTAACTTCACAGCTTGGCAATCATAGCGTGATGGGTAAGTGGTAGATTCTCATATAACGGGATAGCTCTGACAGAGTTGTAGGCTGCATCACGGACCCGAAAGCCGTCGAGTAGATGCTGCACCTGATCGTGGGTAGGCGGGCGTAAGGCTGAATGGAATTATTCGCGATGTAGAAGACTATGCAGCAACGGTGTCACATCATGCGGAAATCCGGTTATCTGAAGGCGACTACTTTTCTGCAAATGACGGTATTAGGCAGACAATCCGCAATACAGCCAGATACAGCACAACAAATTCCCTCGGCTTCCTCTTCTAACTCCCTCTTCTCGTGACCGTGCTATATGCATATCTCTCCACTACCTTTACACTCTCCACCCCAGCCAACCCCGTTCACTTACGCACCTCCCTCAATAGCGCCCCCATCCCCACCACAGCCCCCACCAACGGCAAAAGGCTCCTAAAAAGATGCTGCACATTGAACCGCTTCAACAACACCCTCGCCTCCTCCACCCCCACACTCCCCTCCTCCTTCCCTGCCTTCACCCTCATCCTCTCCAGCGCGCGAACCGTCGGAAAAACAACACCAATCGTATACGGAATCATTACCATCTTAGGCAAGCCAGCAACGGCATACCACGTCCACAGATCGTTGTTCGCAGAGCGCAGTCGGTACGCTGCAGCCCAGTGCATGAGGGTTGTTGCGATGGCCGTGAGGGGCAAGATGGGGTCTGCGTAGGAAAAGAAGACGGAGAATTGGTGGAGGGTGTGGGGGACTGTGGTGGGGGTTATGGTGTTGTGTAGGAGGCGGATTGTGAAATTATGGATGGAGAAGCCGACGCCTGGGGGTGTGTTAGAGGGGTCGAGGTGTGAGATGGAGAAGGTGGAGGATACCGGTGAACATGGAGCCGGTGAGGATGGCGGCTGCTTGGAGGATTAGGGAGGACATGTTGGGAGTTTGTGCGCTGCACGGGGTAGAAGGGGGATGATGTGTGGGAAGATGTGCGTGCTGGTTCATCTCATATCCCATAGGTATATATTCCTTGTTCTACATTTTAACTCTACCTTAGCTGAGGTGTGTTCAAAGTTTACTGTCAGGTCAGCTACAGTCATGGAAAAGCTTATCGTAGGAAGGTAGTGTGGTTTAAGCTGTTGCTAGGCTAGCGACGATTTGTGGCTTTGCGTAAGGTTGGCGCCGCGGCGAGAACGATCACATGGGAATTCTACCGCCTTGCACTGCAGAATTTGGACTTTTGATCTTTCCACAGACCTGATACTGGCGCTGATATATGCAGGGTCTGACCCTAAACCGTAGAAGAAGATACGACGTTTTGTACGGGATTCAAATAGAATAATAGTAGTATAGTATAACAAGCCCTCATAGACAACATTTCCCCCTCCACTCACCCAATCTTCGCTTCGAACAACACCCACTCATCTGCATTCCCCAATACTTCCCATGCAACCCAAAGACCTAGAAAATGTGAAGCCTTGTGGAAAATAACATTCTATCGACACCAACAGCGTAACCAACCAGTATATACCACGGTCGAACGAGTCTCGTAGATAAAAAAAGTGCAGAGGCGAGCAGCTCAATCATAACTAAAATTAGACTGTTCCAAGCCATACTATACACTACCAGGAAAAAGGTTTGAGTACAATGTGTTGCCCCAGGATAAGCGACATGGAGGCGAGCTATCTGTACTCAAACCTTTGTCTAGCAGCTGTAGCATACCAAACCCGACTTAATAAAAAAATCCTAAGCTCTCGCCCTCCTTCGCCCTGATGGTATGTTATGGAAAGCAGTGTACCCTATCTCACCCGCATAAAAGATAGGCAAAGCAAAAGAGACGTGAAACAAATGACGGGGATATGAGCGATTTCATGGTCGACTACGCGCATAGCTGACCGTGTATGGCATCGTCCTCGGAGACCTGGAAAGAAGCACTGAAACTGTGGATCTAATCCCTATACACAAAGCGACTGATTGGTTCTTCTAGCAACACGTGCTGTTACTTAATCATGACCGGTTTCTTGCCTGTCTTTACTAGTAAAAAAAAAAAAATTGTTAAAATTCTCTAGAGCTTTTATGTCCTTAAACCTAGTATTATAACTAATATATTTTTATTAGTAAAGAGGCTAAAAAATTTTTATAGGCAATATGTGTTGTTAATTAACTACTTAGGGGTAGAATAATAAAGGCTTTTATCTTAAATAATATAATAAAAAAAGGAGAGCCCCCTACTTAGTAATTAAAAAGAGTGTGAAAAGGTGATCACACTTTAACCTTAAACCAAAAAAAAGGTTAAAAAAGGCGTTTAGCAAGCTAACTATAGGCGATATATAACTTATAAGGAGCTAAACTAAAGTTTAAATACTATAACTATACTTTTATTATATATAACTTTTTGCTCTTTTTAATTACTAAGTAGGGGGCTCTGCTTTTTTTGTTATATTATTTAAGATAAAATCCTTTGTTGTTTTACCTTTAGGTAGTTAATTATAAGAAAAGTGTTTAGTACTACTTTATCTAGTTTAAAATTAAACTATTTAGCTTAAAAAGTAAAATTAAACACATACTAAGCACCTTGTGGTAACAAGACCTAGTCCTCCTCCGAGACCTCCTCCTCCTCCTCCTCCTTTTCCTCCCTAAACTCAAGATCAAAATCCTGGTAAAGTTATTAGCAGCTTTCAGTTTAGTGAACAGGAAGCTTACGTCTTCAGCAAATGTATTGAACGGCGCATTGCCTTTATTATCCATAAGTGGAGGCTGCTGTGGAGCTGGTTGCTGCTGCTGGACGGCTTGAGGTGCTTGCTGTCCATTGGGATCTTGATCGACGGACTTGCTCGAAGTTTTCACGTACGGTTTATACCTGTGCCTAAGAGTGAGAAGAACGATTGATTGAGCTTTGGGGGTGATCCCATATGTGGAAGTATAATGGGTAATGGAAGGAAACAAGGTGTACTGCATTGAGCGGATTGGAACACTTCAAGACGTACCTCCAAACACGAACGCCCCCGTCCCCCGGTCCAGTTACGAAATACTCACCAGTGGGAGAGCAATGCACGCTCATCACTAGGAAAGGTAGTTACTCGACTGCGCTCTTTACGGCTGTGATGAACTACTCACCAGAATAGTCATGACCCACGAGGACGCACTGAAGCGCACTGGTATCTGCGTCCACTATCCGCACGCTTTTGTCGTACCCAGCAGAGATAATATAGGAGGCATCAGGAGTCGTTGTTACTGATAAGATAGCGTCCTTCGCCATCGTCAGTGAACGTGTCTACTACAAGCGAGATGGAACATACATTGTGACCTTCGTAGACTTGGACGAAGGAGTGTCCAAATGATTCGTTCTCCGATTTTCCCTGCACAGTCGGATCAAGTTCCCAAAGCCGCAACGTTCTGTCCTCTGCGCCCGAGATGATATGTGAGCTAGACGGAGTGAATTGTAGCGCGTTAATTAGACGAAGGTGAATAGTAAGCTTTGCAGTCATTGAACCCGTGGCAACATCCCAGACATAAACCGAATAATCCAGACAGTTCGCGGCTACAAGACGGCAATCTGGCGAAATGTTGACACGACTCACGCCATCCTGGAGAATGAAATGACGGAACTTATTTGGTGTTCCATAACCGAGAAACATATCGGTCTCTTTGCTGATGGAGGTCCAGAGTTTGACCGTGCCATCTGTTAACGACGTGGCGATGAACTCTCCATTCTTGGCCATGTCTAAGCTGTAGATTTCCTGTTCGTAAGCTACCCATTCGTTACACAGCCTACCATTGAAGTCCCAGATCTATGCATGTTAACAAGTACGACGAAGGTTGTCCAAAGAGCCGTGACATACTCGTACGACCTTATCCGTGCTTGCACTGATGATTTTACTGGAATCCGGATGGAAGAGGATTACTGGCATAAACATAAGATTGTCGTCGTCGTCGTCAATGCGACACTCTTGTATCTTGGTGCCAGTAGCCACGTTGTAAATTGTCACCGCTCGATCGGAGCTTGTAGCAAGGTACAAGCCACAAAAGCTGACCCTGACACTCCAAACAACTGATTTGTAAGGTAGCGTATACACTGCCTCAATATCCAAGACACGAGGTTGGTGAGGTTCAAAAAAGGCAAACCAATCTTCTCCTTAACGCACCTAATTTGGTGAGACTTTGTCCAGGTACTTTCCCGCAAGGCTCTTAGCGTCCTTATGTCGTTTATAGCTGAAGATAGGTGGCCAATCATCCTCAAGCTGCAATCTGTTTTGATTTCGTATGAAATCCACAGAGGCAGTGGAAAACAAAAGCCGAGCCTTTGACGGTGCCAAACGTCGAGTGTCCCTTTGAATGGTGGCTGCGAATATGATTACGAAGAGCGCTTTGATCCTTGAAACCAATGCGATTCCAAGGACACGACGCCGTGCTGCAGTAAATGCGCGTGAAGTGAGTAACTTCGTGCTGTCTCCGAAGTGCTGCCGTTGCAAACCCATCTGAAGAAGTGCGACAAAATGGATAGCGACACCGGAAGACAGAAGCAGCATATCCCAGCTGGAATTTCACCATTACCTCCTGAGAAACGCCCGGGATTGTGGCCTGCGAAAGCACGTAGATAATCCAACCATCAAAGTCGACAGCCAGTCTGCTAAACAATGTACGATCAGTCTCTATCGCGAAGTTTTCCATTGCTACGGTGATAGTCAGACCAATACCGGGGATGGCATCAGTCAAGTTCCTTCAGAACATCTACTTGCCTTTGCCGTCACGCGAGACTTCTTCTTGAGACGCGAGCCGGAGCTGCAGGGTCTCATAGAGTAGCGCAAAGATTGCTGGGTTTTTGATGAGCTGTAATCGTATATCGAGTGATTTCGAAGTCATGGACGTGGCGACCGCATTGACATCGATTTTGCTATGCTTCTTTGCCTTCCGAATTCGCTCATGCGTTGACCAGAGAGCAAGCAGGGATTTCATTAGCATGGAGTCCGAAGACATGTCGCCTCCGCTTGCTGCATACGAAAGAACATGATGTTGCCAGAACTCCAAGCAATACATCATCAGACCGTAGACACCATGGACAATCGAGATAGTCCGGCTATGAGCGGCGACGTCTGGGTGCAGCAGATCGAGGCCTCGAGAGAGCGTCGCGACACAGGTCAATGATATCATATAGTGAGATAGATAGATAGATAGAATTGATTTACGTCCAGTAGACTTGGCTGAGAGCCTTTATCTACATAGGCCTCCCGTGGGGCATGGGGGACGCGTCTCTCCCCTTACGGGGAGAGACGGGTCGTGCAATAGCTGCTCTATAAAAGCCTGTTAACTCTCCTAAACTCCTCCGTGCGAGTAAAGTAAGAAGTCTAGTCTAGCGCCTATGTGCGCAGGATCTTGTCCCTAAGGGAACGTTATATTTACTTGCTTCTTCAATTAAGCCCCATCAGAGCTGGTCAGCTCAAGAAAGGCGGCGAAGTCCTCTGGGCAGCTGAGGAGCTGCCGAAGGTACTTTTGTCCCTCGCGGGCGTTCGTTGGAGGCCCGCTGGGTCGCTGGGGCCAGCTGGCGAAGCATCTTCGTGCTTTCCGGCAGTGGACCAGATGGCTAGGGGCCTTTTCTTTTCCGCATGCGCAGGTAAGGATCATATAGTGAGCATCCATGGATCTAGCAATAGAGCTTGTTTCGGATTGTAGATACCTGCGAGATGTTAGGCTCAGCTATGCGGTCGGCACGACCGGCACTTACTCCTGGACAGAAAAGTGAACGAAGCTGACAGTTCCGTCGGGACGCTGTTCCACCAGCGGCTTGCAAGTTCGAGGACTTTTGGGATAGGAATGTCCTGAATATCAGGATTTAGCTTCCCCGAAGCGTGGGCTAACCCATGCAGAAGCTCGTTCAGTTTGATCGGTCTTCGAGCAAAGGCTATCCATCGAAAGATTGCAATAGCTCTGGCGCGACGTGGGTCATTGCGGGAGCCACAAATTTTGCGCATAATGCGCTCGTAGAGATCTGTCAGATCCGAGGGCAGCAAAGTCACCATCTGACGGAGTTCCTCAGGTGTGTAAGCGGATTCGAGAGAGTCCAACACAAGTCGAACCCACAAGAACATGCCTTTTATTGATTAGCGGAATTGGTCATAATTGAGATTGCGCTAGGCCCGAGAGGATATCTCGAGATCGTGAAGCATCTTACCATTGGATTTCTCCACAAGCAGTCTTCGTACTTCCGACAACGTCGAACCATCAGGATCGAGGTCCTACATACTACCGCGATAGTCGTCTAGTCTTTTGTTAATGAATGACTAGACCGACTGATCAATAAATGTGTGCTCCTCGCTAAGTAAAAGCACCGTTGTTGCCTTCTTTTTCTAACGCATCATACGTGATATAGTGGGCATGTCTCAACTAGAGATTAAAATTTTACAACTATACGTCGAGTTTTTTCCTATTGCAAGAGTCAAAATATCACCCAGAACGATCTGTTGCTCCTTCAAGTCCCACTCATCAATACCACCAATAACAAGGCGCAAGTTACCAACAATATTCAGCAGTTCTGGTAGTAGGGATACAATTGCCTTCCAAGATGCCGCCTAGCCTAGTACGAGGTGATGTAGTTATCAGAGACGTAAATAGCAGCATACAGATGTGTCTAGACGATCTAAGCGGCGAGTAACCAAAACAGATATCCTGACGTGCCTGTAGTAGCGTCAGAGTAGCTACAAAAGTAGAAGTACACATCCAAAGAAGATTCTTCTAGGTGATAGATAAGATTTGCACTAAGGACGCTTTTACCTATAAGTGTTATTAGGGAC
The DNA here is from genome assembly GCA_009805535.1 of Laburnicola sp. JP-R-44. NCBI lineage: Eukaryota > Fungi > Ascomycota > Dothideomycetes > Pleosporales > Didymosphaeriaceae > Laburnicola > Laburnicola sp. JP-R-44. The sequence goes on from SELF01000041.1 coordinate 798,047, forward strand.
TTTACTAAGTGTCGTCTTTAGCTCACCTGCGCCAAGCTTTCCGTGTAGCCACACACAACTAAACAGGGGTTTTAATCTTGTAGCCACAGCTCGACCTTTGGATGCTTAAATAACCAGTCACATACTCCTAGGGAACAATCTTATGTCAGGTTATCTAGCTTGTTATCCACAATATAACTAGCGAAGCCGAGCCACAAAAGGGTAGCGGTTAATTTAGCCTTTCTCCACTCCTATTCTTGCTTCTCGAACCTTTCTGCGTCTTCTTTCTGACGCGCCTCAAGAACGCAGAAAAGAAATGTCAACAGCGATAGCTTCTTTGTCAACAAGATCCCCATGATAGGCTAGATCAGCCAAGATAGATTTGAACCAACTGTCAAAGTTGTCCCACATTAAGCTAAAGAAGAATTTCCAGGCTATCAAAAGATAATTAGCAACACTATTTAATGTTTGCCACAATATACCTACCCCTTCTACGAATGAACTTGTAGGCTCAGCGGTAGAATTCCAGGACATCAGCATACATAAGTGCGACAACGGCTTAGAAGTTGTAATCATCTTTCAGGGCTGCACTCAGCCAATCAAAGCGCGGTAGGGCGTCCGCAATCTTGCCATATGCCTCAATAAGCTTTTCGAAGGCGCTTAAATGGTCTAACAAAATCTGGTTCCAGCTGTTAAACATGGCAACTGGCTGTAGCTTGCTTTTGCTTGGCCAAGCTTACCTGAAGCATGAGCTTAACGGGGGCCTAATCAGCCGTCAGAATGTTTGCTCAAATCTCTCGAGATGACACTAACCCAGATCTAGGGAAGATATGGAGTACCGTTGCAAAGGACTTCAATCAATTCTAAGTAATGCTCTAGACCCTTGAGAAAAGGGTGGATGCGTCGCATGTTCCGCAGCGATCGTCGGGCAGCAATGTCCTGCTCGATCTGAAGAGCAGCATTTCGAACATCTTCAAGACGGGTGTCCTGGAATACACGGCGGTCGTCCGGCGTGACAGTGTTGGCAAAGCGCTCGAAGGCTTGCTCAATGGTGACGCGTGCCTGTGCTGAAACAGTGCCGGGCGCCTGAGCGCGGGGCGGCCCCACCAGAGGCATGTCGGTAGCGAAGGAACTCGCGGTCCAGCAACTCACCACGCGCGCGACGTCGTGGCCGTTCAAACTGTACAAAGTGGAGAGAGTAATGGTGGGTGGATTGAGTTGATCGTGAGGAAAAGGAGCGGGTGCCAACTGGAAATAATTTTCTATGGTTCGAAGAATATGGCCGATGCCTTCGGTTTGTTCATGGAAGAATGTGGTTATTACCTTCAGGACCCTTGCGATTGCGATCGCAACGTTCCATACCTCAATCCCCAACGGCTGTCCAGTCGGTTTGGTGATCCGCCAATGACTTACGATATACAACAGCCGAGACCGGGGACAGTCGAGACGTTAAACAAAGCTGCAATTGATGTGTTGGCCAATTTCCAGACTTCTGAACAATTGGCATTGGCCGTGACTCCTTCTGCGCTTGTCACTAAGCTGAATTTGTAGGTCCAACCATGCAACTAGAACATTATATTGACTAAGCATGTCAGACACCAACAGCAGGCATTGTCATTCTTCCGGAGACGCGAGCTGGGCCTTGGAAAGTCTGATCTTGAATATGGCGTTTGGCAGTCGCAAAGTAGTCCCAACCATACAACGGTGTGTACGTATGTAAACCATACGATCTACCTAACTCTGACTCTCTAGATTCTCCAACATCGTCACAGACCAGGAACAATCATCCAAGCCACCAGTGTGGAGAGGTAGCATCCTCGCTGATGAAATGGGTCTGGGCAAGACTCTTAGTATGATTGCTTTGATTGCAAGCGATAAAGATATTCCCTTTGACAACACGAACACGACTACCAGAATGATATCTATCGTCGGAGCACATTTCACGCTCGTCATCGTGCCTCCAAATGGTAAGAATCGACGCTATTGCAATTCACTGTCCTGACTTTGCCAGTACTTTCTGGCTGGGAAATGCAATTGAAGATGTAGGCTGAATACGCAACCCTATAATTTGCGGTATGTCTGACCATCTCTAGTCACGTTGCTCCCGGACGTTTGACCTGGATGAGGCACCAGGGCAGAAGCCGCGTGAGCGCCGCTCGGGGTGCGGATATTCCGGATATCGTCCTCACGACCTACCAGACAGTGGAATCCGAACACCGTCGTGTAAAAGGAACAGAAGGCGCACTATTCGCCATTCAGTGGAAGCGAATAATCCTCGACGAAGGTAATCAGCTATCATCGAAGTGATTGAGTCCTACTAATGTATTATAGCACACATTGTTCGCAATTGGAAAACCTCAACGGCCAAAGGAATCGCGTCATTAGCTGCGACATCACACGATGGGCTATCTCTGGTACTCCAATTCAAAATGGCCTATTGGATTTGCTTGGTCTTTTCAAGTTTCTTCAATTCAAACCTTACAATGATGCCAGGGTTTTCGACGAAGACATCGCTGGACTGATGAGAAAAAATACCCTAAATGATTCAATCGAGAGAGACTGAAAAGGCTACTCTCATGCGTTATGATCCGTCGAACCAAAGCAACAGTTGCCATCCTGCTCCCTCCAAGGTCAGAAAAGAAAAGACTGTCCGTCTTCGTTTCACGCCACAAGAGAAGTCATATTACGAGTCGATCGAACGGCCAGCAATGGACGTACTTCATAACGAATGGGAGGAAGCTCAAGCTTCTGGATCGGTGTGGCTGAGTGTGCTGCAGCAAATCCATTCGCTCCGCTTGGCCTGCAACTTGGGAACCGCCTCTGCTCCCTCACGTCCAGCCCTAGCTTTTTCGACGCTCAGCAATGACGATACCACATCCCGGATGCTCAGTGCGCGGCTGCTCATGAGCGACGGGACCTGTCAGCATTGCCTAGCCCGTGTTTGATCTATCTCAACAATCATTACAACCAGACACTGACTATTCTGGGCTCGCATATTACTCAACCTGTTACAGACTATTTTTTGTGCCAGCTGTGCAACGTTATTCAACTTCATAACACCTAAACCATGCGATTGCGAAGGCGCGAGTATCCATTGCAACATTCACCCTGTTCCGCTTCAACAACTTACGCCAGATTCAACAACACCAGGCAGATCCGTCGCACCCGGGATAGATACCGGCACTCCCATGTATATTTCCACCAAAGTCCAAGCACCCTTATCGGATCTAATGGCGCATCCGGACGAGAAAAGGTAAGCGACTACCACGATTTCGCTTTTTCGCTTACGTTTCACGGCTGAAGCTTACTTGCCATTTCAGCATAGTATTTTCTTTCTGGACGTCCAGTCTAGATATGGTCGAAAAGGCGCTTCAGTACAGGAGTGTAGAGCACGTGCGGATTGACGGCAAAGTCTCTCTCTCCAGCGCTCGCGTTCGCATCCTAGAACAGCGCTTGCAACGGTCCGTACTATCGTCGGTACTATCTATCATCTATCGTCACGTGTTCAATCGATCGATAGTAGACAAGGCAGGCGATACCGTAGTCGATCGATAGTAGTGAGGCCTACCGTAGTACTGTAATAATCGCGATACTTTAGTGGTGTTATAGCCCTAATTAGGTATAGTGCGGCTCTGCGGCTTTTGTAGGGTAGTTAAACTCCGTGGGCCTCAAAACACTAACCTCGCGTACAAGATCAACAGTATTACCACCTCTTGCATGTCCACGCCACAACGCGATTGTCGCGTTTTTTTGCTCTTTTAGCGCGCACAGACGATATTTGTATACGTAAGAACCTTGTACTACCGTGCCCGTGCGTGCGTAACGACCCACGTCGCGTAACGACCCAGGAACACCAAAACACCAGACACAAGCTCCAAACTTCAAACGCGTCATAACTCCACTACTATGGCACACAATTGACGATGCGCTCGCGCAGCAATTGAATCGCTTAAACTAGGAGAACAACTTATATACCGGAAAATTGCTCGCCAGTTTGGTGTACCGCACAGTACGCTGCGCCGAAGACACTAAGGCTGTTAGCGCCCACGGGAAGCTAAGCATCGCGCGATCAACAAGTACTCAGCCCACAACAAGAGTTAGGGGCTCGTGAGCTATATTGAAGACCTTACAAAGAGAGGGCTGCCTCCTACAAGAGAGATGATACAAAATTTCGCATCCTCGACAGCCACAGAGCCCGTGAGCGACGCTTGGGTTACCCGCTTTCTTGACCGACACGGCCACCATCTTATCTCCAAATGGACATCTGGAATTGACTCTCTCCGCCACAACGCTGATTCAAACGTTAAGTATAAGCTATACTTTGACTTGCTACATCAGAAAGATAAAGCAGTACGACATACAGCCGCGCCATTCCTACAATATGGACGAGAAGGGCTTTATAATAGGTATAACAGGACGCTTAAAACGAGTGTTCAGCTGTTAGATGTGGGAGCGAAAAGAGGTGCAGGCGGCACTCCAAGATGGCTCTCGTGAATGGATCACCCTCTTAGCAGCTGTCTGCGCTGATGGGGAGGCTCTGCCGCTAGGTCTTATCTATCAGTTGGCAAACAGCTTACTGCAGGCAGCTTAGGTGGACGCTATTTAAGCTGCTGGGCAACACGACGTCTTTCGTTTGTAGCTTCATCTCCATCTAGATGGATGAATAACGACATCAGTTTTTTTAGCGTGGCTAGAGCAGGTATTTGATCGCTGCACAAAGTAGAAAGCGCGTCGTGGAAGAGACTGGCGTCTCCTTATACTTGACTTGACGGCTATGGCAGTCACCTTACAAAGGAGTTTATCGACTACTGCGAATCCCATCGCATACTCCTAGCTATATTTCCCCCTTACTCTACCTATACGCTTCAACCTCTTGACGTCGTTATGTTTAAAACCTCTCTCCACCGCCTACTCTAAGGAGCTCTCCACCCACCTCTAGAGGAGCCAAGGGCTAGCTAGTACTAGTCAAGAAGGGGGACTTTTTCCCACTGTTCTGGAGAGCGTGGGAGTCCTCATTTAAGACAGAGACTATCCTTAAGTCCTTTGAAGCTACTGGTATATGGCCTATGGACCCAGAGGTTATACTCAAACGCTTTAAGAGAGAGAGCTCTAGGAAGCAAGATAAAGGGCGAAGCAGGCCCCTCAGCGCTTAAGGAGAGCGACTGGCGTTAGATGGAGCGTCTCGTACGCTCTGCAGTGAAGGATACTACCGCAGAAGAGTCAAAGTCGCTTTCCCAAACGCTCTACGGACTCTAAGTACAAAATGAACTGCTACACTATAAGAATAATGGCCTAAGAGAGGCTCTCTTACTGCTAAGAAGAAGCATAAGAAGCGCGGCAAACCTCTTGACTTGCAGCAGCGCTAGGAGTACTACGGTGGTGCCGTCTTCTGGTCTCCGCGCAAGATTAGAGAGGCACGTGCACGAGAGACAGTGAAGTAGAGGGAAAAGCATGACGGGCAGCTTGCAAAGGCTAACAGGAAGGAGCTTCAAGCTGCTGCTAAGCTACTCCGAGAGCAGGAGGCAGAGGAGAGGCGTGTGGCGAGAGAGGCAGCTAAGGTGGTGAGGGGAGAAGGAGAAGGCTGACAAGGCAGCTAAACGCGAGCGCTAGAAGGCAGCTCGCAACGCTAAAAAAGCTATATATAACTATCCTAAAAGGGCAAGCGCAAGGCCTTAAAAGCCTCTATTTAAGCCAATAAGCGTTAGAAACAACGTAGTGCTGGTGCAGCTGCTAAGGAGGCATTATAGGCTGCATCAGCTGCCCCAGCTTTCACCACCCGCTGTGGCCGCAATGTTAAACCTTCCAAGTAAATTTAGATAGTACAAATTAATTGCATGCCTTTGTTTACTACTCTACTACAAAATCTTGTAATAATAGCTATTATAGCTGTTGCAATACCCTCATTTTGAAGTAGTGAGCGCGTTGTTCCTGGGTCGTTACGCGACGTGGGTCGTTACGCGCACGGGCACGGTAGTAGCTTAGTGTCCTATATGCTTAAACGCTAACGCGTGCAATAGACCTATACCTAGGCGGCTTAAACCACCAACTTTGCTCCCCTAGGAGCAGCCCTAGGATAGCTTAGGGCTGCCTAATCCTCTATCGCTTATTAGCCAATAGAGGCGAGGCCTCGCCTACGAGTCTTAGCAGCCAGCTAGCCGACGTTAACGCCTCCGGCATCATCCCCCAAACACTATAACGCCCGTACGCCCATAATTAATCGGCAATTGTCAGTTGTTAATCGTTAATTGTTAACCCACCTAAAAGAACACCCACGCAATTGATTAAAGCTGTCTACGCTTCTATATATATCCGCATCTCTTAATAATGCGTTGATACTTAGCTAATAACTACACTTCACATAATGCCTTGCCGCTAGCAACACCTTCACTAACCTACTATAGGCCTAGCTTTTAGAGGCTTGGCAAGATAAGAGCTTCTAAGTACTCTTAAGCCTCTTAAGCCTTATCGTCGTCCTCCTAACCTGGCTCTTAAACCTTATCTGCTATCTGTCTTGGCTCTCCATCGTCATCACCTTCACCGTTACCTGAAGGCCCTCCCACCCACGATTACCCGCTGCCAACAGATAAGACAGCTGTATGCGGCGTGAGGTTTGACGTCGATTTCCACTATGTGTATCGGAAGGGTAAGCGGCTCCAGCCTTCCCAATTAGGCTATGCCGTCAGGTATAAGGCCTATATATCCGGTCGCCGTGCGCTCTCCGATATATGGCGTTTTGGGCTTCAACTACAGTACACTAAGGACGATAACAGCATTACTAAGCTTTAGCTGTGTAAGATTTGTCACTAAAGTTGTTAAACTAATAACGCTATGGCTATTAACGGCACTACACACATCCAAGATCACGTGCGGAAAGTACACTCTATTGATCCATCTACTGGCTGGCGTATCCCCAGTACGCCTATACCTCTACCGGAGTCCCCCTTCACAGCTGCTGCGCACGTCCCTAGTTCTTTAACTCAGCTGTTACATATGCCCTAGGAGGAGGATACCTTCTAAGCCTTAGTTGTTGACTAGACGATCATAAGAGATTTGAGCTTCCAAGACGTTACAAACCCTTCAACCCAAGGCCTGTTAACCTGGAATCGTGCGGAGCTGTTACACGCCCTTACCTAATTCGTCAAACACACTCTCGTCATACATCAGGAAGCAGTACGAGGATCAGAAGGCTAAGGTACGTCAGCTCATCCAATCAGCTGCTAGAAAGGTTGCTATAAGCGTTGACGTTTGGACGTCCGCCAACTATCTCAGCTTCCTAAGTGTAGTTGCTCACTTCGTTGACGCTAATTACAATCAACAAGACCTCCTAATAGGTTTCTGCAACCTCCTTAGTGATCACACAGCTAGTGCGCAGGCCTTAGTAATACTTAACGTTATGCAAAAGTACAACTTTAAGTCAAACTTCAACTATTTTATAGGCGACAACGCTATAAACAACGACAAAAAACGCTATAAACAACGACAAAAAACTCATTAAACACCTCAACAGGGAGTCTACAACCCTCTGCCTTAGTACTCAGCACCGCATCCGCTGCGCAGGTCACATTATCAACCTTATTGTCAAAGCAACATTATATGGTGAAGGAGTCTCGAAGTTTGAAAGAAGAGCTTGCTCAGGCAGCTCCTATTAATTAATTCAGACTTTACCGCAACCACAGTGTTGTTAGCAAGCTTCACAACTTTGTAAGAGCTATTGTGCCTCACACAAACGTTATAAGTTGTTTTATTCAGTCTTTAGCAATCTTAGTAATAAGGACCCTACATAGAAGCTTGTTAAGCTTCAGTTACTCTAGGGACGGCGGGGTACGCTAGCACTTAGTCTATCTCATACTTCTCCGTTGCAGTGAGCTGCGTGAGCCAATTAAAGCCTTCCAACGCAAATATCGACAAACTGTTAAGAACAACAAAGGAGTTTGATGCCGACGATAATAGTGATGGTTCTCACTACAACCCTATACTTAACGCTCTCTCTAACAACGATTAGCTAGAGGTTAACAATCTTATCATCTTTTTAAAGGTGCCGTACGACCTCTGCAAAGCACTTAAAGGCAGCAACAGCGTGTTAGGCTTCGGCTTATTATGGCAAACTATTATCAACCTTTAAGCCTTGTGGCAGCACTACAACACTGCGGCTAGTAAGTTTAACGACGACGATAAGAGCTACTTTAAATCAGCTATCAATTATGGCCTAGAGAAGCTTAAACACCCTACTGGGAGAAGCTTGTTATAGAACCAACTCTGAGCTTCTATACTATCGCTACAGCTCTCTACCTTAGGCTGCGCCTTAACTAGTTTAAATCTCACTGGCGTGATTACTGAGATTGGCAGCGGAAGGCTAACAATTCTCTCCGCAACACGTTCAAGGAGTATCTCGCTGCTGAAGCATTATTAAATAAAACGCAAAACGAGGAGCAACCCTAAAGACGCAAGCTACCCGCTAGCTACACTAACAATCCGCTTGCAGCTATTATAGAGGTTAATTAAGAGTACCTTTACGGCAACCACGGCTACAAACTGCACAAACGCAGCTCTCAATTAGACGAGTATATTAACAATCTTAACGAGGACCTAAACAAAGACAAAGCCTATTAGGAGTTGATAGCTAACCTGTGGCTTTAGTAGCTAAAATTTGGCCGCAGCAAGTACCCTGTACTTTTCAAAATGGCTGTTGATTTCCTTTCTATCCTAAGTACCAGCTGTGAGTGTGAGCGCTGCTTTAGTACAGCTGGACGCACTATCACTAACGATTGAAACAGCCTATTAGTATTAACTATTAAGGCTATCCAACTACAGAAGAACTAGCTTAAGAACCGCGTAGTTAAGTGTCCTCTTATTAAACGCAGTGATCAAATTGAGCGAAAGGACAGGGAGCAGACAGCAGCGGAAGCAGCCTTCCTAGAGTTCAATTCACTCTGATTTGTACGCTAAACTACTTATAGTAATTTACTGCTGTAGTGCGCGGCTTATCATACGTAATCCTGCTTATTTTGAGCGATCGATCGATAACAACACCAAAAAAACGAGCGATAAGTAATGGCCATAAGCCTCACGATAGCGTACTATCGACCGTTGCAAGCGCTGTCCTAGAACAGTACAGAAACGATCCAAACGTCAAAGTAATGCTCATCACCACGTCTTGTGGCGCAGTAGGGGGTATGTCAAAATCTGCAAAAGTATGCTGCTCCCATCTATCTAATTCCGCTTACAGCATTGACCTGACGGCTGCTACACGTGCATATATGTTGGAACCGCAATGGAATCCTACGGTCGAAGAGCAAGCTATGGCTCGCATACATCGCATTGGCCAGACGCGCCTTGTCACAGCGATCAGATTTGTCATGGAGGACTCTATCGAAGAGGGTAAACAAACAACATGCTTTATTTTCTTAATCACGATCATAGAATCTATGCTAACTACTGCTTATTATAGCATGTTATGGACGTCGTGCAAGATCGGAAGAAGCTTTTGGTATCACTCTTACTACCTGCCTCGACACAGCGCACAAAGTGAGCTTAGACCCATAGTGGCAGACCGGCAGCTGAGAATCTCCACAACAAAGAAACAAACAAGCAAGGCTTCCCTCAGTTCCCATCCAGTATGGAGGATAACCTTATCAAGATCATCGACGATAGATCGCCACACCCATCTATACAGCGACAGGACAGTAGTTTGAGTACCATCGGCCCTGCACATGTGCGTATCACCCATCCTAGGGTCACACACACAGTATATCAGCCTTACGTGGTACTGCTGTAGGTTTATTGGTCTCGTCGCAGCACACGAAGATAAGGCGCGGGAAGGGAAAAGAAGATTTAACTCTGCCTTGCTGGAGCCCGGCACAATCGTCTAATTGGTTGTCTTTGTTGTTGCTATGAAGTTCTGGTTTTCTAGACCGGACTCCGCGAGTGTTATCGTATGCATGGCTCTTGTCGCGGTTCTCCCAGACGATCTCGAGGACAGTGTTCTCGGTGGAAATGATGCCTGCCTCTTCGCAGATGTGCTGGACTGCTTCATGGAACCTACGTGTGCCTTAGGTAAGCGTTCGATCAATTAGGCCTCTACAGTACTAAGAAAAAAGTCTGAGTACAATGTGTTACCTCAGGATGAGCAATGCTAGGGTCAACTGTACTCAAATTGTAGTCTTGTAGCTGTATGTCTAGCAGAGCGAGAAAGCACAATACGAAGGGCGAAGTATGACACGAAGAAATTAAGTATTTTACGTATCTAGCTATGTGAAGAACTATATCCTCGATACAAAGTCCTCTGTTGCTCAATAATCATATAGGCATTGTAGCAGTGGTGATCAGCGGCCTTTGCCAACCTTGCTCGCGACCGAGTAGACGTGCGCACCGCGCAAACCGGCGATGCGCGACAACGATGTGAATAGTTTGCTCAAATGGATTGGCAACGAAAGCTGCGATAATCCTGCTTGTCTTCGGGCACGTTGACGTCGAGTTGTTGATCACCCCGCGGTGCCGATCAGCCAGGCATCTCCTTCACCGTTCTCCCTCCTGATGTAAAGTAAGCAATTGTGTACTGTGGTATTTCAGATGGAGCAGCTTACTCCGAGATTACACAACTGCAATGAGGACCGTAATTGAAGTGGACGAGAGGCTGGCCACTGAGCTGATGCAATGTTCCATCCGCGTTCATCGTCTGGTTTTCGCCTCCCCCAAAGTATGCTACGGCGCGCAGCGACGCGTAGACTCGGCTTTGGAGTCCTGCCAGTGTTTTTCAAGACGACGATGCATCATAGTCAGGTTTTCCGGCTTCGAAGCATTAACGCCGCTGTTTGTGTGTTGTTCGGATCCATATTACTTTGGACGTCAAAGGATGAAATGCATTTGGAAGCAACTAAGCCGCGGTGCGAAGTTTTGCCTTTGGATGGACCCCTCCAGCCAATCCACCTGTTGGGACAACTCTTATCCCTAGCGATGGTCAGAATGTGCTCCGTTGTAGGTATGCGCACTCACCAGTAGAAAAAAACAGGTACACCCCTCTGTGATGAAGTAGCCCCCAAGCTCTTCTCTTGTTTGGAAACGGGTGGCATTTCCTGTCCTTGTACATCGAATAACCAGTGTTGTCTCTCTGAAATTGGCGAGGCCGCAATAGTCACCATCACGTTGGATAATAGAGTCAGAGTGAGCGAATGCCGGCAAAGACTTGAGCGTTGGGGTCTTGGGACCTGAACGAGGTATGACTGTATGTTTTGCCAACGCGCTCAATTCGACCAGGGGATCGTCAGCTCCGGCGACGACGACGTGCTTGCTATTCGTATTGGGGGCTTTAAGCAACAAGCGGCAGCGATACCCTTTGATCTGCGCAGTGTCGGTGTACCGTCCGCGGGCTGCTTGTGAGCCAAAGAAGCCTTGATCTTCAGTACAAGCCGAGTCACTGCAAAATCTCAGCATATTCTAGCTTCTCTGGAAGAATGTGGCATTTACCGATAGAAGTCGCAGCCACAGCTATCGCTGACGTTGTACGTCCTGATAGTAGACTCGCTACACAGTATATGGCATTGCTCATCGGCGACGAGAGGGTGAGAGGGTAAGGTTCGCCGCCCGCTGTTCGCGTGATGTTTCCGCAAACGGGCGTTGAAGGGTCGGGAAGAGATGATCGCAGTGCGTAGCGGAAGTTGTAGTCGCGACGATAGTAGCTAGCAATCCCCACAGGAATAGAGAAGCTGTTCCGAGATGCATCATGGTAAATTTTTGTGCGAGGTCAATGTGTGTGAAGGACAGAGAAGCGTGGATGTTCAATTGCAGAGTGTCGAGCTGATCGAGAGTGAGAGTGCGTGAGATGTCTTCGGCAGAAGTCTTCACTGTACAATATTTGTTTGGGTGCTCAGTACCTTCTTTCCAATCCTGCACGAGCGACATCATTTCCACGTGGCCCTCTCTTGAGCAGGCAAGCGCGAGGCTCGGAACACTATGCCGGTACTTTGAAGCGCTCACAGTCGCTTAAGCATTTAATAAAGAAGCAAAGCATAGAGTATATCATGTTGGCCCATTTTTGGAGATCGTCATTTCGTGTACTTAATCTAAGTACAATCGTTACAACCAACATATTTTTGTTGGTGGAGGGGCCACAAATTTTTATTATTTTTGGGCGATATGTGACTCACAAGGAGCTAAACTAAAGTTTAACACAACTATACTTCTATCACATGCGACTCTATCTTATACTTTGCTAGTGAGGGGAGCCGAAGTAATATTAAAAGGCAGTGTGCGCTGGCATGCCTCTAACAGCTGCATTCGACAACCACCATTCGGATAGCAATATTGCTAGGGCTCCCCTCACCGGCAAAGTATAAGAGTCGCATGTGATGGAAGTATAGTTGTGTTAAACTTTAGTTCGGCTCCTCGTAAGTCACATATCGCCTGAAAAAAAATTTGGCCCCTCCACCAACAAAAACATGTTCGTTGTAACGCTTAGCAACCCATCCAGTTCATCGTAGTAAGTTCTTGATCTAAGTAGACTGTCATACAAGCAAGATTCTTGCTCAAAATTCTCTTCCACTTAAAACCGGCAGTCGCAAACAACCACACAGCCTTGCCCAATGCTTCTCAGCGGCTATCTGGCGTTCCTGCTCCGCAACAACCCCATAGCCCTTCCTAATACTCGCGCGACTAGAGCCTGCCTTTCCAACCAGTGCCCTTCTCAAACGACGCGTTGGTACTACTGTCTAGTCAAGCCTTCCAAGCCGCATTGATCTCGCCCTGGTGTGGTTTGATGGCCTTGGGTGGAGGCAAATAGTCAAAGTGTAGACGGGCTGCACAACCCACTCCATGAGTATGCTGGCGAAAACTTGCACGAGCTCCAGGGTCTCTGACAACTTCCGGCGTTCGGTCTGGAGGGAGTCTACAGCTTCTCGTTTCCTTTCTTGCAAATCGACTAACTTCTCAAGGACATTCTGTATGTCCAAGTCGCGTTGGTGTTCTTCCTCCAATGCACCGCGTTCGTCTAGCTCCGCGTTTCGCAAATTGTGTCCCCAGGCAGCGTTTCCCATCAATGAGCTCTCGGTCACAGCACTGTGTGCGAACTCGAGTAGCTGTTCACAATCGAAGGCGAGAGCACTAGTATTGTTCTGGCCTGCGTTCCAAAAGCTCATCCCTAACCCTGAAGTTATATAGCCTGGTCTGCGTTAGGGCACGAAAACGGTTGGTTTTGTTTATTTTACCGTCGGCTAGGCGCGTCAACGGAATCTCAGCAATTGGAGCCTGCGGCGGTGTGTGCAGCCGGGCGATGCGTACTGGTCGAGGTGGAACGTGTCGGGAAATTGAACTTCGCATATGGCCTCGATCATGTTAACCAGGTAGTTCGAGCTGTAATGACAACGGTGCTGCTTCAGCCGCCGCAGCACCCGGACTGACCCAACTTCACGGAGGGGACGCAGCTCTGCATTGTTGAGACATTGCGCGGTATCACTCTCTAAATTTGTGGTGAAGAGGCGAACCTTGAAATACGTTTTACGGAAGAAACGGTGTTATTGCGCGTACATACCTAAGGTAGTTATCGTCGCGCTGGGTTCTGTGACGGTGCGCGTCTACTATCCCCTTTGGTGATTCAGGCCGGATTCGTGCCCTCGCAGTACTCACGAAGACAGCGAACAAGAACCCGCCCCTGCACTGTCGGTCCACAATGTGCTGAATGTATATCGCGGGCTGGATCACCTTGTGCTTATGAGCCACATGTCGCTCTGGCTTCTCCACAACTGATCCAAAGTAAGTCTTAGGCTGGGGCTAGCCCGTTACCCTCTTGGAAGATCGCCATGGATCCATAGTCGGTCCGGCGTAGATACTAAAGATTGGATTTATAGAGAAGATTAGGTAAACAAAATGGCATGTGATACGGACTTCGCATGGGGTCCGTGTGTGTGCTCATCGTGCGAGGATCTAGTGCGCAATTCACAGAGCTGGTACACAGAAAAAAGGTTATAGCTAGATTTTCTTTTACTATAGTATAGTTGCGGGATGCAGCTTTGTTCTCAAAAAAATAAAAATAAATTGTGCGCAAATTTCAAAGTGTATGTGTTACTCTAGGATATGTAATGCGAACGGGAAGAAGACCAAGAGGAAGAACTAGCAGGAGACGAAGATGGACTTGTGCACGAAGGGGAAGAGATCCAATCCGTGAAACGGCGAGCCAACAAGACAACCGACGGCGATCTCCCCAGGCAGTCAGCGAAACGAGCGCGTGTAGAACAAGCTACCCCACCAGTAACCGAACCACGAACCTCATCAGCCAGTCGCTGAGGCCTCCACGTCCTTGAGACATTAGAAGCGCCACATGAGCTTCGAGAGCAGGAGCAGGCGGCACTGAAAAGTTTGCCCGACATAGAGGATGCTCTCGCCATGGCAGGAGGTGGCGAATGACGAAAACTAGCGCCCTACATGGTTGCCATGCTGAAGGAGGTCAGAAAGAGTACGACTGGGATGCGGTCCCTTTAGCTGAAATGAAGCGTCAAGACACAGAGTCCGCTGCTTCTCTAACAGAATTCTTCCAAAATCGCGTCATCCAGCCAGACCGGGAGGACAAACTCTTTGAGAAAATCAAGATTCTGAGGAATCAGGGGCAGCATCTTCCAAAATCGACAAATATCTTCGAATCGCACACATGGCATACCATCACTTCGATAGCTGCGGCGAAGGCCAAAAAGGGATCTAACAGTCAACGCAAGCCAATCTATGTTGAAGCCTAGAGAAAGATAATACCAACAGGCATATAATACACTAGGATTAATAATTAATATAGCCCTAAGCAAAATAGTAGAGACTATATAGTTTACTCTAGTGTAATCTAGGTCACAATAAGTTGTTAAACTTCTTACTTATTATAGTATTTCTTGTTTACTAGAGGACCTTAGGTTTAAACACGTTAATGCATAAGTTACTCAAATGTATATGTAGTGTCGCATTCCTTTCTCTCCTCTCCGCCCAATATTAGAGGTCCTGTACCTAGAAGCCCTAGCCTCCAAAATTTCCTACTTTCACACTTTCTAGAGATACCTGCTGTTGAGAGTTGTGGCTTTTAAGACGGACAACTGGCCACGATTATTAAGGACGAGACTTTACGCCCTTTCGGTACACGGTAAAACGCAGTAAGGGAAAGCTGTTTTAACCAAAATGTCTTTAAGAAAACAACTACTCGCCCCAGGAAAACCAATCAAATGTTGGGTCCAAGAGAAAGTTGTCTAGCAAAGAAAATATTCCCTTAAGCGGAGCATTAGACGTCCCTTCTAAAGATGCACTTAGTATATCCAAAGGCTATATAGAGCCTAGAGATATTATAGGCCCATTAGTATAAGCACTACGCTGTAAGTAGTCTGCGCTTAATAATTAAAAATTTAATGTAGGGGACTATTGCGATTGTTTAAGCGGAAGAGAATAGTATATCGCGCTAGCATGTTGAATGATTTCTCTTGGTGATGCTCTTTAATTTCCCTGCCATGGGATTGCGTGATTGAAAGTTCTCTATAAATGCTAGAACGTGTTCTAACGTCTAATATATCAACATGGTCGTGCTGTTAGCATAGGCCAGGAAAGAGTTACGTAGACTAGGGTAGCTCACCTAAAGTATCTTTTCGCCCTAATTAGCGTTAGTGGTTCCTTTTAACACAAGCCAAACCCCACACAGTATACCAAAGGCGATTATTGGGTAATATAGCCACTGCCACAATATGCAAGTATTATCCGCGTTAGATACGAGCTCACCTAGACAGGGAAGCAGACTAAGTAGCTTCTGCGCTAGGAGTATGCATTGCGACCTCAGCTTCTTGGAAGCAACGGTGAGTAATACATCGAGGTAATAGTAATAAAATTATAATATCTATGTGTGGCGTTAAATTAACTACCTAGGGGTAGCACGACAAAGGCTTTCATCTCAAATAACATGACAAAAAAAGCAGAGCCCCCTGCTTAGTAATCAAAAAGAGCGTGATAATATCCATAAGGCGAGATTAACAGAAGTATAACCATGAGTGTGCAGAAGAGGCCTCTTAGTAAGGGCAGAAGCTTTAAGAATCTAAATAGTTTAGTAGACAAGCGATTTCTATATATAATTAAGATACATACCTTTGTTGCCTCATCGTGCCACAATTCTAGTTCTTTCTGTACTTTAATAACGTTGTAAAACTCTTAACCAGGAAGATAATGCTAGACATTTGTTATAATACGTAATAACAAGTCTATCTAATGCCTATAGTGCGCCTTAAAAAATACAGGCGTACCTTTAGTTAGATAATAAGGGGTTTGTTAAAATTAACAACTCTTCTAGCTCTAGTAGTAGGATTGCCATTGTCAACTCGCGTTAAAATATTGGTGGTCTACTTAATATAAGCGCCAATACTTAATCTAGAGACTTTAGCTGCCAGAATAATATATTATGCTGCTTTTAGGTTGTAGCATTAATGCGCGCCTAAGTGCCTGCGTGTTAGTATATAAGGAGAACGTTCGTCAAATATATTATGTACCCTAGAGTGACTTACTAATACCCAGAGCTAAAAGCATTATACTTTGCTAACTATTAACTAGCAAGCAAATGGCGTTATAAACTACTCTGCATAATGAGCCATTATTATAAAAGCTTAGATATTTAGGATACTAGGCTCAAGCAGTAACGCGGCGTCGTTGAATGCTAACCAAAGATTGCTTCTTATTTTCTTTATTAGGTCATCCTCTTCTAATGAAGCTATTGTTCCATGAATTTTCAATGCAGTACTATAGAACATGACCAATCATGCACGCTTAACCACTTAATGGGGCCTGGATTCTACCACGTGGCAAAGTACTTCTGGTGGTATAGAGTTAACTGACATGTCTTGTGTGGCGAAGAGTAGTTATCAGAGCTAGAATTTAGTCAGTGAATATTGGAAATAAGGCGTTAGTGATAACCTTCTACCCAAGTTCGCATTTGGTCCTCTTAGAAGGTGTAATATTGTGCCTACGTTACCCTTAGCAAGCTTAGCAAAAGTGGTAGAATCTAACGTGCAGTTATAAGATGGCCTAGTTCTCTATATAATTAAAACTTACCTTGCCAAGTAGCATGATACTCTCTCATCAAAGACGCCAGCCCGGTTAATGACGAATGATCTCTGCCAATTAAGCCTCGCAGCCGCTCAGCGACAGTGCGCTAAGTACAAATACTAGTTAGTAAGAATGAGGATGAGGATTTGTAAAGTGACCGGATAGGTTCCAGGCTTCTTAACAATATATAGGGTGCTGATGTCTATTTTCCCTAAAGGCTACGTACTTGAGTAGGAGGCGACAGCGAGGGCCGTCGTTCGGAGGCCAGCTGGGCAGGAGACGACACATCCGGAGAGAGCCAGTTCCTTGTACGGTAAAATCTGTTGAATTAGGGCTAGGTTTACGCTGTCTCTTGCGGCGAATCACCCCCGAACGAGAGTACGAACAGGCCATCCCCCGGGCTTTGGGCCGATGGCATTCCGGACGCTCACGCAAGCACGCGAGCTGAAAAATCAGTGTATGAAGCATGGTATACGAGGAAAAGGCATACTTTTCGGGCCTGACAAGCATCACAGGCATATCTGGCTTGAGATTTAGTGCTCATGATTGAGAAGCGACCGAAACTACCGAGTTAGGTGTCGCAAATGGCGGTGGAGGAAGATTTGTGCAGCCTAGTCGAAGCCCGCAATCCTCTCCTTCAGGTACTAGGCGCTGGCGATGGGCAGCGGGATTCCTAGATGGCAATGTCAATGTGCGGAGGTTACGATCCTCTGATAAATTCCGAGCCTACCGGTAACACAAATGTGGCATAGCCCCCACAATCGACAACCTCCGCATAAACTCCTCAAGTTCCGCGTACCATCGGCGCTCAACGACCAACGACTTAAAACCCAGGAATATATCGCAAAGATATGATCCCTTCATCCAACTCGACTATCACACTCTCTTTATTTCTTCTAGATTCGCAAGGCCGGTCGCCTCAACCAAATCATCCGCGCCCAATCCTCCCAAGGGCTCAAAAGATGCAAGACTCGAATAGTGACGTGCAGCCTGAGCATACCGGGTGAAACCCAGTCGGTGCCGACGGCAAGACATTCGGCCTAAAGATTATCTTCCTGCTGGCCTCAGTCGTCCTCTGTGTATTTCAGCTTAACTTGTCTCCACATAACAAACTACTAACACCCCCAATTCTACTGCCCAACCCCATCTACTTCCAATCCATCAAACGCACCTCCGTCCTCACCTCCGGCATCTCCCTATTCCCCCTCCTCCTCTTCACCATCTTCGCCGTCATAACCAGCAGCATCATCAACCAAAAAATCAGCTACTACACACCAACCACCCTCTCCGGCGCCATCCTAATAGCTATAGGCGCCAGCCTCTTAACCAAACTACATCCCTCCTCGCTCGCCCGCTCACCACTGGATAAGCTACCAAGGCATCAACAGCCTCAGCACATGTTCATGATATCGAAACATCCAAAGAAAATACCCACACGCCAAAAAGCCCATTATTCTCAATGCATAAACTAACCTTCAATTTTCTAGACTATCCATACTACCTACCTAAACCCCCCACCTCACCACCCAATAACAGCCCTCTTCTCCAACATCTTCCCCACCACCCCCTCGTCCGTCACCCCCCACGCCTCCTTAAACGGCCACTCATCCGCCTCACACAACCGTCCCCTCAGGCGGCAACCTCCCATCCTCCATATACTCCCTCGCATACCCATACGTACACTCGGAGGGGACTGCCAAAATCGTATGCCCCACCGAGTCCAGCGTGAGGTGAGCACTCTGAGCCACCAAAACCGCTCCGCCGCCTTGTGCGCCCAACGAATAGGCGTAACAGGATCGAGCGTGATCCCGATGAAGAGGATCGGCGCAGACGTGTTGGCCGCGGCGGGTGCGCCGTCGAAGACTTGCGAGTCTGGGGCGCGCGGATGTCAAGGCTGCGGCAGTTGACGCTTGTGCCGGCGGCCCAGGTCTCGCCGAGGTATTTTGATAGAGAGACTTGTTGTTCGATGTGTGTGGTGAATTTGGAGATGGTGTGGAGAGAGGTTGTGTGCGCGGCGTCTGCGTCGGTGCAGGCGATGAATTGGCGGGGTTCGAGCTCGAAGGTGTCGATTGGGGCGGGCGTCACATGCGTCCGGGGATGAGGTGGAAGCAGCGGTGAGGACGGCGAGAAGCGCGCCGTTGCGTGCTTCGAGCTGCTTGAGGAGGCGTGCGAGGGAGCGAAAAAAGTGATAGTGGGGGAATATGGAGCTTGCAGGAGAAGGGCCTTGAGGTCATTTATTGTGACGATGCTAGGCCTGCGCACGGCAGAGGGTCCGGTCGATACTGGGATAGGCTTGGCTGCGAGGTCGGCTAATACCGCCTCGAAGCGCTCCTTGATGGCCTCGGGACTGGAGTCCCAGAACTCGCAAGCTTCCTCACCGCCCTCGTAGTAGCAGTACTTGAAGAAGCTCTCGATAGCAGCGTCGGCGTCAATCAGATTGGTAGACCATTTGCCTTGGTAGTAATCCTCGGCGTCGACAATCCCGTCTAGGATCATGCGTCCAATGCGGTCTGGATACATGGCTGCAGCCCGTCGAGCCGAGAACAGTGCCGTAACTTGGCCCATAGTACCAAAGCTTTGCTTCTTCGCGGCTTTCACCACGCGCCTCGGCTGCAAGCTCGGTGTAGTGGAGCATGTCTTGAGCAGTAGAGCAGTAGCAACAGTGTTTGCGTATTTGGCGGTAGCATTAGCGCCAGAATGAATTCGGGAGCACCAGTCACCGAACGCGCCCGCACGGGCAAATGTTTCAGCAATGCTCGTCGAGGAGTTCACATCGACCGGGAGTCATGAATTCGGGGTCGAAAAGTTGACCCGAGTTAGATTGTCCAGGGAAGCAAGCCAGATCAGGGCCGGAATTGTTTACCCCACGAGGATCGAATCCGACGATGTTGTTTGAATATCCGAAGACTTTTGGAGTAGGAAGAGGGATGTCTTCATGAGTCGTACGCCACTACCGCCGGGCCCTCCGGAATTGATTAATATGTCCTGTGCAGAGGAGTTTGTTGACTTTGTGCTCCATTTCAAAAAAGCGACGTTTGTTGTCCCGATGCTGGGGTCGTCGTAGTCGAGTGGGACTTCTAAAAGGGCACATGTGAAGTCATCATAGCATGGTGTCCATTTCAATTCGGCAGAAGATGCGACCTGTGACTGTTTTAGCAAATTCCCAACAAATTAAATGATGGGTTGCTGTACCTCGGAGAAATCATACACCATACTGCCATTTTCTCTTCGATGTATCAAAGGCTTCGCGAACACTGAGGAAGAAAGAGCAGCGGCCGAGACAGCCACTGCTAGAGGTGATCTCATACTGAACGAAAGAGTACGCTGAAAGACGCCAAAGAGGTTGCACGCTTTGATGATGAGCGAGGCGGCCATACGTGCAGCGCTTCCCTTTATACCAGTTTCTGCTTACTTGCGCTGCGCAAGCAACTTTGTGATCAACAACAACTTCTCCACATTGGCACCAATCCGTTCACTGCCTCGTCCTAGCCATCGTAAGTCTCTACTTGGCCCCCGAAGATATGCCTCCGTAAGCAAGACACAAGCCACTAGTCAAGCCTCAGGCCCCCAGCCTTCCTACCAACGTTATCGTTCCGCTCTGAAAGAAGACTTCGCGCACTCTCGGTACACGGTATAACGCTGTTATGGAAAGCTGTAGGGGTGCTAGAAAAACGCTTTGAAACAAGGTAAAGCAGTGTATCGTTCCGTTCAGACTGTTTATTGCTAATTGAGAAGAGCTACCGAATAGTTTCTGCCACAACGACGTTGATGGAGCCGCATGACAGTGGAGGTGCGGGTTGGACGGCGCGTGGGAAGCTAGAAAGTCTCAGGTGAGCACAGTTGTCAACAATCAAGCGATCTTCAGATTGATTGCCCAACTAAGCGCCAAAAGACCATAGAGAGGTCCGTGTTAGACCTGATCCAGTAATCAATCTGCCTATCGCTTGATTGTTGACAACTCTGCAGGTGAGGCTGTGCGAATACAGCAGGTGCACAAGCTAGGCAACCTTTGGCAGGCAGGTAAATTTGTAGATCAGACACCCGATCTGGAAATATATACGTCAGTGGGCACACAGCAGAGAAGGATGGAAGCGCGGCTGTGCGTACATATGCAAACAGCAAGCGTACGTGCTGGGTAATGCCAAGCCGGTAGGTCTCTAGAGAGCCCCAACTGGTCACTGGACAAGAACGAGCCGCGCGCTGGGCTTGACCACGTTTGGGGGCCGAAAAGCGCTATAATGGCGGCGCCTCTGCATCGCATCATGAACACAACAAGCTTCAAATCATACAGCAGCCGAGAAATACAGGAGCCTTTATTCCGGTAAATTCGAAAAATGTGGTTAAACTGAAGAGAAGCATAGCGTAGCTTAGAAGAAGTAGTAAAGATCTGGTACATGGTTCCTTGTGCGACAATAGAACCGGATTTTAAGACATACTCGGCATGGTAACCGAGTGCTGAGAAAAACGTCATTGTACTGCAAGCTTGGCGTTGTTGTAAGATGATATAATGATGTGTTGGCTGAATGGCGCAGTGCGGCAGTAGATGCATACACGGTGCACCAGCACCTCCGACACAAAGTATGCGAGTCGAGACCGCTTTCTACCTGCGCTACATGGAGCGAGCACGTCATACGATAGTAACGATACTATGCGCGCTAGAAGCCGAGGGTGATAGTGCGCGCACTGCGGACCTAGAGACGAGTTGCTCTGACGCTCTTCGATGAGGACAGGATAAAGATTGTGCGTCTTCGTTACGTTACCCTAGTTTGGCAGTCCGTGCAACGCGTCACTCCATGCAACACCCCGCCATGCAACACCCCAACTTTGACGCGCCATATCTCCACCAATATGGATCCAATTGAGGCTGCGATAGCAGCAATCGAATCGCGAGAGCCAGGAGAATCTTTCTTATATAGACAGGTTGCAAAGGATTACGGTGTTGTGACTTCTACACTAACGCGTTGGCACTAAGGCGTCACACAAGCAGGTGCAGCTGCTAACTCCGCGCGTCGAAATATTAGCCAACAACAAGAAGTAGAGCTTCTACGATATATCAAACAGCTTACTAAACGTGGCCTTCCTCCTACAAGGCAGATAATACAGAGCTTTGCTTCACATATAGCTAAAAAGCAGATCTTAATATCCTGGGTTGATCGCTTTGTACGGCGGAACAAGGAATCCTTAATATCTCAATAGATAGCCAGCATCGACAACAATCGCCACAAAGCTGATTCTCCAGCCAAATATAAGCTCTACTTTAAGCTCTTGCAGCGTAAGACTGAACAATATCAGATCGAGGCTTGAGATACGTACAATATGGACGAGAAAGGCTTCCTACTTGGCATCACCTCCCGCTCTAAGAGGATCTTTAATAGGCCTCTATACGAGGCCAAGGCTGTGAGGCAAGCAATACAAGATAGCAGCTATAAGTGGATATTGATTATAGCTTGTATATGCGCTAATAGATCTGCCTTAGCCCTAGGTCTTATCTATTAGGCTAGCTCTATTAACATATAATTAAGCTGGGCTGAGGATATCAATCCTGAACACTATTAGGCCTTTATTATAGTATTAGAATCTGGCTAGAGCAATAATTAGATTGGCCTTGCATGGCTGCAACAGGTGTTTTTAATTGGCTTATAAAGCCAAAATCTGGACGATTGTATTAGCTATTGATCCTTAATAGCTATAGATCTTATATTACAATAGACTTTATTAACTTTTGTGATCGCAATAGGATCCTGCTAGCTATATATCCGCCTTATTCTACGCATACGTTGCAGCCTCTTAATGTCTGCGTCTTTAAGCCTCTATCAACAGCATATTCGAACAAGCTATTAGCCTTTATAAACAACAGCCAGGGACTGGCCTCAATCGCTAAGAGAGATTTCTTTAGCCTGTTCTTGCAGGCCTGGGTCAATATAATGAGGCAGCTATTGATCCTCCAGGCCTTTGAAGCTACAGGCATCTCCCCGCTCGATCCGACACAGCACCGAACACCAACTTTTCGATTTTTAGATATCCTCTCTAGAGACCCTAATAATCCCAGCAACTGAACAAGCTCACCGCGCTGATTCTGGGAGTACCTCTAAACGTCCGCCTAGCCCTCCGCGCAACCGCGCAAAGGAGCTTGTTAGGATGGCAGAGTCTCCCTCCTCCTAGCACACAGGGTCCCCAGACCTAGAGATCCCGCAGCAGCTTTATACACGCGCCCCAAGATGGCCCTAGGAGGACATGCATCACCGTGCACCCCTTCTGAGTAGCCAGAACCCCAGTGGGGGCGCTCCTAAACCTCGCGTCTCTGATGCCGTCTAACGCCACATCACCAAGACTTAGCAGATTGCCCAGCTGTGGAACACTATTACTACGGCTTTCGCAGCAGCGGTGGTAGACCAACACGTAGAGAGCTACACTAACCCTTAAGAAGCCAAAATTGCTAAGGAGCTGCTGCAGTAGAGAGTTATCCAGGCTCTAACCTCGCTCCCCCTAAGCAACTCCCCCCCTAGCTCCCGCTAGAGCAGCGACACCAGTCACAGCAACCCTAGGAGCTAAGAGTCGGGACGCCGCTCTTGGGCGGACGTAGCCAGAGACCCCCAGATCTCAGATAGGGGTGGCAGTCGGCCCCTGATCCCTGCTAAGCCCCAGCCCAACCCGCCCGTTAAGCCAAAAGAAGACAATTAAATATTCGTAGCTATCTCTAACCTGGCAATGCGACTGCAACAACCCTCACCCTTTGCGATAAGGCAGGCAATATGCAAGAGCATAGCAGGACTCACTCTTAAAGACATACCTACCGCATCACTAATTAACACAGGCTAGGCGATTACTCTAGCAAATAAGAACATCTAGGGCTAACTTCTAACTTAAGAAAAACTAGGAACTTCTAGTAAGAGCGCTAGGCGGAGACGCGGTAAAGATCCCCAAACGCTGGATTAACTACGCAGTACAAGGAGTACCCAGCTCTTTCCAGACCCTAGACGGCACAGAACTACCGACTACTACCTATCTAGTAGAAGAAGAGGTCTGCTCAAAAACAGGCAAGCAGCTAGTTAGTTGCAGGACCTTACAGCATAGGGCAAATTAGTATAGCCTCACAACTTAGATTGTTTTATACAAGGAGCCAGTCCGCTTGTTCTAGCTCTTTAGCACTAGCTAATTCTTGAAGGAAATCTACAAGCATCCCACTATACAGCAACATAACCTAGGCTGCCAGGGATACTGCAACGCTGCCCGCTGTACCTGAGTAGCCCGCTGTGCACACTGCGGGGACTGCACGGATAGACACCAAGGACAGTACAGGGACAGTTGCGCCCACAAAGCTATATGTGCCAACTGCCATAGCCCTCATCCAGCTAGTTACACTAACTGCCTAGCAGCCCCTCGCTAGGTTAACAGACACATTACTAAGCCCTATAAAGACTAAGCTAAAGGCTATTCGTCGCGCAGGCAAAATAGCACAGCAGCACCTCTATAGGACAGTTAAAGTGGCCCTTAGACAGGCAGCACTTTAGCCTAAAGCTCCTTCTATAGAGGTATCAGAGACAGTGCCTTCCCACCTTCTGCCTAGAGGCAAGAAGGAAATAGCAGGGCTACACCTCCTACAACTACTGCCTCCTATGCATCCTCCTCTACTACTAGCAGAGAAAAGAGACTAAGGCGGGCCACCATAGGCCAGAGGAGCCTTAATGTAGGACAACTGTCTGCCGGCAGCATTCGTCCACAATCAACTATCCACACTGACCCGTCCACCTTAGAGAGGGAAGACGCCAGCATGAGCGATAACCCGCTATTATTATGTTAGAACACCCTTATAACATCCTAGCTAACACTAGGCATTAACAGCCCAGCCTACTAAGCAACTAACTTTGTGTATGCTGGGCTAATGTTAGCAGGAGCTCACCCTAGCATATCACAATACTAAAGGTAGCCTTTTAAAAGGGCATAGATGTTGTGTGTGTTCAAGAGCCCTTCACATGTGCCAACTTAAGAACTTCCACCTACCCTGGTTTCACACACCTAGCACCCATCAGCACCTGGGACAGCCCTAACACGCTAGGCTTAGCCCGCCCTAGGGTGATGACCTACATCCGCAAAGGATGCCACCTACAATACTAGGCTAGAGAGAGCCTTAACCACCTAGACATGCTATAGGCTGTAGTGAACGGAGTTGCTATACTTAACTGCTATAGACAGCTATATACCCCACACGTTATCCAATACGTTACACATCTTATACCCCCTTAACTCTGCCTTGTAGGAGGAGACTTTAACGCTAGACATAAATCCTTTAAGCCTACTATTACTGCAGCTAACGGAGGCGTAGAGAGCTAGCTAGATGGGCTGCTAACGCGTCTATGGACTACATTGGTGTGCCAGGGCAGCCAACACACTGCGCTGGCTATGTCCTCGACCTTACCTTCTCTAATATCCTATTTGCCTAGTCTGCTGTTGATGCTAGCATGCACAGCGGCTTAGACTATAAGATAATAGTAACCTCTGTCCCTATCTCTACGCCAGGCACTCCGCATCTAGAGCAGTACCACTTTAGAGTCCCCAAGGCAAGCCTACCTAAATTCGCTGGGCTAGTGGAGATGGGTGTCTAGAGCATCCTAGACCCGCTTGCAACACTAGACGCAGCACAGCTAGAGGAATATGTCATGCTGCTTATAGAGACTATATAGCACTCTGTACAGACAGCAGGCAAGCCTGACCGCAAGGAAGGCTGTGCGGCACTATAGTGGACTAAGGAGTGCAAAACTGCTTACTAGGCCTACAAACATGCTAGACAGCTCTGCTCTAGCAGTCTACAGGAGGAGAGACAGGCCTTCAAGACTACCATCCAACAGGCTAAGAGGCAGTACTAGCAGCATGTCATTAACAATACTAAAGACAACAAGGACCTATTTAAGATTATTGCCTAGCACAAGCTTACACTAGAGAACTAGGACACTCCTCTTGTAGTAAACAACACAATAATATTAGACCCCCTAGAGAAGGCAGAAGCTCTTAGAGAGGAAGTCCTTAACCGGTACACAGCAGAGGATGACCTTAGACACTACCTAGACTAGGAGATGGCAGATACCCTCCCGTGGAGCACACACATCTCACTGGAGGAATGTGAGCGAAACATAATAGGGGTCTCGAGCACCTCACTAGGTACTGATCGCTCTACTGTGCGACTACTCCGAGCCTGCTAGGCTTAGGTTAGGGAATTCATACGAAGGGTCTTCCAGTGATGCCTTAAGCTTAACCACTTCCTAGCACAATAGAAGCTTGTAGAGGTAGCAATAATACCTAAGATAGGGAAGACAGACTAATTGTCGCCCCACTCCTAGAGACCTATAGCGCTTCTCTTGTGCATTAGAAAGAGACTTAAACAAATAGTAGCCAAAAGAATTGCGTGGACCGCCATAACACACAAGATCCTCAGCCCCTAGCATAGCAGCGCCCTTCTAAAGCGCTCTGCAGCTGACCTTACTACAGCATTCACCCACAACACTAAAGCAGTATAGGTACTTAGAAAGCATGTGTTACTATAGTTACCCTAGATATGCAAGGCGCCTTTAATGCGCTCCTAAAGAACCGCCTGCTATACTAGATGGCCTAATAGGGCTAGCCACAAAGAACTATGCTCTTTGTAGACTTATTCCTCACTAACTAGAGGGTTCAAGTCCGCCTTGGACAGGTTACTACCCCTAGCTACCCTGTCGCCTGTGGCACACCTTAAAGGCTCGCCTCTCTCGCCTGTACTATACACACTGTATCTAGCAGAGCTACTATCTATAGACATAGAAACAGAGGTTTGGATATGCAGACAACATATATCTATACTAGGCCTTACACTCTATAGACGACAACGTTAAGCTCCTAGCATTAGATCTAAGGCAGATCAGAGCATGGGGTGAGACCAACAAGGTCACCTTTGCCCCAGAAAAGCAGGAAATGATACACCTAACTAGACAGCGGAGCAACTACGCACCACTATGTGTGTGTAGATGAGCAGCTCACGATCTACCCTATTCTCCCAGGTGGAGAGCACAGCCAGCTAGCCCCTGCGTTAGTTAGGAGTGTGGTTTGACCGCAGACTTACCTTTAGACAATATGTAGCCACACGCACTGCAAAAGCTGCTAGGGTAGCTTATCATATTTGCAGTCTAGCTAGGACCACCTATAGACCACTAGCTAGCTCCCTCCGCAAGGCCACTATTGCCTGTGTATACCTATCGCTTCTGTACGGGACAGAATGCTGGTACAGAGGCCGCACTAAGCAGCCACATACACTTAAACTAGGCAGGTCACAAGAGGTTAGCGCTTACGTTAGATGGCACATAGCTGCTATAGATAAGACACTAGCTATAGCAGCAAGGGGCATTCTACTAGCGTGGAGAACAACCCCTACAGCTGCACTCTTCCGCGACGCCGGACTACTGTCTGCAGCAGTGGCACTAGAGGAAGCTAAAATTAGATTTGCAACCTACTTGCGCACTACAGATGCAGACTATCCTCTTACTAGGCGCATATTAGTATATATAGTAAATAGGGGTGTAAAAATAGGACAACTACAGCGAGTTAAGACTAAAGTCTAACAGATGGCATCTCTTCTACTAGAGATCCTTAGGACTACACTCACAGCCCCTCACTACTTAAGTGGCTGCCGAATTAACCTAACGCTTGGCATAGACAAGAAGACTGCAGCTAAGGCTTTCAATATATGGTGGGCCTATCTCCCACTACTAGACGTAACTATCTTCTTAGATGGCTCTAAACAGTACACAAAGGAAGGAGTAAAGTGGGTTACTTACGGCTTTGCAGTATATTAGAACAGAAAGCAACTGCAGACTGGACGCGGGTTGCTTAACTCTACCTCGTACGTCTTTGACGCTAAGGCAGTAGGAGTATAGAGAGGCCTCTAGCACACTATAAGACAACTAGAGTTTAATACCTATTAAATCTGGCTGTGCATAGACAGCACCTCAGTTATATGGTGTCTGAGGGGCGACACACCCCCTACCTCTCAATGGGCCTTTCTGGAGTGCCACGGCGCTATGGAGACTCACGATGTCTCTATCAAATGGGCCCCTAGACACCTAGGCATTGAAGGAAATAAGGCAGCAGACAGATTAGCCGACCTAGAAGCCTAACACCTATCACCTGCAACAGGTAAAGCTGCTATGCCTACACTCTTAGGCATTAAGATAATTGCTCGCAAGACATCACAACACACACAACAGATCTGGTGGTCTGAAAAGAAGAATAAACTCTCTAGATGGTACAAAAGCTAGCACCTAGACTACGCACTACACAGCAGTCTAAAGGAACTAGACCTACTAAGAGCTATCCTAGCTAGACTGCTTTCTATCCAGTCTAGATATAGGGATTTTGCCTAGTACTACTAAAAATACAACCACAAAGATGTAAACCTCACCTGCTTATATAGATAGGACAAGACACCTAAGCACCTTGCGCTTTGCCGCAAGACTCTAGGGACGTTTAGCAGATAGCCACTTCGACCACCTATACCGCCATCTAGCTAGGCTAATAGCCTAGCGTACACTGCAGCACTAATAAGGGAGCTAGAGTTCTTTAGAGCCTTTACTAAACTAACGCAGTACTATACTAGGATCTGCCCCTGCTAGCTTTTGCAGCCCTGCAAAAGTAACAGGCAACGCAGCACCTAGTGGAACTAGGTCTAGCACAAGAGCTGCAATACTCCTTACCCCTCTTCCTCTTTTTCTCTCCCCCTGCCCCCCCTACACGCACACACAACACACTCTCTCTTAGCACATAGATGCCTTAAAATGCAAGGAAATCACCCTAATGTACACGCACTGCTTAGTCTCTCTAACTGGAAGGGGAGCTGTAGTTCTGAAATAGTAGTAATACCCGCGCAGGCAAGAAATGCTTTCTAGGGTAGTGTGTTAGCACTGCAATTCTATAGCTTAGCACGTCGTATATGCCCTTCGGGAGGCGAGATGGTGGACTTAATCCCCATCAATAGACTAGACGAAAAATGAATACCAACCAACCAACCAACCCGCTCGATCAGACAACTATACTTAATAGATTTGATCAGTCTCAACTATCTGAGCAAGGATCATGAGAAAGCTCAACCTCAGTACTTAGTGCTTCAGATTGGAGAAAGATCGATAGGCTACTAAGGGCCGCTGTGGATACAGGTGGAGATAATAAGGCCAAGAAGCTCAGTTGAACTGTACACTATATCTCTGTACAGAAACAGCTTTTGGAGCATGAAAACAATGGCCTCTGCGAGGCCCTATTGATACAGAAGAAGCGCTCAAAGCGAGGCAGGCCTTTACCTCTTAATTGGCTAGATGAGTATTATGGTGGAGCTGTTTTCTGGTCACCTTATAGCGTGCAGCGGGCCCGCGATCGTCAACACCAAAAAGATATAAAGGATTAGCAAAAAACAGCTTTAAAAAAGTGAGCAAGCAGAGGCTCGTTGGGCTAGCTAGCAGCTTAAGGCAAGACTTCTCTAGGAGAGGCGTATTGCTTGAGCAGCTGCTAGAGATGCGCGCGCAAAGCAGAGGGCTGATAAGGCTGCAGATCGACGTCTTAAACAATAGGCCCGCAAGGCACAAAGTTAATTTTAGAAACGTATTAGATTATCCTAAAAGGGTAATAAGAAGGCTTTAAAGCCTTCGAGCAGATCTATTAAGAAGAAATAGGCTCAGCTCAGCGTGAGGGTGTAGATATTAATAAGGCCTTATCTATTGTATCCGCCTTACAGTCACACAGAGGCCGAATTATTAAAACACTAAGCAGATATTAATAATCTAAGTAGCTAGTAGTTATCTACGGGCCTTAGAGACCTTAACTCTAGAAAATCTTGTGATATTATTTTTTGTAGCTGTCTCTATAGCCTCATATTTGTGGCCGAGCGATTATGTTGGGGTGTTGCATGGAGTGACGCGTTGCACGGACTGCCAAGCTAGGGTACGTATCCTAGACGGCTTGATGCTTGATGTAGCTAATGTTCTAATATCATAGTATGCGAAGTAGAGTGAAATCGAATAGGCATCGTACCCACAGCGAACAGAGCTTTGGCTCTGGTTCCATTAGTATTACCGCTGATAAACCTGTGGAGACCGAGTTTGGCAATTTGCGCGAAGTTGGAGAGAACACCCGGAATAGTAATCAGCCAAGAAGATGAAGAAGAAGGTCCCATGCGAACCACATGTACGGTATGCTGATATGGCTTCGGGTACATATCATTTGTAGCATTTTCCGAGAGAAGGCAGACTCTGCTTTGTCCGTTCGGGGGAGAGAGAGAGTTAGGAGAGCTAAACGCCACACGCTAAAGACAGCGTGCGGGCTTCTAGGCGGCCTCCTGCCCAATCCGTACTATCGGGCAGCGCGCGGGCTAATCAGGCAACTCGTGACATGTCCCGTACCGCGCAACAAAAGTCTGCCTTCCAAGAGAGGTGGAAATGATGTTTGTTGGATAATATTCCTGCGAGGCAAATAGAGGCGGAAGAAGAAATGGTGCAGCGCGCTCGTAGTAGCGTTCGGAGTCCGACGCGTCGCTGATTAGGACATGGTGGTGTTAGATGTGACCGAATCCGTGAAAGACCTCTGGTCTAATTTCGAATGGTATACACTCGAGGTACACTCCTTGACTAGAGCTCTTGTAGCTCTCCGTAGAGGGTCCAAGGGTCTGAGGAGATTGATCAAGGTTTGGGGCAAGATCCAGTGCCATCGCAGAGACAGCATCGTATATGTGGAAGACAGGGGAGGCAGAGCCGGCTGTCCAGTGTCGTCCCGGTGCTGCCAAAAGAACAGTGCTCGGTCCAAGGGCGGCGGCTCGTGCGAGCACGAGGGAGCGGGCACCATGGGTGCGCAGCGCGGCCCCTCTTCCTCTCATCCGCTCCCACGGCGTCGGCCCAGCAATCACAGTTGCTAGCAGTGGGGAGGAGTGATTTGCTGGAGTGCAGAGTTGTTGTGTGTGATGTGCCTGCGATGGGGTGGGTACGATTGGAGGGACTGTGGCAGCGTAGTCGCTTGCGGCTGATCATGCCATGATGAGGCGGCGGGTATTCAGCAGAAATCTCGACTGCTCAAGGCCCATATATCGCATTTATCGTCGCGCTGCCTCATCACGTTGGCCTCCAAATCACATGGCGCAGCAGCGTGGTCGGCGGTGTGGCCGGAAGCGCCGCCACCCGCCTACCCCAGCATCCCGCGTGCCATTGGCCCGCGCTTTCCGAAGGCGCCCTCCGCAGCCGGCCAGTAGGACGATGCATCAACAACTTGGTAACAACCTGAATGCTTTGTGGTGCTCTAGGCGGCCAGAAGCCGTCCTGGAGCCCCACCGTCTACGGCCGCTTGCAATGCGTCCCTGAGTTTGCCACGCCGAAGTCACGCTCGCCCGCGTTGAGAGGCGCACGGTACCGACACCCCATACCAACCAGTGCCGGCCGCTGTCTACCGCGTACTACGAGGTAGCGTCCTTGCCAGTGCCCACTTCGCGCATTGTGGACATCGGTCTGGCTCAGGGCGAGCTGAGCAGTGCACTGTGCCGTCCGTAGGGACCGTATATCAAGGCTGCGTGTCCTGTGCTTTGGGAAGGTGGTGATGCTTCCACGCCCGAGTCTGGCTATTGCCTTTGTCCCACGTACACAAAACACCTGAACAACGAACGTCAACGTGTCGTCAACGTGTTTGCGTCGAGACTTCGTCGTCATCCAGCTTAGCATTGCCGGAGTGCCCTTCGGTGCTCCGTCAACCGCGTCCAATCCACCATGAGATTCCCTCCACCAGAAGTCCTTGAGCACTGGCCGAAGCCAAACTATGTCGACCCCATTACCCGAGGACCTGGACTCATGATCGTCGAACTGACATTGGTCCCCATCGCTCTGATATGCGTCATCTTGCGGCTCTGGATACGGATCGGATGGCTTCACAAGAGCTGGTGGGATGACCATCTGATGGTTGCTGCCATGGTAGGTGCGACGACGTGTCAGTCATCATGGCGAGTTCTGACTGGTTCCAGATATTCTCATGTTTGACCACGGCCTTGGTCATCATGGCAGTCCAGTTGTATGGGTGGAACATCCACGTCTGGGATGCAACCATACCACTGCTTCAGAATGGTCGAAAGGTTTACCATCCCTGTTCGCTGTTATGATATCGTGCAATCTAACAGTGTGCAGGCGTCCATGGCTGGTCAAACCCTCTTCGTGCTGGCGTCCAGTTTCGTCAAGATGTCCATCCTTGTGTCGTACTTCCGAATCGCGCCCTGCAAATCCACGTTCCGCAAATTGGTGTGGGTTACCTTGGGCATAGTTATTGCAGCCTTTGCTACCTTTCTCATTGCCCTATGGTTGCAATGCATGTAAGTGCCACTCAGCATCCCGTGCCAAGTCAAAGGTATATCCGTACCTGCGGCGTGTGGATGACTCATCCCGGGGCAACACACATTATACCGAGACTTTTGATGGGGTTCTGCTTTGTCGACCCTGCTAACAGTGGTAGCCCCATCTCCAGCTACTGGAACCTGCTCGCTGGAGACAGCGACTGCATCCCGGAAGGCCCGCCTCTCGTTGTGTCCCAAACCGTTGTCAACGTTGTAACCGACTTCATGATCTACGCCCTCCCAATCCCCACTCTCTTCAAACCTGTCTCTTCCCGTTGTACAGCGCATCGGTCTGGTGATCCTCTTTTCCGTGGGTGGCGTCATCGTCGTCGTAGCGGGTAGCTTCCGTGCTTACTGGGTACACTACGTCCTGTTCAGGACATACGATGCGACGTGGTACGGATACGAGATCTGGTTATGGACGGCCATCGAGACGAATGTGGGGGTGATCTGTGGATGCATTCCAGCCCTGAAGCCGTTGCTCTTCCCTGCAAGGGCGCGGATGAACGGCAGCAAATACGCCAACGGATCGGATCTCAGTCGCAGGAAGGAAAAATCGACGCCTGTTCTCAACCAGGAGGTGGAGATGGATACCCGGAAGCTGACCGAAAGCAATTCGCGGCCGGGGACTGGACGTGGACCTGCCCATGTGCACGTTCAGCATAGCATGCGGCCGACGAGCAGCGCTACGGACGGGAGCCGGTTGGAGCCCGATATAGAGCAACAGAAGACGTACATGTACTAAAACTTCCTTCTCTTCACTTTCTTTTCTCTCTCTCTTATGCTAATTCGCGCCTGCGTTGCGCTGAGCGTAGATGGTACATTCATGACTGGATCATTCCTGGGTACCACATCTCCTCTGCTTGTCTGTCAAAAGTCAGTCACCCTGGGCGGTCACTTCGGTGGGTTCTTTCTGGTTTCACGGGTCTCGGGCGCGCTATATCCCTCTCATACGAACGTTTGCGAAGGTGTTTGGGGCAGTAATAAGATCATGTCGACTCGATATTTTCGCTCATGTGTGTGTGTGTGGTTCCTTCCTAATGCACAGACCACAGACGCAGCTTCCTCCCCACGACGCAGCACGTCATCATGCTCGAGATGGGAAGGCACGGCCCAGCGACAGTGAGTGGCACTCCCAGACCTCCATTGCTTTTCTGCCCCCTTCGCATACCAAGGTCGGCGACAACCTCACGCGAAACAGACACACATCACCAAGACGAGTTATGCGCCATCGGATCACTATCTGATCGATTTTAGCAGAGTCAGATGCCGCGCTCGAGCGCCACGACGGCCAGCCTCCAGTTTCAACTACCAACAACTCGCCTTCATCCGGATTCTGGCCATAATGTCATTGCTCATCAAGTTGTCTTCCGATCCCGTCTCTTCGCCAAAGCGCTTTGGTGGCCTCATTCGCACCGCCACTACTGACATTGCCGAGCTTGGTGAGTGAGTTGGCATCTGGCTGCGCTGGCCGGCGGCGCCTCGGTGGCTCAATGCTCGGTCGAGTTGGCGGTGCTGGAGCGCGCGGGAACGTCGAGATCAAGGCACCATGAAGCTCTTCGCTTCTACCTCTCTAAACCGACGAGCGTATCATGCGGCGCACGGCAGTCTTGAGTCGCAGCAACCAGCCGGCGGGCATGAGACGAATTTGAAGGTTCAGGAACAACCCGAGTTCTTGGTGCGCGTGGAACCCCAAGCATACGCTGGGTTCCAGGGCTGAGCGTGGCGCACCTCGGCACCACGCAACCGGCGCATGCACCTCTATGCATGGACAACGCTCCTTCATGCACCATGACATCGTCTGTACAGCTGTACACCGCGTGTTTATCGATTCGCTCGAGGTTTCCGGTTACCATGTCTTGTGGCACACGTTTTTGTTGTCGGTCGAAAAAACCAATTGCTCGGACAATGATCAGGGGAGAAAAGAAGAATTGTGCAAATTGTGCATTGGTTTCCCTGGATACGGCTATGGCCAGGGGCATTGTTGTTTCCAAATTACTTCTAATGCTTTTGCAGCAGCTCTCGGGCCATCGAACGTCATAATCGAGGCCTAAACTTTTGTGCACGAGCAGCCGCTGTTCCGTGTTTCCCAGACTGTCCCTTTTCCGCCCAGTCGCTGCCCAGATAAGGCTGTAAATCCGCGAAATGGCGTCAGAACGGGAATGGGCCTGCCAGCTAGCGCTTCTTAATCGAACCATTGCCAACGCACCGCGCAGCAGAAGGCCAATTCCCAATGAAAGGATCGAGATGCAGGGTCGTGGACCATGCATGCAGCCACTGTATAAGCTCGAGGTACATCGCTGCGTCACATCTGCTCCCCACTGAACCCTTTCAAGATGAGATACTCTATCAAGTGCTCTCTTGTACTATCCATACTCACATATTTCTCGCTAGACGCGTCAGCATGGCCAACGAGGTCGCCAAAACCACCAGTGTGCATCATTGGGGCGGGACCGGCAGGATTAACAGCGGCCGCGAAACTTGAGGCGAAAGGCATTGAATCTGTAGTATTTGAGAAGCAAGCTGCCATTGGTGGAAAATGCCAATCATACTACAACGAAGAGTGAGTGCTACACCATGTGGAGTGGAAGCGTTCAGGACGCAGCTAACCACTCTCCCAGAGGAATCTTCTACCCACTTGGCGCCGCCTTCTTCTCCAATGCCACCTACACCGAGACCGTAAAGGTCATTGACGAATCCGGTGTTTCTATCGAAGAATTCGCGCTTGCAGGCGCAAGAGAACAGTTCCGCTTCAACATTACGACAGGCGTTACTGAGCCTTATCCGGCACTTTCAATACGAGCTGCGCAGCTCCTTTCTGCGGAAATACAACGATATGTTGGGCTGTGGAGGCGAGACTTTGCACCTATCAGTACTACAAGTTACAAGGTGCGGATAGAATGATGATATACTGCGCTGGAAGCTAACATCGGAATAGAAAGGCGTCCCCAAGGAGCTAACTGTTTCGGGCCAGCAATGGCTCAGAACCAACAACTTCACTGTTCTGCCTGACTTGCTAGTCAACCCTCTGGCTCTTTATGGATATGGAGATATATAAGAGTTGTCCCGGCAGTAAGTCAATCAAAAGATCAGATCTTTGTGCACCCGCTCATCTTCTTTAGCTGTACATTTTACAATACTTCACGCCTGATATACTTACCGCGTTTGTTGGACAACACAACGTTTACTACACCGATTTCCACAAGATCTGGGTGGAGTGGGTGAAAAAGAAGGCATGCAAAGCGAAGATTAACCTCTCGCACGAAGTTCGTTGCATTGATCGCTCCGGCAAAAATCCCGTCGTGAAGTACACCGCACCCAAGCCGCAAGGCCACTTCTATCAATGGGGCAAGCAAGAATGCGATTCGCTGATTTTCGCCTTCCCTCCAACTATTGGAAAAAATTTGGGAAAGAGCTGGACTGGATTTGACCGAAGAAGAACATGAGATGTTCTCGGGGGTGGACATTCACAACTACTACTCGTCTACGTTCGAATTCGAGCTTCCTTTCGGCGTATCATACATTGCGAACAGCTCCAACTCTAGCGTGCCGCCCCGCCCAACATCGGAGCGCCTGTTGCAGTACTTACTCTCAGCGACCAGGCCAACATTTCCACAGCTTGGTCTTGGGGTCCAGATGATGAGTACCAGTCGGAATCTTCGGCTCGCAATCTTCTACAGACAACGTTGGCAAAAATCAACAGGGATCCCAGAGACATAACCGCCCAAGCTGAGCCTCTGGCCTCAGACGACATTCGCGCGTTCAGAAAGTGGGACTACTTCCCACACTTCGGCAGCGAATCACTCAAGAACGGCGCCTACGCGAAACTCAATCGCATCCAGGGGCGCAACAAAAGCTTCTGGGCCAGCGGCCTCAACGGTATGGAGATTGTCGAGTGGGCCATTCGAGCCGGTCAAGACGTTGTCGACACGTACTACTAGCGCCTGCTCGCTTTCGTCACACTCAAAAGGTGGGATGCATTGGAGCGGTTTACCTGTTTGCATTGTTTGCGAGTACCCTGGCCCAAAGAAAAGAGGAGGGTCCCAAAAAAGGAAGGGTTGGATGCCCATGTTACGAGCTTTCCTGATTTTTCGGCGCGCTAATGAACGTTTCTGTATAGATAGATGATACCTGTTGATGTTTTGCGCCTTCGGTGGGCGTAGCGTTTTGTCATGATCAACGTCCTTACGTCTGTAGTATAGTTTGGCTGACTGGGTTTGGGATGGATATTTGGATATCTGCGGCGATTATCACGATGGTGGATCTGGGTTTTTTAATGATAATGGGTTGGGCTTTGTAGGATGGTGTAGATAGCTGGTTGGGAACTTGTCGATATTGATTGTTTTGAGCACCGTTGCCGTGTGTGTGTGGTCGTTGCGTGGTTTTGAGATTTTGCTACCTTTTTTTGAGGCGGTGGCGATGGGATGGAGGGGATGAGAACGCTAGGAGGGTTGTTAGTTGTGTGCTTTTCTGGGTTGTTAATCTATTTGGTCGGTGGTGCATGGATGTCTGGATAGTGTGGCTCTCATGGAAGACCCTTTGATGGGCGGGCGCCAGGCGGGTCGGATCGGGCGTGGGCTGGCCGCTGTGAGTGATGCGCTGGCTGGCTGGCGGCGGCGGCGTCGGCGTCGGCGTTGGTGGGCGGATGGTGCAGGGCAGGGCAGGGCGGCATGGTACACCTTATGAGGGCGAGCTTCTGAGGGGTGTCAGGCGAATGAATGAATGAATGAATACATTGACTGTTACTGTTGACCTTGGGTTCACAGCCACAGCGATAGACTACATGCGTCTGGCGTTCATTCGTCTGCCGTCGCGTCGCCGTAGTTATGCCACGGCTGCGCCACGGCTAGCGGGTCTTTGTGCGGTGCGTGAGGGTTGATCTTGTACCAGTACAGTAGCGTCGTGCCCTGCGTAGACGGGTGTTGGGCTGGTTCGTATCTAGTATGGACTATTGGTAGCAGTGGCGGTGGGAGTGGAGGGCGAGGAGTGGCTGGCGTAGGAGACACTGTAGGTATACCTTACTAGTTTTAACAAAGGGTAATAGCAGTGTCTATATTGTAATTGTATGTGAAGACGAAGATTTCGCGCACGTTCAGTGAACGGTATAACGCTGTGAGAGAAGGCTGTCATTGTCAATCGCATGGAAAAGACGAGGTCTGGGCGTGGTTTGTGTAGGTGCTAGTTAGGTAGTGTTGAAGCGTTTTGCTGAGTATGTGATCTGGGAAGGAGGCTGTTTTGTGGGGGCATGGGGAGTAGAGATAGATGGTTAGGAGCGCTGGCGCTGTGGTGCAAGAAGTAAGAACTGGGTTGTTAGGTGGGGAGAGTAGATGTGTTGGGCGCATTATTGTATAGAAGGGGGGATGGGATGGGAGTGTGTGTTTGTTGTGGGATTTGGGGATAGGTAGGGGTTGGTGCGAGGAAGAGTAGGGTTGGTGGGACTCCGGAGGAAGAGTAAGAGTCCACTGTGGTCGACGGTTACGTTACTTGTGCGAAAATGCCGAAATAGGCAGTTTCGCTTAAGCATCTTTGGAGAAATTACGACTCTAACAACGCGACTCTCTTCCTTTGCATATCTTAGTATGTGATTAATTATATCATCTTATTTGACTCGGTTCTAAAAAAATTGTCTTTCCTGTAGGTGCTGCTAGGAGATTTAGGGGGATGGTGAGTTTTCAGGTGTTGGGGGGTGTAATGGATGGCTTCTAAGGTGGCGGCGGTAGTGGTGGTTGGATATGTGGCTTGTGTGATAGGATGGGGATAGGTGTTGTTAGAGGCAGATGTAGTTTTGCAGTTTCCTAGGTGGTAGATTTGCTTATGATTGGATCCGTGCATGGGGCGGATATTAGACTTCGGTCAGGCATGTTTTCGAATATCGGACTATTAGGCCCGAGTATAGGTGTCATGGGTACGCATCGGTTCCAAGGTTCGTAGATACTGTTCAGAAATGCTGGGGCGGCAAACATTCGAAGTGTGGAGTCGGAGATCGGGGGTCGGACATCTTCAAGCGGCCCCCTGCTAGTATAGGAAGAATCAGGTTGTGAATCACATGTGCAATCTTCAAATGTTTGGAGAAAGAATTGCACGTGATAATTGCTAAACCATAGATCGAAAGGGCGGCTGTGCTGTGTGTAGAGGGCCTTTTGGCAGACCCTTGGTGGATGCTAGGTCGAGGAGCTCGTGCTTAGCTTCTATTAGGTTCTTGGCATGGCTGACGTCGAGATCTCGGACCATCATAATTGTCCCCGGATCTCCTCGTTAAACAGAGAAAAGTGACAGAAAGAAATTTGGAGTGTTGACTTCTGGCGGAGTTGTTTGCGGAGGAGGCAAATAGGGAAGGACGGAGGGCCTGCGACTCTTGACGCTAAAGTATAATAGTGGTTTAGCACCAAGGGAACATGGAAAAGCAGCTGCTGGGACAAGCACGCTGTGTGCTGCACCAGGGCAACTCACAACCACGGCTGCCAGTGTACACTAGTTCACACTGGTGCAGGTGCCAGTCTTAGGATTCGACTAGTCCGAAAGGGGCAACCCGCCCGCTTCTTCCCCTTTCCGATGGCCGGATCTTTGACGCCTGCCCCACCATCCAACTTTCACAGTCCCTCCCAGTCATCAACTACCCTGCAGTTGCGCCCTCGCAATTCCGTGAAAATGTGGCCGTGGCGCCGTGACAGGAAATACCCACTGCTGAAACGTATACTTGGCGTTTGCTTTGCGTTGCGGATGATATGACCAGGAGTTACATTCCGGGGATGAGGCGCTAGATTGCTCATACAGCCGATACTATTTGGTTGTCGGGCCACCTGGCACTACATATGCATATGAGCCGCATCTTTCCTTGCGTAGGATGTTGGAAAGAAGCGGCATCCCGCTCCACTTCCAATAAGAAGCCCGTCGTCACCCACAAGTCACTTTCGCTCCTCCCCATTATCACAGCTGCATCCAATTCCCCTCCTCGTCAGACCAGCTTCAGAATTTTAGCTCTGCTCTCTCCAAGAATGTCTGAACGCACAATAGACGTCGAATCGCAGCCACTGACCTTCCAATCAACCTGGAAAGCGAACCCTGATCCAACGGCGTTGCCGTTCCCACGCGACAACCCGCCCTTCGCACTTACGCCCGTCGACTGGCACCAGCTCAGCATAACCGACGATCAGTTTACGCCGCACATGTGGGAAGATATCCACCGTCGAATCAGCTGCGGCCAACTCGACGAGCTAAAACGCTGGCCCTCCTCTCTCAAAGCCTATCTCGCATGGACCGCCCACATCAAAGCTAAATACGGTGGCGCGACCCAGTATCTTTCTTCAGCAACGGCTATTCTGGGAGCCGCTAAACACAACCGGCGCTTTTGTATTTCTTCTCGCCGACCAAACGCCGTTCGCTGACCCGGCGGATTACAAGATCATCAAGAACGATTGGACGTACGCGGTTGAGGAGGGCATTAGTCATATTGTTGTGTGGTCCAAGAAACCGTTACCGGTCGATGAGAAGGGAGCGCTGACTGAGGAGGGCAGGAATATTGTGGAGGGTTTCGTCAAGCGGGAGTTTCGGGATAAGGCGGGCGAGGAAGTGGAGGGGACGAAGGGTGCAGTGGTTCAAGAATACGACGATTTTGCAGAGTGTGCGGGCGTTGGAGCATATTCACGTGTTGGTGAGAAATGTGGATGAGGAAGTGTGGAAGCAGTGGATGAATTGAAATTACTGGTGCATCAAACGACGAGACTTCGCGACCTTTTGGTACACGGTGTCCTGGTGCATCGCTGCAAGCTTGGGCATGTGCTAATCACAAGTGAAGTAGAACGCCATGATTTTAATAAAAAGCCGATCATATGAGTGGCTGCGGAGTGATCGGACCATGGTACATTTTGCATTGGTGCTTGCGTGCGCACATGTTCAGGGTCCGGAATTCCGTAACCATGATTGGAGACCCACACGCAGCAGACCCTACAGCTGTAGAACCAAAGTTTGAGTCCCTCCGCCACAGAATTACACATTCCGATGTGACACATGGTCCGTAGACTTCTATTTTGGTAGAGTAGAATCAGTGTTCCACGGTAATGGCGTTGAGCCATATCCCTGTGCGGTCAAGCGAAAGAACTGGAGTGGCGATGTGCCTTCTCAAGATGAACCATAGTTGTGATCCAGTTCCCCTTCGGTGTGTCTGGTTGCCATATATAAGGAGGGAAGTCGTGCTCCACTGCTTCCTTCTCCATCCACCACCGAGATCCATTCTACAACTACAACCAGTCTGCACCCACAACTACTCTTCAACCACTACCACTCTTCAACCACCACCACTCTTCA
Source organism: Laburnicola sp. JP-R-44 (assembly GCA_009805535.1). Lineage (NCBI taxonomy): Eukaryota > Fungi > Ascomycota > Dothideomycetes > Pleosporales > Didymosphaeriaceae > Laburnicola > Laburnicola sp. JP-R-44. The sequence goes on from SELF01000041.1 coordinate 838,746, forward strand.
GCCACAACCACTCTTCAGCACCAACCACTCTTCAGCCACAACCACTCTTCAGCAATCCATTCTTCATCCATCACAACTATTCTTTTATCTCAATTCTCCACTAACAACCTTCTCCCCATCCCTGGCCAGCCTTCATCCATCTTTATCCTCCGCCCACCACCTTTACCCATCCTCTACTCTACAACAACTCAACACCGTAAGTTTAATCCTCACCCTCTCAAATATTCATCAACGCTTACACTAAATAGAACCACAACCTAACACAACAACACAATGTGTCTATCGTGGTGGTGCTTTTCTTCTTCAAAGAAGGCCAAGGCATCTTCAAGAAGCCCAGAGGGCAAGTTGGAAGGTACAGACAGCTCTATTTCCTAACTAATAACCCATAATACTAACACTTTGGCAGCAGCAGAAAAGTCAACACGGACAACTGCAGCTGCTCCTCAACAACATGCCAAAGCAGCTTCACAAGATCTAGCCCAGCGGAAAGCCCGGCTCGAAGGTACATACATTCTCGTTCCCAACAGCCTGTAACCAGTGAATCTAATTATTTGAACACAGTATTGCGAAGCGATCATGTTCCACGCTTTTTGTTCCGAGTCTGGTTCGGATCGTCCGGCGGAGGGCCTTCTATCGCGAGAAATACTACCCAGGAAATAATTCCTGCAGCTTTTATGCGACGATGCGTAAAAACGTTCTACGACATGGAGCCCGAAAGAATAAGCGCCATGGCCACTTCTCACTTCTTTGGGTTCACGGATCAACCTACGGGCTTCAGTTCTTGGTCACATTCGCTCCATTTTGTACTCTGTTACGCCTACGCCCTTTATCGGAAGGAACGCAGCAGAGGCCTCAAAACTACGGATCTCCACATATCCGTGATATAGACCGGCTTAACCTCGATGGCGAAGTCGTCCTTATTTGGCATGTACCTCACCTGCTCCCGCTTTCCAACCCCGAGTTTCTAGCATGGGGCCCCGTTCGTGGAAAGGGATATAAGTCAGTCTCTTTTGAAAGGTTCCTACAATTGGGCTTATGCAGCATCTTTCCCGAGATCCGGGGAAGCGAATCTTTCGGTACCGCATTGCGCAGAAATATGTTCGTGTCTTATCCACGGGAGGCGTCGTCCGATACTCTCCATAACATCAGCGGCATCGCATCGCATCACTCTTTGGGGACCTCGCTCTCCCCGTCGCACTCGCACTCATCTGCATCCGGCCGCGTAGCTGGAGGCGAGATGCAAGCGGAAGGGCGGGACATGTTCCTCCTGCTGAAATGGCTAAGATGCAGCAGTTCCTTGGAAGGTTCCCCTTTTCCTCGTAACCTCCTGTCAGAAAAGTGGATTGCGTACCCCGGCATGATCGATACCAAGTCGCTTCCCGACGTGGAAAAATGGATCGATCTTCTACGCCATCATGTCCACTACAACTTGGAAAGGATGAAGAACCAGCCTCAGGCAAGAGAGGTGAATGGGCGCGCAGTGGCTCAGGATGTGGGAAGGCAGCAGAGGGTGGCTGCAAGCAAACCAATGGCTCCGGCCGTGGGAAGGCAGCAGAGGGCGGGTGGCAGTAGGCCAATGGTGACTGTCACTACGAAGACAGGGAAACAGGGAGCCCAAAACGAGGGTTATCAGGAAAACCTGGCCTTGAGACCCTTTTCGGATGCTTCTTGGCGGAGTTGCTCTTGTTGAAGATTGTTTTTCTTTTTTTGGGGGGTTTTGGTGTTTAGCTTTACAGTTTGTTTGGTGTTTAGTCTATAGTTGGCTTAGTGTTTAGTCTATTGGCTTAGTGTTAGTCTTAGTTGGCTTAGTGTTTGCCTTCATGGCTAGCTTGGTGTTTGTTTTATAGTTTGTTTGGTGTTTGCTTCATAGTTAGTTTGGTGTTTGCTTCATAGTTAGTTTGGTGTTTGCTTCATAGTTAGTTTAGTGTTTGTATCCATAGTTAGTTGAAGTTAAAATATTCTGTTTCATTGCTAAGCAAGTGGTCCTATGTATGTGATTTGCCAAGTGATGAGTACGAGCAGCTTCGGAGCACGATAGCACAGTGTATGATAAGAAAAAGTAGTGAATAGATTGTAATCCTCCTCCAGCTGCTGAACAAAGGCTTCAATACATTTAGCATGTGTATTGCTTATCCTAAAGTAACACTGTAACTAGACCTTTGCTCTAGCACCACATCATGGGTATCATTCACCGCCAAGAAAGCAACCCAGAGAGCCTACGCCACCCCATCCGCCCCCCTCATCTTCGTAAACTCCTCCCCAGTATATAATTGCGTCATCGCAATCCACTGGCTTACCCACTCCTCCTTCAACCATTTCCTCTCCTCACTCCACAGCTTCTCATGCACGACCTTTAACTTCCCCTCTTCCTCTTCGCTGGGGAAAAACCCACCCCATTCCCTCTGCAGCGTCGTCGGCGGAAAAGCCCCATGGATATCAAACTGCCAATTCAAGAACGCTTGATTGTTCCGCCATGGTAACATCGTACTTGTCGAATTTAACATAGTTCTGCAACAAGCGCTGGTGCATAAGGGTGGACGGCGCGAGAGAACCATACTGCCAACGTTGACATTGATGGCCGTTTCGTTAAAAGGATTCTGCGGGACGCCAGCAAAGACATACGGTTCGCAGGTCGATGTGCCGTCTAGAAGGTGGTCGTCGGGCGACAGTTTCGCGTCAATGCAGGATTGTTGCGGTGCTAAATCGAACATGGCGTCGATGTTTGCGACGGGGAAAGCATCGGCGTCGAGGAACAGGATCTTCGAGAATTCCGTCTCTTTCCACACATGTTGAGTTTGGCGAAGAGGTCTTTCCAGCGGTGCTGGATACCTTCAACATTGGGATTCCACTCCAAGGGCTCGAGCTCTCGCACAATGGCTCCGGCGCCGGCGAGAGGAGCTCGCGCTGCTCGGCTGTTACGAAGTCTCCGACGAAGAGACTACGAAGGGGTATTTTTCGCTGCGCGATCGCGGTGACCAGAGTATCCGATAGACGAGCGAATGGATTGCCATGTAGTAGGGGTCTTTCAATGAAGGATTGCGTGTTGCCATGAAAGTGGCATATGCGTTTGTCTTTGGCCCATTTGAGTCGTAGTTGTGGGGTTTGTTGTTACTGAACCCTTTGAGTACATCGACCGGTAAGTCCAGCTCGAGGTCTTGCTGGAAAACAAATTCAGCTTGGAAGCCTGCTGGTACAGGATCGGGTGATGAAGGGTAGCTGCACGTCGTTTGATGGAGGCAACTGTGCATCGCCCGATGGGGGCAGCTGTGCATCATTTGTTGGAGGCACTTGTACGTCCGATGGGGCCACCTGTACGGCATCCGATGGTGGAAGATCGGGCTCATGAGTCAGGCCAGGCGGGTTGTTCGCTGGTGGGGCGGAGGCCCTTCTTTCTGGGGCACGTCTCCACTCGGGAACACTGGTGGTGGATGCAGCTCTATCTCAGAAGGCTCCGCTGCTGGCTTTTCGTCTTTTGCGCTCGCTGGCGCGTTTGTCCAGATGAACTGCTATCAGAGCCATCTTCTTTCGTCTCTCTGAACGGGGCCCCAATCTGGTACGTTTTCCGGCAATTTACTATGCTGCTGTGCAAAGAAGACGATAACTACAATGAGGATGAGTGTCGCCGTCGCGACAGTTCGCCATCGTCGCATGGTCGTGGAGGACTGGGGACTCAAGGAGACTGTCTGCAGCAACGGAAGCTACCGATTCCTTTCAAATCTGCCGACGCGCAGCGATCCCAATGATCCCTGTCCTAGCTGTGTCTGAGCGCAGAACAAGCTGGCGTGTCATGTACAGTCAACCAGAGGGTACGGGTGACTAGCGCCAATTCTCGGCAGGGAACAAATCTCTCGTGAAGGACCACCAAAGGGCTTTGCGACCCATGCCGCGCTAGTCACCCGTACCCTCTAGTTGACTGTACAAGGTCGGACCATGCCAAGGAGAGGAGGTACTGGGCGGATCGACCACTGCGCCGTACATGAAACCGAAAACGAACGGACAAGGGTAGTGATCAAGTCACAAATTGTCGTGCGTGGTAACGCCTGTTCCCCCAAACCGGGGAAATGTCGATTGTTTTAGAGGTTGAGACATAGTAAAGGCTTATTCTTCGTGAATCTGTTGAACTGCCGTTGACAACGTTTCCGAGCCGCAGCGTTCACGACGGTAGCGCAGGGGCCCACGAACTTACCCCGCTCATGGATCATCCCGTGGGCATGTTAGCGCCGGACATAATCCCTTTTGGGGTTAACAAATTCATCCTTGACCGCTCGAGGCGGGTGTGGCCAGTTTGCGGGGCCACCATCGTGTTGTCATATTCAGGGTTCCGAGGTACATGTGAACTTGCATCACTAGCAGCATCGCAGAACCCAACTCCGGGGACAGCAATTCGGTAAGAGCAACGATATTAATTATAGATAAGATAGTAATCCGTTAACCAACGAAATTAAGCTAGCGGCTTGGGCGATGAAGGCGGTGCGAGCGATTTGTTGTACACCCAGTTGGCAAACTTTACGCTGGGCTCGTCGAACATCTTCGTGACCATCTCCGCTGCGTACAGCGTCAATGGCAAGAGGATCAACTGCGGTGCCCAAAAAGCCAGCTCGAACCCCATTGGTCCTTTCTTTGATATGGGGAATATGTCAACCCACTGAGGGATCTCGTCTTTCTGCTGCTGCCTTGAAAAACCAACCGCCGCATAAATCCGGTCACCAAAAAACCATATCATTGGTCCATGTATCAAGTACAATGCGAACGAGATGCGGGCAAGATACTGGCAGAAGCGCGTTTCGAAGAAGTACATCAGCCATGGTAGGCGGGGTACAGATGAGACGGTGAAGATGGCGGCCCAGAAGAGATAGAACCATTTGGCGTCGAACACAGCTTGAGGCTTCAAGTGGGATAGCCAGATCCAGCCGGGCGACTTCCTCAAACTCGCCATATAGTCCTCTCCGTCGCAGGATGGTACGCCGCCAAGATACATTCCAACGAGAAAGAGATGAAAGAAGATCAGCTCTTTAAAGTCCTCGAGTCTCGAAAAGAAGCGCGGCAGTTTGTCGTTCTGGGCAAGTAGCTCCAAATCGCATAGTAGCATGCCAGCCATGAACAGGGCGCCGTACCAGCCATCGACGATGTAGAGGAAGTAAAAGATGAGACCTGCTTCAAGCCACAGTCGAGCGTTCCTGGTGCATCGGGAAAGCGCGGAGAGCGCAGTGTAGATGATGATGGATCCTTTGAACTCAATTGGGATCGACCAAGAGTGTGGATGATACAGCCGAGGGAATTCGTACATGTCGCCAGTCAAGAAAACGAAGCTGTAATTCTTGAAGGTCGTATAGTAGGTCCAGAGATCTTCCCGGAATGACTTTTTCTTCTCTCCGTAGGCGGCAAAAAATCCCGGCCAGTGTCTTATGATGAGGCAGAAGAGACTAACTGCAATGACTGGGATATACAGCCGAAGCCAGCGTCGAAAAAGCGCTGAGCCAACACCATCTGCGGCGGTTTGGTGTTGTCCTTTGTGAATCAGGCTCAATGATTTTACAGAGAGCACGTATCCCGAGATGACGAAGAAGATAGAAACCGCGAAATGGCCACCAGAGAAGAAGTGTCGTACAAAAGGCAATGCAGCAAAATAGTGTTTGCCTTCGTAACCAAAGGCATTCTCGAAAACATTGTTCCCGAAGAGGTTATGTGCCCAGAGTTGATTATGGTGCAGATACACCACGAAGGCTGCAAACCCTCTTAGACCATCGAGCCAAGCGGTTGGCCTCAAGCGCTTCTTTGGACTGCCAGGTCGGACACTTAGGAATTCGGGTCGAACGATATCGAGGCTGAATCTCTTCGGGCGCGCTGATTGCCAGGTCGCGGATTTTAGACTGACCTCCTGCATGCGATCTTGGTCCAACAGACCCTCATATTTTGGAGGCATCGCGTGCGTTCGGTGGAGTGAACAACTTGAGGGAAGAATGGAAGCGTGACAGTTGTTGAGGATTGGAATTAGAAGATAGTTGACGAAGAGTGAGCAGTGATTCAAAGCAAGCTTGGGCCTCGGAACAGACTGACGCACGAACCTTGCGCGATACAGGGTGCCTTTAGTACAGGTGCAGGGATGAGCTGCAGGTGCGGGGATAAGGTCCATCGGTGCCCCGACAACGCATCCAGGTCAGCGATGAATTTCACATGCAGGGCGCTAATTTAAGAATCATTCGAGCGTGTGGTTGGGTATCCGACCCGGTATTAGGACGGGCCCTGGCAGAAAGCATGATGCCGAGTTGATACTGCCTTGCAACGGCGGGGACTACCCATATAAGCATTAGCTTGGCGTCTGGCTCTATTCCCTCTTCTCGCAATGAACCGATGAGGCCTGCTAGCTTTCGCATGGCACACGCTGTAACCGGCGTTTTACCCCGGTCAGTTAGGATTGACCTTCCTGTCGTGTACACCCGAGCGTGTATCTTCCTGCCATTGGCTAATCAAGTATACGTCATTTCGGCGACTAACCGAGGATGTTGGTATCAGCTGCGGCTCATCTGTCCGCATGTGTGGGAGATTAAGGCTTGGACCCCGAGGGGCTCTCTTCCGAAACTCACAATAGCTTCTAGACCAATTGGCAAAAGGGCTGGCAGCTGCAGTTTCCCATTGACCCAGCATGCGAACGCGATCATTCAGACCTCCTCCGCTGAACCTCCATCTCGACACTAAGATGCCTGTTCACTCGCCAATTGCGTCTCACTTCAGGAGCAGATTGACCACTCAAGTTCGAAGAGTACTGCCAGCGTACCTCGCTCTTTTGTTCTTGCTCATCTTCTTTGCCAATACCCACTTCTTCACCGCCCCCCTCCGAGCTGCACACAAGTATCGAAGGGAGCTGAAGTACCAACAGCCATTGCATGCAACGGCGACCACTATACCAAAAAAGATCTGGCAGACGTGGAAACAAGGGCCGCTCACTTTTGAGCAGCGCGATTCGGACACGGCGAAGACCTGGCCAGCAAAGAACCCAAACTATCGGTACGAGGTGTTGACGGACGACAATGCGCTCGAATACGTAGAATCGCACTATGGTGCCCAAGGTATCAACCGACCGGACATTGTCGAACTGTATCGAGAGCTGAACATTACTATTATCCGAGCGGACCTTCTCCGGTATCTCATCATGTACGCCGAAGGCGGAGTATATGCTGACATTGATGTCGAATGCTTGCGGCCAGTCAATCGCTTTATCCCCGAGCGCTATGATGAGAAGGAGGTGGACATGATCATAGGCGTGGAGATAGACGAGCCCGCGTTTGTGAACCACCCCGTCCTGGGCTCCAAATGCAAGTCGTTCTGTCAATGGACCTTCGCAGCCAAACCTCGCCTCCCTGTCATGATGAGATTGATTGAAAATATCCAGGAATGGATTCACAATCTCGCAAAAACAAAGGGTGTACCTGTAGGGCAGCTCGAGCTTGACTTCAACGAAGTCATCAGCGGAACCGGGCCTTCGGCATTTACCGACGCAGTCCTCGCCCAGATGACGGCACAAAACGGCGGCAAAGAGGTGACCTGGGATCCATTTCACAACCTCGCAGAGTCAAGACTCATCCATGGGATCTTGGTTCTCAATGTCGAAGCATTCGCTGCAGGACAAGGACATTCGGACTCAGGAAATCATGATTCCAGAGGTGCCCTGGTCAAGCACCACTATCATGCCTCGGGGTGGCCAGCACTTCACCCACGGAGAAACCATCCCATGTACGGCGAGGTTGAGAAATGTAACTGGAAACCTGATTGTGTTGCCGAATGGGTCAGTTGATATGCAGATGCTTTTTGAATAAACGTTTGGCTGACCATCGACAGGACAAGAATGTAGCCGAGTGGGATACCCTGTCCAAGGAAGAACAAGACAAGCGTCTCGCAAGCAAGCCGCCGCAATTGTTGTGAGCGAGATGTTGTTATATTTCTTTTGTATAGGACGCCGGATGCCGTCATGAATCCTGTTGATGTGGACTCAGTAATATCCGAAGGTTGGTGTGAATGTGCACCAGGACGCCAGCCAGTGGTTAAATTCCGTCAGGCAATGGAGGCATCGCATGAGAGGAGCATCTCGACGAGGGCTGGCGTGACCTCGCGGCAGAAAGAGACGCTGTTTCTGTGTTCTGCAGGGCGGGTCTGAAGTTTGGGCGTTTACGAGCTGGGAGAGCGGCAGACGGGATACATATACCCACGCGTTAGACTCCGCAAGATTTATACCCTTCGCAGATGAGCCCTAAATCGTGGGAATGGAGGATGGATGGCATTGTGCACGTCGCGGTCATGCAAAGCGGGGAAAGAGGATACGACGCTTACCTAAGCGAGCTCCTTCCTCTTGATTGGCTAGAATCCACCTTCATTACCTTCAGTCTTCGGGGCAAACCTATAATTGAACAGATCAAACCGAGCCTCCCAGGTCTTACATTGCTTTTCTCGCGAAATTACATTCATGGACTGTGCCATGAAAAGTTGCCCAATTTCATTGGTCCTTCTTCCAGTCACTTTTTCTTCATACAAAAATTCCTCGACACCCCTTACACCGACCGAAGTGATTCCATCAGCGGTTCTTCTATGGCTTCGCATTCCAAGACTTTCCCAATCATGACCTGATACTGGTCGCTTTCACCCTGACATCTCAGCGATGGAGGCAGTCTCACGCTCTAATCTGTGTCCTGGTCCACTGGCGACGTGCACAAATCGCGTCTGCGCAATGCCTGGATTAGAGCGTGGTGAGTTATAGAAAGGGGCGAGATGATGTTTGCCTATCGAAGATTTTTACTGGCGCATTACTGGCCATGGAGACTTGCATAATCTTTTGCGGCACAGTCAACTACGTCGTTCCTTGCAACAGGAGACTTTTCGGAGACATTCAGTTTCCCTTCATCGTAGACGATTTCGTAAAAGGAATAACTTGTGAACAATCAGAAAAAAAGTATGTGTGGTGGAGAGCTCGTTGCCAAAGTTTCTAGCTTGCTGTTGTTGCACTACACCTGCAACATGCCACTCGCAAGAACACTGTCAGCACGGCCATAGTGCGTCGCCTATGCATGTTCAGAAATGGCTGACATCTCGGAGCCGTTTTGAAGCCTGTCAGCACCCTATTGTCATTGATATGGAATCACATATATAACAGTCTTCTTCGTCTTCGCCTCGACCATCATTCTACCCACTCTTCAATTTCTGTACTCCATCAACGTCTTGTTTTACGTCCGCCGGTTCTTGCACTCGGAAATATCAACCCATCCAAACAAAATGGTACCTCGCCCCCAAATAGTCGACAGCCTCATCGTTGGCGGAGGCCCAGCGGGTCTCGCCGCATGCCTCACATACGCCCGCACCCGCACAACCGCCATAGTCTTCGACTCATCCTCATACCGCAACGAAGGAGTCGCCCACATGCACACGGTCCCCTCCCGCGACCACGTCGACCCCTCCGAATTCCGAAACATAGCCCGCGAACAAGTGCAGTCCATCTACCCCACCGTCTGGTTCGAGAAAGCCGCCATCACCGAAGCAGTCAAGAAGCTCATCGGCAAAGACAAGTACGATGGCTTTGAACTCACCGACAGCGAGGGCAAGGCATACCAGGGGAAGAAGCTGGTCCTCGCAACGGGGTCTCGAGACGTGTTCCCGGATATTCCAGGATTTGCGGAGAACTGGCCACAGCACATCTACCAGTGTCTTGCTTGCGACGGCTTTGAGCAACGCGGCTCGCCGATTGGGATACTTGATTGCGGCCCCAAGACTTCCCACTTTGTCAACATGGCCTCGAACTTCGACGCGCGCGTCACTGTACTGTCCAACGGTTCTATACCAGAAGACCCAATCATCCGACAGCAAATGCGCGTATGCGAAGCATTTGGTGCAAAGATCGACACGAGAAAGATAAAGCGTCTCATCAACAACGGACCTACACATGAGGAAGGCGTGACAGTCGAGTTCGAAGAAGGCGAACCGCTCACGCTGGGGTTCATTGCGCACAAGGCGGCTACGGTCAATAGGTCGCAGGACTTGATTGATCAGCTCGGCGTCGAATGTGTGGATCCGGCTATGGGTGGTCATATCAAAATTGTCAATACGATGTTCAATTCTACGAACGTGAAGGGTGTGTTCGCGGGAGGAGATACAATGGTGCCCATGAAGCAGGTTACTATTGCAATGGCAGACGGCTTGAAGGCAGCGGCAGGAGCTGGCTTCGAGCTGGTTTCAGAGCGCGAGGCCGCTACTTTGAAGGTGTTGGGAGAGAAATAAGGTCTAGATGTGAAGAAAAATCTTTGCAATGCAAAAGGGCCTACAGCTGACAATGTGTTGAGTAACGGAAGTTGAAGAGATTTTTATAGTGTAGATATGCTGAAGTGGAGCGGTCATCGAGACAGCTGAAACTGTTCGCATTCGGGGTTTAAGATAGCAGGTGTAGAGAACGCAATCGTGAGTGGAAGAATAGGATGGGTTGAAATTCTCAAATACGAAATAGACGAAGAAACAATGGAGATGAGTCCTTTGCTTTACTTGCAGTGTAACCAGGCTGGGCCCGCTCTTGTGTTTCTGTGCGATGCAGATAGGTGAACAACTCCCTCCAGTTATTCGTACACTAAAGTCCTGTGATGAACTTGGCTGCATGATAGATAAGCATCACAGCTCATTACCTCAGACATCTTACACCATTTCATTCCCTAGGCTACCTGACTAACACTTGACGCACCAACAAAGTCCAAAATCTCACCAACCAACCTCCCGTATAGCTGTGCAGCGGGCGAGTTATAGCTTACCATCCCGGAGGAAATTGCCCAAGATGAATGTGCAAGCAAAATCCTGTTTGCGCTGTATCAAGCGAGGCTCCAAACATCCGTATACTTCGATAATGGCCTCCTCTGCTTTATATCTCCAGTCTTTGTTGTTCTCAACCGCTTGTTCTAGGATAAGTAGTAACTTGTATTTGAAAGTCGAAGGAGGGGTTTTGAGGCTGTAGTAAACCTTGGATATGAGGTATATTGACAACATTCTCTCCGTCGTGAACTCAGAATTCCTCGTACCATTGTAATTGGTCTTCTCCAGAAACCAAAGTATTTCTGGGATAACGGCGTCGTCAATCACTCCGCCGTGTCTCAACATCGTTTGAATACTGGAGAGGCTTGGCCAGAAACTATCGCCTCGAGACTTGGGAAGCCAGTCGGACGGAATCTCAGCTCCAGCTTTGAGTAAGCTCTGGATTATCTTGCCAGAATCGTATGCCATTGCAACCATCAAGGGGACAGACTTGCGCCGAAATAATGAGTGTGACGACCAACATGTTTGTCGGTGAGGAGGGGCCTCCCGAGGGAATCGGTTCGGATCGAGATAGTTGTGCTCCAGTAAATGCTCGACGAGGTCACAATAGCCCCTCTTGCATATGTGTTGGAAGGTGGAGGCGGTGATAGTTTCCTTGAAAGGGTCCTCGTCCAACACCAATTGCAACACGTCTTGAGTCCCGCAAGACGCAGCTACTTCGGCCCAGCGCTGGAAGCATAGTTGCGGCTTCTGGCAAACTCGAATGCAGAGGAGCTTTTGCTTTCTCAGAAAGTCGAATAAAATCTTGGCCATCTTGGGACTTGATACTTTCATGGCGGCCTCCATGGCTTTATGGATTCCCTGTACAACACCGTCAAGCCGAAATTGGACAATTTTGAGGCCGGTGTGATATGGATACATATCAACAGGGTTTTTCCATATCGAATTAAGTATCTCATGGAGGATACACTGCAGCACCTCTGAATTCCCAGAAGTTACAGCCCCTATGATCGGCCCTTCTGGTATCTCAACTTCACTTCGACCCCGAACACTGTTCATGAATAAAGTTGAGGCGCTTTGGTCGCCAGGTTTCAGACAATTTTCGATGGCTGGAATACTCCCCATCACTGTGGCTGCTGTGAACTTGTATTCAGGCGTCCGGAATTGCGTAAAGAAGTTCTCATCGGGTGGAGTTCCTCCCTGGGAAAAGATATCCAAACAGGAGGCCCAGCAATTATTATTGTAACTCGAGATCGTAAGATAACGAAAAAGGCTGTTGTGATAATCTTGTCGTGCTTGTGAGCGATTAGTTGGATTGGCCATATCAAGGACGGTCTCCACTACGTGGTCGATCCGGGCGCAGAAATTCTTGAGACGGGCTTCTTTTTCCATATTCAAACGTGTTCGGATGATTTCAGGAAGAAGATGGTAGAAAAGCCTATGTCCCAATAATCGTGGCTGTGGGTACAGATTGAGGTAACATTGATGATCACAGAAGTCTAAAAGACGAAGATTCTGGTAGAAATGTTGGCAAATGACATTCCGGAATTGCGCTATCAATTGTCAGCATCGCTACAAAAAATTAAGACGAACCACATACTGCACACTGCCCGGGTCTTCCATGCGTTCTCGATATTGGCGATCTGGATGTACTGGGTGACAACGTTCTCGAAGAGTTCGGACGGGAGATCGAGGATTCTGAAACGCGCCATTGTCGGATTGGGCAAAGTTGAATGGGATCTGGGGGCTTTTGCAAGACGGGGGCTGAGGGTTTATATAGGAAAGGATAGGCGCAAATGACTTGGTCCTTGCGCTGCAAACGTCATGATTACTCATGACTCGTTCAGAAGATGTGAAATATGAAGTCCGTGCTCTTTAACTTCCTCTGGCTGGGTAGGTACTATATACCAAATGTAGGAGTGGGTAGGAAACATTGTGAAGGACTATGAGTTGAGGACCAGACTAGCCTAATGCGCAACGCTAACCACTAGCGCCTCCTACTGGAATGAAGGAACTTTCTTCCAAAACTCGATTCCCATCACTCCTAGTCTAGAAAATCGAAGAGAGTCATTCTCGAGCTTCATGCATCCGTGGCTAATTTAAGGTGCCACGACGCGTGAAACTTTGTTGCTCTCTTTGCGCATTCTTAGTGTCGAGGTATTGATTTCAACTGATTGCGTTTCTCGTAGAAACTACAAACGTAGCTCGTGGTCTCTGAAACCGTGGCTTGAGATTTGTTTTGATTGCGCAGTCACAAGGATTGCTGACGACCTTTGCTGAGACAGCTCCAAACTTCTCAACACTTTCGCATGTTTGCCCCTGGTAGTGAGCGGTATATAAACAGGACCCAGTTCGCTATCATTCCAGCAGCATAGAAGCAGATCACTGCCACCCATCACCACACGAGCCCGCAAAAGCTACGATAATATGTCTGTCCTCGAAGAGCTTCAAATCATCACGCAAGAACTTCAAATCATCGACGAAATCAGCGAACACATCATTTGTAAAACCTCACTCTCACCTCTATTTTGCTAAAGCTTACACATTGACTAGCGAACATGCGCGCACTAAATCAGACCGAGAAATATTGTTGCCCTTTCCCTTACTTTGACGTTGCAACTAAGGTAAAGCGCAGAACAGCCAGTAACGCAGACTACTGTGAATATGCAGCCGTGGCGATTATCTATGATGAAAAAGATTTGAGCATCTGGGGTGTTATCGCACCTGATTCGGACCCTTGGGCTTCATCCATAAGAAAGGCATATGAGAAGTGTCTTATCAATACGCAGATGAAGTTGAGCCAGACGCCTGAACTTCAGTGAGAGAATGTGCGTGGGCTGGCGGAAGAGGCACGATGTAATTGAAGGAGGTTGGGACATGGCGTGAGTCAATGAAAGGAAGGAATGGTTCTGTGTGCAAGGAAAGGGCATGGTTTAAGCCCTCTGTTGAGCGTAGCTGTCTAAATACTCCAAAACGCGCCTTCCGTACGATGCCATTCGTGCTTACTCTCTTTCGGTCCATGCATTACCCCAATGAGACATAACCAATTTTAGCAGTAGTCGCCCACACTGCACACAGTGCCCTACCCGCTCGCAACAAGCACGGTCAAAACTATAACCCAAGCCACGCCATACCACGAGCAACACTCCATTCCAACGTGACATCAGCAGACAGTCCCACAGCATTGCTCAAATCATCTACCAGCTCCCGCCGATGCATACCCTCGCCTTCGCTACCACCACATCCCACGACACAACAATGGACCACCTCGACACAATCGAAAAGCTCTCAACCCGCATGTCCCGTAAGTACCCCCCATCCCACTCTATCTCCACCCCAATTCCCACCTCAAACCTCAAACCTCAAACCTCCCACCCCAACTCAACCGCCCAGGCCACGCCCGCGTAATCTACGTCTCCCAATACCCCTCCGCGCACACCTTCGACGTCGTAACCACACGCTTCAGCCGCGAAGCGCCCCTGGAACCCGACCCCATGAAAATGGGGCTGCGCGACAACGCCAAAAAAGACTACTTCATCGCCCGGCTGGTCACCTACCTCGGGGATAACTACGCACACTGTTTGCTGTTGAGGCAGACGGGGGCGAAGGCGTCGGATGGCGCGGCGGTCGAGACGTTGTGGGGCGAGGTTCAGGTTGTTATGAGTTTGTTGCAGCGTGAGTCAACTGTGGGGGATTGGTGTGGTGGTGTGCTGGGAGGGGGATTGTGAGTGAGGGGAATTGCTTGCTGACGGGTGTGATACATAGGACATACGACGCCGGATGGGAAGACTTGGGTGCAGTTTGTTGGGTGAGTGGGGGGATGGAGGGGTGGTGTCTGTTTGGTTTGGTGTTGTTGGGGGTGGATATCGAGGCAGGCTGTAGGAAGGACGGCATTGCTTCCGCCCGCTCTTCATTCATGCAAGGTACGAATCTTAACGAAAACTTTTGAATCGAGAGTGTAGCGACAGGGTCACAATATTATTGGATAGCGCCGCAGGTCAAGCAACTCTTGACTGTAGCGTTCAAAATCTTGGTCCTCTGGGCCACATAATAGGGCTATTGGACGAGTCGCGCACTCTCTAACTATAACGTACTTTCAGCCAGGTCTCCTAAAGCGACTGAGATACTCATACCCCAAACTCAAGCCCCACTTTCCAACACAACCGTAACCATACTCCTCCCAGGTATATTCACACTCACAGCGCCATCACTCCCCACCACCGCAGCCAACTCGTCGCAATCGCGACTATTATCCGTAACCCACGCCGTCGCACTCTTCGCCACGAACCCCCCAACCCTAACACTAACCGCCCCCGACCCCCACCCCGCCTGAATAACCTGCACCGCAACCCCGCCATCCACATTCCTGAACGCGCTCACCCTCGCCCCAGACGGCCCCCCACTCGTGCCCACCCTCACCGCTCCCGGTCTCACATGGCGACTCCAATTTGCAAACGCCCAGAGGCGCTTGGAGGGGATGACGGACTTTTTGTCGTCGGAGATGCGGATGAGTTTGGAGTTTGTGGCGCCGCCTTGGACGCCGACCCAGTAGAGGTAGGCGGAGACGTTGGCTCTGGTGATGGCGTCGTAGATTTTGAGCGCCCAGTTGAGGCCTTCGCCTGCGCCGTTGTAGCTGTAGAAGGTGGTTGCCCAGGGGCCTTGGAGATCTGCGTTCTCCGTCTGCCAAACAGGATGTCTGGTGTTGATGGGGAAGTTGGGTTGCGATGTGTAGGAGCTGGGTGCGTGTTAGCGTTGTTTCTATTTCTCTGGATGGGGAGGGGTGTGCGTACTGTCCGGTAATAGTGCCCAAGGAATTGATGACGGGATTGAGCCCGCTCATCATTCCTTGTTGACTGTTCCATCCTCCGGCATCACAGCATGTAATCTTCACTCCTGTGTAGTTGGCTTTGTCAAGTGTGGGACGAAGCACTTTGATGAAATCCGCTGCCTGGTTCCCGTTACTGCGCATACTCGCATAACTCGTTGTTAGATCCGGCTCATTCAGAAAGCCCAGGTGCGTAATGTCCACGCCGATCTCTTTGTAGTAAGTAATGTACTGCACGAGATAGTTCGCAAACGCCTGCTTCCAGTCTCCAGATGAGCATGAGGCACCCGAGACACCGCAAAGAGAGCCACCGTAAGCGTCGTTGTTGTTGGTTTTCATGTACCCGGGCGCACTCCAGGCATTTGCATACACGGTCTTCACGCCGTATGTTTTCACGGCTTCGGTGCTGACCCAGACTTGGCTGTTGTCGTTGCCGTCCCATACATACTTGGGCGCCGCGTTTGGCCCGCCGGGGTTCTTCGGTTGGATCGAAACCATATGGTCGGAACTTGAATCTGGCGAAGAGCCGATACCGTTGCGCAGAATGGAGAAGCCGGCGCCCGAGGTGCGGTTGAACAGGAGGTCGAGGGCGTAACGCTGGAGGGCGGGTGAGAGGGCGTGCATCTGGTTGGCACGCTGGAAGGTCTCAGACATGCCGAACCCATCCATTGTTTGGTATGTCTTGGTGAGGTCGACTGTAATTGCAGAGGCTTGACGGAGATCGAGAGTTGTTGCTGCTTGCGCAGTGGCCACAAGGGCGGCGAAGAGTGTTGTGCGCAGTGCCATTGTGGGAGGTGGACTTCGTTGCGACGTGTGAGAAATGCTTCTGAGCAGCCATGCTTGCGGTGCTGGCGTCTTTCTGTAGTCCTGGGAACCAGAGAGCCAAGCATATGCTTAAAGGTGAGGGTGGCAATTCATCCATTATCCATATTGCATACGGCTTTTTGCAGCCTCGTTGCATGCCCCACACGCGACAACCGGGTTTCCCACACTATCAATGTAATGAGCTTGGAGAGATGAATGGTGGAATTTTGTAGGACGTAAAGTGGGAAAGAAAATGTTCCTCGTGCAAGGAATCTTCCTTTTCAGCCTGGGGTAATTGCAGCCGTAAAACTCTATGACCCGTGAAACATGCTACCCAAACCAATGAGTGGTGGTGTTACTCTCTGCGGGCATCAGGAATCTGGGACAACTTGCCTTTACTCATGATGCTGTCCGCATGTTCCGAAGGGTTCACCAATTCTAGGACGATGCATGTGGTATAGTGATAACATTTATGATGATAATCGGGTATCCTGGGTAACTCCACCATCAATTTCCTCATCAGTCACCAACGCGCAAGATGCTCCTACGCATCGATTTCACTCCTGAAGCCCTGCCGCCCTCGTGCAATCGCGTCGCCAAGACCTATATCAGCTACCTTGGATCGTACTCCCGAAATGAATCGGCGCCCACCATCTCTGGTATTCTTGTGCTTCTCCTCCGCAGCAGCATCCTCGGCCTCGCGCAGGCGTACGCGCTCATTGCGCTGCTCCTCGAGTGCAGATGCCTCGGCCTGCATCTGCGCTAGGCGCTCTGCCATGTCCGGGCGTGGAGGGGATGGTTCTCGCTCTCGAACAGGGACTGGCTGCCGCTCACGAGCAGGAACCGGCGCTCGGTCGCGGACAGGTACTGGTTCTCGCTCGCGTCGAGGGAGCGGCTCTCGGTCACGATGAGTGACTGGCTCTCGGTCACGATAGTCGTTGTAGTGGCTCCTGCGGTGGTAGGGCGACCTAGAGCGCGAGCGCCGGCGGGGCCTGTCGCGTCTGTCTCGGTCTTCACGCTCTTCTCGGCGACGCGGAGACGATGACCGTGATCGCCGTCGATGCCCATCCCGTTCCTCTCGCCGGTGCCTGCGATGCCGCTGATCTCGGTCGTCGTGGTCGTTGGAGGCTGAGCGGTCGCGGTCGCGGCGGCTGTGGTGTCGATGCTTGTGCTTTCTCTCACGTTCCTTCTCTTTAGCACGTTTCTCCTCGTATTTTGCCTCCTTTTGTGCGTCTCGCATGGCTTTGAGCTGCATCTCCATCTTCTGCTTCTGAATGACGAGCAGCGGGTCCTCTAGCACCTTCTTCTGTATGTCCCGCGCCGAGTTGGCATTCCCGTTGCCCACAGCGTCGATGCCGACAGCGGCGCCCTTCTTCAACTCTTTCGTGTCGGCCTTGAGCAGCCCGTCGATCCTGCGTTTGCCCAGGAGGTAGCCCTCGCGCTCTTCGGTCACACCTGCGCCGTCGCCGCTGGGGCCGGCATACATCCAGTCAACGCGCTTGGTGACGACCTTGCCGCCGTTGGCCTCGGCCAGTTTCTGCAGTTCTTCGATTTGTCGTTCCTCCTCGCGTTCCTTTTTGAGTTTGTCGATGAGCTTTCTCTCCTCGAGCGCCTTGCTCTCCTCCTTCCATACGCGCTCCTGGTTCTTTCTTAGGTGCGGATGCCAGCTTTTCTTTGTGTTGACTGCTTATCGTCAGTTAACTGCTACCTCGAGCTTGCGATCTGCGGAATACTCACGATCTCCACCCATTTTGGACGAGGAACGAGGGTGGTGTCAGAGGGCGTGCGGGTGTGTGGCGAAGAGTAGTGACGAGGACAAGCGCAGTTTCTTTGGTGAGCGTATGTTGGTGTATGAGCGAATGGTGAGCGTATGTTAGTGTATGGGTGAGTGGAGAGCGGTTTGGTGATGAGTAGAGGGTGCGGTTTGGCCACCCGAAGCCCAGCCTCTGCCAAGCTCTACAAGAGATGCCCCACTAGAACTTGAGAACGCCATCGCAATGTCAAAAAAAGTTCTATAGATACTGTCATACCCCACACATACGCCCAATACGGTGCTCCGTACAATCACAACGTCGGATCGCGTACTAGCGAATTGCTTGCCCCGAAGGCGCCACCGAAACCGCACACCATGGCGACACGAAAACGCAACGAATGGCTCGACCCCGACGAAAGCGACGAAGAAGAGCACACCCCACGAATCCGAAGACGAGAGCCGCTCACGCCTGCTAAAATCCACAAAACGCCGCAAAGTAACCCATACCCCAGAGTCCGACTCGGAAGACGCAGCCGACAACGACCCCAACAGCGACGACAACAACAATGCCATGAACGACGGCGAAGCAGACATCTCCACCTCCACCTCCAACCCCACCACCCTCGACACCCCCGCCGCCGAACTCGCCCGCCTCGAAACCCTCGCATCCACCCTCCCCACCGACCTAAAGCTCCACTCCGGCCCCCTCCCCGCCCCCCTCCGCCCCCAAAAAAGACAAATCCGGCGTCATCTACCTCTCCCGCGTCCCCCCCTTCATGAAGCCCACCGTCCTCCGCACCCTCCTCACCCCCTACGGCCCCGTCAACCGCATCTTCCTCACGCCCGAACCGACCTCCGCCCGGCACCAGCGCCTCCGCACGGGCGGCACGCGCCGCAAACTCTACCTCGACGGGTGGGTGGAATTCGTGTCCAAAAAGGACGCCAAGTTCGTCGCCGAGCATCTCAATGCGCAGACGATGGGCGGCAAGAAGAAGCGCAGCAGGTGGCACGATGAGGTCTGGAACGTCAAGTATTTGAGTGGCGTCAAGTGGGCGCATTTGGGTGGAGCAGATTCAGAACGAGAATGCGGAGAGGGTGGCGAGGTTGAGGGTGGAGATTGCCAAGGGGAAGAAGGAGAATGCGAGGTTTTTGGGAGAATGTGGAGAGGGGGAAGATGATTGAGGGGATTGCGAGAGTAAGAGGAGGGAGAAGGGCCAGGTTGTGGATGGGCGGGATGAGGAGGTGGAAGTGGAGGGGGAGGGGGGGGGAGAGGCAGGGAGGGGAGCAGCCGAAGCCGAAGAAGGAGAGGAGGAGCCATTTCAAGCAGAAGGAGATGCGGACGAAGGCGGACAAGAAGCCCGAGCCTGGGCAGGATGTGCAGAGGGTATTGGATTGGAGTCCATCTTCTAAGGGTGCTCTACAACCTCACACATGCATGAATTGCCATGTGTGTAAAAACTTAGTATAATATACGACCACTGTGATATCCCACGTAATGCCACGCATGATCGAACTGTGGACCGACCATAGCATGTTGTGCTATGAAATACATATGCTAATGCAGAACCATCAACTGGATAAACCCATACAGATGCTAAACTCCCAACGCCCAACTACCAGGGTATAATGCCAAAAGTCCTCCCTCAAATCGCCGTCCCCCGCTCGAAAGCTTTCCCGAATCTCCGTCGTATACCGATTATAAAACCGGCCCAGCTTCTCGTTAAAACTGCTTGTTCTTCTGGTTGATGTACGTGACATCCCCACCATCATCATCATTGATACCCCTCGCCGCCCTCGCCTTCAACCGTGCCCGTTCGCCCTTCTCCAAATCAGCCACCAATTTGTCAACAGCCTCCTTACTCGGCTTGTGATCGTGGTTGTACGTTTCGTCGACCGGCGTGTTGACCCTCCCCTCCCCATCCACGGTATAAATCTCCCCCGACTCCGTCTCAACAAGCTGCAACAGCCCCATCTCAACCTGCCGCTGCAACCGCTCCGCCTTCCCCCTCGCGTACTCCTCCAGATCTGCCGGCCCCAGCCGCTGCTTCACCTGCCGCTTGTACACTTTGTTCGCCTCGCCGCGATAGTCGGCGAATGCCACCCCGTTCCTGCTCCTTGACTTCTTGGCCAGGCGCTTGTCCCACGACTCGCTCTCTTCGACGGTGTAGTCCCAGTTGCGCTTGCGCTCGAAGTCGGGGTCGTCGGATTTGAGGAGCTTGTAGTTTGCTTTCTCGTTGGCGGATTGCAGCTTGGAGTGTTGGGCGAGGCGGGTGCTGCGGTCTTCGGCGTCGCGGACTTCCCGTTCGGTTTGGCGGCGTCCTGATTCTTTTTGGGACTGCAGGGCTTTGAAGCGCGCCATGCGGGCGGCGAGGGCGGCTTTGGCGTCGGCTGGAGGGTCGGCTGGAGGAGGTTCGGCACTGGCGGGGACGTCTGCTTGTGATTCTGAAATTTCGGGCGCAGGTTCTTCTACTCTTGAAGGTGAGGCCATGGTGCGGGTTTACTGTGCGAATTCACAGTGTTGGGGAAGTGGTTCTAGAGAAAGTTGGAGAGTTGGAGACTGTTGCGCATGCCAAGTCCAAGTTCAGTGTTGACTGAGCGTTGACTTAGCGCTAGCTAATTCGGACTAGCGTCTCTATGCCCAGCACGTGATTACCTTGCCCCCGGGCCCTCAAGGCTGACCACATTGATAACGGCCCCTGATAATGGATGTGCAAGCCAGATTTATGCTTACTTCGCTGATCCCGCTGACATCTCTATGCCTACAGCTCAGCACGTTTCTCCGATTCCACCTGGGCAGATGCCATCTCCTCCCCTCCTCTCACGGCCCTCCAAACCTAAGTGAAAATGGGTGCCGAACATGTCTTGCCATTTCGCGATCAATCCATCGACCAAATCTTGGATGAAATAAAAGAACGTAGACGGGCCCGTGGGAGTCCTCTACTAACATATACCTTTGACGTCAGCTTACCTCTTCTCCATCATTCGGACGAGTCGCCCTTATCATGCCGCGAAGACGTCGAAGAGCTTGAAGCTGTCACCTCTCATTTCTCTACACAGATTCATAATCTCTTCAATGCCTTGGTTGCCTGCCAAAGTTTAGATGCCAAAGCTGTCGGAGAGCTCAGTCCGTACCTTCACAGTGATGGTATTTTTCTGAAGGTCAACGTGGAGCTACAGTCTTTCGATCGCCCTCTCTCCTGCCACCACCGGACGTACCATTCGAACCGGCTCATTCTCAAAGATCTGGATGCGCTACCTCAAGTGCCAGGCGTGACAAAGCTTCGGCTGCTTTCGGCACCTGACTACGGCGCCCTAGTCGGTTTCGCCAACGTGCGTCCCATCTCGCCGCGTGTGCCACTCGAGCTTTTGATGCGTCTGCCTGCCATTCAGAAGCTCGAATGCCCCTGGATTTGGGAACGTATGCCAATTGCGTTGCCGGGAGAGCCGATGCGTCACTACACTCGGCCGCAGAGTTGGCAACAATCAAGTCAATCAAGTCGGGGTGAAATTGATTGATTGATTGACGGATCTGGTGGCTTTTGCTTGACTTGATTGACTTGATTGATAGCAAAAATAAGGCTCGACTTGTTGACTTGTTTGACTTGATTGATAACTGTACGTATAATTTAGGCGTAGTAAATTAACTACCGTATATCTCGTATATCGTCTCCAGCTCTTCAGGAGAGATAGCTTCGTTACGTGGACTTTTTGCTGCCGTCGTAGGCTTTTAAGCCAAGGCGCTTCCAGCTACGTAGGCTTTGTAGAGCGGATAGGAGATCTGCCTTCATACGAAGACGCCTCGTCTCCAGCAAATCGCCTAGCTCCGAGAAGGTCCTCTCACAGTCGGTGGCCGCCGCAGGGATGCTGAGGATTGTGAGGGCGAAGCGCGATAAGACGGGGTACTCGTCAGCCTTCCCCAGCCAGTATAGAATCGGGTCGCGCGCAAACAGGGACTCCTCTGGCACGGGTGACTCGATTATCCAGCGCTCAAACTCATCGCGACGATAGACTGGACGGGCGTCGTCACCTTGTAGGGTAGCTCTCATAAAATCAGACCGACTGCTAGCTGGCCCAGTACGTGCCTTCTTCGCCGGAGGCTCTGGAGTACTAACGGGAGAGGCGGCCCTCTTTAAACTCTGCCCACAAGCGTTGAAAGCTAATGTGGCAATCATCTAGCCAGCCTTTGTATGTGTGAGGTCCTGCATAAGCCTCCTCACTGTAATCAAGAGGCACAGCCCACACTTTATCCATGTAACTTTTCGTGCGTGGGTGGATATACGGCAGGCAGCGTAGTATGCCGGGGTATCCTTTAGCTTGCGCATATACTCGAGGATCTTCATATAAGCCATATTACAGGTGGCTTGTATATGATCCTCTGGGGCGTCAACGTCAGTGAAGTCGACGTTGTTGTATTGAAAACAGCATCTCGTCGAGGGTGGTGGCAAGCCAATTAAGCGTAGGGAGCACCTCCCAGATGGCTCCTGACGTGCCAGCTACGCCCCTGCCCTCCATACAGGTGGTGGCCTCTTTAAAGGGCTGTAGGATTTTTCGGTACTCTGCAATTGTCGCCCAATCCTTAGCAGAGAGGCCGTCTTCTTCAATAAACCGACGCTTCTTAAGATCAGGCAGTTGGGAGCGTTGACGGGTGCCCTGGCGACGATATTCAACGAGCTTGTGATTGATATAGTCGTCGAGAGGCATGCGGAGCTCGAGCGCGCGCGCAAAACAGTCGTAATAGGAGTTCCACCTTGTCTTTACTAGATTAACGATCTCCAGCGTTTTAACTTTGCAATCTGCCTCTAATTGAGTGTTGCTAATTATCTGGCACTGCTTAAGAAGCTGTCGAGCCTGCGGAGTACAAATAGAGGCGATGACGTCGATCAAGACGCCCAGAGGGCCAACCTTACGCCACTCGTCGAGAAACGCCTCCTCCTCATCAAGATGCTCCTCCGCGTTCTCAAACGCCTCACGATCTTTGCCAAATATAATTTGCTGGGCAGCGAGGAGGTTGATTATATGGCAGGCGCAGCGCGTAGCCGTCGATAGCGGGCGTTAAAGTTATATTTGATGGCCAGGGCGTCGATTGCGGAGTCGTTGTTGGTGGCGTTATCAAGGACGAAGTAACCCAAGTTGCAGGCGGAGATCTTGAAGCTCTTGAGCGTGGCATCAACGACGGCGGCAATATTGACGCCTGTATGCTAGCCCATCAACAAGGGCAGGCCTAATACGTAATCGCGAGGCTTGCCGTCGCGATCGAGGTGGTGGACGCAGATACCTGTCAACGCCTGCTTGCCGCCTGTTGACGTCCAATTGTCGAAGGAGATGTGTATAGCTGATCGCGCGTCGCGTAGGTAATCGACGACAGCGGGTACGTACGACTCGTACTCCGCGATTATATGAGCTCGTAGGGTGTTGTGGGATCTCCATAGCTCTGCCTCAGCCAGCGGGTTAGCCTGCCGTAACATAGCTCGAAAAGCGGCGCCCTCAATTACAGAGAGCGCCTGATTATCGGCCACCACCCAATCGAGCACTGATTGTAGGAAACTTGTGCGCGAGAAGCTCTCTGCGATGAGGTTGGCGACGCCCTGCGGTACGCCAAGGCCTTTGTGATGTATGTGGGCGAGCAGAGAGGATTGCTGGGAGGGAGTCGTGACGCGGGAGGTGGCTTTGGGGCCGTTCTTCTCGATGCCGTGGCCAGCTTTACGCTCACCGAGATGGCGCCCGATTGACGTAGTTGATTGATCAGCGTAATAAAATCCGGCAGGGTGCTTATGACGGTGGCAATAGCGGCAGAGCCAGTACAGGCGTTGTTGCTTGCGGTGCCAGAGGCGATATCCGTGCCGCCAAACCCAGCTCTTTCGACTGCGCTTTGCACCATGAGCTGGCTTATGATAATCTGGCAGGCGTACCCATTCAATGCCCTCGTAATCGTCATCGTTGTCCTCTATATCGGTGGCGGATGGGGTGCCCACAGAGCTTTCGGCGTCAAGCTCTGACGGCGCGTTAGTGGCTACATCAGTGGCACCATCTTCGGGAGGGGTTTGTGACGCCGTGCTTTCAAGCTGCTGGCTAAAAACTTGAGAGAGGTTACTATTCATGCCTTCTAGGCGATCGGGCGACGCCATATTAATAGAGGAGGGCGTTGGTAGAGCGAGAGAGGTGGTGGTGGGTAAGTAGGTAAGTTAGATGGGTGGTGGGAGATGAGGAGGAGGAAACTCAGAAATACGGCGCTAAGCCTAGATAGGCAACTATCTCAGGTAAAGTCCGTTAACTCCGAGTTGCCTTATACTCTAAGGATCCAGTAGTATTCTACGATAAACCCTAAGATCCTAGGGATTCAAGTCTATCAATCAAGTCAATCAAGTCGGCAGGATTTGCTTGATTGACTTGCTAAATTTCGCCTCCCTGATTGACTTGATTGACTTGATACAATCAAGTCAATCAAGTCAAGTTATCAAGTCGACTTGATTGTTGCCAACTCTGCTCGGCCGTGGGAGGGGCCTTGGAGAGACGCCCGCCATGACTTCGGGTCGTGTAGCGTTGGAATTGAACGGTAAAATGCCTGCTTCGTTGAGGAGGGCGCGCTTGTGGTTTTGGACGTCTGGTGACGCGGACCAAGACCAGAGCGTGCGGATGCCGAATCTCGTGCACCCTGCAGATGTTGACCCTGTATCACTCGACCTACGTGCTTGTGCCTCACATCTCGATGAATTGGAATTACGCACCTTTTTAATGCCCAAAGTTTTTAAAGCGCGGACACCTTGGTTCCTCATAAGACGTCTGCGCGTCGAATTTCATCCCTGGCGACCTAACAGTAGCTGGTATTTCGTTGGGCCACGTAGCGAGAATCCAAATAGCGAGGGCTTTCAGATACAAGATAACATTACCCCCCAGTGATTCCTACTAAGGATAATAAGAAAATGGACGACAAGTTCACGGATTATGAGGAAGAATGGTATGAAGGCGACAGGCGGCCAGATATGTTCCGCACGGAACCATCTGCGGACCGGACTGAACCGCTTTTAGCCGCTTTTGCAAAGGCTCTGAAGCCTATCGCCAGCCTGGAAGAGGCAGAATTATTCACTTATTTGAGTTGGTACCCTTCTGAAGAGCGACAGTCCGAATACGAAGACGGAGCACCGTACGACGAAGGCGTTCACAGATGGGGTCTGAAGTACACCGCTGCAAAAGGTGAATCAAAGGGCTTGTTGGAATGGCAAGTTGGAGATTGGCGACCGCATAGTGACATCGTCGAGCTGTTCGAAGCTCTAGGCGGAGACAGTGGAGTAGAAGTCACATGGAAGGCTTTCGAATTCACGGAAGAAAGAACGCATGATGATCCCATGGCCTTCATTTAAGCTTTAGGCGTAATATCGGGAATTAATCATCGCCCAGGGGAAGCGCCTTTTATCGTGCCATCTAAATCTCCCCCAAATCACTCTTGAGCCAGCAGGTCCTGCTTGGGTCACGGCATGAGGCCATACTAAGGAGTAGTATAATTCTGGAATCTCAAAACATAACTTTTAGAGGAGGCATTTGGAGTACAGCCGCAACTGCTCAAGCGCCTATCTCGGAGCTCTTTGGACTGTGCAAAACTATTTCATGAGCCGTCCACTCGAGGTATGAAGATTATTTTTTTACACAACACAAATCACTACCAGCGGTATCATGCAAAAATAAGGATAGCCAAGAAAGTAATCACCCGAGATGCACCCTCACTTCTCAGACAATACCTGACTACTAATGATTACAGGCTTTGGCCGAGGATTAAGCTGGAACCGCAACACAATAATAATAGTCCAGCCAAATCATGTCACCACAGTCAGCACTATCCACACCCAAGGCGGGATTCAATTGTGCAAGCTGGGAGACCGTCAAACCGTTGCGCTCTGCCAGCTTTCCACAGAAATCGCCACTGACCGCCCGGTCCCCATTTGGAGCAGTTGTTAGGCTGCCCTGGTTGTAGGTACTCCATTGGAGGCTTCGCTTCGTCGGGCCAGGAGCCGGCTCCGTCATGCCAGCCGTGTCTGTTTTAGTAGGCGTCTGACTGCTAGACACTCCAACGCAATACACATATCCGAGGCAGTAATTTTGCAAACAATCCTGGCTGACGGCGGGGTTCCATGCTAAAATTTGAGAACGCGAAATACCTTCGTCTTCCGCCATTGTGTCGCAGTTATCACCGTCCTCTACAACATCCCATTCATTGCAGTCCTCCGGCTGACCTGGGCGGGTGTCTGCGGGCGGTGTAGGCCTAGGCGTCCCCGTCCCTGTCTCCATGCTTGTCGTTGTCGTTGTCGGTGCAGTGTCAGTCACAGATGGCTTCTGGAGATACCACGATCCGCAATAGCGTACGCCTGTTTGGAAGGCACACGAAGGCGCGCGCGTGTCCCCGAGACCTGGATTCCATGCAGCAAAATCGTCGAGATCGACGCTGTAGATGTAGGCAGCGAGAGCGCAACTACTATCCCATGTTGTTCCGTTTACGTCCATTTGATAATCATCGCCATTGAAGTAGTGGACGCAATCGTCTCGAGTGCCAGTTGCGGCAGGCAGGCGCGTGTACCGGCTGTAAGGGGATGCAGTAGCATCAGGTAGACCAGTGAAGGGAACGCCGGTGAACGTAGCGAACGGGTCAATCGTTACAGTCATGTGACCTGAGCGCCCTGAGTACGTATTGACTATCCACTTGCTAGCATACTTGACGTTGTTAGGGTCTCGAAAAGGGATATATATTCACTTACTGTCTCCGACGGCCCGTACGCAGTAGCTCTCATCTGCAAAGAGATTCGTGCAGTTTTCATTAACGCCTGGGTTTAAGAAGAGGAAGTCCACCAGCGATATGGCGTACTTTAACGTCAAGGCGTTGCAGAAATCACCATGTTGAACCTCGTACCACTGGGCGCAAGCGTTGTCAGATCCTTCTGCAGCATTAGTCGGTCTTGGTGCCGGAACCGTGGGTGTAATAGGGGGCACGCTGCTAGTAGGAGGTACAAACTTCCTTCCCGGCGCCTCCACGCACACTTTAGTACCATTTATGGATGGAAGATTTAAGCAGGCTATGTTAATAATCGGGTTCCACGCACGAAACTGTGCCTGGGTGATGTTGGCAGCAGCCGCAATAGCAGAGAGCAGGTTTATTAGTTCCCAGTCACATTAGTGCATTTGTTGGTAATGCCTAAGGTTAGGAAGTTTGCGCAGTACGCATTAAGATTGTTATCTGCTAGGAGCCACACTATACTAACTCCCTAAGACCTAGCAATACTGTTGCAGTTATTTAAAGACTAGATAGTGTACGTTAACCTATCACACACACTCTTACTAGGCTGCAGCTCCATAGTGAAGTAGTCGATCATCGTCGTCGTTACTAGCTTCTCGCCAATGTTGCAGCTCGACGTCATACTTTCGTATAGCGACTCACTAGCCACGATGGGTCCATCGAAATACGGCGATCCTGCGCGCAACCGGAGTCGTTGCGCTAAGCAAGTATCGCAGTCGCTCGGTCGGACTGCACCATTCAGAACTTCACTGAGGTAATTGAAATCAGACACTGTGGATGTGTTAACTCTTAAACTCAGGCGTGGCGTCACCTGTTGGTGAGATACCCGTATAGGGCGGGGCCGAATTTTTTTCGGGCGACCAATGTGTAGGGTGAATGGTCAAGTTCTGCCCTACACCGATTAACTTACGCCCCGACCTACCAGCTGGCGTACGTTCAAGGCTCTTGAAGCACGCCTAACGCCCTTCATATGCGCAAGGCCCTTGACATCGCGGTCCACGATCTCAGCCTGAATAATACGCCTGGCGGTTATAGTGGGCAGGCGGTGCATGAGACCAGGAGGCCTGGTGCATACGGAGTTCAGCTTTCGAAATTTCGAAGAGTACTCTCAGCAATCTTATGTCAGTATTCGCTTCGAACTCCGACCACATGGCAGCTTTCAGCACCTCGTTATTTAAACTTCCACTTTCATGATGTAGTATGGCACTAATCACTTCTCATCCGCATTTTTTCACCATGAAGAGAGATCTAAGGAGGCTCTGGTTTGTTACCAGCTTCTTAGTTTGGCTTCGGTTGACTTTGGCCTTGCCCGGCGCGGAACGTTCTACACTCTTAACACTGCCGGAGACTTGCCGTAATACTTTGTCGTAAGACAGTCGTTCTTACCCTGTGCGAGTTAGGCTCAAGTAACCACACTGACTGTATCCACAGACCGTTCGACTACTCCGCGAAGAGTCGCGAAGAGTTTCAATTACTTCTATGTCCAACAGATAGTACCAACAATTTGCACCAGAGGGCTGGCATTAGCCCTGATTTGGGCGCGACTAGCCTGTCATCTTTGTTTGGTAGGCAGGTCGTCGGCGGCGAAGACTATTCGTGCGGACCCCGACCGTCCATGCAAGAACAAGGCATGCTGCCCAAAGGAGACTCTCCAATGCAACTACGGCGAGGAGTATTGCGGCACTTCAGGTACTTCGCCTAACGAAGTTTGCTGGTCTAACAGCGAGGCCAAAGCTGAGTGTGGCAAGAATGCCGCTGAGCCCGGCAAAGAGTGCCCACTCCACGTCTGCTGTGGGAAAATGGGAATTCTGCGGAATGACGAAAGATCTTTGCGACAAAGAGGATCACGGAGCTACAGGTGGGTGTCAGTCGAATTGTAATCAGCCCGGTCCCAAGAACAAGGCCGGAACACAACTCGACCGCGTCATTGGATACTACGAAGCATGGTACGTCTATATGGTCTTCATTGATTTTCAATTGTTGACCTTTCAACGGCACTTTCGAGAAAGAATGTCAAGGGATGGCACGTCTGTTGTTGTCCACCGATTTTCTGAATTCTTACTGCATGCGTTACCCACTGAAAGATATCCCCGTCAAGTCCCTCACCCATTTGTACTTCTCATTTGCATCCATCACACCTGGGGATTTGGACATCGTCGGCATGGATGGTCTACCTGCCAGCCTGTTCACCGAGTTCACCGACCTGAAAAAGAAAAATCCGGCACTGAAGACTATAATCGCGATAGGAGGATGGACATTCAACGATCCAGGTAGGCGCGACTAAGCGACAACCTGGCCGATAGAGAATGGTTCTGAAAAAACATCATCGTCGACACGTCCAGATGAATGGACGACCTGCCAAACCTTGCCAAAGCGCGCGGCCAGCTCAAAGTCATGCGCGAGCCGATCAGCTCGCGCTTCTACCACAACGACATATTCATCCAAGACATCATGAATCGCCAGGTCACATGCGTACACAACGTGCTCGACCAGCTCGACCGCACCATCCTCCCGGCCAAGCCGCCTCAGCCGGGGTTCCGAGCGTGGACGCCGCTGGATCTGGGGACTCAGTGGCGGACGCTCATGCGCGGCAAGTTCATCGAGGTGCAGATGAAGACGATGCGCGTCATCAATGAGTTCCTGCCATTGCTGCTGGAGCAGCATGCGAGTGATGCGGTCCGTCAGGCCGCGGAGGAAGACCCGAAAGATTCAGATGCCGTGAAGGCGAGTAAGCAGGCGAGACGGAATTTTATCGATGATATTGATGCGTTTAACGATGTTGTGAGGACGTTGCCGACTTGGAACAGGCCGTTCAAGGGGTCACGGAGGTCAGGGTGGGGAATTGTAATATTCTTTTCTAGTTCATCCTCTTGTTCGTGCGTAAGGTAAGTATTTCTCACGCTTTCTTGGCATGCGCTACTAGATGTAGCATGCCAAACCATAGTACCACAAAACCCGATATCGTGTAACCCATCATACCCCAAACTCCCGCGCTATGCAAGCAAAATAGAAAACCCGGGCATCGCGCCTCATATCCGCAGCCCAAAGGTTCAAGAATATCCGCGCGCCTCGTTTTTCCCATCCCAGTGTAAACACACGATAGTCAGACTTTCGTCCTAGGACTACAGCTTGACCTTCTTCTTGGGCTTGTCCTCGCCGTTCTCTTTTTCCATGCGCGCGCGCTTGAAGATACTCTGGCTCTTCATCTGACCCAGGCCAGCCTTGTTTGGTGGGACCGTCTTCGCCTTCAAACCGAAGTTCAACTTGACGGGCGCATCAGCCTTCGGCGCATCGGCATCACCCTCCGCACCGTCTTTCTTGTCACCCTCTGGCGATGCCTCTGCCTTCTCCTCGGCAAGCGGCGACGCCGAATCCTTTTGCGCGCGGCCTTCCGGGCCTCGAGTATCCTCGCCTTCTCCGCTGCCTCCTCTTGGGCCCGCTTCGACATCCTCTTCAACATCTTATCCTCGCCCGCTCCGCTCCTCGCCTCAGCCAATTCCTGTTCACGGATTTCCTCTTTTCGCTTTGTAGCCGCAATACTGGTATCCCTCCACGCGATACACAAGCCATCCTTCTCATCCTCTTTCACGTTCGCGATGCCCTCTCGGCCTAGATGCTTGACAAACTCGGTCAATGAGCTCCAGCGTGTAGAATTCTGCGACGGCGCAATTCAAGTCAGCGAAATGTCCTACTCCAAACTTTCAAGATAGGACCGTTGGACTCACCATGTGTACATGCTCCTTGTCTCGTATATATCTAAGAATAGTCAGAACAGGAAGTCCTACTAGGGTATCAGAAGCCCACGTACTCGTTGTAGAAGCGATTTGCGCTGATCCACTTCTCCCCGTGGGCGGTCCGTAGCAGCGAGACGAAATCCCGCTGGAAATCGGTGCTGTAGTTCTGAATGTACTTTTGGGGATTTTCGCCGACGACTTGTAGCTTCCGGACGTGCGCTTCGCTCTGGACGTGGCATTTGAAGCCATTTGCGTCTCTGCATTGCTTTTGGCAAGGTTCACACTGACAAAGTTAGCAGGCGTCTCCGCGGCGCATCGTGTTTCGAGGTACTTGCCCACCACTGTTCAGCGTTAGCAATAGTCGCATCGCGTGTGCATAGCAGTACTCGCCCTCAAGCGTTGTAGCCCTTTACTCTTCATAGAGTTCGCAAGGTGCTTCGTGCTTCCTACTTCGGCGCGCGGCATGGTGACGGTTGTGAATGGTTTGTGTGCGGAAGCGGAGGGTCGAGAAGATTTGTGGGTGCCGGTCACGACGGTGGCGGCGTGCGTATTTTATGTGGATCTGGGAGGTTCGTGAGCGGGCGTTTATGGAGGTAAGTGGGAGTTGGGGAAAGTTGGGGATCAAGTGCTAAAACCACCGCCACCAATGATGACTAGCGGCCGCCACATCAGCCTCACAAGCCTCGTGCCCGAGGTCACCTCGGTCCAAACTCCTGGCGGCGAAAGATCCATCACACCGACCGAGCATTCAGTCACGAAAACAGTATAGGATTTTGCCCATGCATGCCGTGGTATGCTGCAAACTATCAAACAGACTCATATCATAATTGTAGTAGCGGACCTATGTAGGCAATCACCGCCTATAACCGATGTCTCTATCGTTTCTCACTCGTCCTCTGGGAGCCCCACAAACTTTGTTGCTCATCTTCCAAAGCTTCTTCTCGTTCTCCCCATTGAACGCCCACGGCGCGTGCCCCATGACGAAAATATTAGACCCATCCGGAGCCGGCCCACACACCTGGCAGTCCTCCAAATACTTGCCCCCTTTGCCCTCCCAACATTTGCCAACCGCCGCCCAGACAGTCGTAGCCGCACCCTGCGCCGTACTCTTCATAAAAGTATTGACGACGGGGTTCTCCTTCCATGCAGCCACCTGTTCTGGAATGTGATCCTGCAAGCCGGGTCCAAATGCCGCCTGGCATCAGACTGTACGCATGCAGGCCACGCGATCCGTAGCGGCGCTCAATCTCGTTGGCCAAGTAGATATTTGCCGTCTTGGAGTTCGAGTATGCGCGATTGGGCTCGTATTCGCCTTCGAGCATGATGTTGTCCAAGTTGATCTCGTTGTAACGGTGGCCTCCGGATGACACGGAGACGACGCGAGAGTTGAAAGCTGGCGTGGACGAGGAGAGCAGAGCGGGTTTGAGCAGCTGGAATAGCAGGAAGTGTGCAAGGTGGTTGGTGCCGAATTGTTTCTCGAAGCCGTCTTCGGTTTTCCCCTCGGGCACGGCCATGATGCCCGCGTTGTTGATCAGGATGTTGAGTTTGTTGCCCGTCTTCTCGAGGAAGGACTTGGCAAAGGTGCGGACGGACGTAAGTGAGTTCAGATCCAAGAGCTCAAGGTCGAGCTTGCCGGGCTCCAGGACTACTATAGAATTCGTGTGGTGAGCATGTGCCTCGAGCATTGCGCACCGTGGAGCGACTCACTGTCAGCCAACGCCTTTTCGCCCTTGGCCAAGTTGCGCGCGCAGTCGCGTAGACGTGAGCGCCCGTAGCCTTCATGGCCCGAGCAGTTTCGATCCCAATGCCCGACGAGCATCCAGTAATCAGAACTAAAGGCATTAGTATCCCAAGTCAGACGATCGTATGTCATGAGCCTACTCACCAACTTTGTCTGAGAGCTTGCCTGGGCATTGTTAGCTTAGGAATGGTCGGGTTCAGTGTTAGCTGCATACCTTCAAGACCGTTGTCTTTTACAATATCGAGAGCGGTCGGACGGGCATCGCCAGCGCCTTTGGGCTCCTTGTGAGCTGCCGCGTAGCGCGTGAACTCGGGGGTGTCGTAGTCAGTCATAGTGGGGTGTAGACTGAATGTGGGAAGCCGCAAGTGCGAGAGGTATTTATTAACAATAGAAAAGCAATTCTGGTGTCTTTGTCTGCTTGACTCGTAGAGAAAGAACGACAGGTCCATCTTTATACTCTGGCTGCCCCATGCTGGGTTGCTGGAATCGCGTGCTGACCATCGGTGTTAAGGTACTGGAACTGGAATGCAAAAGTAGCGCGGCCTAGTGCGGTGGAGTTTAGAGACCGGGAGTTCCTGCAATATGCACCTGGCTTGCCGTACAGCCGCAGGACAAAAGTTTGGGTCAGTTGACCTTGGTATTGCTCATCCTGGGATAATATATCGTACTCAGACTTTTCTCCTAATCCTGTACGGGCATGAGCAGCGCGCGGGGCTGGGGGCCAGCGGGGTTTAGTGAAGTGGTGGTCCGTGCGTAGTTCCGCAAACCGCGTGAAGATTTCTGAGCTTCATCCGAACTTTCGTCCACCACGGCGCATCCCCCACGCAGCCACAATCCACACCGCTGGAGCCCTTGAGACCACCTGCAGACGACAGCGCGTGTCTTTGCCACCCCGTGTATAGCGCATAGTGCGGTCCGCGCCTGCCACGATGCCTTCCACACACAACACCGAGAAGCCATGGGACACCGACGATATAGACAAGTGGAAGATTGAGCCCTTCAAACCCGAAGACAACAAGGCCGGCACTTTTACAGAGGAGTCGCGCTTCTCAACGCTCTTTCCCAAGTCCGTACCGTCCTCTAAGCCTTGTTGTCTCTGACTTACCCTGTAGGTATCGCGAAACATATCTGAAAAGTAGCTGGCGCTTCATCACGACCACTCTGGCGAAACATGGCATTGGGTGCGAATTGTAAGCCACCTGGGGTGCTGCTGTGCTGTTGCAGTAACTAATCACAGCCTTGCAGGGATTTGACCGAAGGCTCCATGTCTGTCTGGACCACTCTGAAAACGTATGACCCGGCAGCCATATTGAATGGTCAGTCGCAAATGCCATTTTGATATCCAGAACTAACATGCGCACAGCCCGTGATCTGATCAAACTGCTCGCGCGATCGGTGCCCGCCCCGCAGGCCGTCAAGATATTCGACGACGACGTGGCCATGGACGTAATCAAGATACGCACGCTCGTGGGGAACAAAGATCGCTTCGTGAAGCGGCGGCAGCGCATACTGGGGCCCAACGGGAGCACGCTTAAAGGTTGGTTGGGAGGATGATAGCTACGGTGCAAATACTAATAGTTACCAGCCCTAGAACTGCTCACCGAAACTTACATTCTGGTCCAAGGCAACACTGTCGCTACGATGGGCCCCTTCAAGGGTCTGAAGACGGTGCGGCGTATTGTTGAAGACTGCATGGCGAACATCCATCCGATATACTCTTTGAAGGAATTGATGATCAAGAAGGAATTAGCTGCAAATCCGGAACTGGCCAACGAAAGCTGGGACCGCTTTCTGCCCAATTTCAAGAAGCGAACGCAGAGCAAGCGCAGAGTACCCCATAAAGTCACCGACAAGACGAAGAAGACCTACACGCCCTTCCCGCCGGCACAGGAGAAGAGCAAGATCGACTTGCAGATCGAGAGCGGAGAATACTTTCTGGGCAAGCAAGCGAAAGAGCGCAAGGCCAGGGAAGAGAGGGAGACAAAGATGAAGGAGAAGATGGAAGAGAAGCGGAAAGAGCGGCTAAGCGACTACGTAGCCCCGGCTGAAGATGGTGAGAAAAAGAAGAAGAAAAAGCGGAAGCGGGAAGAAGGCGAGGAGAAAGAGAAGAAGAAAAAACGGAAGGATGTGGAGGTCAACGGCGATACGGAATAAAGATGTGCAGGCGACTGAGAGACGGAGTCTAATGCATCTAGGGCGTTTACTGCATGTATACTTCAATATACCCTTTTCCTGCTTCCCCCTTCTCAGTATAGTATATGTGAATACTGACTGGCCTTGGATCCGGTCGCCAGAGCATTATGGAGGAAGGGATGATGACTAATCAGTCCAAAAACGTCTTAGCCGGCTCTCATACACTTCGTGTTTCAGTTGTGCGACCCCGGCGTCAGCTCGAGATCTTCATCGACCCGCATCAAAATGCCTGTCCTCATTCATGGGGAGCCCTGGCATATACCGTCGCAACCTACTCCTCTACTGTCATAATGATTTCCTACGGGCTGCTGTTTGTTTTTTTCATATCAACGCGTTCTGCCCACGCCAACATATTTGCATTACTCCAGCAGTGCTGGCACGAATACCCACTGTCGACTGTGCAACTTCAGTGTTCAAGCGATGGCATCCATGTATTTGCTGAGAAGCCTGAGCTATCCGTTGGTCGACTTTCCAACAAAGCCGGCCTTCCGGCCTACGGGCTCTGGTCGTACCCGCCCGTGTGTACAAACATGCTCGAGGGCGTTGGCAGCAAGTTATGTGTGTACACGAACACATCATTCAGCAACGGCCGAGGCATCTCCATATTCACAACGCCAGCTCTTGCCGATGAATTCGCTGCATTGCCGCCCTTCCAGGATCCGGGTGCACTCGCGGGTATCAACGTCGATTCAGGCAACTGGAAAACGCAGGAGATGCCCGGAAAGGGCATGGGAATGCTCGCAAAAAGACAGCTCAAGTTCAAAGATAAAGTAACTGCATACACACCTGCGCTGCTTGCCTATCTTGAGTCCGACCTGTCTACCGCGGAGAGGGAGAAGTTCTACAAAATCGCTGTGTCGCAATTACCGGACGCTACGAGGGAGATGTATCTCCAACTCGCGACTGTGTATGGTCTACCGCAGGTGAAATATCAGGATGTCGTAAAGGCGAACACCTTTCAGCTCGAGATCAAGGGACACAACCACCTCGCCGTATTTCCTGAGACATCACGCTTGAATCACGCGTGCTCGCCCAAGTAAGCACTTTCTTCTGGCGGTAACACATAGCTGACATCTCAAGTGCGCAATACCATCTTGATCCAGCACTGCTGACGCACTTTGTGCAAATCACCAGGCCTGTTGCACAAGGCGAAGAAATTACAATATCATGTATAAGGGACCCCCTACACTTCTGCTCATTGTGACTCACCCATCTTAGACACTTCACCACTTGATCCAACAGAAATGCGCCAACAACACTTAACACAAGGCTTCCACTTCATCTGTACATGTCCGCGCTGCACCACGCCTGAGCGCACAGATGCGACATTACGTGAGCTTCACGACATGCAGAAGTCGCTCAATGACTGGTCAAACTCTTCAGCTGGCAGTCCGAAACTAGCAGAGAAGCTACTTCAAGGTTACCGCAAAGAGGGGCTTGAAGGCTTCATGGACGTGCCGTACGGCTTTGCGGCGCTTGCTTATAACGCTGTTGGGGATGTTGAGAATGCGAGTAAATATGCAAAGCTGGCCCAGGAACTGATTTTGATGAAAGATGGGCCGTGGGCGCCGAATTTGCAGATTTGGAAAGAGTTGTTGAGGGATCCTAAAGAGCATTGGAGTTTTAAGAGGAGGCAGCGACGGTAGGGTTATAGGTACTCGTCGTCGCCTTGGACGAGAGTTCTGGGCCAGCTCGCGGATCGCATATTGGAACCTTAACATGCCGCTGATGATGGACAGTTGCGTCGTGTGGATTTTATCGACGCAAGGCCGGGCCAGGGTCACTTGCAGCACTGATAATCGCATGTAAACACAATGCTATAAAGAACAATCACCCTTGTGAAACGGTGGAAAGAAGCACTCACCTCGCGGCATAGTTCTTGCCTGATGTCTTACCGTCCAGCAGCAATCCACCGCGTTTCCACACATCACACATTTAGCGTTCACCCGTTTCCAACACGCCTGATCCGCCATGCGACACAGCGGGAAACGTATTATTATCTATTCACTACCTCCAAGCGAACCACCGCCCACGCGTTATAAACCCCTCGTCCCCGCGCGCAAGCCATGCATTACTCGCTCTCCACCCCACGTCAAAGCAGCCCCTGCCCCATGGCTCCACCCACCCACCTCCTCCTCACGATAACAGAAACCCCCGAAAAAGGCCGCGCCCTCCAAGAAACCACCCCCATCCCCGCCGGCACCCTCCTCCTCTCCGAGCGCCCCGTCCTCACCCTCACTTTGTGATGTGGCATGAAAGTAAAGAGTTATAATAAAATAGCTAAGAAAACGTTACTACGCTCTACTATATATAATGCCGATCCCAACAGCCTTGAAGAAACGCTACAATTACTTCCTCCATAACTGTGACATCCACAGATGCTGCATGGTAGCCTCGTATCGTTGATCCTGGGCACAGTAACTGATGCACGACTTCCAGTTTCCAGATTTTTAGACCAAGGGTTGCGCGGATAATGTGACCAACATTTATGGGCTGTAGGCAGGTGTTGTCCTCGCTGTCTAAAATCTGTGATATACTACCATCTCCTGGATATAGAAGATTATGATGGCCGAGTAGAATCCGAGCAAAAATTTGGGAATCTGGCCCCGTTCCATTCGCCCAGCTTAAGATCCGGTGCTTTGAGGGGACAAACACAGCATTCAGTCTCTTCTGAATCCTTGCTAATGGTTGCGCGAAGTTGTACATATTAGATGTCCTGTAGATTCGTTTCGCGGTGCATTGGCCTATTGCGGTTATTGATGGATGTTTAGTAATTGTCCCCAGGCTAACTCCAGGGTAGTGGATATTCGTATTGACGATAAAAGATGTAGCCCCAAACTCTTTAAGGGCAATCTGAAACGGTATTGGTAGATATCCTGATGCAACCGCGAACTCGGTGTCAATAAGGATGATTCTTTTATCCTCTTCATGCTGCGGCGTGGTCCATTCGGCAAGTGTCCTGATTTCCTTTAGGATGGAGTCATTGGGTCGCTTCCACTGGACTTCTTGAGCGAGTCCCCTCTCAAGGCGACTCTCTCGATTTTTCACCCATTCTACTCCAATCATCTCCACCTTCTCTTTATGGATAGGACACAAGGATGACCCAGGTACTAACTTATCAATGCAACCAAACCAGGCTCTGCAAGAGGGCATGCCGTCAATTGGGCCCTGGTTTTGGTACAGGGATTCAGGTGTAATGTCCTCAAGATTAAGAAGCTGGTTCTCTTCCAGGTTGCCCCAGTCAGCGTCCCTTCTTGCCGAACGCTCCTCTTCCTGTTGTAGGGTATTGTTGGAGTTTAGCTGCCCCTTTACTATAGAGAATTGCGGTGGCGTACTTGAATGGAAACAAAAGCCCCCTAACAAGTAGAATGTTCCTAGTCGAAGGAGCGCGAACGGCTCTGTTGGAGGTCCGGATAGAAACCATACGTCTCGAGCTATGGTTTGGATAGTCTCTAGTAGGAGTGAGGTTGTGCTAAATCTCTCACAATGCTCATATCCGTTGACGCCGTTGACGGTATTTGCGGTTATACTCCTTGGGACGTGAGATAAGTTAAGAGAGGGTACAAGCATATGCGTCTGTACGTATGTCCGTTCGGTCCAGTCAATGCTCTTCCGATTACGTCGCACAAATAGGACATCAGGCACAACCCAAACTGGCCACTGCGCTTTTTCAAACACTGCACAAATATCAGGGTATCGCTCAGGGTTCCAATTGGCCCACTTGTCGACTTCAAGTGGCGGTTGCTGAACTGATCCTGACACGAAGAACGCAAGGGGGAGGATTGTATTTGACTTGTTCGTGTACGTGATTAATAGACCATAATGCTGAGACGCAGCTCGTGAAGGTTCGTTCGTATCGTTACCAATTCGAATAGGTATTGCTGTGGCAATCTGAATTTGCGTTAGCTACAATATAGAAAATACTATACGTAACTTACGTTTGGGTCAGCGGCAAGACACTGTCTAGCCAGTATCCACGTAAGGATCATTTTGTTCTTGTGGACGTTTGAGTTTGTAGAAACATCTATTGAATGGTAAAGCTCTTTTGATAGATTCAATACTGTTTTTGGGCTAATGTCGCTTGTTTGTTGATACTCCAATAGGCTATGGACTGGTGCACTCTGGTTAAGAAGATTCGAGGGCTCTACCGTTCCATGTAATGGCTTTCCAGGGTGGGTTTTGTTAACATCACCTCCAATTTCCTTATATAACTCCTCGAGTGAAGTTTGAGTACTCACACCTAATAGCGGCACCTGCAACCGCCAGTCATGTAGGTGTGGCTAGGAACATTATTAGTATGTGTTATAGGTGAAGACTTTGTGCATACCCAGCGGATTCCTAGCCTTCCAGACCTTCTCTTCTTATTTCCTAGCTTCTCAACTTGAAACGTAGTTGGGTACTCTAGCAGCTTTTTCGTAGCTGTAGGATCTGCCCATGTAGACGGATTAACTTGCTGCCCCTCTTCTATGCGTTCCTGTCTCCTTTTGAGTCCGCTATTTGGTGATCGTCGGTTCTCGCTTGCGAGCACTTCCCTTGTGCCTGTTGTACGTCCATGAGACTGATCCTATAAATATTAGACACATTAAACGTATAAAGGAACAACTTTGTACCCTATCCTGTAGGATGCACCGCCTAATTCTTCCCACTATCGCGTCTCTTGCTCTCCTCGAAAGTTTTCCAATTCGTATTTCGTGGTGGTGTTGCAGGAAAAGAAGTACGCTCTGGAAAGACACGCTCTCGTCAACTTCATTGTTAGCTTCAACAGCCCATTGTTGCACCTCTTCCTCCACCTTAACACGTTGGAGGCGTGACTGAGATATTTCTTAGGCTGTACGGTGTGGTTGGGTTCGACTACTTTAAGCTTTCTTGGCTTGGTGCGTTAGTGTGGTGGGGTTCAATACTTGCACCCTCTGCATAGGTTAGCTGAATTAACGAATGGCTTCAACTCAGGAATCTGTAACAATGGCGGTACTTTAGCGAGAGATATACCGGGATAAAAGCCTTGAAGTTGCGGGAACATTGTGCGTAGGCTATGGAGGTTAACATGACCCATGTCGTGAGTGCATTGGATGCCCATTGTGTCGTTGAAAGTTATGCACATGGAATGCTCTGCTCCCTCTCTTAGTAGTGAAATAAAAGACGTTTGGGCGAACCCTAAGCCCTTTCTAAGCACCTTTCCTGCTATCTAGATAAGGGTTCTTGCACTTAGAGCCATCTTCTAATAACGTGATAGGTGTTCTAGTTCCTTGAAGGGTATTTGGTCTAGGTTGGATGTTCTGGGTTGGCCACAAGTCTATTGGTAAATTTCTCTTCGCCATTTCCACGTCTTCCTCTAACGACGTCGCTAGAGAGAATATAGATTGAATAACAAACTTCCCCTGTCCGAGATCCACCGCGAGCATCTTGCCAGCGTCCGCGATGGTGCACATTGACTCATCACATGTAATCTATGAAGTTTCGATGTTACTATCGACATCTCTGTAGTGAGCCTAGTTGTGGTGCTGCTTTTGTGCATTGAAATTCGGGAAAAGGAGCCCATATGAAATACACGTAGTTAGCGGACCTCCTTCTCTGTGCATTTCTTTGAAATGCACCCTGATTCGCTTAAATGAGCCGCTCTGTTGGATTGGAGTGGTAAAATTACAAGACGGCGGCGCACAATAGAACTGTTCTTGAAGGTAATTGTTTTGGACTCGTTAAGCGACACTAAGGAATGGGATGAATCTTGTGGGTAGAGACAACTGTATAGAAATTTCCAACAAATCTATGAGCGGGGTAGCCACTTGTAGGGACTTCGTGCCAAAGATCTGCTTCGTTGTATCGACTGTAGACAGATCGATGAATGGCATGTACATATATATAATCTATTAGGTCATAAACAGCATAGAGAATCTCAATTCAT
This sequence comes from Laburnicola sp. JP-R-44, assembly GCA_009805535.1. Taxonomy (NCBI): domain Eukaryota; kingdom Fungi; phylum Ascomycota; class Dothideomycetes; order Pleosporales; family Didymosphaeriaceae; genus Laburnicola; species Laburnicola sp. JP-R-44. Next base: position 879,253 of record SELF01000041.1, read on the forward strand.
AGCAACATCAATCTAGATAAAAGGTTCATTATATATAAGAAAAGGGCTATCCTGTGGATGGAACGTTCCATACTTGTGCATCAACTATCTGCGACTGCGTTATGTGCTTTGCAGCTCTCTTTCCCAGTTCTCGAATACTTCCATATCCCTCTTTATTTTGGAGACATTTGTTGCAATTCTGCGTGGTTGGGAACGCCTGGCTGCCAGCGGCGCCGTGTCTTTTGCTTTTGCTGGAGCCGACGATCCATTGCCTTTGCGTGTATCCGTCTTCCGTCGCTTCGCCTGTCTAGTCGATTCCTCTGCTGCAGGTTTAGGCCTGGTCTGCCCTGCAAGGGTTTCCTTGGGGACAGTTGCTGCTGCTGGTTGGTCTGATGTCTGCCCTCTCGCCTGAGACTGCTGGTGTGGCTTTCTTTCTCCGCAGTGGCTTCTGCTGCTCGGCGCCGTAGAACTACGGGGGCGTTTGCCGCATGGGTAGGCATCCGGTGGCTTTCCATATGCGGAGCTGCTGCTGTTGGTCTGATGTCTGCCCTTTCGCCTGAGACTGCTGGTTTGGCTTTCTCCGCAGTGGCTTCTTCTGCTGCGCTCGTCGCCGTGGAACTACGGGGGCGGTTTCCGCATCTGCTCTTTTGATTGACTCGCTTTCTATACGCAGCGGTTGTGGTGGATTCTTGGCTGATGCTGGTTGTGTATGCGCGGTCCTATGCGTTGGTTATTTCCCTGAGAAAGAGAGGAGATAGAGCGGGTGCCTCCAGTTAGAAAGCCTGACGAATTTGTCGGACGAGCAATCCTGTGCCCTGACTGGGGTGATGGCTGAGCCAGAACTGGTCCTGGTTCTGGTCCAATGGCTTTAGGCCTTCCACGCTAGATGTCTAGTTGTAGCGGGTTATCGTCCATTATAGAAATCTCGCTGTCTGCAAGTGCTGCATGGGGGGCGGTGGGCGTTTAAGGGACCTGGATTGCGGGTGAATGCGAACGGCGTTGCAGCTGTGATGTTGTCAGTTTATGTAGTCCAACATTGCAACAGAGCGTACGTTGGCTTGCCGCTTCTTTGGCGGGTTCAGATAGTAATTTTTTATACGCGTCACTAATCGAACACATTTCGTGCTGGATCTGCAGATCGGCTACTCGCTGGATCACTCGAGCTCGGAGTTCTGGTAGCTTGATTCCGTCGATCTCTCCATACCGTATCCCCCGTGTGTCAAGTTGTCCAGAGATGTGGGAGTGATGGGCCCGTCTGTCTTGGTAGTGTTGGCCCTCTTTTAAGATTTTAGACAATTGATCCGCAGTGTTCGCAACATGGGCTATGAATTTTAGCTATACGATAGACAGCAATGATGTGATAAACTTACTGTCAAGCTCATGAGCACTAGGCTCGGCGGACTGGTCTGTCTGAGGTCGGATTGTCACTCGACCGTTGTTGCGAAGATGCAGCAGCATCACCCGGTTCAAAATGATTTTTGCCAAATCCTCATACCCCCTCTCTTCCACGTTGCCAAACCAGAACTTAGGTCTCATCTCTCGAAGGTGAAACCTTAATGAGCGTAGCGAGTCATATTCCGGTTTTAACCCAACAAGGCCCGGCCCTATGTTTATAAAATCGTCCACGGCTCGTTGCGTGTACTCTGGGACAAGTAAGCGCAGTTCCCTCCTGAACGAACATCAAGCAGCGTCTACTCACCTTCACTCTCTGCGAGCTTCCCTCGTTTGTTCCTAGGTGGCGCTGTGCCGTCGGGGGGCAGGCGCCTATGAGCGTCGGGCATAGCAACCGAAATAATGAGAGGCAACTTGAATGGCACGGCGATGCAGCCTGTTGGAGAAGACGAATACGAGAGCGAAACTGTGAGCGAGACGTGATAAGCTAGAATCCGGCGTAGGAATCCCGCGGCCGCTTGCGCGTGGCTGTGGAGGCTGTGGAGGTGTGAGGTGTGAGGTGTGAGAGATGAGGGCTGACGAGCGTCGACGTGGCTCCTTCCCACTATGGCGCCCGAGCACCGCGATGGGAGCGAACGAATCGTCGCTTCCCCGAAATTTCGGAAAAGTCCGGCAACGCCTCTTACGTTACGTTACGTAGATGGCCAGGACGGGCATCCCGCTCGCGGACATCGTGTACACTCCACTCTTCACGATGACCTGCATCGCCTCTCCACCGCTTTGGTGACCTTGTCCTGGATTGTCGTTCACAGCCAGTGTGTCCAACAGTCAGTTACTGAACGTTTTTTGGCCTTTTTCTGGTGAACACTGCTGTTATGTGCCTACTGACTGTACTGTCGACTAGGGTGTGTTACACCAGTTACTGTCGCCCAACAGTAACTGCCTTAACGTCGTTAGTTACTGTACTGTTAGGGGCAGTTACTGCAGTAACCTAAGCGTTAGAGGGCTCCTAGAGCACCTTAAGTTAGCTTATAAGGTCCTGGAGTTCGCTAAGTTCACTATAAATCACTTTGTTTTGTACCTAATTTTGCTGTAATTGCAAGGCTTCAATTGTTAAAGAAGAGAGGTGGTTTCTTAGGGTGGTGATTGTTTGTTTGGCAAGGCTGAAACACCTCTTACACTTATAGGAGGTGGCTAGTATTATAAGAAAGTTAATAGCGACTTTATATAGTGTAGGGTAACGTGTACGCCTAACGTTTAAGCCACTAATTAAGTGGCTGCTTTTTAATTGCGTTACCCTTTTTAGCAACCTATAAATTGTCCTTAATATTATTAATATAAGTCTTAACTTTAGTAAAGCCTTTAAAGCGCTTGCGGGAGCGTTTGTTAGTAAATAGGTCAAGGTTAATAGCTATTAGATCCTTGTTAGAGTCCTTGTACTTGACGTCGCCGCCAGGGACCTTGCGTCTGCTAGGGGACTCTAGGACCTCTTCCTCCTCCGCCGCGCCTCCTTGTTGTCGACGTACTATTGGTATATAGCCTTAAGCGATTTTTTTTCCGCCTACTTATACTAAGATTGCCAGGCTAACTAGCGGTCCTTAAAGAAATAATATGTGGAGGGTAGGGTGTAAAGCAGTGGCGACGCAGGCCTATAAGATAGTAGGCGTTATTACTAACTTTTTAAAGTACGTTATTAACTTCTGTATAGCGAATTTGATAGCATTTTTAATATAGGAGTCCCCTAGTATAGTATGTAGGTTGTGCTGCTAGGTATAGAGCTTCTGCCATATTCTCTGCAAGTGAGGCACGAAGACGGCTGCCAGGGCTACTGCAACCCCACGAAGTGTACGAAAGGCTGCCAGGTGCGCTCACTATGGAGAGAAAATCACGGGCCATGCCGGACCAGCGGGCGCAGAGTGCACCTACAAGGAGAAGTGCGTGAACTGCTAAGGACCCTATCAGTCTGGCCACAACACCTGCCCTGCAACCCCCTAGAGAGTGGACAGTAGGATCATTAAACCTACTAAGAAAGAGCTTATAGTACTCCAACGCGCTAGACAACGCGCCTTTCAGCAGGTGCACAACCTAGTTAAGCAACAGGTACAATAGCTAGTGGAACAACAGCTCTCCTAGGAATCATTACTAGTCACGCAGGCAGCCCCCGCAGACCAGAACGGCATGCCCGCCACTATTGAAACCCGGAAAAAGCGTACAGCCCTCCAGGCCCTAACGCCGGCCAGGACACCGATTAACAGACAGAACTCTAGGCCAACTAGGAACGCCTCCTATCAAAGGTCCCTAAACCTAGCACAGCTATCTGCGCAGAGCGTAGACCCCCAGAACAGGCACACTGCCTCGTCCCAGGAAGTGGACTTGGACATGAACAATTCCTCCGCATTATAGTAGAACAACCACTAAACCAGCGGCGCGCCCCTAAGAAGGCTAAGGACATACAGATTAGGTAGGTTAATATAGGCAAGAGTTCGCCTAGCCACATTGCCGCCCTTAAAATAGCTTATAGCAAAGGAATTAATATCCTATGTATATAGGAACCGTTCACATGCGTAGGCACACGAACCTCAACGCACCCTAGCTACACATACTACCCACTAGTGGAAGCGTGGGACGACCCAGCAGAATAGGTGACCTAACGGCCGAGGGTGATAACATACATCTAGAAGGGGGCAGGCCTCCGCATTACACATCAAAGGTTACTCTAGAACAGGGACCTGCAGTAGGTAGAAGTAAATAGCATATCTGTGCTAAACACCTACAGACAACCGCAGGCCCCACAGGTCCTGGACTACGTCACCCACCTGTCCCCCCTATCTCGTTGTGTAGTAGGAGGGGATTTTAACGCCAAGCACGACACGTTCGAGCCTGGCGTCATCACATCACAAGGCGGAGCTGAACTCGCCAAATAGGCAGCTAAGAGCGGCATGGATTTCATTAGGGAGCCAGGCCAGGCGACGCACTAGGCGGGTCACGTTATTAACCTTACCTTCTTAAACATTCCTTTCGCAAGAACAGTAGTCCAACTAGACCTGCAATGCGGCTCAGACCACGTCACCTAGGTCACTACAATCCTAGGGCGTGGCCAACAATCCCTTAAACAATATTACTACTAGGTTCTAACAGACTAGCTACTAAAGTTCGCTGGCATAGTAGCCTTAGGAATACACCAGGTCCCCAACCCTGCTAGCCTAACTAGTAATAAGCTAGAAGCATGCATAGACACTCTTACTTAGGTCATCAATAAGGGCATACACACGGCAGGGAAGGCTAATCGCGGGGCAGGGCGCTCTGCCCCCTAGTGGACGGACGAGTGCCGCGAGGCTCGCCGACAACACCTACGCTCGATGGACGGACACACAGGTCGAGGACCCACAGACGCAACCCGTATCTTCCACACGGTCGTACGAAAGGCAAAAAGAGCCTACTGGCGGCACACTATAGACAACGTTGCGGATGACAAGGACTTTTATAAAATTATTGGCTGGCACCGCCTTAAGCCCACTCGCCTAGACGCGCCACTAATCGTCAACGGCACGCCTATCTACGACGAGGAGGTGTAACGGTATTCGGACTGTTCATTGTTGCCTATGCTAGCTCATGCTGCTGCCTACACTCATTTACTGCTGCCTATCCTACCTAGCAGTATATATCTTAGCTACTACACACATACAATCAAATTAGTGTTTTCCTAACTTTCGCTTTGCAGCAACAACCGCTACAGTTATAAGCCCGGATTGCAACAGGATCTCACTCACCTAAATTACCTGCCTACTCACACATAGAGTAGAGAAACCCAGCGAGCACAATAACTAACAAGGACCCAGCCGTCACTCAAGTAACAGTTGTACTCAGTCAATCAGAGGATTGGCACAAGTGGCTGTTTATCCGCAAGGATACAGCACAAAAGAATCAACTCTGGAAATACGTCAATCTAGACGTTGCAGCAGACCAGCTACCCCAGCTAGAGGGAGCCGATTGAACCTCAGCTTAGCGACTATGACTAACGAGCTACGACGTACGCTGGCCTAAACACCGAGCAGCGAGCCGATTACCGTTGGGCATATAAGAGATGGGAGAAGAAGGATCTAGAGTATAAGCGTCAGCTGAAGGCGCTGGCAGACTTTAACTCTAAGATTAGTAAGACGATAGCAGCGCATCACATTTACCTAATTAAGGACAAGGATACGCCGCACCAACGCCTTACGACCCTTAAGAAACATCTCGCACCGTCAGACGACGCAACGCGACGCCGCGATCTAATAGCGGTATACAAGGATCTCCAGACGCCGCCAAAGGGCAGGAAGGTTAAAGAATAGCTTCAAAGGTGGATCGAGGTCACCAACTAGTGCAAGGCCATCAGGCTAGCAGAGAGACTAAAGACACCCAAGCGCAAGAAGACTTCCTAGTCGCCTGCAAGACAATTAACCCCAAATACGGAACAGCAGGTCTACGAGACCTAATCCAGAAGGAGAGGCTTAGTAAGACAGTCCCCTCAGTGGAGAACTACGTCGCCAAGTTCTCAGCATACCTAAAGCGTACACGCCCAATTAGTACAGGCTTCAGCGCACACGCGGCAGAGCTAGAGATAGCAAAGCCAGCAACACCGCAAGATAATAAACCTACACGGAGCGGTGTATGCCTCTGTGGCAAAAGACACACTCATAGTCGAGATGCTGGGTGATGAACCCAGATGCGCCTCACAGACCCCAAGGATTCGACAACAAGGAGGGTAGTAAGAAAGTGGCAGCGGCCTTTGCCAAGGATCCGAGCTTGAAAGCGAGGGTGGAGAAAGCCATACAGGACTGGAAGGCAACTCAGTCGAACTCTAAGCCTGCAGTCACTATTGACGATGGCAAGCCTCCTTCCAATCCATCGACCTACACCGCACAATATATAGTATCCGATGCCGTTACGGTTGACGAGCGCGACAAGCGCGACAAGGATCTCTGATGCTTGACAACGGTGTCAAACCTACCGAGGAGTTGGTGGCTCTATCGACGCTTGACGATGTCAGCAGCTACAACTCATTAAGCAACCAATTTATACTTAATCCTAGTTCGAACACTCACATTATCAACACTAAGTCCTGGCCTGGATAGACGAGAGAGTATAAGGCCAGTGCCAACAATTTCGTAGGAGCAGGAACAGGCCGTATCAAGATAACTGCATAGGGCAGCATAAAGCTGACCGTGAAAACACCAAGAGGACTATCACCTATCGTCCTAACACACGTTGCCTTAGTCGAAGGCTTCTTAACAAGCCTTATAGGCTTAGCACGCTGTCGCTCAAGTCAGATCCACTTTAACTCAGGACAAGATTTGCTGTACAAAGTCAGCAAGAAAACTGTTATTGCTTAACTAGAGTATGACAACGGTCACTAGCTAGTCGACGCTAATGCCCCCCAGCCGCCGCCCAGACATACGCCTATTATTATCCTTTAGCACTACCTACCAACCTTCAAAGGACCCTCAACGCGATCTGATAGTCGACTACAGGACAGCTCACAGCACCTAGGGCCATCCAGGCAAGAAGGCAATTGAGAAGCTGGCCAACCATATAGAAGGCTTGCGAGTAGAAGGCAAAGATAGCGACTTCTGTGGCGTATGTGTCAAATCGAAACTCACAAAGCAAGTCTCTAGAAGACAGCAGAAGGACTTTGCACCTAGGAAATTCTACCGCGTTGCTGTAGACTTTATCCAGCTTTGCCACGAGACACAGACGCTTGTCTTAATAGTGACCGAGTTGCAGGTCACATGGTGGACCAGTATAGCAAGTGGCATGAAGTTGACTGCTTTCCACAGCGTACGAAGGCATTCCTAAGCCGCTGGCTTGTCCAAAAGGTTCGCAAGATACAGCGTATCTTTGACAGCGACGTCACCGCAATCAAGACTAATAACGACCGAGGATACGGAGTTGCACCAAACGTATTGGAGGAACTCTACGCTAAGCTAGGGATCCAATACAAGCCGCGGGCAGACTACGCAGACGAGCAAAACGGCCTTGCAGAGCGAGCAGGCAAGATCATCGTCATTCGAGCTCGAGCCATAAGGCTTGAAGGAAAACCTGCCAAAATCATTATCAAACGAGCTGTTTAGAACAGCAGCATACATACTGAATCGTACACCAACCAAAGCACTAGGTTGGAAGACTCCATATAAGATTATATAGGGATCAAAGCCGAAGGTGAACCACCTGCGCCCTATAGGCTGTCGAGCGTATGTCCGAAATCCGTCTATCAAGAGAGGCGACAAGCTGGAGTCCAGAGCTCTTATAGGACATCTTATAGGCTATAATTCGACAAATATCTTCAGGATCTGGCTGCCAACAAAGAACAGAGTAATTCAAGCTAGAGACGTCATTTTCGAACCAACGCGATTTTACGAAGGACCAGAAGGCTACGCAGCAAAGTCAGTTATTAAAGAGGTTATAGAGCTGCTTGCCTTTCCAGAAGAAGCTAAATCTAACAATATTGCCATTAAAGAGCTCATGACGCTTAGGCAGACGCGTAACAAGACGCGCAACAAGACGCGCAACATACCTACAGCTGCAGCTCGCGCAAGCCAGCAGCATGTAGGGGGTGAGAGCAGAGTTGAGGAAATTGATGGAGTTAACAAGGACGTAGAGGATCTATTTCTAGGGGGTGGGCTACTTACGCCTACATCACCTGCGCCTCACGTAAGCCGGCAACGGAATAACAATACTCCGGCCGAAGTTCTCCCGATAGAACGAGATCTAGAGCTCTCTGCAACCCAAATCCCTAACTATCTACCTAATCGACACACAAACAATGCGCCGAGACGTAGAAATCTCGAAATTGACGAGTCAAATATACTCACAACCTCACGCCGATAGCAGCAGCGCACTAACGACCTCACCAGTGCAACCAGATACCAGACACACGCGATTTCCTATGGAATACGCATCAATCAATAACTACCTACACGCGTTTACGACAGCGCTGAAGCCGCAGCCTGTCTTCAGGATCCATCAGTCACAGGTTCCGCCACCGCCAAGGACCTGGAGAGACCTAGAGACTCACCCACATGGTGCTGAGTTTCGACAAGCAGGTCAAGAAGAATACCGCAATATATGGAATAAAGGATGCTTTACTAGGACTGCAAAGACAGCAGCAAATGTTAATGCTGAGGTCTTACCACTTATGTGGGTGTTTACCTACAAATTTGATAAGGACGGCTTCCTCTCACGATTCAAGGCACGATTGGTGATTAGAGGTGATCTCCAGCAGCCGTACGGAGACACCTACGCCGCCACACTCGCAGCACGCACCTTTAGAGCAATCACCGCTATTGCCAATCACTTTGGGCTAGAGCTGATTCAATACGATGTACCAACAGCTTTTCTCAACGCCCTACTCAACCGTCTACTCTACGCGCAGACGCCAGACAGATTTCAAGAAGATAGAGAACTACTCCAGATACTCCGCGCTCTCTATAGATTAAAGGAGTCACCGCTACTATAGTACAAGGAGCTCCGCAGGACGCTACAGTCACTAGGGATAAAGCCTATGCCAGGCTTTCCATGTGTGTACACGAACAAGTGGCTCATACTATTCGTCTACGTTGACGATATCATCATGGCCTTTCACCCACACAATACCAAGCTCCACCAGCAGTTCGAGCAGAAGCTTAGCGAGTACTATCAACTAAAGCGACTTAGTCCACTCAAGTGGTTTTTAGGCATACGCGTCATCCGAGACATCGCCGCCCACAAACTCTAGCTGCTCCAGAATGCCTACATCGACAAAGTAGCCGCAAAGTATGGCATAACGTCTACCGGCCGCCGTACAGAAGTACCTATGATGGTCAACTACCTTGAACCATCTATAGAGGAACCCAACGCAGCTCGTACGAAGCTCTACCAGGAGCTCGTCGGCCATCTCGCGTTCCTGACGCAGTTCACTCGACCAGATCTAGCACGCGCGCATGTGATACACGCTTCACATCTCACAAACCCCGGACAAGCTCACGTAGACTCTATACGCAAAGTATGGCGTCACGTCCTAGAGACAAAGTACTACGCGCTCGAAGCTTGCACAGCTAAGCAAGAGATTCAAGAGTTCATAACTACAAAAGAAGATTATCGCGATCCTATCTTCTTTAGAGCATCTAATGCTGCTTTCGCAGACAACCTAGAGACTCGCCGCAGCTCTCAAGGATATATTTTCCAGTTATTTGGGATGACTGTCAACTAGAAGTCTACCCTGCAGCGTACAGTCACTAAATCAACTACTGAGGCAGAGCTACTCGCGCTCTCCCTCACAGGCTCAGCAATAGAGGAGTGGCTACGCCTTTTTGATAGCCTCTCACTAACGCTTCACACTACTCCAACTATCTTATGTGACAACCAGCAGACTGTTGGGATTGTTATAAAAGAACAAGACAAACTGGCAACCAAGCTCAAGCATGTTGATATACACCAGAGCTGGATCCGCCAGGAAGTAGAGCAAGGACGACTCTACGTACAATGGCGATCTACTAATAGGATGCCTGCTGACGGCATAACCAAGGTGCTACCACGTCAGAAGCATGCTGAGTTTGTGAGGCAGCTACACCTTACAAATCTATACTCTCAACTTCAAGGCACAGTAGACATGTAGGAGAGATCATCCTTACGTCGTTAACTAACTACAGGATAAGGGGGTGTGTAACAGTATTCAGACTATTCATTGTTGCCTATGCTAGCTCATTGCTGCCTACACTCATTTACTGCTGCCTATCCTACCTAGCAGTATATATCTTAGCTACTACACACATACAATCAAATCAGTGTTTTCCCGACTTTCGCTTTGCAGCAACAACCGCTACAAGAGGAAGGCCGAAGCCCTCCGCCAAGCCATCCTCTGCTGCTTCAACGCAGATGACGACCTAGCTGCACCTCTATCCCCACAGGAAGGGCCTACCCTCCTATAGGACACATACCTCTTAATAGAAGAAGTAGAAAGGAATATTATTAGTGTCACTAGCACCTCACTAGGGCTGGATAGAGTCACAGTCAGGCTACTTAAAGCATGCTAGCATACTATTCAGGAGCGCGTCTGCGGTATCTTCCGCCGGTGCCTCCAACTCAGCTACTTCCCCTGGGCGTGGAAGCTAGCCGAAGTAACCATGATACCCAAGGTGGGCAAGAAGGATAGGAGCACCCCACGGGCGTTCCGGCCTATATTGCCTTGCTGTCTTGCTTTGGCAAAGGATTTAAGCGAATCATTGCTAGACGGATAGCCTGGACGGCAATAACAGAAGGGGTCCTTAGCTCACAGCACATAGGAGCCCTGCCAAAGAGGTCCGCGATGGACATGGTCACAGCCTTCACGCACGACGTAGAGAGGGCCTTCGCCTAGGGGAAATGCGTGACCATGGTCACTATGGACGTACAGGGGGGCGTTTGATGCCCTCCTAGTTAACCGACTGCTACACCGCATGAAGGCACAAGGCTGGGCTACTAAGGCTCTCCAGCTAACGAACAGTTTTCTCACAGAAAAGCGGGTGAGGGTTAGGCTGGGCAAATCGATCACCCCCACCCACCCGGTACAACAATGCGGCACTCCACAAGGCTCTCGCCACTTTCACCAGTACTATACACGCTATACCTCGCTAAACTTATAAAAGCTAGCGACAATCTATACTTTAGATATGCCAACAACATTTGCCTCTATAAGGCAGCCCACACTCTAGAGGAGAGCAACCTCCTCGTCGCGAATGACGTCAGGGACGTCATACAGTGGGGAGACGACAACCAAGTGGCTTTCGCACCCGAAAAGATAGAAATAATACACCTCACCCACTAGAGAGGGCCCGCAGCGCCACCCTACGTAGTCAACAACACACTAACGATCCACCTAGTTATATAGGATTAGGACTCGCCACAGCAGCTAGCACTCTAATAGCTTAGAGTTTGGTTCGACCAAAAGCTCACATTTAAGCGACATGTCGCCGAACAAGCCGCTAAGGCGCGCAAGGTGGCCCTTCATATTCGAAGCTTGGCCCAAACCACCTGCGGCCCCCCGGCGGCTTTATTGCGCAAAGGCCGTCATCACCTGCATCGTCCCGCAACTACTCTATAGAGCAGAGGCGTAGTACGGGGGTCGCATGAAGCCCGCTCGCATACAACGACAGGCTCAGGCCGACGAGGTCAGCGCCAGGCTTAGAGACCACGTCGATATTGTCCACAAGACGCTGGCCCTCGCCGCACAAGGCGTCCTGCCCGTATACAGGACTACACCCACGGCCACACTATTTAGGGATGCCAGTCTGCCCTCAGGCCCAGTTGCCCTCAAAAACGCGAAGCTCAGGTTTGCCGTACACCTGCAAACAATAGACGACAGAGACACCCCCTCGCTGAGCGGGCACGGACCCCACAAATCCGGCGGGGCAGAGGCGCGGGAAGCCCACAGCAACCCAGGACTATCGTCGAGCGCGTTGGCTCACTTCTTGACCCAGTCCCAAGACCGGTCCTTATGAAACCTTACTACTCGCCTGACTATTAGACGGACCCAACAGGGGGGGTAAAGAAGAGAGAAGCGGCTAAGGCTTTTAAAGAATAGTAGGCACACCTCCTACAGGACGAAGTCACGGGTTTTCTCTAACGGCTCGGAGCAGAGCCTTGAAGGGATTAAGCATATTACGTACGGCTACGCCGTATACCAAGGCGGATAAGAAGTTGGCCTAGGTAGAGGCTTACTTAATGCACGCGCTCCTATGTGTTTAACATAAAAGCTATAGGGGCATGGCGAGGGCTAGAGCATGTTATGCGCGATCTAGCCCTCCACATGTAACAAATCTGGATGTGCATCGACAGCACGTTAGTTATATAGTGCCTATAAGGGAACGCACCGCCCTCTTCTTAGTGGGCCTTCCTCTGATGCTAACAGGTTATAGAGACGTTAGGCGTCCGAGTACGCTGGTCCCTAGGACACATAGGCATATAAGGAAATAAAAAGGCAGATCGCCTAGCAGACTTAAAGGCTTACAGCCCTCACCCTCCAGAACTACAAGCTGCCAAGCCCACAATCACAGGGCTACGGTCAGACGCCCGGATTAATCACCGCCTTGCGGAAAATAGAATAGTGGAGACAACACAAGACAAAGCTCTCTATATAGTACAATTAGTGGAGCCTATGCTACACGAGCACAGCTGCACCAGCGGAGCTCGGCCTTAGCCGTCGAATCTTAGCTAAACTCTTATCAACTAGGACCATGCACAGTGACTACGCCTAGTATTATAAGAAATTTAGATATAAGGACGCAACCCTTACCTGCGCATGCGGAAAAAGAAAAGGCCCCTAGCTATCTGGTCCACTGCCGGAAAGCACGAAGATGCTTCGCCAGCTGGCCCCAGCGACCCAGCGGGCCTCTAACGAACGCCCGCGAGGGACAAAAGTACCTTCGGCAGCTCCTTAGCTGCCTAGAGGACTTCGCCGCCTTTCTTGAGCTGACCAGCTCTAATAGGGCTTAATTAAAGAAGCAAGTAAATATAACGTTCCCTTAGGGACAAGATCCTACGCACATAGGCGCTAGACTAGACTTCTTACTTTACTCGCACGGAGGAGTTTAGGAGAGTTAACAGGCTTTTATAGAGCAGCTATTGCACGACCTGTCTCCCCCTTACGGGGAGAGACGCGTCCCCCATGCCCCACGGGAGGCCTATGTAGATAAAGGCTCTCAGCCAAGTCTACTGGACGTAAATCAATTCTATCTATCTACCTATCTTAGTACAGCTACCCCAAAATTAGCCTTAGGAGGCCTTAATAGGCCTAGATAGGAGAAACTTATATTTGGATATCCTTAAAGACCTTCCGCAACTGGATAGAAGCCTCCTTAAGGGGAGGCAAGATAGGCTGGGGGGCCTTAGAACCCTTGGGGACCGCAGGAATCTCCTTCAATGCCCTCACGTCCAATTCGGCCTCAGTGAGACAAAGGCTGCTAGGATCTAGGAGGATAAGCTTTATAGCGGCCTGGAGCTTAGAGACAAGACGCTAGGGAACCTAAACATATTAGGGGGCCCTTAAGAACCCTTAAGAGGCCTAGATATGCCTAGGTTGGCCCTACTCACCTAGGAACAATCCTAACTAGCGTTAGCGCACTTAACGCACTTAAGTATAAGATCGTCCTAGCTAGGGTTAATAACGCTATCTAAGATGTAGGTCTTACGGTCCTATAGAGCTCTGTAGTCCTCTTAGAAGAACTAGCAAGGATAAACTTCCTTAACTTAGTTATTATAGAGCTTGTCTACTAGACTCTAGAGGCAGGTTATATAGGGGTTCGTTATAATAAGTACATTATCCTAGGCTGTTTTCTTTAACCTCTGCAAAGTACCGGACATCTTAATAAGGGTAAGATAGGCCTAGATAGGCCTAGATTGGGCTTAACTAGGGCCGGGGCTTTTCCGAGGAGGTTTAAATAGGTCGAAAAAAAGGATTAGGCGACGTCGAAGCGGACTATTAAGCGTCGTTAGCTCTAGACAAGCCTAGATGGGTATAGGGGGACCCCCCGCAGGCCCGTGAAAACCCCATATTAGGGGTGTTTTGGCCTAGAAGGGGCCTAGATCACCCTAGATTACCCTTGTCGGAGCCTGCTAGGAGCGCCTATCCTGGGGGGTACTTACGCTAGAATAAGTGGCGACGTGGGGAGAGTGGGGAGAAGAGGTAATGGAGCGGCAGGGCTGGGGGTAAACTTATAAAGGAAAATTTCTCTGGCGACCTTGGGGTCGAGGTCCTTTAAAGAAAGGGAGCTTTGTCACGACGCGTCCCCTGTGGCAGCGTAACCCCCTAGTTGCCCTAGACTGGGCCTAGATTAGCCTTGGCTAGGTCAGAGTTTTCTTCTTAGGCCTTGTAGCCTTTAGACCTACTTTCCTTTTTTAAGGGATCGCCTTAGTAGTGAATTAATAGATTAAGCCTTGTACCCACGATCTTACATTTACGCCTATTAGAATAAGCAAATTTTAAGCCTACGACGCGCTGCTATAGCATATAATATCCTAAAGTCTACACTAAGCAATTAAATTAACAAAATTACCGCCTAAGTAGATACACAATTAGGCATAGCAAAGCTTACTATAACTAAAGAGCAGACGCTTATATAGTATATCCTTAACCTAGATTTGCGAGGATTTGCACCCTAGCTAGGTAAGGTAGAAGATATAGCTAATAAACTGCTAGCTGCGTAGCATAGAGACCCTATAGGATAATACTAGGCTTAGCGCTTTGTAAAGCGCGTACCTAAGCTTAAAATAGCTTTTACTTTTAATTAAAAGGACTAATAGAGATTACAATAGAAAGACCTAGAGGTTATAAACGCGTAGTTTTAGCTAGTAGAGGATATAAAAGCTAAGTATAGAGTGTAGGATAAAGATATCTATAACTTTAATAAGATAGGCTTCTAGATAGGAGTTATTAGCTTAATAAAGGTTGTAACTAGTTTAGAAAGACGTTCTTAACCTACGCTTATTTAGCTAGGCAACCGCAAGTAGGTTATAGTAATTTAGAGTATTTGCGCTACTAGGTATACTACCCCACTCTTTATTATCTATAAAGGGCAAGTCTATATATTTTAGCGTAGTATAAGGAGACTAGTATCCCCTACAATTAGAAGCTCTTAGTCTCTAAGACTAGCTAGACTAATAATAAGCTTAGAGTTGCGTAGTTAAAGCACTTTAACGCGTATATAAGGCCGTGTATAGTAGGGTTATTAAGGTTACTTATTCTAGACAGCTATAAGAGCCACCACTCCTAGTATTTTAAGGATTATTACCTAGAATAGAAGATTCTAACACTCTATATACTAGCGCACTTATCTTATATCCTCTAGCTACTTAATATAGTCTGTTTTGCGCTTGTCAAATTTGAGCACTATTTAAGCTCATTAAGATGGGGGTCTAATAGATGAGATAGATAAACAGTTGTATTGTGTGTGTTCTGTGACTTGTTGGCTCGAGGTCTAATTTAGAGGGTGGAGCCGACCACGTGCCCTTGTTCGGCAATATGGCTCTAATCTGACACACCCCCTCAGCTTAGGCTTATCCTTAAGCTAGACCCCTTATAGCCGTCCTTTATTCTAGAGTAATAGCCTCTATTCTTTGTTCTAGCTTATTAATTTGTACCTCCTTTCTGTTAAGATCCTCTGCTATATTAATAAGTCCTAGTTAATCTAGAAATTTGCTCTATTTGTTGACAGGAAGGGCCTTTGTAAGCCTATTAGCTATTATTTTGTTCGACTAAGTGTAGGTGACCCTAATCCTTCCTTGCGCTACCCTCTTACCTTAACTAATAGTTATAAATATCCACATAGCGGAGTTTAGTATTGAGCTGCGTAGTCTCCTTAGCAACAAGCTATATTGTCTGCTAGTTGTCGCATTTAATAGTAATCGTTTAATCCGCAAGCTTAACCTAGAGCTTATTAAGCAGGCGTAATGTAAACAGTGCCTCCTTAGCTACCTATAATAGGGCTAGTAGCTCGGCTTTAGTAGTGGATGTGGTGACAGTATCTTACTTGCTTGCTTTCTACATAATTAGCCCACTAAACAGTTTAATAATATATTCTTAAGAACTCTTTTAGTCTAGTGTATTGTCTGTAAATAAGGCATCACTTACTACCTTAAAACTGTCTTCTCTATCTAGCTATAACGCCCTTGTGTGTGTGTTTCTTAGAGGTATAGTAGGACTTAATTAGCGGCATCTTAATGTTGGCTGCTAGGGTTAGTGAGAAATTGTGCTAATTAGGAGGACGCGAAAGCAGTGTCCGGCCGGGTAGTAACTGCGGCAAATAGGATCGATCCGACCTTGCGTTAGTATCTGTTAATCTTGGATGGACTAGCGAAGCCTAATTATAGAGTAAGCTTAATGCTACCTATTAGGGTATTATGCCTAGCCTGGCGATCTTATTAATATATAACGCTTGTAAGAGCCAGATTTTTCGTTATAGGCAGTTCCTAAGAATCTCAACCCCTAGGAACTATTAGAGATCTTTTCCTCCTGTAAGGGTGTACTTTTCTTATAGCTGCTTAATAACTAGCTTAGCCTAGGGTTTGTTCTCCTATTTATAGGCAATAATAATATTATCTACGTAGAAGAAGATAATTACGCCTTGTTTAATTATACAGCAAGGTTTATAGAGTATACTAATAAGGCCTAAGCCTCGCAGTGTTAAAGTGAACTCTCTCTGCTAGAGTAGTGGTGAGATCTAGAGTCTATATAGCGCCTTATTAAGCTTTAGGATTGTCCTAGGTTTGTTGTAGCCTTATAGCATCCTTATATATATATCTTATCTTAGTTAATCTTTACGTGAATAAAAGCATTTGTGGCGTCGTATTAAAGAGAGCTCTAGGTCGAATCGCGCCGCAATCGCTATAAGCATACAAAATAATTGTCTAGCTAATATTGCCGTATATGTATTTTGTAACGTAATATTTCTCTATTAATCGCTATAAACGACAAGGCGTGCTTTGCACTTCTTAAGTTAGTAATGTTTATTAAATTTGTAGGTGTATACCTATATATAGTTAAGGATCTGTTCTCTAGTTAGCTTAATTGTTTTAGCTGGTATCTTGGTCCAGGATCTTATGTCCTAGTGACTATTTAGGTGCTGTTTCTTAGCTTCCTTAAATATATCGCACAGTGGATGTTCTTTAAGCTTATTGCGTTAGGAAGATGGCATAGGCAACTAGCTCCTGTATAGCTTTAATCCTTTAGAGAGCAATCTTTTTAACTGCGCTTTATCTAATGTTTTCCTATTAAAGTTCCCTGCGTTTGCCGCTTTAGTGCTAGCTATAAATACTGCGGCCTATAGGCATGTTGTTAATAATAAGGGTTAGTGGTCTTTCCCTTTGTCTTCCTCTACTAGTGATTGTGCAAGGAGTGTCACTGGTGGTGGTGTGATTGGCGGAGTGGGATAAGTATAGTCCACTTTCCTGCCTTGTTAATATCTAGGCTAGTCTTTATCCTGCGGGTTATCTTAAATTGTCTTATCTTTATAGAACGACTCTGTCTCTAATTTAGTTAGTTTAGCTGTGGATAGTAGTTTAACTAATTAGACCTATGCGGCGATCTCTTTAAGGGTATTGTGTATAAGGTTATTTATAAGGTTCTCTGTCTTTCTGCTAAAGATGCTGTCTTTGTCAAATATTACATTCTAGGTGCTAATTACTTTCCTAAGCGAGGGTATCTATATCCAAAAGATATTAGAGAGGATTAGTATCCTACTAGATATCTAATCCACGCCTTTAGGTCGAGACGTTATAGCCTACTCTTACTATAGTGGGTATTATCTATTATTGCAAAAGCTTTGCACCTATATGCCTTAAGATAGGTTTAATCTGGCTTTTGTAGTGCTATAATCACTCTATTCTAAAAGGCCACTATTGTGAAGAAGACTTTATATAGTATTCTCTAGTAATTCGCATAGTTTAGCGTTCGATTATAGAGGTAGATAGCTGACTAGGTAATCTCTAGCCACATCTCCTATAGTAGGTTGGCATTAAGTCGCATTACCTAGGCTTTGTCTTTTATTACACCCTCTAAGCGTTTAGCTCCCCTATTCTGTGCTTGTATGTTAGGTGCTAAAGGCTTAATTGTAATCCCCTGGGCTGTGCACCATTAATTGACTTCTTATTTAACTGTAAATATTTTGTTGTCCGCTTTAACTACCTTAACTATAAAATTAAATTGGTTCTTTATAAACTTTGTAAAAGTGGCTAAAGTTTAGATAATAGAGATTAAGCTGTGCGATTGTCCTTAAAGTAGAAATCCTATATTAGTCCTAAGTATTGATTAGTAATTAGCATTTAGCTCTTCTCTTTTTGTTAAGCTGCTATCCTTGTAGCTATAGAAGTCTATTACAACTTATTCTCCTAGTCCTTTATTAATTAGTTGTGGTGTTTGGCGGATTAACCTCTTAGATTTAGCTTGTCCGCAGGCGTCGCACTGTACTGTGTGGTGATGCCTTTAATCTGCACCCCCTTAGATTGCTGCACTAGGTGCTTAAGAGCACTAGGGCCTAGATGCCCTAGTCGCTTATGCTATCGCAGTGCGTCTGCCTTTTGCGGGGATCTCTTAGTGCGTGAGGTGATTCTGTGGGTGTGGAAGGTTGCCTATTCTATTAGTTCTAGTTAGTATTCTAGAACCTATTAGTCGTAGAGCTCTTGTAGCTTAGTAATAACTGTATTGTCTGCTCGCTTTAGGCTTGTAGGTTCTGATTTAGTATCCCACTATAGCCTTTAACGCCGTAGTATCCTAAAGACACTAGGTTGTATAGAAGGTCTAGGCAATAGGCTATATTATTAAGGCGTAGTATCTGCCGTCTAGCTGGGCCCTTTAGTTTAAGGTGAACCGTGCTATATCCTTTAACCTATATTTGTGTATTTCCAGCCCATATAAAGTCTCCAGGCGATAGAGGGCGAAATAAGACAAATCAATTAAGGTTGTTCGCGATATGGCAGGTGGTGCCTAAATTAAGGATTAAGGAGTATCGTAGTGGGTAGCTCGTAGAATCGGATTGATATAATGCCGCATTAAAGCTAGCTTAGATAGTGGAAATTTTCCGTCTATCTAGTTAATTATTATTAATCTTAGGAGTAGGGGTATGTAAGTTCTTAATTTGTAGGGTTTAAGACCTTAGTCTCTTTACCTTCCTTATCTCCTCTTATAGATCTAAATTATTTCTAATCCTGTATTGTACTATGTCTGTAAAGCTAGGTTGTGGCCTGAACCACTCTAGTGCATGTTCTAGATATATGCGTAGAAGCAGTCTTTTAGACTATGCCTTTGTCTATAAATAGGGTATTTTCTGCCTTTAACTGCTGTTGTATCCTCTATTAAGGACTACTTAGATATAGTACTTTAACCAAAGGATTGTTTTTTGTTAAGGTCTCCCCCGTCCACATTAGTTATTTGTGGAAGATGGCGCGTCTTTGGCAGCGTGAGAGGCGTCCCTGTTAGTGCCCAGGGGTGGATGCACCACTAGCAGCGAGAGATAGCTCACTAGCAGCAAAGGCGCCCCTATGCTATTTGCCCTTAATTAGGTGGAGTATTGCTATATATTCTTAGAAGTGTTTTATTATCTCCTTTCTTATTATATCTGCGTCTTAGCGTCTAGTTTCTTAAAAGGACACGCCCTAGGTAGGGGCAGTTTTTATAATCGCAGTTAGGAAGTCCTTTATAGTATTATGGATTAATTGTACTTTAGCGACATTATTCGTCTCTACTTTTATAGCTGCCTAATTATATACTTAGTTAGCTAGGTATTCTAGTTTAAGGGTTTTGTCTTATCGGCTTAAGAGCCTATAGGTATCGCGCTCTCGCCCTATCCCGCTTGTCTTCCTTATTAACGCCTACTATCTGCGTTAGAGATTTAATCTATTGCCAGATCTACTCTTTAGGCTTGCAGTAGTTACGTTGTAGATATTGCGACATAGTTAATTAGATATAGATAATTACTTTCTTAAGACTTATTCTCTCTCCTCTTAGTATTCCTTGTCCTTAATCTTGTAGTTCTTAAGCTATATCTTGTAGAACTTAATGTCCTCCTTATATGCCTTAAGGCCTGAATTTGATAGCTCTAATAGGCGCGTTAACGTGTGTTTACAAGCGAGCCGCGCGTACAAGTGAGCCGCGCCCCCCACCAAGTCTCTCAGCCTTTTGCAGGCTGTATATCAACAACGCATCAAAATTCTATTAATATAATAGCTATCCTAAATCAAGCATTATCTATAGAAGCTTTCTTGCACGTACGTGAGTTGTGCCCAGGCTCCCTGCAGCGCGTGCAGCGCGCTGAAGCCTGCCGGCTCGCACCTGACCGCGCCTGGCTATACGCGTTTCTCCCTCTAGTTGCTGCTCAATAGCCTTCTAAGCAATAATTCCTCTATCCTCTTTCTCTGCCTTTAATAGGGTGCCTCGCTTCTAGATCTGCTTCTTTTTGCGCTGTTTACGCGTTGTGGCTGCCTTATTTGCCCTCTATAGACTAGCTATTTTATCGCGCATAAGCACTATTAAATGCGCTATTCTCTCAGCCCCTCTTATAAGCCAATTAAGCGACTAGATAACTAATATAGGAGAGGATCCTTAATGCCTTTAGATCCGCTCACGAACTAGAGTTAACTGAGCGCCTAGCTCGCGCGCGTTGCTTAGTGTTGCAGACTCCTATAGGGCCTCTAGTAGGGCTGCTGGCGACGGCGTACGAAGCTTTATATCAAGCTTTAATATCACCGCCTCTGGATCGTGTGGGACTAGCCTAGCGCCTTAAAAGCTTGCGCAGATATTCTCCCTTTATAATTAACTAGTCGTAGGCGGCGCGGAAGGCTGGTAGGAACTCAAGCTTAGTGATATGGGTTGATGTGGTCGCGTATCAGGCCCTCGACCTGGCGCCCGTACGCCCGCTTCAACGGCGAGAAACAGCCAACGTTAAGCGGCTGCAGAAGGTGTGACGAATGTGGCGGCATACAGAGAGTGTAGATCTTATTCTCCTTACAGATCTCCTAGAATTCGAGCGAGTTGTGACTCTCATAGCCATTAAATATTAGTAGCTAACGCGCGCGCCCACTCTACGCTCTACTATATACTTAATAAAATGCCGTAGCCAGGCAACACCAAGCTCGTTCGTAGTCCAGCCATTGTCGCTAAGACCAATAGCCCAGTCACCTAGTATATCGTCGCCCTCGTACCAGGCAGAGAGGTGGTACTGGCCAGCGAAGATGATAAAGGGCGGGATTGCCCACCCAGTAGCGTTGATTCCGTGGATCGCCGTCACCCACTCACGATTGCCTGGCTGGATCGCTTTTGGCCGGCCACGCCTCTCTAAGCCAGTAACGACTAGCTAGGGGGATATTTTACCCATTAGAAAGCCAGTCTCGTCGAAGTTGAAGGTATCCTCGTCGCAGATACCGTAGGTGGCCTTTGTACGTGCTACTAGCTCAAACCAGGCCTGTATAACCGTCGGGTCCTCGCAGAGGGCTCGCTGTCGATCGTAGGGTCGATTAAATCGCGTTGTGAGGCTGTCTGTTCGCTTGACAAAGTTCCTAGGCCACTGCTGGCCAACGTGGCCTGCGCTGCGCTCAGTGAGCAGCTTATTCGCCATATCTCGTACAGCACCTAGAGTGGGCGCAAAGCCTCGCGAATCTAGGTCAAGTATATGCTCAACAATCACCTCCTCTTTAAGCTTGGTAAGCTTCTTTGATTTGGGCTCAGAGTCGCGTCGCGCAGCGATTCCTGCGCGTCGGCCGCGAAGTGTTGTTTCAGGGACGCAAAACGTTGCGGCAGCGCGTTTTATACTTCGTATTTGACTAGAATTAATAGCTGAAAGAGCTAGGTAGATATTTACTTCTTTATAGCGCAATTGAGCAGACAATAGTTAAGCCATTGTAGTTTGTATAAGACGCGTTGTAGAAAGTTGGTGGGGCGCGCGGCTCACTTGTACGCGCGGCTCGCTTGTAAACACGTTAGAGGGTTTTTGTTAATTGTTGTCGTTTACGCGGATAATTGGCTAGTAACTCGCTATTTCTAGCAGCGACAGCGGTGTCGGCTTTTCGCGTGGGAGTTTGGCTCCATCTGGACTAATAATAGGCTATATATCTATTAGCTTGCATCGCGCTTTTAGCTGCAGCAGCTATAGTGTATAATTAGTATAATTGGTTAACACGATCGTTAAGTCGCGAAGCGTTAACAGCGACATTGTCTTTTCTTAAGGTCAATTAAGGCAGTAAGACTCTTAATTATTAGATTTAAGCACTATTTAAGCTTATTAAGATAAGGGTCTAATAGATAAGATAAATAAACAGTTGTATTGTGTGTGTTCTGTGACTTGTTAGCTCAAGGTCTAATTTAGAGGGTGGAGCCGACCACGTGCCCTTGTTCGGCAACACGGCTCTAATCTGACAGCGCTACTAAAGCTAAAGTACTCCTAGTATATATAGGACTTAGCGCGCTAACGCGTCTTTTTGTTAGATATAGGGGTATTCTTAATGAGATGAGATGGGAAGTGGTATAGTTAATTAATTGATGTTTTCTTCTTGTTGCATCTTAGAGAAGCTCGGCTATCGCGAGAAGTATCTATCTAGTGCCAAGACACACTAGTACTATTTGGGATAGTATAGGGGCAGTGCAAAACAGTGGTGCGCTGGCCTCTTTTAATTTTATAGTAAAAACACTATAATTTACACTAACTGCTAGTGTGTAAAGGCCATATGATTAAACACACACTTACCCACCGTAATTCATAGTAAAATCACAGTGATTCACAGGGACTGTCTATCTAACACACCCCCTTAGCTTAGAACCATCCTAAGCTAGACCTAATTCTTCGCAACTATACTATAGCTCATAGTCCAAAAGCTTCCATCCTATGTTTCTAATTTGTCTAGGTTAACCTCTTAGTTGGTGATTCTTCCCCTAACGTCTTTAAGTCCAAGTTAATTAACGAACTTAGTCTATTTGCCAGACTTGTCAACAATCAAGCGGCTTGCAAGCGCTTGATTGATAGCTTAATAACTATTAATCCTATTAAGTCAAGCTCGCCTATACTAATTTGTTAGCAATCCAAGCTAAGGAGGGTTAGCTTGATTGTTTAGCTTAATAGGCTTAATTAAGGTAGCGCGTAAGGCTGCTTATTTTGTAGTAGGAGCGATTGCGATATCTTTTGCTATTTTTAGCAGGGCGCTTTTGCTAGGGGAGGCAGGTAATTATCCTAACTTCTGCAACACTATACTCCCTCCACTAGCCCCCTAACTAAACAACCTGTTAAAAAGAGTGGATAGTCCACTAATACCTCTCACGTAATCGCGCGTAGTTAGTGCCTTAGTAGCCTCTAAGCCTTGTACAGGCTCTTACGCGCCTTCTAATAGACAACATACGATGCCAAAACTTGTGCCTTTCATCACAACCTAATATCGCGTTATTTTTTTTTTTGCTCCTGTCGCCCTTATTGTAGTGCCACCGCCATGCCTCCTAAGAAACGCGCCTCTAATGACCTTACTCGCCCGAAGAAACGCGTTAAAAAATCCTCCACACCCGCGGCACGGTTAGCCAGCCTATACCCGTCGATAGTCAGCTATCGCCATCACCGTCGCGTCTGTCGCCTCGCAGGGCTCTTATAGAGGCGTCCCAGGCTTTAACTTTTAAGTCGCAACTACGCGAGTCGCGGCCTAAAGACGCTATCGTCGCGCCTACTAAGGGCAGCGAGAGGGTAACAGCAGCCTTGTTGGCAGCAGCCCCAGATAATAAGACCTTGCAAGAGGCGCTGGACGCGAGCCTTATAGACGACTTTAAGGGAATTAATTAGGGGCGTTTACGCAAGTATATGAAGCCGCTCTCGTCGCAGAAGTCGCGTAAGAGCTAGATCTATCGCTATGGCTACCGCGTTGCGCTGCTGAAGAACCCAAGTAAGCTATACTTTGTGTGCTATCACTGCTACAAGCATAAGTACACAGATACAGGCGTAGGGATATATAAGACAACGCTCTTAATATTGTTAGCGCAGCGACACTTAGAGCTGCCTAAGCGCGGCTATAGCTATAGCAAGTTGGCTGTTGCTGCAAAACCTACCTAGCTATAACGCCTGCTTAAAGATAGCAACAACAGCGTGTCGCAGAAGATGGCTAACGAGCTCGCCGGCTTTAATACCTAGCGCTTCCAGCTGGTAGCTGTTAGCTAGCTTGTTAAGAACAATCACCCTCTCTCTGAGTTTGAAACACCAGCTTTTTGACGCCTTCTTGAAGCTGCCAACCCACTAGCAGAACGAGCGCTTTGGACGTCTTATGTAAGCGTCTCCTAGTACGTTGCGCGCTTGTACGAGCACCTAAAGCCGCGCGTTCTCTTGCAACTGTCGCAGGCGCTTAGCAAAGTACACCTTAGCTTTGATGGATGGACGACAAAGGGCGGCAAGCGTGGCTTTCTAGGCGTCGTTGCGCACTTTGTCGACA
The DNA here is from genome assembly GCA_009805535.1 of Laburnicola sp. JP-R-44. Lineage (NCBI taxonomy): Eukaryota > Fungi > Ascomycota > Dothideomycetes > Pleosporales > Didymosphaeriaceae > Laburnicola > Laburnicola sp. JP-R-44. Next base: position 903,559 of record SELF01000041.1, read on the forward strand.
GCAGAGGCGACCTGTAGGACTTGCCTATAGCGCTGCCCTAGCTAACAGGCGCTTATAGTGGCGAGAGGATGGCTAAGATCGTTATAAAAACGCTGCAGGATTTTAAGATTACGTTGCAGTCGATTAGTTTACTTTGTGCTTAATAACGCTACTAACAACAACAGTACTATTGCAATAGTAGCTCAAGAGTACGGTTTTAATGTCACCCATCGGCGCCCTCCGCTGCGGACCTCACACGCTCAACCTTATCGGCCAGACGCTCCTCTGGGGGAAGGGCAGCGCCGCCTCGTTCGACAATGACGTACAAGAGCTCACCGACGAGCACGACTTCATAGAGGAGTGGAGGCGCGTAGGCCCACTTGGCGTACTGCTCAGTATCATCAACTACATCAAAACGCCGCAACAGCATAAGCTCTTTGAGGACTTCCAGCGCCTCGCCCACACTGAGCTGCCGTCTAGCGCGTTAGCCGACGATCGCAAGATCCTTGAGCCCGTTAAACCTGTCGTTACGCGGTGGAACTCGTACTACTTATGCTTTGAGCGTGCTGTAAAGCTGCAGTTTGCAGTTAACGCCTACGCTACTCACTATATATAGTGGGTGCAAAGGGAGGACACGTTTGCGCAAAGTCGCGGCAACAAGCTGCCAGTTGCGCAGCCGTGGATGCGATCAGACGGTCTTACAGGTGCTGATTGGGCAGTGATTACAGAGTAGTATATGGATATCTTGAAACCGCTTAAGACTGCTATAAAGCGCCTCGAAGGGCGCGGAAAAAGCGGCAGCTTTGGGGCTATTGCTGAGATAATTCTAATATTCGAATACCTGCTTACCTACTACGAGCAGCGCGTTAACGCGTACGAGGCGGTTAACTACAACGAGCACGATGAGTCGCCTGAGGATCACATTGCAATTAACTTGCGCGCAGCTTGGCAGAAGGCCGATGACTACTACTCTAAGCTGGACGACTCGCCCGCGTACTACGCCGCTACAATACTCTATCCAATGTACAAGTACTACTGCGATAAGGCGTGGGTTAAGAAGCCTAACTGGCTCGAGGCTAGTAACGCTAGCTTTCAGGCGCTCTGGGCGCAGTACAACAACTCACCGCGCGCGGTAAGGCCGTCGGTAGTGATCCCAAGCGATATAGACGACGCGATCAATAGTATACTCAACCCTAGTACTGCCAACAGCCTCACCGCCGACGAGGACGAGTTTAAGAGGTGGAAGCGCAGCGAGCCGGCAGCCGAGAGAGGTACAGAACACGCAGATAACCCTATCAAATACTGGGTGAGCATGCGCGATTGCTACCCTAGCCTCAGTAAGCTTGCGCTTGACGTACTCTCTATCCCAGCGTCAAGCTGTGAGTGTGAGCGCCTGTTCAGTGAGCTGGGCGACCTCTTAGAGCCGCGACGACGACGTCTAGGACCTCAACTTCTAGCGGCAATACAGTGCGTACGACGGTGGCAAAGAGCTGGCCTCGGAGGCGACGACGAGGTGGTGGAGGAGGAGGCAGCAGACGACGACAATATAGAGCTTTTGTGCGGGCTGGCGACTTGGGACGACGAAACTTAACACCAAGGCTAGCGCCAGTACAGGCTATCAAGCCTATCAATCAAGCCTCAATCAAGCTCACGATCTCAGCTTGTTAGCCCTAACAATCCAAGCTGACGCCCTCAAAAATCGAGCAATCCAAGCTAACGCCTCAGCTTGGATTGGCTTGATTGTTGACAACTATGCTATTTGCTGGCTGGTAGAGCCTTTGTAAGACTATCTGCTGCCATTTCTTCTAATTATTAGTACTAGACTTTAATAGCTCTACATACTACTTCTTATTAAAGCTAATAATTGTGTATATTAATAATATGCCTAAGCTTTGTTTGTAACTTGGCAATTTCTTTGGTAACAAGTTGGATAGTTTGTTAATTGTTGTAATTAATAGTGATTGTTAAGTATAAGAGTTTAATCTTAAGTTTAGCAATTAACTAAGCTGTAAAGAGTGCCTCCTTTGCAACCTATAAGAGTGCCAGCAACTTAGCTTTAGTTATTAAAGTGGTGATAGTGTCTTATTTGTTTGCCTTCTAGGCTATAAGACCACTAAACAGCTTAATAATATATCTTTGCAAGCTCTTTTTGTTAAGGTTATTATCTGCAAACGACGCGTCGCTAGCAATCTTGTAGGTGTCTGCTCCTCTAAAGCGTAACTCTAGTAATTAGGTGGAGGATAGGTATAGCAGTACGCGATCGGCGGCGTTGTGATAGTTGTCGCTAGGATTTAATAGAAAACACGATAGTTAGGAGCTTACAAAAGCGATATCTAGGCGCGTAGTTACTATAGCGTACAGGATTAATCCTATCTTTTGCTAGTATTAGTTAATCTCTGCCTTTGTAGCGAGTCCTTCTTAAGGTAGCAGTTTAATTGCTAACATTAGGGTTTTGTGTTTAAGGTCGTGTTAGTTAATAAGGCGACTAATCTTGTCTACATAGGACGCCTATAATAGCTAGAGTTGCCTACTTGCACAGTCTCTAACAATTTCAATCCCTAGAAACCACTAAAGATTATTACCTCTAGTAAGGGTGAACTTTATACTTATCTTTTTTATTACTGCGTTAGCAGCGTGTTTCTAATCCCTTAAGTAGGCAACAATAAGGTTGTCTATATAGAAGAAAATAATAATACTATCTTTAATTATATAGTAAGGTTTGTGTAGGACTATAGTAAAACTAAGATCCTTAAGAGCACTTGTAAATTCTCTCTGCTATAGTAGTAGTAAGATTTAAAGACTATACAGTGCCTTATACAACTATAGAATAGTGCCTAATTAGGTATAACCTTGTGGCATTCTTATATAGAGTTCTCTGTCTAGTTTCGCGTGGACGAAGGCGTTAGTGACGTCGTACTGGATATAAGTTCTAGGTCGTACTAAGCCGCCATAGACATGAGTAGGCGAAATAATTATCCTGCGAGGGTTGCGGCGTAGGTGTCCTAAGTAGTAAGCTGGCGTTATTAATCTCTGCGCACTACCAACCTAGCCTTGCACTTCTAAAATTAATAGTATTTGTTAAGTTTGTAGGTATATACCCACATGCAGTTAAGAATTTAGTGGCCGCGTGATCGCACTAGGGTAGCAGGCACCTCACTCTAAGACCTTATTTTTTTTGTAGCTTTATAGGTGTGATCGCTTAGCATCCTTTTACATATTAAATAGCGGATAATTGTTTAACTATGTTCTGCAAGATAAAGGTTTTAGCATTTAACTTTAATAGGGTTTCTTTCTTACTACAAGCATGCAGTTAAATTGCGCCTTATTAAGTAGCTTTCCCTTATATTTGCCTCTGCCCCCTGCCTATGTTCTGGCTAGGAAAGCAGCTGCCTATAGCACAGCGCGTTAATCTGGCTATAGTAATCCAAAGGAAAATTGTTCATATTAATTATGTTTAAGGCTCGCTATTAATTAGGCAAGTAGTGCGACAGGCGGAGGTGTCGCTAGTAGTGTTGGGTAGGTGTAATTAATCTTCCTTCCTTAATAGTACCTTAGAGTATTATCGTTATCCTTGCGAGAGTTAGTGATCGACTCATCCTTATATAAAGACAGTGTTTTCGTGTTCTAGTAGTGAGGGCGGTAGCTCCACTAATTAGGTCCATGCAGCAATCTCTTTATAAGTGCTATACATAAGGTTGTCCAACAGGTCTTCTTCTTTACCTAAGAATACTAATTTTTCGTTAAAGATAACATCTCTTAGGTACTAATAACTTTCCTAAGTAGAGGTATCTATATCCTCTAGATATTTGTTAATTAGTAGCCCACTAGGTATCCAATCCATACTTTCGGATCTAACCTTTAGAGCTTGCTCTTGCTGCGTTTTATATTGTTAGTTATACTAAAGGCTTTATAGCTATAGGCTCTAAGGTAAGCCTAGTTTGGTTTCTTTAGTTAAGTGACAATGCTGTTTTAGAAAGCAACTATCGTAAAGAATACTTCGTGTGGTGATCGCCATTAATTGGCGTAGTTCAGAGTTCGATTGTATAGGTATATAGCCGCTCGTGTGATTTCTGGCTATAGTGTCTCTAGGAAGGTTGGCGTCAAGTCGCATTGCACAACTCTTCTCCTTAATTACACCCCCTAAGCGTTTAGCTCCTCTATTTTAAGCTTAGGTATTAGGTGCTGAAGGCTCGATAATAATACCTTTACTAACACACTATCTGTGAACGTCTTGCTTAACTAAGAAGATCTTATTATCTAATTTAATAACTTTAACTATTACCTTAAACTGTACTTTTATAAATAGTACAAATTTCTTTAGCAGTTTGATAATTGTTCGTGCTAGTTAGTTGTCTTTAAAGTAGAAATCCTAAGCCATGCCTAAGAATCGATTAGTAATAAGCATTTGGCTTTTCTCGCTAGTAGAGCTCTTATCTTCGAAGTCGTAAAAGTCTATAGCGACTCTCTCACTAGGACCATTATTAATTTATTTAGCCTATTATCTAATTTGTTGCTTAAGCTTTAATCTGCCGCAAGCATCGCATTTAACTATAGTTAGTCCTTTAAGGCGCACCCCCTCACAGTGATTCACTGTGTGTTCTAGAGCGCCTAAGGACCTAGGTGGCCTAGTTGTTTGTGCCATGTGTTGGCGTCCGCCTTCTGCGCTTGTTATGCGGTGCGCGTAGTGATCTTGTGTGTGGCGTACGTACTATTAGGTATAGTATAATTTAGTGTTAGTGTTGCTCTAAACTCTAGTACCTATTAATTGTGTATTTCTTAAAGTTCGGCGAGGATTATATTGTCCCTTCTCTTAATTATTGTTAGATCTACTAGCGTGTCTTACTAGAGGCCTTGCCTGCGGAGTAATTAGAAAGACACTAGGTTGCATAGCAGATCAGGGTAGTAGGCGATATTGTCTAGCCTTATTACCCTATTTCCTTGTACACTCTTAACGTGTATATAGACACTTCTATATCCCCTAATCTATACTTGTGTTAAGCCCGCCCATATAAAGTCTTCTAGCGACGGTGGTCGCAGCGTAACAAAACAATTAATATTATTAAAAATGTGGCAAGTTGTGCCAGAATTAAGGATTGTAGAGTAACGTAGTAGGTATATGTTCGTGTCTAAGTGGTTAGAAGGCGGCATTAAAGCTCACTAAGAGGATAGTGATTCGTTCTACTATCTAGTTATTCATTATTAGCAACTTTAGTAATTCGAGTTAGAGTAGGGGTGCTTAATTGTTTGATTCTTAGTGTCTGTAATCTTAGACGCTTTACGGATCTCATGCTTTCCATAAGCGCTGGGTTATTCTTTATCCTGAATTTCATTAGGGCAACCATTACTAGCTTTAGTTAAAACTATTCAGGTCGTTTCTTAGGGAAAGTGTAAAAGCAGTCTTTCAGATTATAGCGTTGTTTACAAGCAGGGCACTTAAGGTTTAATTCTTCTTAGCTACTAACTACTGTTAGCTTATTGTCTATAATCGCAGACTGCTTAGATTTGGCTTTAGAGCTAGCTTTCTTAGCGCATAATCTGCCTCGCTTAAGTGATGCTGCTTTATCCACAAGATAGGCGTCCCCATCTGTGGTCTAGGTAGTTGCACCACTATTAGCGAGAGATAGTCCTGCAATAGCAAAAGCGCCCTTTTATATGCCTTTAATTAGGTGCTGCATTACTATATGTTCTTAGAAGAGTTTCACTATTTCTTTTCTTCTAACAGCATAATCCTTGCTCCTATTCTAATAGAAGGTTGTAACCTAAATAGGTGCAACGTTAGACACTGCCTTTATAAAATCCTTCTTAACTAAGTTAGGCTTCTAGAGCTCTAGGACTCTATTAAACTCAGCTTCTATAGCTGCATAATCGTACTTAGCAAGCCAGGTCGCCCATAATCTAGCAGTCCTCATCAGCTTAAGGGCATCTTAATACCTAGCCCTTGCTTATTGTTCTTCGTTATCTTAGTCGACCCCAACTGTAATCGTAAGGTTTTTAATCCATTATCTAATTAATTAATCTAGTATGCAGCAATTAGTCTGCAAGTGTACTAAGGTCGTTAATTGTATAAGGGTAACTAGTTTGTCTAGATTCGCCTTCTTATCGCAGTATACGCGGTCGAGTATCTTAAAGATTTCAAGTTAATTCTTATAGTAGTTCATATCCTTATTGTAACCCTTTAGACTAATTTGCGATAGCTGTGACAGTAGCGTTAGACGTTTGTCAGGGTTGGTCGGGTGTGCGTTAGTAAACACGCTATTTGGTTGATAGAAACTAACGTCTAGTGCTGTTAGCATAATTGGTTTGATCGTAGGTTTAATAGGTAGGGCTAGGTTAATAAGATTCCAGACTCTCTAGTGATTAGGCTTGGGCTTTGATTTGCCTCAGCCATAGTGTGTAGTTCGAATAGTTAGTTAGGATCACTATGGAAACCCTAAGTATTAATAGAGACATAATAATTGGTTTAATCGAGGCAGTGAGACTCTTAATTGTTAGATATAGGGGTATTCTTAATAAGATGAGATGGGAAGTGGTATAGTTAATTAATTGATGTTTTCTTTTTATTGCATCTTAGAGAAGCTTGGCTATTGCGAGAAGTATCTATCTAGTGCCAAGACACACTAGTACTATTTAGAATAGTATAGGGGCAGTGCAAAATAGTGGTGCGCCGGCCTCTTTTGATTTTACAGTAAAAACACTATGATTTACACTAACTGCTAGTGTGTAAAGGCCATATGATCGGACACACCTACCCACCATAATTCATAGTAAAATCACAGTGATTTACAGGTGTCAGATTGGATAGGTGATCCGAACAACTATTGTGAGTGGCAGGAGAGAGATGAAACAGCCCCTACCTAAATAGGGATAGTATGGAGGATTAGCCAAGAACCAAAACAGCGCACAAGCAGACCTCTAGAGGGAGGACACCCTTAAGAACAATAATAACCAACATTACGCATTATTAAGATATAGACTTTATTTATTAATAAACCCTTTAATCTAATAATTAAGAGTCTTACTGCCTTTACCTTAAACACTAGAACAACTGGAACGCCGATACAACTCGAGCTGAAACAACGCGACGTCGCACAGAACAATTAAAATCTATTAAGATATTAACTACCCTAAATCGCGACCCTACAGTAATCCTTATAGACTATACCTAGTAGATTAAGTGGATCGCACAACTAGAGTCAAAGTGTATGTTGTTAAACGTCTAGTCAAAGATCGACCCTAAACAGATAGCCTAGCCACTTGCTAAACCTATCGCCCTAATTAGGCCCTTAATAGTTAGCTATTAAGCAGCTACAGCGGCAATAAACTAACATTAAACCTAATACTAAGCGAATCACAGGCAGCACGCAGTGATACCCCCGTTTGTATCGGCTTGACTATCTAACCTCTCGAACGCCGGCAAGACCTTATACAAAGAAGAGAAGACGTAGACAACTTTAAGTTTATTTTTAAAGAATACAAGGTCCTTAATTAGAAATATTAACAAGAATAAACCCACTTCTCTTAGGTTACTAACTTTATTTAGATAATAGTATCCTTACACCTATTCACTAACTACTGCAAGCTATCCTAACTATATTAAAGCTGGATAATTAAACTCGCTGCTACTGTAGGCGTAAGATTAGAGGACAAGCTTAATAAAGCAAGGGAATGATACCAAGCAGCCCTTAAACTAATAAGGACAACAGCCTATTAGGACACCTGGCTTCCTAAAGTGGACTACGCAGTTATAGAAGCCAAAGCAACTAGTGTATCTAACTGCCTAAACAATTAATTTATTAAGAACAACTTTGTAAAAGCTATAGTAAAGAATTTCTAAGGATAGACAATCTTATTTATAGAAAACGGCCTCTTAAATCCTATAGTAACAGCCACTAACATGTTCCTATAATTTAGAAAACAAGCTAACCTACTATATCTAGCTAAGAGTAAATTGTTCAGAGTAGTCTTCGCAGCTAGAGAACTAACCCTCGCTAGAGAAGAAGCTAATAATAATGCTAATACTAAACTAACTTGCGGAAGAGGTTGCAACTAATATTAAAAGCATAGTTATTGCAATAGTGATATAATTAACTATATAATATAGAAGTGTAAGGCTTGTAATAGACTATATAATCTTAACAAGTGTTGGTATGCAATGCTAGAGATAGCGCCTCCAAATTAGAGAGCCTAAGACGGCGTTAAGAGAATGGCTTAAGAAAGGATTATTAGCAATAATGCTAAACTTTAGAAGGAAATATGCTTAGCGAAAAGGCTATAATTAAAGACCCTAGCTCTTAAGAAGTCGCACTCAGCGACTCTAATAATAGAAGCTTCTATAGAAGAGTGACTACATAGAAGGCAAATTAGAGAGGTTAATATTGCGATAGCCGCCGCCTCTTTTATAATAAAATAGTTAAGGTACCTACTTAAACAATCCTTTATCCTTAACTTAGGGACAACGTGCTATATATAGCAAATAATATTAGACAATTCACAAATACTTAGCTACCACACTAGGAGATTTCTTATAGGTAGGGAACTTACGCGTATAGATTATAGCATATAGCTCACTATATATAAGAGTAAAGACTGCAGGCTTAATACGCCGCTTTTACCTTAGAGATATGGCCTTCTGCACAGACCTACACTGTAACCTTGTCTTATTTAGAGTACTCCAACAACAAGGCCTATAGTGGGATACTAAGTTAAACCCTACTATACTACGCCGGTACAATAATAGTGCTGTTGCGCTCCTTAAAGAACAATACAGATAATAGGTTGTTAAGTACAATAATGTCTCTAAGCTAAAATTAACCTTTGCAACAACTAAAGCACGCGCATAATTAAGCTGCAATAATAAGCAAGTAGTAAGATATGGCACAAACGACTAGGACACCTAGGACCTTAGGCACTTAAGCACCTTGTGCATCACTCTAAAGGGGGTGAAGATTGTTAGCATTCCTACCATTAAGTGCGACGCATATAGAAGATTAAAGTCTAAGCAATAGATAAGAAGAACCCCCTAAACAATCCTAGAAGGTCTAGGAGAGCAAATAGCCCTAGACTTTTATGATTACGAAGAAGGAAGTAAGTAACACAAGGAGAAGAGCCAAATGCTAATTATGTGCAGAGTTACTAGTATGCTATAGGATTTCTATTTTAAAGACAACCAACCTGCTAGATTAATTATTAAAACCCTCCAAACATTTATTATATTTATAAAGAACTAATTTAGGATTATAGTTAAAGTCATTAAGACTAATAATAAGACGTTTCGCTCAGCTAAAGCCTAGAGGTGGAGGGACGAGCAAGGTATAGCAGTCGAGCCCTTAGCACCTAATACCTAAGCCCAAAACGGCGGAGCTAAACACTTAGGGGGTGTAGTAAAGGAGAAAGCTTGTGCAATACGCCTTAACGCGAATCTACTATAGGAAGTATAGCCTAAAGTGACTTAAACCGCTGTATACCTATATAATCAAACACCTAAGTATTCAAATCGCTAGAAAACGCCCTATAAAGTATTCTTTACCACTATCGCCTTTTAAAATAGGATAGTCACGTCCCCACGCAAACTAAACCAATCCTATCTACGAGCATATAGTTGCAAGGCCTTTGCTATAACGGATAATACAAAGCGTGGCAAAGGACGTCTACAAAGACTTAACCTAAAGGCATAGATTAGATACTTAGTAGGTTACGTTCCTTAAACATCTTTAGGATATAGATATTGTTAATAGGCAAGGTTATTAGCACCTACAACGTAGTGTTTAACAAAGATAGCATCTTTAATAGAGATATAAAACACATTATAGACAATCTTATATATAGTACCCTTAAAGAAATTGCAACTTAGATTAGGATAATAGAGCTACTACCTTCACTATTACAATAGAATAATGCTATAAGTAGGTTCTATAAGGATAAAGCGACAGACGACTCTCCTTCTAAGCAAGTGGGGACACCCTAGTACGACGAGCGCGAGAGAAAGGTTATACCCTACCCGACGCCGCCAAGTACACCACTACTAGCAGCCTTATTGGCGCAACTAATAAGCTTAGATAGATACGAGCAGTGCCCCAACTCGCTGCCTAGCGCTAGAGATAATTAGGAGCTAGATCTAGCCCTGCCTCGCCCTAGAGGAATACAGCCTGTTAAGAGAGCCTTCCTACGTAAAGAGGAAGGAAAGCTAGTTAATCCCTAGTTGCCCCTCTCTCACGATCTGGACAGACTCCAATCTCCACTTAGTTCCTTACCTAGTAAAGCGAAAGCCACTACACTATAGGCTGCAGCCTTTATAGCTAGTACTAAAGTAGGTCACATTTATAAAGTAGAGGGGAAGAAACTAGATAATGTAAGCATTAAACGCATAATAATAAAAGGCTATTAGCCTTATTATAGCAAATTGTTACTAGCACCTCCTCTAAACGGGCTTAAGCCTACGCACCCACTCTACATGCTCTTTAAGAAAGCTAAGGAAGAACACCTTAATAGCCACAAACAAACAAAGTCATAGACTAAGGTGCCTACTATTTAGGCAAGATAAGAAGGGATCTAGATACTGGATTTAATGTAGGTATGCACCTATAAGCTTAATTAGCACCACCACTTCTAGAAGTGTAAAGCAAGGCTAGTTGTCTAAGGCAATTAATAGAACAATATTACCGCCTAAGAGACCTATGCCGCCACACTCGCAGAAAGATTGTTTAGGATGCTAATAGCTATTACTACTTAGGTTAACCTAGAGCTAAAGTAGTATAATATAACCAACGCTTTTGTATATATATTAATTAATCGTGTTATCTATATACGAATGCCACGCGGGTATGCACGTCTAGGCACAATACTTTAGCTTTAAAAGGCACTATATAGCCTGCGGATCTCACCCTTACTATAGCAAAGGGACTTTACCGCCTACCTTACAGAGCTTAGTTTCTCTATAGTTCCACACAAACTATGTTGCATAGTATAAAAAGGGGGTGTTTATCTTCTTCTACGTTAATAATATTATTCTCGCGTATCACCTACAAAACCGTACACTAGCAGACCAGGTCGTAAAGGATCTCTAGAAGAAATACAGCCTAACAGGAGGAGGGGATTTAAGATAGTTCCTTAGAATAGAGGTAATAAGAGACTAAACCTAGCAGAAAATATAGCTATCGCAAGCTGCGTATATTAACAAAATCGTTTAACTCGCAACTAATTATAACCTTCGCCACGATACCCTAATAGCTCGAATAGAGCTTACTAGCCGCATAGACCTCGCAACACATAGAGAGATTAACCTATACTAACGCAAAATTGGCTCCCTACTCTTTATAGCAGTAAATACACACCCTAATATTGCATTCGCTGTTTTACAACTTTGCCCACTTCCTTACTAATCTAAGCCTAATACATTAATAAGCGACTAACTACGTCCTTTTATACCTACACTCTACACAAATATACGCCCTAGAGTTTAAAGAAGATAATAGTCTTATTATAGCTAGCAACGCATTGTTTATAGACAACACAATAGATAGGAAGAGTTTCTAAGGGTACGCAATTAAACTATTTAGCGGTCTTATTGCCTAGCGAGCTAATAAGCAGGATACAGTTACCACTTTAACAACTAAGGCAGAGCTCCTAGCACTATCCTAAGTAGCTAAGGAAGCTATGTTTACGCAGATGCTGCTTAACAAACTTTAAGTAACACTAGAAGACCTAGTAATTACTATTCAGTGCGATAACAAGCAGACAATTTGGCTAATTAATAAGGAGATCTCTTAGCTAACAACTAAGCTCTAATATTGTCAGATTAGAGCCGTGTTGCCGAACAAGGGCACGTGGTCGGCTCCACCCTCTAAATTAGACCTCGAGCCAACAAGTTATATAGAAACACACACAATACAACTGTTCATCTATCTTATCTATTAGACCCCTATCTCAATAAGCTTAAATAGTGCTTAAATCTAACAATTAAGAGTCTTACTACCTTAATCGACCCTAAGAAAAGACAATGTCGCTGTCAACGCTCCGCGACTTAACAATCGTGTTAACCAATTACACCAATTATACACACTATAGCTGCTGCAGCTAAAAGCGCGATGCGAGCTAATAGATATATGGCCCATTATTAGTCCAGATGGAGCCAAACTCCCACGCGAAAAGCTAACACCGCCGTCGCCGCCAGAAATAGCGAGTTAGCCGATTATCCGCGATTATCCGCGTAAACAACGACAATTAACAAAACCCTCTAACGCGCCTATTAGAGCTATCAAATTCAAGCCTTAAGGCATATAAGGAGGACATTAAGTTCTACAAGATACAGCTTAAGGACTACAAGATTAAGGACAAGGAATACTAAAAGAAGAGAACAAGTCTTAAAAAAGTAGTTATCTATATCTAATTAACTGTGTCGCAACACCTGCAACGTAACTGCTGCAAGCCTAGAGAGCAGATCCGGCAATAGATTAAATCTCTAACGCAGACAGTAGGCGTTAATAAGGAAGACAAGCGGGATAGGGCGCGAGAGCGCGATACCTACAGGCTCTTAAGCCAATAAGACAACCCTTAAACTAGGATACCTAGCTAACTAAGTATAATTAGGCAGCTACAGAAGCAGAGACAAACAATGTCGCCAAAGTACAATTAATCTATAATACTATAAAGGACTTCCTAACTGCGATTATAAAGGCTGCCCCCACCTAGGGCGTGTCCTTTTAAGAAACTAGACGCCAAGACGCAGATATGACAAGGAAGGAGATAATAAAACGCTTCCAAGAACATATAGCAATACTCCACCTAATTAAGGGCAAACAGCATAGGGGCGCCTTTGCTGCTAGTAAGCTATCTCTCGCTGCTAGTGGTGTATCCACCCTAGGCACTAACAGGGACGCCTCTCACGCTGCCAAAGACGCGCCATCTTCCACAAATAACTAACATAGACAGGGGAGACCTCAACAAAAACAATCCTTTAGTTAAAGTACTATATCTAAGCAGTCCTTAATAGAGGATACAACAGCAGTTAAAGGCAGAAAATGCCCTGCTTATATAGACAAAGGCATAGTCTAAAAGACTGCTTCTACGCATATCCAGAACATGCACTAGAGTAGTTTAGGCCACAACCTGGCTTTACAAACATAGTACAATACAGGATTAGAAATAATTCAGATCTACAAGAGGAGATAAGGAAGGTAAAGAGACTAAGGTCTCAAACCCCACAAATTAAGAATTCACATACCCCTACTCCTAAGATTAGTAATAATTGACTAGATAGACAGAAAATTTCCACTATCCAAGCCAGCTTTAATACGGCATTATATCAATCCGATTCTACAAGCTACCCACTACGATACTCCTTAATCCTTAATTCAGGCACTACCTACCACATCACGAACAACCTTAATCAGTTTGTCTTATTTCGCCCTCTATCGCCTAAAGACTTTATATAGGCTGGAAATACACAAATATAGGTTAAAGGATATGGCACAGTTCACCTTAAACTAAAGGGGCCTAGCTAGATGGCGGATACTAAGCCTTAACAATATAGCCTATTGCCTAGACCTTCTATGCAACCTAGTGTCTTTTAGGATACTACAGCGTTAAGGGCTATAGTAGGATACTAAATTAGAACCTACAAGCCTAAAGCGAGCAGATAACACAGTTATTGCTAAGCTGCAAGAGCTCTACAACTAATAGGTTCTAGAATACTAACTAGAACTAATAGAACAGGCAACCTTCCACACCCACAGGATCACCTCACGCACCAAGAGATCCCCGCAAAAGGCAGACGCACTGCAATAGCATAAGCGACTAGGGCATCTAGGCCCTAGTGCTCTCTTAAGCACCTAGTGCAGCAATCTAAGGGGGTGCGGATTAAAGGCATCACTACAGTACAGTGCGACGCCTGCGGACGAGCCAAATCCAAGAGGTTAATCCGCCAAACACCACAACTAATTAATAAAGGACTAGGAGAATGAGTCGCAATAGACTTCTACAGCTACAAAGATGGCAGCTTAACAAAAGAGAAGAGCCAAATGCTAATTACTAATTAATACTTAGGACTAATGTGGGATTTCTACTTTAAGGACAATCGCACAGCTTAATCTATTATCCAAACTTTAGCCACTTTTACAAAGTTTATAAAGAACCAATTTAACCTTATAGTTAAGGTAATTAAAGCGGACAACAAAATATTCACAGTTAAACAAGAAGTCAATCAATAGTGCACAGCCCAGGGGATTACAATTAAGCCTTCAGCACCTGACACACAAGCACAGAATAGGGGAGCTAAACGCTTAGGGGGTGTAATAAAAGACAAAGCCTAGGCAATGCGACTTAATGCTAACCTACTATAGGAGATGTGGCCAGAGATCACCTAGTTAGCTGTCTACCTCTATAATCAAACGCCAAACTATGCGAATCACTAGAGAACACTATACAAAGTCTTCTTCACAACAGTGGCCTTCTAGAATAGAGTAGTTACAGCACCACAAAAGCTAGATCAAAGCTATCTTAAGGCATATAGGTGCAAAGCTTTTGCAATAACAGATAATACCTGCTATGGCAAGAGTAGGCTACAACGTCTTAACCTAAAGGCGTGGATTGGATATCTAGTAGGATACCAATCCTCTAACATCTTTCGGATATAGATACCCTCGCTTAGGAAAGTAATTAGCACCTAGGACGTAATATTTAACAAAGACAGCATCTTTAGCGGAAAGACAGAGGACCTTATAGATAACCTTATGCACAATACCCTTAAAGAGATCGCCGCATAGGTCCAATTGGTTGAACTACCGTCCACAGCTAAACTAGCTAAACTAGAGACAGAGTTGTTCTATAAAGATAAGACGATTCGAGACAACCCGCAGGATAAAGACCAGCCTAGATATCGACAAGGCAGGAAAGTAGACTATACTTATCCCACTCCGCCAATCACACCACCACCAGTGACACTCCTTGCACAATCACTAGTAGAGGAAGACAAAGGGAAAGACCACCAACCCTTATTATCAAACAACATGCCCATGGGCCGCAGCATTCATAGCTGGCACTAAAGCGGGAAACGCAGGAAACTTTAATAGGAAAACATTAGATAAGGCGCAGTTAAAAAGATTGCTCTCTAAAGGATTAAAGCTATATAAGAGCTAGTTGCCTATGCCACCTTCCTAACATAATAAGCTTAAAGAACATCTACTATGCGATATGTTCAAGAAAGCTGAGAAACAGCACCTGAACAGTCACCAGGACATAAGATCCTAGACCAAGATACCAGCTAAAACAATCAAGCTAACTAGAGAACAGATCCTTAACTGTATATAGGTATACACCTACAAGTTTAATAAACATCACTAACTTAAGAAGTGCAAAGCACGCCTTGTTGTTCGTGGCGATTAACAGAGAAATATCACGTTACAAGATACATACGCGGCAACATTAGCCAGACGATTATTTCATATGCTTATGGCGATTGCGGCGCGATTCAACCTAGATCTCCTTTAATACAACGTCACAAATGCTTTTGTTTACGCAAAGATTAACCAAGATATATATATAAGGATGCCACAAGGCTACAACAAACCTAGGATAATCCTAAAGCTCAACAAGGCGCTATACGGACTCCAGATCTTACCCACTACTCTAGCAGAGAGCGTTCACTTCAACACTGCGAGGCTTAGGCCTTATTAGCATACCCTATGAACCTTGCTGTATGATTAAACAAGGCGTAATCATCTTCTTCTATATAGATGATATTATTATTGCCTATAAACAGGAGAACAAACCCCAGGCTAAGCTAGTTATTAAGCAGCTACAAGAAAAGTACACCCTTATAGAAGGAAAAGATCTCTAATAGTTCCTAGGGGTTAAGATTCTTAGGAACTGCCTGCAACAAAAGATCTGGCTCTTACAAGTGTCATATGTTAACAAGATCGCTAGGCTAGTTAATAACTAAAGCCTTAGGCATAATACCCTAATAAGTAGCATTAAGCTTACTCCACAATTAGGCTTCGCTAGTCCATCCAAGATCAACAGATACTAACGCAAGGTCAGATCGATCCTATTCGCCGCAGTCACCACCCGGCCGGACACTGCTTTCGCGTCCTCCCAATTAGCACGATTTCTTACCAACCCTAGCAGCCAATATTAAGATGCCGCTAATCAAGTCCTACTATACCTCCAAGAAACACACACAAGGGCGTTACAGCTAGGTAGAAAAGACAGTTTTAAGGTAGCAAGCGATGCCTTATTTACAGACAATACACTAGACCAAAAAAGTTCTTAAGGATATATTATTAAACTGTTTAGTAGGCTAATTATGTAGAAAGTAAGTAAGCAAGATACTGTCACCACATCTACCACTAAAGCCAAGCTACTAGCCCTGTCACAGGTAGCTAAGAAGGCACTGTTTACATCACGCCTGCTTAATAAGCTCTAGGTCAAGCTTACGGATTAAATAATTACTATTAAATGCGACAACTAGCAGACAATATAGCTTGTTGCTAAGGAGACTGCGCAGCTTAATACTAAACTCCACTATATGGATATTTATAACCATTAGTTAAGGCAAGAGGTAGCGCAAGGAAGGATTAGGGTCACCTACACTTAGTCGAACGAAATGATAGCTAATGGGCTCACAAAGGCCCTTCCTATCAACAAATAGAGCAAGTTTCTAGATCAACTAGGACTTATTAATATAGCAGAGGATCTTAATAGAAAGGAGGTACAAATTAATAAGCTAGAACAAAGGATAAAGGCTATTACTCTAGAATAAAGGACGGCTACAAGGGGTCCAGCTTAAGAATAAGCCTAAGCTAAGGGGGTGTGTTAGATTAGAGCTGTGTTGCCGAACAAGGGCACGTGGTCGGCTCCACCCTCTAAATTAGACCTCAAGCTAACAAGTCACAGAACACACACAATACAACTGTTCATCCATCTCATCTATTAGACCCCCATCTCAATGAGCTTAAATAGTGCTCAAATCTGACAAATATATAGATATCTACAATTACTAGCTATAATAGAAGGCAAAAAGGAAGTTAATTAGAGTGATATATACCCCCTTAAGCAATATAATTGCTAATAGATTTACTAAGACCCTTCCTATTAGGACCTAGCCCTAGTTCCTAAGTTAAGTAGGACTAGCAAACGTAAAGGACCGCATAATCGTAGAGCAAGGAAGGAGAAATAGATGCGATAACACGAAAGATTAAAGCTTTAGGGAGAACAGTAGATGCTAAGACATCCTAGATTACCTAAGAATGAATAGTGAACAGCTTAAGGCGAGGTCGCTAAGCTAAGGGGGTGTGTTAGATTGGATAGGTAATCTAAACAACTATTGTGAGTGGCAGGAGAGAGATAAAAACAGCCCCTACCTAAATAGGGATAGTATAGAGGATTTTAGCCAAGAACCAAAACAGCGCATAAGCAGACCTCTAGAGGGAGAACACCCTCAAGAACAACAATAACCAACATTACGCATTATTAAGATATGGACTTTATTCATTAATAAACCCTTTAATCTAACAATAGGGACTGTCTATCTGACACTTTTATATTAATAAAAAGGGCTTCCTACTAGCCTTTTGTAACGCGTTTTTTAATATGTTTATACTAGAAAACTATAAGAAAGCTTTTAAGGCCTCTAGACTTATTTCTTTAAATATATTAGTAGTAGTAGATCGCCTTAATATGCGTATTCACACTCTACCTTAGGGTACCCTACTAGATACACTATAGCAAGCCAGGACCCTAAGTAATACTCTTAAGTTTAAATCCTAGTTAAAGCTTATACGCAACTCTTTTATTTAGTCTCTACCTAATACTAAATTAAGCTACTTACAGCTTATAAAAGATGCTAAACTTATACTCTACTATAGTGTACTTTAAGAAACCTGCATTAAGGAACTTAAGAAGCAAATTAAGGTTCTAATAAAGCGAAAAACGCGTAAAAGAAAGCGCATTTAGAAAGGTAGAACGCTAGGCTTTACTTAGAAAGCAGATTTAGAAGTAGAAAGCCCTTCTATTATTAGGATGAAGTTATTAAAAAGGGCGCAAGGTAGTAGTAAGAGAGAGGCAGGTCCCTTAACACAACTGTCAGATACGTAAGTATCTTTGATAAGATGAGATGAAAGTGATCGATTTGATGATGAATTGATTGGTGGAGTGATCTCTCTTGGAGAAGCTCAGCTATCGTACGCAATATCTATCTAGCGCCAAGACGCACTAGTACTAGTGCGGAGTAGTGTAACAGTAGTACGCCAGTCTCCTTCGTGTATTTCACAGTGATCTCACAGTGAAATCACTGTGAGTTACACCAACTGTCGTCATAAGGAGACCATGTGATCGGACGCACGTGACTACTGGATTTCACAGTGAAATCACAGTGATTTCCAGTGACCTGATATCTGACAACAACACTACTATAGGAGGTACAAAGAGTCTAGGCATAACGCAAGGACCTGTTAAATAGATAAAGAGATAGAGAAGGAGTTAGATATTACTCTTAGCAGCTTATTTTTAGATAGTGTTAATAGTAAATTAGAGTAACGTGTTTATAAGCGTGCCGTCAGTACAAGCGAGCCGTCAACCCCACCAACTTTCCGTAACGCGCGATAAGCAAACTACAATGCCTCAACCAACTACAACTCAATTGCCCTATAACAAAGGAGATATCTTCCTTACTATCTCAGCTATTAATAAAAATCAAATTCAGAGCGAAAATCGCGCTGCCTTAACGTTTTAACGTCCCTCGATCAACGCTGCGCGCGACCGACGCGCCGGAATTGCTGCGCGACGCGATTACCAGCCCAAATCAAAGAAGCTTACCAAGCTAGAAGAGGAGGTGATTGTTGAGCAAATACTTGACCTAGATTCGCGAGGCTTTGCGCCCACTCTAGGTGCTGTACGAGATATGGCGAATAAGCTGCTCACTAAGCGCAGCGCAGGCCACGTTGGCCAGCAGTGGCCTAGGAACTTTGTCAAGCGAACAGACAGCCTCACAACGCGATTTAATCGACCCTACGATCGACAGCGAGCCCTCTGCGAGGACCCGACGGTTATACAGGCCTGGTTTGAGCTAGTAGCACGTACAAAGGCCACCTACGGTATCTGCGACGAGGATACCTTCAACTTCGACGAGACTGGCTTTCTGATGGGTAAAATATCCTCCCAGCTAGTCGTTACTGGCTTAGAGAGGCGTGGCCGGCCAAAAGCGATCCAGCCAGGCAATCGTGAGTGGGTGACGGCGATCCACGGAATCAACGCTGCTGGGTGGGCAATCCCGCCCTTTATCATCATCTTCGCTGGCCAGTACCACCTCTCTGCCTGGTACGAGGGCGACGATATACCAGGTGACTGGGCTATTGGTCTCAGCGACAATGGCTGGACTACGAACGAGCTTGGTGTTGCCTGGCTACGGCATTTTATCAAGCATATAGTAGAGCGTAGAGTGGGCGCGCGTTAGCTACTAATACTTGACAGCTATGAGAGTTACAACTCGCTCGAATTCTAGGAGATCTGCAAGAAGAACAAGATCTATACTTTCTATATGCCGCTATATATTCGTCACACCTTCTGCAACCGCTTGACGTTGGCTGTTTCTCGCCGTTGAAGCGGGCGTACGGGCGCCAGGTCGAGGGCCTGATACGCGACCACATCAACCATATCACTAAGCTTGAGTTCCTACCAGCCTTCCGCGCCGCCTACGACCAGTCAATTACAAAGGAGAATATCTGCGCAAGCTTTTAAGGCGCTAGGCTAGTCCCACACAATCTAGAGGCGGTGGGTGATATTAAAGCTTAATATGAAGCTTCGTACGCTGTCGCCAGCAGCCCTACTAGAGACCCTATGGGAGTCTGCAAACACCAAGCAACGCGCGCGAGCTAGGCGCTTAGTTAACTCTAGTTCGTGAGCGGATCTAAAGGCATCAAAGATCCTCTCCTATATTAGTTATCTAGTCGCTTAAATTGGCTTACAAGAGGGGCTAAAAGAATAGCGTATTTAATAGTAATTATGCGCGATAAGATAGCTAGTCTATAAAGGGCAAATAAGGCAGCTATAACGCGTAAACAGCGCAAAAAGAAGCGGATCTAGAAGCGAGGCACTCTATTAAAGGCAGAGGGGGAGAGGATATTATTGCTTAGAAGGCTGTTGAGCAGCAACTAGAGGGAGAAACGCGGTATAGCCAGGCGCGGTCAGGTGCGAGCCGGCAGGCTTCAGCGCGCTGCACGCGCTGCAGGGAGCCTGGGCACAACTCACGTACGTGCAAGAAGGCTTCTATAGATACTGCTTAATTTAGGAAAGCTATTATATTAATAGAATTTTAATGTGTTGTTAAACTACGTGGCTTTTTAAGTGTAGAAAGTTAGTAGGGTTGACGGCTCGCTTGTACTGACGGCACGCTTGTAAACACGTTAATTTTATTATAGGTTACTATAAGACTAAACATAACAGATTAACTTTATTTTATAATAGTACGCACCTAGTAACTAAAAATTAGATAAAGTACTACTTAAGATATAGTATGATTTACTACAAATTATAATAAGTATACTATATATTGCCTACGTATAGTTGTCAGATAGACAGTCACTGTGAAATCCAGTGGGTAGGTGTGTACGATCATATGGCCCCTTACAGTGGTTAATCAGTGTAAATCACTGTGATTTCACTGTGAAATACACTGAGGAGGCTGGCGCACTACTGTTTTACACTGCCCCTGTACTATTCTAAATAGTACTAGTGCGCCTTAGCATAGATAGAAACTTCTCGCGATAGCTGGGCTTCTCCATCACAATAAAAAAATCATCACAGTCATCAATTCTCATTAATATATTATCTTAAAGTGACAGAACACTATCAAATCTGACAATAGTATAGTAGATAATATATTATATATTATAGAAAGTCTTATTATAAGTTTATACTACTAAGAAAGACTCCTTAGCTTTGCACAGCTACTACAGCCGCGTAAAGAGGCTACATAACGTAAAAAGTAGATTAAATAATAACTTAGTATATTATAAGTTATAGTAGGTTATTATAAGTTACTATAAAGTAACGTTAGTGGTGTTCTATAATAAGTTATAAGGGACCTCGAGATTGCTAAGAAAAACTATCCGGCGGACTAATCTGTCCGGGCTACTAATAAAATATATTATAGTGTTAATTTATTTACTTAGAGGTAGAATAATAAAGACTTTTATCTTAAATAGTATAATAAAAAAAGTAGAGCCCTTTACTTAGTAATTAAAAAGAGTGTAAAAAGGTAATAATAATAAAAAAGCGCGTTTAAACTACTAAGCAAGCTTAGTAATCTTAGCGCGTACTTATAAGTATAGTATACTAATCTTACTATATTTTTATATGTAGATTTTTTATTACTTACTATATATATTATTATTAAATTAACTATTTAAAAGTAGAATAATAAAGACTTTTATTTTAAATAATATATAGCATTATTTTATCTACCTAAGAGTAGAGATAATAAAGGCTTTTATCTTCAATAATATAATAAAAAAAGCAAAGCCTCGTACTTAGTAATTAAAAAAGACGTAAAAAGGTAATAATAAAAAAGCGCGTTTAAACTACTACAATAATCTTCTATCTTAATCTACTTTAATTTTAAACTAAAAAGAAGGTTAAAAAAGATGTTTGGCAAGCTAACTAAATAATATAATAATAAAAGTAAAGCCTTCTACTTAGTAATTAAAAAGAGCGTTTAGTTAGTATATACTATTCTAATACTATACTATTTTTTTTAGTTGGCTTACTAAACATCTTTTTAACCTTTTTTTTTAGTTTGAGATTAAAGTAAATTAAGATAGAAGGTTATTATGTACTACTATATATAGCACCTAATTCTAATTAAAGACTAACCTTAAATACTACCTAATAATGCGATAATAGTTTAAACTTTAAACTTACCTACACTTTGCCTACACCCTATAAGCTTCCTATCTATATAAGATTTACTTATGCTATACATAGCCTACTTAGATTATTGCTATTATTATTATTAACTATTCTTACTTGTACGCCGCTTACGTAGCGTACTTGCTCTAATAAGCTAATATAGCTATAATAGCTAGGAAAATCTTATAGATCTATATAATACTTTTATTACACTAGAGATTGTTAATAAACACTTTATTATACTTCTTTTACCTTCTTTTTTAGATTTTATTACTAATAAGAAGCAATTTTATCTACTAAAGTGAGAATGTAGTCTTTCTTAGTTTTTAAGAACTAGATACGCTGCTAACCTAGCTAGTATATAAGGATTGCGTTTTAGATAGTGTAAGATAGTGGAGATCACAGTAATTCATAGTGATATGGGTTGACCATGAGAAAAGAGGTGTGTCATTACTATGGAGGACCGAGGGCCTGAAGGTGTATGGGTGAGGCTAGGCATAAGGTTATTCCAGCCGAGGTCATGTGACCAAGGACCGACCATACAGCCATGCGGCAGTCTTACACACCCCCCTTTAGATTGCTAACAGTGGTAATCTGAGAGATGCTAGGTCCTAAGTCAAAACAGGTATGCGTGGCGACAAGAGATAAAGTCAAAATGGCGCGATAGGCAACAAACAACTCCTAACCTCAGTAAGGGGAAGAAAAAGGAGCTGTTAGCAGGTTCTTGTGTAGGCTGCTTGCTATAAAAGTTACCCTAAAACACTATAACAACAGTGTAAGTGAGCTAAAAGGTGTCAGACTAAAGGGGCGCGTAGCCATGTGCCTTATTAATATGGTGTCGGACCAGAGGGGCGCGTGGCTATATGCCTCATTAACAGTGTAAAACATAGTGATTTTGTGGACTGTGAGTGCAAGGACAGGGTGAGATTCATTAGTCACCTGAACCGCCAGGACGGGGTGAGACTGATGGGTCACCTGAGCCGTCTGTGTGTGGGTCGGCGTCTAAGTGTCCTTAGTATATAGCTTGTAACAGTAGATTAGGTCTATTTTAATGTAAAATTACTATAAGAAAGCAGTCTGCCTAGGTACTAGCGTAAACAATTATAACTGTTCTATATAGCTAGGCCAGCAAGTAAGGGCGTACCTTACAGGAGAGTCTGGTCTTAAAATAAGAAAAGGTAGGTCCTAGTCTAGTGCTGAGGTCTGCCTGTGTTCGTCATTAAATATAAGCTGTCTTAATAACTCTAGTGTGATTAACTCCAGCGTAAGTGGGCGGAACCACTCCATATAGCTGCGCCAGCACAAGGAGACAGAACTCCTTGCTAATACCTAGACTTGTGCCTTAGGTGTGTAGGTACTAAGGGAACTAATCCGCAGGATAGGTAGCTAATCCACCTAGGTGTAGACAGTTATTAGCTATTATTAACTTCTTAATAGACAGTGCTCTGCGTTAGATATTAAGATTCTTCTTGCTAGAGCTGTAATACAACACGTGTAAGGTCTTATTACTGTGAAACATAGGGAAAGTAGGGTGCTAGAACAGAGCAGTGCTTAGGGGCAATGTTAGACTAGAGGGGCGCGTGGCTATGTGCCTTATTAATATGTAGAGATAGAGGAGCGTTGGACTAGAGAAGCGCGTAGCTATAGGCCTCATCGATATAGTAAAACACAGTAATTCTGGAGACTGTGGGCGCAGGGATAGGGTGAGATTTATAGGTCACCTAAACCGCCAATATTCTGCTGTAAGGTCGCAGAGATAGAAGAGCTCGAAGACTCTACTTATTCACCTATAATCTGCTTTAGAATAGGCTTAAGTTGTAAAAGCTTTAACTATTCCTAATACTTCTGTTTAGGTAGAAGTAGAAGTTTTGTAAGGCTATCTGCGGGCTAAGAGTTAGTTTTAATATAAGCGGGAGTAACAGTTCCTTATAGTGCCTATTCCTATAACTAATAGTGGTGTATATCTACGTGTCGAAGGGTTGTCTTCAGCTAAGGGGACTCTGTAACTAGTAGACGAATTATCTGTTTGTTGTTATAGTACATAGAGGGTTGTTCCTTAAAGTCTAGGTGGAGATCATTAAAGATCCTGGACCACTAGTAGTACTTAGTGTACCCTATAGAGAGTGAGATAAGTTCGGCTTTAGTAGTTGACTTAACAACGCAGCGTTGGAGCGTTGCTTTCTAGTCAATTAGACTGCCAAATAGGAAGAAGATGTAGCCTTGTAAGGACTTGCGGGTTGCCTTATAATTGGCGTAAGACGCATTAATTGCGCTATAGAAGTTGGTCTCTTTAGTATCTTTTTAATAGAGATGCGGAGTAGTGTAGTCTACAGAGTAGTGCAGTGCTAGGTTTTAGGAATAATGCAGGTATACAAGGCACTAATATGCAGCTAATAAGTGTTTAGGGCTAGGGTTAGTAAGGAATTTAGCTAATTTTGAATAAGCTTTGGCGATATCTGGACGTGTAGCACTAGCGGCGTAGCTAATAGATCCAACTATCTGGGAGTAATAATAAGATGCGTCCTTGTTCTTAGACTCTGTTAATGGTACAAGCTCCTTAAAAGGTAGAGGTGAAGTAGGTGCCTTAGTCTAGGACGACTTTTAAGGTGCCAGGTATTTGGCGTAGATTTTCTAGATGTAGTTATGTTGTAATAACCAAAGATAACTATTGTCGCGGTCTCTGTGTGTGGTAATACCACAGAAAGTAGAGTTTCTCTTAGCCTTGTAAGTTAGTGATTTCATACCGTTTAACAAGCTTGCGTTCAAAGGCGTTAAGGAAGGATAAATAACCTGGAAGGGCTATAGTAATAATGTCGTCCACGTAAAAGAAGACAATAATGCGGTCGTCTCTCTATAGACAGGGTGTGCGTTAAGTACTAGTAATAGACCCAAAGCTCTTAAGTGTAGTTGTAAAGTCTTCGTACTAGAGTAGTGGTGACGTCTTAAGGCCATAAAGGGCGCGATAAAGTTACTAGTAGTGCCCGCTATTACAGAAACCTTCTAGTTAAAAGGTGTGTAAACAGGTTTAGGGAGTTTAGCGTTAGTAAAAGCATTAACAGCGTTGTATTAACGTATATCTATATTAAAGTAGGCGGCAATTGCTATAAGAGCGCGGAATATTCGTACAGCAAGAGTAGCAGCATAGGTGTCACCTATAACAGTCTGCAAGTCTCCTCTCACAACAATCCTTGCTTTTTAAACTTAGCTAGATAGCCTTAATTAAATTTGTATGTAAAGACCCACATAAGTGGCAAGACTTTAGTGCTTAGAGAGAGCTTTAAGAGCGGAATCTCAGTGTATGTCTCCTTTCTAGTAATAGTATTTAGCTCCTTCTTCGCAGCTGCCATAAAGCCTTCTCTAAACCACGTAGGGAGTTTCAGGACATCATTCCAAAATTAAGGCAGGGGCGGAAGCTGGTCTCTATAGACTCGCCGTAATAGTGCGATTAATTAGGGCACTTTGTCTAGTAGTAAGGCCAACGCGAACGTGTTCTAATAAGTCTAGATAGCGTTAGCAGCAGAATTTCGTGTGCGTTTGGGCAACACGTTAGTAGTTTAGAGATAGGTATTGGTCCTGTATCGCTTTCTTTGCGCAGGAGGTCCTATTGATGTAGGTGTAGGGGACGCAGAGGACTGAGAGGGCGTCGGCGGTGTAGCTGGTACTAACGTTGGCGGCGCGGAGGTCCAATTAACCATAGAAACTAGTGAAGGGTATGCATCTCTGCCATAGTGTGTACATCATAAGCTTGGCCTAATTTCTCGCCTGCGAGTAGGGTTCAGTGGGAAGGATAGACAGCTTAGCGTCTTCATGTACTTCCTTATCGGCAGACTTGTCAACAATTAAGCGGCTTGCAAGCGCTTGATTGATAGCTTAATAACTATCAATCCTATCAAGTTAAGCTCGCCTATACTAATTTGTTAGCAATCTAAGCTAAGGAGGGTTAGCTTAATTGTTTAGCTTAATAGGCTTAATTAAGGTAGTGCGTGAGGCTGCTTGTTTTGCAGCAGGAGCGATCGCAATATCTTTTGCTATTTTTAGCAGGGCGCTTTTACTAGGGGAGGCAGGTAATTATCCTAACTTCTGTAACACTATACTCCCTCCACCAGCCCCCTAAACAACCTGTTAAAAAGAGTAGATGGTCCACTAATACCTCTCACGTGATCGCGCGTAGTTAGTGCCTTAGTAGCCTCTAAGCCTCGTACAGGCTCTTACGCGCCTTCCAATAGACAACACACAATACTAAAACTTGTGCCTTTTATCACAACCTAATATCGCGTTATTTTTTTTTGCTCCTGTCGCCCTTATCGTGGTGCTACCGCCATGCCTCCTAAGAAACGCGCCTCTGATGACCTTACTCGCCCGAAGAAACGCGTTAAATCCTCCACCGCCCCGCGGCACTGTCAGCCAGCCCTATACCTGTTGATAGTCAGCTATCGCTATCGCTGTTGCGTCTGTCGCCTCGCAGAGCTCTATATAGAGGCGTCCTAGGCTTCAACTTTTAAGTCGCAACTACGCAAGTCGCGGCCTAAAGACACTATTGTCGCGCCTACTAAGGGCAGCGAGAGGGTAACAGCAGCCTTGTTAGCAGCAGCCCTAGATAATGAGACCTTGCAAAAGGCACTGGACGCGAGCCTTATGGACGACTTTAAGGGAATTAATTAGGGGCGTTTACGCAAGTATATAAAGCCGCTCTTGTCGCAGAAGTCGCGCAAGAGCTAGATCTATCGCTATGGCTACCGCGTTGCGCTGCTAAAGAACCCAAGTAAGCTATACTTCGTGTGCTGTCACTGCTACAAGCATAAGTACATAGATACAGGCGTGGGGATATATAAGACAACGCTCTTAATGTTATTAGCGTAGCGACACTTAGAGCTGCCTAAGCGCGGCTATAGCTATAGCAAGTTAGCTGTTGCTACAAAACCTACCTAGCTACAATGCCTGCTTAAGGACGGCAACAACAGCGTATCGTAGAAGATAGCTAATAAGCTAGCTGGCTTTAATACCTAGCGCTTCTCTAGTTAGTAGCTGTTAGCTGGCTTGTTAAGAACAATCACCCTCTCTCTGAGTTTGAAACACCAGCTTTTCGACGCCTCCTTGAAGCTGCCAACCTACTAGCAGAACAAGCGCTTTGGACGTCTTATGTAAGCGTCTCCTAGTACGTTGCGCGCTTGTACGAGCACCTAAAGCCGCGCGTTATCTTGCAATTGTCGCAGGCGCTTAGCAAAGTACACACCTTAGCTTTGATAGATAGACGACAAAGGGCGGCAAGCGTGGCTTTCTAGGCGTTGTTGCGCACTTTGTCGACAGCAGAGGCAACCTGTAGGACTTGCCTATAGCGCTGCCCTAGCTAATAGGCGCTTATAGTGGCGAGAGAGGATAGCTAAGGTTGTTATAAAAACGCTGCAGAATTTTAAGATTACGTCGCAGTCAATTGGTTACTTTGTGCTTAATAACGCTACTAACAATAATAGTACTATTGCAATAGTAGCTCAAGAGTGCGGTTTTAATGCCACCCATCGGCGCCTCCGCTGCGGACCTCACACGCTCAACCTTATCGGCCAGACGCTCCTCTGGGGCAAGGGCAGCGCCGCCTCGTTCGACAACGACGTACAAGAGCTCACCGACGAGCACGACTTTATAGAGGAGTGGAGGCGCGTAGGCCTACTTGGCGTACTGCTTAGTATTATCAACTATATTAAAACGCCGCAACAGCATAAGCTCTTTAAGGACTTCTAGCGCCTCGCCCACACTGAGCTGCTGTCTAGCGCGTTAGCCGACGATCGCAAGATCCTCGAGCCCGTTAAACCTGTTGTTACGCGGTAGAACTCGTACTACTTATGCTTTGAGCGTGCCATAAAGCTGCAGTTTGCAGTTAACGCCTACGCTACTTACTATATATAGTGGGTGCAAAGGGAGGACATGTTTGCGCAAAGTCGCGGCAACAAGCTGCCAGTTGCGCAGCCGTGGATGCGATTAGACGGTCTCTTGCAGGTGCTAATTAGGCAGTAATTATAGAGTACATAGATATCTTAAAACTGCTTAAGACTGCTACAAAGCGCCTTAAAGGGCGCGGAAAAAGCGGCAGCTTTGGGGCTATTGCTGAGATAATTCCAATATTCGAATACCTGCTTACCTACTACGAACAGCGCGTCAACGCGTACGAGGCGGTTAACTACAACGAGCACGATGAGTCGCCTGAGGATCACATTGCAATCAAACTTGCGCGCAGCTTGGCAAAAGGCCGATGACTACTACTCTAAGCTGGACGACTCGCCCGCGTACTACGCCGCTACAATACTCCATCCAATGTACAAGTACTACTGCGATAAGGCGTGGGTTAAGAAGCCTAACTGGCTCGAGGCTAGTAACGCTAGCTTTCAGGCGCTCTGGGCGCAGTACAACAACTCACCGCGCGCGGTAAGGCCGTCGGTAGTGATCCCAAGCGATATAGACGACGCGATCGACAGTATACTCAACCCTAGTACTGCCAGCAGCCTCACCGCCGACGAGGACGAGTTTAAGAGGTAGAAGCGCAGCGAGCCGGCAGCCGAGAGAGGTACAGAACACACAGATAACCCTATCAAATACTAGGTGAGCATGCGCGATTGCTACCCTAGCCTCAGTAAGCTTGCGCTTGGCTTGATGTACTCTCTATCCCAGCGTCAAGCTGTGAGTGTGAGCGCCTGTTCAGTGAGCTGGGCGACCTCTTAGAGCCGCGACGACGACGTCTAGGACCTCAACTTCTAGCGGCAATACAGTGCGTACGACGGTGGCAAAGAGCTAGCCTCGGAGGCGACAACGAGGTGGTGGAGGAGGAGGCAGCAGACGACAACAATATAGAGCTTTTGTGCGGGCTGGCGACTTGGGACAACAAAACTTAACACCAAGGCTAGCGCCAGTATAGGCTATCAAGCCTATCAATCAAGCCTCAATCAAGCTCACGATCTCAGCTTGTTAGCCCTAACAATCCAAGCTGACGCCCTCAAAAATCGAGCAATCCAAGCTAACGCCTCAGCTTGGATTGGCTTGATTGTTGACAACTATGCTTATCGGAATCTTCCTACTCACTTTCTAATTCTTTAACCTCAATATCGTTAATGGCTTAATTTAACTAAATGCCAAGTAGGCTCTCTTTATTAGTGGACCCAAAGAAATAGTTCTTTATTAAAGGTAACATCCCTTATTTAAATGACCTTGCCTTTGTGTCCGCGGGATACAGCTTTTAGTACCCATATATAGTAGATATTGCGTGCGTGAGTTTACGCCTACTAAGTAACCAATAAGCGCCCTTGGGGAAAGCTTGTCTGTTTGGGGAATCTTCTTGCGAAGGTAGTATGCTCTACATCCGTAGATGCGTAGATAAGCGATAGAGGGCGGTTTGCCCGTGTGCAGCCTTAAACGGTGTGGTCCAGTTCAATGATTTAACAGGAGTCTAATTAAGTAGATATGCCGCATAGACGTACATCTCTTCGCATAGGTAAAGTAGAAGGTTAGATATAGTCCTAAGTGATCGAGACATAGTGATCAGCATCTTTCCTAACTATTCTGCATAGCCTAATTGTTCTGTAGTGTTAGGGGACTAGAGCTGTATAGTAATGTCTTGTTGTTTGCAGTGCTTAACTATACTAAGGTTATTCTAAAACCTATAAGCTCTCTCTCTGTCTATTAGTACAAACACTAGGCTGGCGTTGTAGCGGCGTTTTAATGTGTCTGTTTATAAGTTTAAAGACTCTATCTAGGACATCTGTAGATCGATTGGGTATGCCATACACCATATAGGTCTTAGAGACAAGACAGTAACTATAAAAGATATACTAGTTGCCTGCAAGAGATTCAGCGTCAAGTGCGATAATATCAATAGTAATAGCTTCAAATGCACGCGTAGGTTAGTGCTCTCTATCAGATCTCTATAAAATAATCTGTAAAGCCTTATTAACTCTGCATTGTTCGTATTCTTGTGTACTAGGGGGAGGAAATGTGAGCGGAGCTATGCCAGCAACGTTGTGACTTAGTTTCTCCATTAACTTAGCTCTAGTATAGCCTATCAAGACGTGTGCGTGAAGACCAGATAACGTGCGGTTAGGTAGTGGTGCCATAGAGGGTTTCTTGTAGCTCCTTTTGTTGGCAAGCGCTAGAAAAGGTCTGTTGGTGTGGTCCTTTGGTGGTGCCAGGGGAGACCGTCAGTTCACTAGAACATAGTAGCCGCCTATAGGCTTAACTGTTGCCCAAATAGGATTCTTAGTGCTATCCTTTATGTACAGGCATTCACGCCCTAAGTTAAAGTAGATATCTTTTCCTCTAAGCCTTAAGAGCGACACTAGTAAGGTGATAAAACCTAGACATAAGGTAACATTCCTTAGTATAGTCCTTATAGGTCCACCTTATGTCTAGATTTCAATGTCGCATTCACCCTATATAGCGATTTCTACTAAGTTTTTTCTACAACTAATCCTTTCGCCTAGTATTGTAGGATAAATCTATATAAACTTATTAGGCTTATTACAGACGTGTATATATCTAAACCACAATCAAGGATCTAAGAGTAACGGAGTGCTAAGGTTAGACATCGCTTATTGCTTATTGCAAGGTATTTCGTCACATGTGCCTGTTTATATTCTCTATTAGAGGCTTAGTCGCCAGCGTCTATATAACCTATAGGTGTAACGCGATCTCGCTTTGCCTTTTCTCTTATTTATATTTTGTTAAGCAGCTTGGCCTATTTAGTGACCTCACTGTATTTTCGAATAGCTTCAACGCAAGCTAGGTCAATTTTAAACCTAGTTTCTTGCAGCTAGGTGCAGATGTATAGACAAGCTCCCTATTGTGGGTTACCTAGGTGGGCGTCGCCTTTGTCACAAAGGACAAGGCTTTCTTTGCGAACCACTAGCGATCTTTAGTGTTAGTGCGCTTCCTATTGTTCTAAAGTCCTCCCACATTGTTTAAAGGCGTTAAGCTATAGCTCTAATTTCTCGCATCTATATAGTAAGGAGACTGTGCTCTATTAAGCGCGGCATAGGTAGTGCCTCTCGTATGTTGCCCTTGTTTAAGCTGTGTAGGTACGGCGTCGTTCGGTAGTGTTGAATAAGCGCCGCGACAGATACCTCGTCGGGTATACTCAGTGGTGGTGTAGGGACTGTAATAAGTTGTTCTAGTGTAACAAACAACGCCTGCGCGATTAATAACAGCTAGTATAGTGTAGACTATCAAAGCTAGTAGGTTAAGTTCTACGTTAACGTATGCTAAACAGGCCTTATAGACTTTCTTATTTATTGTCGCTGCAAACCCTAAATTAATAGCGTAAAAGACCTTAAGAAGATCTTACTAGGGAGCAAAACCCTAGACAGCTAGAACCTTTAGTTTAATAGCCTTGTTAAGATAAATTTAGAAGTCGTTCATCCAGTCCTTAATTAACTAGCGACTAGGCGTGTACTTCTTCGCCTTGTTATATTAACGGTCTGCTTCTTCTTGTTTAGTAACTATCAGTTTTAAGTAGTTCTTATACAGGAACCTAATTTGTTCTGCAACAGTGTAGTCAGCAGGCATAGAAATCAGTATATTGTCCCTCACTATACTCGTAATGTGGCTTTCAAGCTTGCTTAGCAATTTCTCGCGTTCTTATTTGCGCTTGTATTTCTCTTTCTACACTGCAATATTAAGGTTTTTATTAGGGTTGGATTTAACGTCTTCTAGCACCGCAAGGTTTGTAGCCTCTAGGTTAACATATTTTAGGACGCGTAGTGTGCGCGCGTGGTACGTTTAAAAACTGTGTACTATAGTTCAAAGTTGTCCATCCCTTTTAGTATAATTTTTTCGTCCTTTGGCGTTGCCATTATAACGCGTTTGCGATAACTTTTCGCATATTTAGCCACTAGTGTGGGCTTTTTGTTGTAATTTGGAGTCTTATAGTGTTTTTATAGTAATTTACAGTAACTGTAATAGTGGTTTTGCAATAACTTTTCTTATTATTATTATAAAAACTCTGCTCTAGTCTATGCGAGCGATAATGTGGCAGCAGGACTAATTAGTAAGGAGTTTTAGAGGGTGCGCAATAAGCGTTTATACCAAGCTCATAACTATAAGATAGTGGAGATCACAGTAATTCATAGTAATATAGGTTGACCATAAGAAAAGAGGTGTGTCATTACTATAGAGGACCAAGGGCCTAAAGGTGTATGGGTGAGGCTAGGCATAAGGTTATTCCGGCCGAGGTCATGTGACCAAGGACCGACCATACAGCCATGCGGCAGTCTTACAGATAGTTAGGTATACTAGTCTCCTATAGATAATTATCTTATAGATAGAATAGAACTCTAGTGTTAGTGTTACTTTAATAGTAGTGGCTCAAAGCTTTAGTATATACTTTTTAGCGGTGGTGAGTATATTAGATAAATTAATATTAATTCTTAGGTAGATAGTAGGGTAGGAAGCTACGGTAATAATAGGAGATTTGTTAAAAACAATCTTAATATAGTAATAGAGTAATAGACGTGTATCTAGTATATATTACTCTTATTCTACTACTTATAAAAATAGTAGTATATACCTATTAATATATTAACTTGTGTTATTTGTAATAACTAGAATAGTAGAGGAAGAATAGATAACTATAGCGTTGCTACGCTAAAGTTTTATCCCTCTCTTAAAGTTCTAAGTAGCCTCTTTATAAAAACTTTATATATGTGTAGAAGCTATACGCTAAGACTACTAAGCTTACTTAGTAGTTTAAGTACGCTTTTTTTGTAATTACCTATTTTACGCTCTTTTTTAATTACTAAGTAGGGGGCTCTACTTTTTTTGTTATATTATTTAAGATAAAAGCCTTTGTCGTTCTACTCCTAGGTAGTTAATTTAATAACACATACTATTTTTTTATAGTTTAATATTTTTTTTTGCAACTAAGGGATTTCTAATAAAAATATTACAATAATAGCAGATATCCCCCTGCTGTTATATACACAGAATTATTTTTTTTATAATTTACCTTTTTACGCTCTTTTTAATTACTAAGTAGACGGCTCTACTTTTTTTATTATATTACTTAAGATAAAAGTCTTTATTATTCTACCTCTAGATAGTTTAATTAATAATATATACTATTTATTTTTACACTTTTTTTAATTACTAAGTAGAGAACTCTACTTTTTTTGTTATATTATTTATGTCTATACACTATATAGGCAAGGGTACCTAAGAGTGTTAAGGTTTAATATTACTATATAATAGTATTGTATAGTATTATATAATACTTATACGCTACAGCCTATATACTATAGAATCTTCTTTTTTTTATCTATACTTTTTCTAGATACAAGTATGTAATATAAAAGTTAGTTTTATTATATATAATTTCCTTTCCTTGTATAATTATTCTATATACCTTTTACTCTTACTAATATAGAGTATTAGATATTAATATCTATATAGCTAGCTAGAAGTATCTATTTAGCAATTTAAAATAAAAATCTTTATTATTCTACTTCTAGATAGATAATTTAATAATATATACTATTTATATACTTATTTTAATTACTAAGTAAAGGGCTTTACTTTTTTATTATATGTGGCGTTATTATATCTATCTAGGGGTAGATTTAATTAACACTATATATATACTATTTACTATTCTAGAAGAGAAATATTATAGATCTTTTAGTATATAGTATAACACTATAAGAGAAAGCTATAGATATGCTAAAAATATATTAGAAAAGGTAAAGTAGCAAAGTAAGTTAGAGACTATTATTTATTAGCATGTGTAAATTAGCCCTTTATACTAATAAGGTAGTTAATTCTAGTGTTTTATAGTCTATAGGTACTAAAGTTAATAATAATAATATAACGTAATTACCTATATATAAAGTATAAAAATTTGTAACTAAATATAAATTAAATCTTTATCTATCCTTATACACATTATATATTTAATTATTATATAAGACCTTAAGGTTATAATCTAGTATAGCTGTCAGATAGACAGTCACTGTGAAATCCAGTGGGTAGGTGTGTACGATCATATGGCCCCTTACAGTGGTAATCAGTGTAAATCACAGTGATTTCACTGTGAAATACACTAAGGAGGCTGGCGCACTACTGTTTTACACTGCCCCTGTACTATTCTAAATAGTACTAGTGCGGCTTAGTACTAGATAGTTACTTCTCGCGGTAGCCGAGCTTCTCCGACAGAACACACACAATCAATCAATCAACCCACCACTTTTCCATCTCAACTCATCAAGAATACCCGTATATTTGACAATAGCTATCCCTATAGCTATTCTTTGCCCTAATAATACTATCACTACTAGGTAGGCAGTCACACATCTATACGTGTATAATAAAAAATAATAATAATAGAGCTAGCTAGAATTAGTATTATAAAGGTTAAACGTCTAATATTACTAACTATATATAGTAGTAGGATATAAATAGTGCGGCAAATAGATTACCTTAGCTAGTTTCCTAGCTAGTTTATTAGAGTCTCACTATGTTAATAAGTATATAAGGACTACCTATATAGAATTTAACTTATAGCTTGCTCTCTGCTAGTTTAGTTACCTTATACTTAGCTATATTAATAAGGGTTACTACATATATTTTTAAAGGTAATAGAAGAGAATAGGCAAAAGTTATAAGAGGCTTTAAAAAAATAAAGTAAGGCTATATAACCTAGAGAAGGTATAGTATAATTACCTAAGTAGAATCTATATAAAATAGCTATAAAAAGTGTGTTAGGTATATATAAGTACACGCTTATACTATAGAATTTCTATAAAAGATAAATAGAGTAATAGCTAGGTATAAAATAATATTTAGTGTTAGAAGTAGAAAGCGTGCACATAATTTATTATATATATTATAATAGTAGTAAAGCGTATATCTAGGGATTCTAAGTAGTTAATTATCTAGTAACGCGGTAAAAGGTTATAAGGTAGTGTTAATTATCTAGTAATATAATAGGCGGGCAGGGTGTTATTATTATAGGTTATTATAGAAGCTAAGGAAGGTATTAGAAAAACTTTAACGTACTCTAGTCCTAGGGCTTAGCACTTGCACATAATATTATATAGGCATTATAATATAATAAAAAAAACGTAGTAATTAAACGTAGTAGGGCCACTTAAAAACTAAATAAGTGGAGGTAGTTTATACTCTTGCCTAGGAGAGACTATTTACTATTATTATTCTTTTTATCTTATACCTTTTATAATATTTATTTATTTTATTTAGTATATTTTATACTCTTTATAATATTTATTTACTTTATTTAATATGTCTTATTTACTTCTTATCTTATAATATAGAAACCTTCTACTAAAGTTCTAAATAGTCTCTTTATAAAAACTTTATATATAGTAAGAGCTATACACACTAAGACCGCTAAGCTTACTTAGTAGTTCGAACGCGCATTTTTATAACTATCTTTTTACGCTTTTTTTAATTACTAAGCAGGGGGCTCTACTTTTTTTATTATGTTATTTAAGACAAAAGCCTTTATTATGCTACCCCTATATTAGAAAAGTTTTTTTTAGAGAGGCTGCTTAACTATGCGCAGATGTGCGCGCATCTGTGCGTATTTTTACATAGACAATTTACTAGCACAAAAATGCTTAGAGATGCGTAAACATGCGCAGACTTGCGCAAATATGCACAAATAGTTTCAATAAGTAAATAATTTTTTTAAAGCTTTATAACTTTTTTACTAGTAAAGCTATAATGTTAATTTTTTAAATAGATTTATAGAGAAAAATACTAATCTTTAATTATTTAATTTAAAAATACTATTTTTATTACGTAATTAGTTAGTAATTAATAAAAAAAAAAAAAAACTCTTTATTTACTAGATATTATATATATTACGTAATATTATTATATAAATATATAGTACTAATAATATAGTATATAAAATTTTAAAAAAGTTTTAATAAAAATAAAGTAGTTAAAAAGTTATTAAAGTTTATACTTATTGAAATAGTGTTCTTTACTAAGCCACTAGTTTTTCGCCTAATCTAATTCTTTTAAATAATAATAAAAAAACTATATTTTTTTTATTTTTAAACCTATAAAATGTAGAATTTAGAATTAGGTAGAAGTTCTATATAACACGCTAGTAATTAGTACTATTATCTTAACTAGTAATTACTATCTAGTAAGAGACTTTAACTTTATACTTTAAGAAATCTTTTTTAAAAGCTTACTAAGCAGCTTACTAAGTAGCTTACTAAGCTTTTGTTTAAATTCTAGCCAATTAAAGAGCTTTATTTGCTGACTAATCAGCATTATTTTAATAGCATAGGTGCCATAGGTGCCCTAGGTGCCCTAGGTGCACTGGCGGCACAGGTGCGCATCCTTGCGCATCCTTGCGCATGCGCACGCTAAAAAAAAAGTAGTATCGCGGGTGCGCTTGGAGCGCTTTTGGTGCGCAGGCGTGCGCAGAGCCGCCCAGGTGCCACAGGTGCGCACGCGCGCTCAAAATTTTTCCTGATGTAGGTAGTTAATTTAAACGCCATATAATATATAGTACTAGTCGCTTTTTTTATAATTACTTTTTTACACTCTTTATAATTACTAACTAGGAGGCTTTGCTTCTTTTATTATATTATTTAAGATAAAAGTCTTTATTATTCTACCCCTAGGTAGTTAATTAACAATACATAGTACTATTATTTTTAATTTAGAACCCCTATTACTACTAGCAAGAGGTTTTTACTAACACGCGTTTAGCTTCTAGTATAACTAGGGCCTAAGTGTTATCTTTAGCTCTAGCAGAATGACCTCTAGTTCGTATTATGCAATTGTCGGGTTGTGGAGATGACCGCATGCTCTATCCCCCCAGATGTGGGGATGTGTTCGGACTGTGGAGAGCGCTTCCCTGCAGTACCGTAACACCACGACGCATCATAAAACTCATCATGAAACTGAGACAATCAAACACAAGGCGTCTAACGCCAACCAACAGAAAGAGAAGAGAGAAACAGGTCAGAAAAAGATGTCGACGTTGGATCAGCCGCTCAAAGTCGTTATTGTTGGGGGAGGCCTTGCGGGAGCGCTTGCCGCTCGCGTTCTCCGTGAGAAACACGAGGTTAGGATTTACGAACGCACATCTACAGCACAGGAAGTTGGCGCAGCAATCAATATCGGACCAAATGGCGTGCGTATCCTGGACACGCTGCACTTCAACCGTCTCAAAGCAGGATCGTTACCAGTGAGCAGGAACAAAGTTTTCAACAAAGACGGGGAGCTCAAACTTGATAAAGAGACGGATTACGCTGCGCACTACGGAGCGGATTGGCTCTTTCAGCATCGTTCTGACCTTAGGGACGAGTTCCTCAGACTAGCGACCACCGACTTAGAGGGATCTGGCATTCCTGGACGGCCTGCAGAAGTGTGTTGGGGTGCTGACGTCGTCGATGTTGTCGTCGATCAGGGGCGCGTAGTACTGAGCTCGGGCGAGGAAGTCCTCGCAGACCCTAGTAGTTGGTAAGTGAAAACTCTTCAATGTTATATATTGCTTTGTGCAAAATATCTAATCGAAATCTCCACAGCTGCGGATGGTATCAAATCAACAATACGTCCACTTGTGGTTGGAGATGCGGCCTACTCCACCGCGAGACCTTCAGGGCTATCCGCATTCCGATTCACTCTCAATGCAGATTTAATTACGGAGCAGTTTGGGAGGAAGCCAGAAATCCTGGACTCAAGCAAAAGAGCTTGCCTGACAACGGTCTATTCTTTTGATGGAACCATGAGGTCTGTGGTTATGTATCCCTGCAGGAACTTCGAACTCCTCAACTTCGTTGCAATCGTACCAGACAGTGCGTTGAAACATGCAACGACCGAATCTTGGTCTACTGCAGGCGACAAGGTCGAGTTGTTGTCAGCCTTTGACGACTTTCCAAGCTGGGTACTGGATTATCTAAGGTGAGAATGGCCACTTACGGCTGTCAAGCGTTTCATATGCTAATATAACGGCGTGAAGGTTAGCAAAATAACCTTAAGTTATGGCAGCTACGCGATCAGGACCCGTTACCCACTTACATAAAGGGCAGGACTGTCCTCATAGGTGACGCGGCTCATGCAATGACGCCACATCAGGGGCAAGGCGGGACACAGGCGGTAGAGGACGCAGAAGCCTTTCGATTGTTCCTGCAACCGGGTATTACTCGAGGCTCTCTGTGCCTGAAGTTCTGAGAGATTTTGACAGTGTGCGGAGACCGCGAGCCAGTCGGATTCAGGAAAACACTCGAAAATCTTTTGACAAAAGGACCGCAGAGGAAATTTACATGTTTGAAAAGATCAACTGGACATATCCTGGAGTGATGGAGAGTCTGATCCGAGAGCCATCCGGTGGAAACAACCAGCGAATTGGTCTGCCGAGAACGTAGTCAACAAATGTTGGTGAACAAAGTCATGTCCTTGGTCCAGCCGTGTAAAATTAAAATATTTTGTCGGCTTGTGATCGGTACCGGTGGAGGAGCAGCTTTAGTGCAATGATAGATAGAATGTCTACACATGTAGTGTCCACATTTTAGCTAATTAACGTTACTGCTTTCTATTCACCCAATGCCGTATATGCACGACAGAATCCTAACCATAATTTGCAGCTAAGCTGCAAAAATGTAGGCGCTCCCAAGATTAACTGCTCGTTCAACGCGATGCCGCTAAGGTATCGCTTCAGATTGGCGACGTATTAAATCTGGCCTTATTACCATTCTTCCCTACTTTCCACTACCTCAGCTCTTAGGTCTGTCGTCGGAATGTGGATGGAATTGCGTACCGACGTATTGAATCGCGCCTTATTACTGTTCTTCCCCACTTTCCACTACCTCAGCTCTCAAGTCTGTTGTTAGGAATGTGGATGGAATTACGTACCGCGTTGCTGATGCCAATGGAGACAAATTGCTATATAAATTCATTAGGCCAGCTGGTGGCTGGAACGTCTTGAGCACTAGACTAACGAAGGGACTCTCGGCATTTGCCAAAACTCGGAATGTCGTCGACGCACCTCATCAAGCAGATTGCTACTGGTCGGCGAAAGGCTAATATGACCCGCAAAGAGTACTTTGACCACCGCTTTCGTGTCCACGGAGGCCTCACCGACATCCCAGAGGATATAAACCAAAAGCCCCAGTGAGTTGCATCTGTTGGTCCTGTTCTAGGTTACTATACTTACACCTCAACTTCTGTGCGATAGTAATAAATACATTCAAACCCAAGTCTTCGATGCCGCTTTCGGATCACGTGCCGGTGGTCCTCTGAACGCAAATCATGCCTGGTGCGGGCGCGACGACACTACGGAGTTGTACTTCCGCGATTGGGAGCATGTAGAGATGGTCTTCAACAGTGACTATGTGAAGGAGAAAATCGGTCCCGACGGACCACTTTTCGCCGACTTTGAAACCAGCATTGTACTGATGGCGACTGAGAAGAAGTTACGGCTTCCAACTCGTCTGGCGTCCGAAGGACTGTTCGGGCAGAGCAACACTGTGGCTATGTATTTCATCTCAACGCCACAGGGAGAGAGAAATGGACAGAAGTTAGAGGAACAAGTTACTCCTGGGCTGATTCGAGCACTCGAAAAACACTGCCAAGATGAGGCTTGGGATCTCATCGTCAATGTCGGGGAGGTCTCTGAGCATTTCGACCTAAACGACTACTTTGGTGGTGCGGATGCACCCCAGTATGCTCTAGTCTATAAGATATACCTGAAAGGGCCAGCGTCAGTACCCGCAGTGAGGAGGAGTCAGAAAGAGTTCGAAGCTAGTGCGCAGCAACATATCGATTTGCACCAGTCGTTCATTCTGTTCTCCGAAGAAGCGCTAGTTAGGTAGTTATGGATGTTGAAAAGAATGTCAGAGTAAGTTCAGCGACTTTCACGTTCATTTCATAGTTTGACATCTGAACACAGTTCTCCCTCGATCGTCAACCGGTCTTCCATGACCTCCCGGGACCAAGTCATCTTGAACTTTTGATGGAGAATAACCTTTTTGTAGTCTTGCTCGAGCTGCAGTTCTTGATGGCGGATCCTGATGCTGTTCTCGTTTTTGCTGTTCATGGCTTGGCCATTCACGGTTTGTTTGGTGGTAGTTGGATTCTTCGTGGCTTTGCCCTGCGTGGTTTTTTTTGTCGGGGCTGGGTTGTTCGTAGCTCGGGTGTTCGTGGTTTGGTTTTCCATGATGTAAGCTTTCATGATGTAGTCTTTCATAGCGGGATCTTCCATAGCGGGGGCTATCATGGTGTGGTTATTAATGTTTCGAATCCAGGATGCGGTTGTGTTCGAATGATGGAATGGATGTGAGTGGCGCACGTTCAGGTCGAGAGGAACATCTTTGTAGCGTTGGGGAGGTTCGCGAAAACGCTTCAATAGCAGTTGCCCAATGATAGCACTTAGAGTAGGTAGGTGTGACCAGGGAACTTCCAACGCAACCACCTCCCTCCACACGAAATTTCCACGCTATGGAAATTCTTGCGCGACATAGCGACGTATCTTAACGTGCTTCTCGCTAGGACGGTACTTGAATCAAGGTTTCGCGCAAGACATGACCCATATATCGCCAGAATATAACAATAGAAATAGGCCACGCCCTCTCACGGGTCATCGCACCATCGGGCGGACAACTGCCTATCGGAAAGAACGGCCTCAGGAATGGACCGAGCTCAGTGAAAATAAATGATTGAAGAACTGCTTCCTACGAATAAAAAGACCTGATAAGAATATGCGATTCATTCCGAGTAAGATTTAGACCAGTAAATTCTAGACTGGGAAGCGCAACAGTAATGAATGACACAAGATACACATTTATTAAGTTTACCATTAGGAAGAGTTGCGGCGATCAATTGCGAGAAGATGATTAGATGCGGTTTATGATTACCTAGGTAGTAACCTCCCTATGGTACTCGACGATTCTATTATATGTTCTCAGGTCTGTTTGATTTAGCTGTTCATATTATCAAGTGCATTCTTGCACTAAGCGTCATATGTTTTATGAGAACGTTTGATCAAACATTAGATTGGTA
The DNA here is from genome assembly GCA_009805535.1 of Laburnicola sp. JP-R-44. NCBI lineage: Eukaryota > Fungi > Ascomycota > Dothideomycetes > Pleosporales > Didymosphaeriaceae > Laburnicola > Laburnicola sp. JP-R-44. Next base: position 944,449 of record SELF01000041.1, read on the forward strand.
ATCTGTAATACAGCACTGCCTTTTAATATTGCTACGGCTCCCATCACCAGCAAAGTATAACAGTCGCATGTGATGGAAGTATAGTTGTGGTATGCATATACGCATTTAGTTGAACTTTGGTTCGGCTCCTTGCGAGTTATATATCGCCCGAAAAAAATTTCGGCTCCTCCACTAATAAAATCGTGTCGGTTGCAACAATTATCTGTAATACAGCAAGTCTGGATTGAGTTTGCCATTCAATTATATCCCTGTGCTTGTGCCGGGTATTTATGGGTGGAAAGTAAGGCCATATTCTCCTCCTCTAATACCGCCTTGGCAAGCCTAACTGCGGCCTTCGTCCCCAATCGACTGACTGACATGCTCAACACACAGACGCCCATACTCTACGATAGCCGCCTCCTCAACGGGACGGGAACGTATCACCGACCGGCATAGCCCCTACGCAGTATGTCAGGAAAATTCAATATGACCGATAGTATCCAGATGCGAACTCACCAGTTGCCTTCCCCAAAGCGAGTCGGAGCTCGCGAAGAAGTGCCTGGACGGCGAGATGCGCATGCACATTGTGAGGGCCTGACATTAGAATCTCCCACTCTCCGTCCTCGTGGTCAGTATACCCAACCAGTTTGGAGAAGAACAGCGTCTGCTGGAGGACCTGAGGAATCATAGGCATAGGTTCGAGAGCGGTCAGAACGGCGAACTCAGTGTAACCGGCGGATTTGTAGAGAGCCTTTGCAATTGCTGTATGAAAATTAGTTGGGATCTAACAAGAATGGCTTTATCGTTGTTGAATTTTAATATGCCTGGGTCAGAACTCTTACTGAGGATATTTGACTCAAGGCTTTGCTCAATGTCAAGAGCATCGCGGAGTTTGGTATCGGACACGCTCATGATGCCTGGCTGGAGTCGTGCGGAAGACTGAGGAAATCTGGAGCCCGACCCGCTCATGATGCCTGGCTGGAGGTGTGCGGAAGACTGAGAAATGCTAGAGTTGAAGTACAGTTGAGGTTTAATCGGGTCGTGGTGACTGCACGAGACCGAAAGCAGGCGCGATTATATACCAAGCAGGAGCAAAAGTGGTGCTGCTAGTGGCACATTAGCGCTGAAATTCCGCGGTGAAAACAGTATGTCTGGAGTTATCTGTCACATTATATCGACGGAGTGGAATATCATTCTAATTAATCATCTACCAAACTCATGTACCTCGTATTCAGCGTCGAAGAAAGAGACAGACAGCGCCCAACAAGTATACACAACAGGGTGTTTTTGACCAAGCCTCCCATCACACCGCCTGAAAGATCTTTCCTCTCTCGCTCTTCTACTACTTTGAGCTCCGCGTTCTCCGCCGCCATGGTGGGATCGAAGAAAGAGACAGGCAGCGCCCAACAAATATACACAACAGGGTGTTTTTGATCCAGCCTCCCATCACACCGTCCGAAAGATCTTTTTGATGCTCGCCATCTCCAGCTCCTCGGCAACATTGAGCTCCGCGTCCCTCGCCAACAGCCAGCATCTGTCCAGCCTCCTATGACTTAGAGCCCGTCTTCTCCCAGGGCCTCCATGGCAACTTTATCTAGCTCTTTTGCCACATCCGCTTCCGCGTCTTTCATCTGGACAAGCATAGCCGTCTGCATTGTTGAATTCTGAAGACGCACGCGAGCGACCTGCTTCCGATGTTAGCCGTCCAGTCCGCGTGGTAATCCATACATACATCGCCGTTCTCACACGCACAATGTCGTTCGAACTCGCTGATCCTTCCTCGCGCACAAGGAGCCAGATCCAGATATCGACATTTCACCTTTCCTCCTCCACCAAGCCTCCCCATGGATTGTGGTGGACCGATTTTCCAGTGTCGAGCGCGAGCGCGAGCGCTGCTCCCTTCGGGCCTGTATTGTCGCTACGGTGCTGGATCAGCTTGCTGTTATAAACGAAGCTATGCAACTCTTACTGCGTATGGATGTGCCATCGCTTGTACTTCACGAATTTTTTCTTGCCAGCTGGGGTTCCCGCGAATCTCGAAGGCTGACATAGAGATGTGGAAGTTGGACTTTTGGCTGCGGTGCTGCGCGAAGGTGGAAATGGTTGCACCTGACCTATATTTGAAGAAGGGCAGTTGGGACATGAGGATGCCGCGGCGCACTTTGTAGCCGCAGCGAGTGGTATACGGCGACGTCGATGAAGGAAACCAAGAAGTGAGTGCCTTATTTCGAGAGAGATTATATATTCGTCATAGGCACTAGGAAGCTGAGCTGGAGGAGGTGTGCAAAAAGATGTGCTTGCTGGTGAGGATGGATGGATGACGGACTGAGGAGATACACAGAGGGTAAGCGCATTATATAGATATTATGATTTTGCTTGTTTGGTGTGGACTTGATTGTCAGGCGATATTAATCAATAACTGGGGGTCAGGTGGGCAACGGAAACTGTCAGTGGAGTATCATGTGGGCGGAAGGGATTGCCGTAAGCATCGGATGGTCAAAGACAAACGGAAATCGAGTATCACGGGGGTGGATAGTGATTGTCAGACATGTTGATCCGCTTACTCCGTTCGAGAATATCGAAGACAGAGTATCCGATACAGCAATCAGTAACGTATTTCTCTTGGACTTGGGATTCATCGATGCATCCTTGGTCATGTTGGTTACATCTTGACACCTGACACCAACCGTGGATAGACTCTTAAGTAGCGATGTCCCTGAAAAAACTACGACGTTTCAATCTCCTCAACGCGAGCCATAATCCCCGCCTTCCACCTCTTATACTCCTCGCGCTGCCGTGCGCCCAGATAGTCCGTAGCATCCTGCATCATCGTCCCCAACCCAATATAAGCGCTTCCACCATCCCGTAAACTACTGCCACCACTACCGACTACTCCAGCCGCCCCATTCGTCATCTCCACACCTTCCATATCTTCAGCACTTTCAGGCGGACCGACGTTCAGATACCATTCCATTTGCACCCAGCCTTCTTCATGTGCCATGGGCATCAGCTGATCGATTTCCGCCTCTAGATCAGCGGCTAATACATCTTTCCCTGCCGGTGACTCGAGGAGTGTAGAAATGGTTTTCTCGCGCCACTCGATGAATTCCTCGGGCGTGATATCTCGGTCCAGCATGCGCGATAGGACGTAGAAGAGCACCACCGCTACGAGCCCCATTATGCGACTTTCAGAAACTTCGGATATGGCTTGCTGCGGTGTGGCAGCTGTTCGACGTGATCGCTTGCTGGGCGTTTCGGGCGCTGCAGCCGACATTCGCGCAAGTAGAGGCAGGATGACCTCGACGCCGGTGTAGATGTGCCCCGCCGCATTGGGGTACGAAAACACCTTCAATAGTCTGCGAACGGTCGGCACAACCCAATCTGGGGGTTCCTGGGCCTTTCCGCCATCCCTCCGCGTACTTCTCGGTGTTTGCTTGGCGCTCAACGGCGTCTTTGGCGTTTTGGGCGTCGTTCGTGCGGAGGCCGGGGCGCTTGAAGCTGCTTTGCGGGGTGTTTGGGGGTCGCGCGTGGCTGTGGGCGGTGGGAGGGCACTCTCGAGGTACTTGTATAGCTTTTTGTAGATGCGCGGAGGGCACGGCGGACGGGGAGTTATGGCGGGGAGATTGAGGCGCTTCTTCAGCCTGCAGCGGTCAGTACATGCCAGCTATGACATTTAGAGGCTCCATGTACCTCTCGCATGCTAGCTGAGCGCATGCATATGGCCGAGCGATCTCCTCATCAGGCTTCAACGAATGCGCGACACTGCGGGATCGTGCGAGGAGAGAGAGTGCGAGGTCGAGTAGTTCCGGCGGAAGTGGGCCTGAGAGTGTGGGAATGAGGCCTGTTAGAGCTTGCTCGATCGTAGCTTTGCTCATTGTGGTGTGGCTGCGTGCGCAATGTGTCGTGAATCTGGTGGGCTTGTGGAGGCTTCGGCGCGTCGATGGATCGGATCGCGCCTTCACGTGCTGATGGCTTACTAAGGCTAGTCGTTCATGATAATCCAAGAACTGGTGCTGGATCAGAAAATACCTTGACGCTTCACAGGAGTCATGTTTGCAATAGGGATATGGATATATTCAACAATTATATGCACAGATGCACCCACTTCATCCACCTAATGCTCCGGCTCATCCACCCCCTGCTCAACCCCATGATCAACCGCCCACTGCCTTACCTTTGTCATAATTCCTACACATCCTCGGCGAGCTATAATCCGGCCATGGGTCCCCATCATTAAACGGAAACCTAAAGGGGAAAACATTCGTATCCGCCTGGCACATAACAAACTGCCTCAACGCATCGATGCAGTGATCCAGATGGCCGTGCAGATCCTCTTCCGGCGCAGCTGTGTCGCCGCCTAGCTTCGAATAGTGAGCTTTCCAGTTTGCTTGTCGAAGGAGGTTGAGGCAGTGCAGTTGATGGAAGACTTCGATGGCGACGCGGTAGCCGCGTTTTCCTGTGGCGGGGGTCGGTGACTTGGAGGGCGCGCCTTCGGGGTCCATGTTCATCTTTATCATTTCATCCCGGGTTACCATGGTATCGGGGACTGGGGTTGGTTAGTAATGCTGCGTGAGATGATTGTTGAAGGGATGCCGTACTGCCATCTGTCGCCCACTGCCACATTGCGTCTACATCGTCCCCCTTGCCCACAAAAGGACCACTGGGCACGGGTGGGAGGTCGAAGTGCTTGATTTGATACTCGATTGCCTCGTTGACCGGTGCTGCATATGTTGTTAGATTCTCGCTTCTCCAAGTGGTTCGACGACTTACAAAAAGTCATGGGTATCGCGTCCGCCTGCTTCGTCGACCGCATACATAGCCCAACCGCGAAGAAAGTTATCGACGCGGAAAGCATGACCGCCTGCGCAATCCACGCCCAATGCGACATCGACGCATTCCGTAGCCGCTGTGAAATCGTCGTCTTCTCCGAAGTCCACTCCAACTTCTCATTTTATGCTTGCATCATCGCGACTTGACTGCGACTGCTCCTCCACGGGGACTGGCCGGTACGCTTGCGGCATTATTATAGGAACAAGAAAAAATACGCAAAAGGGCACACCAGGTGCAGATGAACTTGATTGAAGACCAGGATAGGCAAAAGAACGGATAGTGAACAAAGATGCGACGATGAAGGTGTCTTGAAGAGCGACGTGCTCACGCTTAGCCTCAAACACGAGCCCTGTACGCGAAACGTCTCATGCCGGGCGCTTGGCCTACCTGGGGGAAACAAGCGGCTCCTGCGCGGTTCTGAAACAACATCGCGACATCGTGGGGGAAAACGAACATTTGAGGGCAAAATCCTCTCGTGATGAGCGTCGCGCAGTGTGGTGGGAGAGCTGTCGTGCTATCGTCCCATGTCGTGCCTTCTCATCGATATGGCGCTATTCTGCTTACGGGCTAGCTTACACATCCAGTCGGCGGAGCCGGGCGTGGTCGTGCACCAGTGTGGTCTACGCAACCTCACAGAGCTGTATGCATTGCGGACCCGCAGATTCAGACCTAAACAGCTTTTCTCATTTTCACAGAAATCGTACGTCATCAAGCTTAACAGCTACTGATACAAATATACTGGTTCTCTTAGTCTACACACGCATTTCCCCATGTTTTAGTACCTCCAAGTGCAATAGTCATCTTCTCTTATCTCCCAACACCTTTTCTCAGGCTATGCAAGCGTGGGCTGAGCCCGACTAGGAACCAAGCACCCCTCGCCGCACGTTCTCAGCCTTGCCATGTAAACCCATCCTAAGCCAACCAATGTCGTGTAACTCAAGATTAGTCACACAGCCCCGCGCGTAATCGCGGCGTGGTTGAGCTCTGCTCTGTCTCTGTAGCCTTGCCCATAAATCCGCCCTTCGGCTACTTTGATACCCATCACACAAGTTTTGGTTGCGATATTGAGCTTCAAGTCATGGTAGCTCCACCGATCACAGAGGACTATTACCAGATCCTCGAAGTGCTGCAAACAGCCAAGCCCGATGCTATCACCAGATCGTATAAGCGATTAGCGCTGAAGCTCCACCCGGATAGGAATTCGAAAGCTGATGATGCTACGGAAGCTTTCCAGAAGGTACGTCGAATCTTGGGCCGGGAAAGACCGTTCTACCTGGCTTTGATGGTGGGATTGTGTATGCTGATACTGTATCTTGAAGTTGGCGCGAGCATACGAGACGTTAAAGGACGAAACCAAGCGTCGCGCCTACGATCTCATATACCCTTCGATAACCCGAACTCGTCCCTCTCCTCAAAGCACACATCTACCACATCCACCGCATCCACCACAGCAGCCCAAAGCGTCGGCCACGGAACCAGAAGCAGTGCGTGACGCAGCGCAACTGGGAAGCGCTTAAGAAATCGAAACAGGAACGAAGTGAACGATGGAGTACCAGGAATGAGGCTTTCGAATCGGCGAAATTCGAACAACAGAGGGATATTCGGCGGCTAGAGGCGGAAATCAAGAACTTAGCTAGCATTGCAGCTGCGGAGGCTGCAGAGGAAGCACAGAGGAATAGCTGGGGAGCTTGGTTGTTGTCCCCGATATACAAGCGGAAAGAAGATAGTGAGGAGGAGGCAGCAGGCACGTAAGGATATCAAAAGGCAAGAGAGAAGATTGGAAAAGGACATGAAGGAGAGGCGACTGGCGCTGAGGCAAAATTGTTTGAACAGAGAAGAGCAACTGTTAAGAATGATAAAGGAAGAGGTGGACGCGGCGGACCTGGCTGATGATAGGAAGATCAACGTGATCTATGAAAGGATGCGGTTCAGAGAAATGCGGGAAAGGCAAGAGAGGGAGAGAGTAGCAAGAGAGACACAAGCCAAGATATGGAAACAGCAGCAAGAGGAGCGAGAGAAGCGGGAGCGTGAGGCAATGGAGGCCTACATGAAACGGCAGGCAGAGACGCGAGCAGCAGAGCAGAAACGGCAGGAGGAACTGGCCAAGCAACGCAAGAAGCAACAGGAAGAATATACCAAGCAATGGCACAACATGCATAATGACGTGTATGAAAGCGCAAGCCATAGGGAACAGCGTGCTACCTGCAGCCACGACGGACGGCTGGTGGCCAAAAATCCTAGGCCGAACAGCATGCCCGGAGTGCGCCCAAGTCTGGAATTATCTGCTGCAGTGTCCAGGCTGTGCTATGAAGGCATGTCCGAGATGCCAATCTGGTCTACGACCGAGGCGACCGCGTGGTGCGGCATGGACAAATCGAAGGACCCCAAGAGTACCGAGAGCGGATTATTATCCTTCGGATTGGGATTAGACTTGTAAAGATGAACATGGAAATTACAGCGTTGGACTCGATGTTGCGCATTGAACCAAGGCGTGCATCCCGCAAAGCTCAAGCCTGGAGGGAGTGAACAAAGTCCAAAGAAATAGACTGGTGCAACGGTACCGTGGTTGTTCCACTACCGTATTCGGCCACTCAACGCACAGACCCCACTCAACGCACAGTTAACACTAAAAATCGTATATTTTCAACACCTCATAACTCCACCAATATGGACCCGATCGACGCAGCTGTTGAAGCTTTAAAATCCCTGGAGCTAGGAGAACGTCCTAATATATCCCAGGTTGCTCGGGAGTACAGCGTTGAGCGGTCGCGGCTCTCGAAGCGCTATTGAGGGGTTCAGGGCACCTATGCAACTTGGGCCGAAAAAAAGCAACTCCTTAACAATACACAGGAAAAACAGCTACTATAGTACATTGATAAGCTGTGTGTACAAGGCCTACCCCCTACGAGAGAGATAATACGAAATTTTCGCTGGAGAAATAGCACATTAAGAGCCAGGAAATTACTGGGTTAATCGCTATATTGCGCGGCATTAAATTGACCTTATATTGCGATAGATATCTGGCATCGATAGCCAGCGCTACAAAGCCGATTCAGCCTTCAAATACGCCCTCTATTTCAAGCTTTTAGACGATAAGATTAAGCAGTACAACATCGCACCGTTAAATATATATAATATGGATGAGAAGGGGCTCTTGATTGGGGTAGTGTCAAAAATGAATGAAGCGTTCTCTCGTGTTCTCTCGACAGCGATATGAGCAAGGAGGCGTCAAGCAGGTACTCTAGGACGGCAATAGAGAGTGGATAACGACAATAGCTTGTATATGCGCCGACGGCAGCTCTCTCAAACCTGCCCTAATATATTAGGCGGCTTCTGGCAACATCTAGGACACATGGCTACAAGATTTTAATCCTTAAGAGCACTAGGCCTTTTTCGCCTTATCACTATCTGGATGGACAAACAACGAACTTGGGATTGCCTGGCTTAAGAGGTGCTTTTAAGAGGAGACTAAGAAGAAGGCAAAGCGCGACTATCAACTCCTAATTCTTGATGGGCATGGCTTATATGTTACTATAGAGTTTATCGAGTTTCTGCAATCAAAATCGAATCCTCCTAGCTATCTACCCCGCCGCATTTAACTTATACGCTACAGCCTCTAGATGTCTGCCTTTTTAAGCCTCTTTTAGCTGCATATATAAAAGAGCTCTCCGAATTCATGTACAACAGCTAAGGACTCACATCTATCACTAAGCGCGACTTCTTCCGCTTCTTCTATAAGGCATACAGAGTTGCATTCGCTAAAGAAACAATTATTAACGCCTTTAAAGTTACTAGCATCTCTTCGCTGAATAGCAACGCTATATTGAAGAAATTTAAGGATCTAGAGCCTAAGAGGCCATTAAGCAGCGATAGCACGTCGTTAGTACTCTCTGCAAGCGATTGGCGTAAAATTGAAGGACTTCTACGATAGGTAGTTGAGGATCTTAATAATAAACGCGTCTCGCAGCTGTCTCACACAATACACGCAATAGCGACTCAGAAACAGCTTGTCTAGCACGAAAACAATCGCCTTAGAGATGCCCTTTTTAATAAGAAGAAGCGCCGTAAGCGTGGCAAGGCATTGCTACTTGAACCCCTCTAAGAATTACGCTAGTGGCTGGCCGTCTTCTAGTTGCTATTAAAAGTTGAGGCTGCCCGCAAGTGCTATTGCTAGGCTAAAAAAGACGCTAAAGTAGAAAGAACTACAACACTAGAAGGAGCGCGCGACAAGCTAGCTAAGGAGCAGAAAAAAGTAGGGAGAACAGGGCTATGCTTAGCTGAGCAGAGGGCGCAGAAAAGGATGGCTGCAAAAAGAGGTTAGGTTGCAAGAATAGCAGAGGAAGCGGCAGAGCGCGCGAAGATCTACTACTTGCGCGCGCAGCTGAAAAGCAACTTAGGACTAATATACAATTGGCTAAAAAGGGTAAAGGCGCGTATAGCCTCGAGGCTCCTGCACCTCCTACTTATGTTATTAAGGACCTAGAGGTTAATGTTAAGGATCTATTAGTTATTAAAGGGGTAGTGGAGGCATCTGGCCTATCAACGCGCACTCGCAAAGTACGCCTCCCACAGAGGTATCACACGTAGTTTATTGTTGCCAATTGATTTATTAAGCTTCTGCAAATGCTACTCTAAAAAATCTAGTGATTTTACGATATATATAGAGCTCTGCTCTGCAGCTTCAAAAGTAATAGTGGTGGCTATCCTCAAACTGTGCGTTGAGTGGGGTCTGTGCGTTGAGTGGCCGAATTCGGTATGCCAAGGAACTAGCGGAGCTGCCGCAACAGGGCGTGATTACCAACGATCGATTTGGGTGTCCTCGCAAGGCGCACGCGCTTATGCTAATAGTATTTTATAAGGGCTTTATTAAAAGGCTTAACTACTATATTAGGTAGGTAGCACCTGAATTACATTCTAACTAACTATATAGCTGCAGCGTTCCCACTATTAGGAGCGTCGCCTTAAACCGCCACAGGCAATAGCTCCGTAACTGTTTAATAGACCTAATAACACTATAGCAATAGTTTTAGATAGTTTCGCTGCAAACTGGCAATATCCTTTGTCACTTTAATTAAAGACTTATCTATCTTATTTTAACTATCTGCCTACGCTCTCTATTAATTGTAAGTGTATCTTTTCTATCCTATTCTTAATTTCTGTTATATTGAATTGGAGTTAGTCGACACGCAATATAAGGTCTAACAGCTACTGCATTTTAGGGGCTAGAGATGTACGCGCTTACGACCTAGTTAAGTGGGAGGAAAGAGTTTGTTTGTTCTGCATACTCCCACCCTATGCTAAGGTCCCCTTCTATTTCTAGGATCAGTAGTAAGTCAGTTTAGAACGCTATTAATTTAGAACCCTAAGCGCAATCTAGAAAGAACTCTATATTAATTTAAGGTGGCATAGGAACACTTAAGAGGATAATTTTGTCTGCAATTTGTAATAGTTACTATAGGCTAGTGTAAAAGTTAAGCTTACATATCTGTGGCGTACCTACCTGTTTATAAGGCCTCTAAGACTTCTAAGACTTCTATAGTTTCCGCCGGGTACAACAGAATTAGGCGGAATGGGCGGCAACAAAAGCTTTGCCTTCGCCACGTTATAGTGTTGCGGCTGTGGAATACAGCAACCCTACGCTCTACTATAGCTCCCCTAACGCAGACTTGCATATACGCCTGAAGAAGAAAAATACATTAGCAGAGATTATTAAAATACAACCCTCCGCTCTGTGGCCTGTTATACAAAAGGCGTACAATTCTGCCAATCTACAAAGACACAGAAGTGTCCTAGCTCTATATAAGAAGTAGAAAAGCATGCAAAAAGCAAAATTGCTTCCAGCATTACAGGGTAGCCCTAACACTGCAGCTTTAGAGCATAAGAAAGAGCTATTATCCACTAGTTATAATGTGGACTCTTCTTTCCTTAGTGGCTTTCTATCGCGCGCGCATCAAGCCCTGCGGGTTCAGGTTTCTTCACTAAAGAACATATTGAACTAAAGGACGAATTAATAGTGTATGTGAGTAACTAGCTTAGCGCATTGTTCCTTAGCTAACTATGGCTTTAGCATATTGTTCTTTAATTAGTGGGATTAGTTTTCCTAGTGATATTAGGTTTCCTGGCGATCTAGATTATTTGCATTTAGAAGGAAGATCCTTATCTATGGTAGACATTACTAACCGCTATAGTATCTAGTAGATGTTTTAATGTTATTTAGATAATAATATGCAGTTCTGTACATGTTTTCCACAATTAAGGATTCTTTAACAAGTTCTCCACCTGACTAACGCGCAATAATGCCTATTCCGTACTATAGTAAGGCGTATCCCATTCTATATTAGCAGAAACCTACTGCGCGTTAGAAAACTCGACACTAGTTGTTCCAGCTATTACTAGGAATAGATTACGCGCGTTTAACTATAGCCCACCCCCTGCTCACTACAATATTTCATAACGTTACTTATAAACCGTTCTCTAGAGATGCCGCTCTAGCCCAAAGATATGTTCTCTACTCCCTCTAAAATGCCGTCATGTTTTTAAAGTACTCTCTTAGATTTAAAGGCGGCGCTGTCCCTGCACTACAGCGTATTACTTCACCAATTTAACAATTTGCATATATAGAACCTAACTAGAACTAAGAGTTGGTACGATTAATATTTATTTCTAAGTCTGTTCGAGTTAATGACAAGGCCTCAGTCGACCTAGGATGAACCACTCTCCTACTACTAACAAGTCCTAAGACAGCTAGATCTCCACACGAAATGGAGTATCTAAAGACTTGCAGTAGAGTTTAATACTGCTACCTAAAGCAATATAGCGCTTTAGGCGGAACTTAATAGGGCTGCATAAAACATTATACTCCTATAGAGGGAGCTTAATAAGGCGCGTAGCTATTTAGAGACTCTTAAGCAAGAGTGTAATAGTCTATTCAAAGAGGTTAAAAGGCTAGAAAAGCTAGCTAATAATACGAGTGAACAACGTGACGCTGCGAAAACGCAGATAGTGGCGATTACGAAAGAGAATAATAAGAACGTTAAGAAATTAAAGGCAGCTATAGAAGAAAAACGCAAGCTATAAGGCTATTATTAAATTAAGCAATAATGCTTCTAGAGCAAGTGGGAACAGGAGATCTCGCCGCCTTTGTGAGATTTAGCTAGTACAAAAGGCTCATTTTTAATCATCTAGACTCCCTTCATCTGCTTGTATGCTTTTAATAAATCCTTTAGCATTGGCTAGGCTAGGAAATGCAAAAACAGAAGTCTTAGAAGCTAGACATACTAGTAACTAAGCTAGTAACGCATTTTTAATAAACCTATACTAATAAGGTTAGTAAGCACAATAGAGACAGCGGTAGGTCAAAAACCTGTTTTAAATTATCAAGCTCTACTTCGTCGCGCATTCTATGCCGCACAAAGTTGTCCATTTCCTCATCCGCCAATGCTAGTGATATAGGTTCTGTTATCCTTAACAGCAGCTGCACCAGTACCTTAGCTTGTGGGGGCGGCTTTTCCGGCCCTATGTGGATGTATCGATCGAATCCTACCTGTATTACGTTATCCAGTCACCTTAATGCATTACAATACTTACCTATCTTAATACGTCTGTCCTAGCTAGAAACAAACACGTCTAATGGTAGGATGGCGTCGAAGTGGTATCCTAATCGGTTCAGTGCCTCTATGCCTCGTAGGGTCTATCTAGTTAATATTGAATACAGACGCAGGAATGTACATACTTCCTTAACTATAGTTCTTATATCTTAGAGAACTGCAGGCCTCTAGATAGCTGTGGATAGAGGGATGCCAGGTCGATCGTATACGCAGTATAGCCACCCGTTCTATTCAAACGCCTGGATAAAATTCAAAGCGTACGGTGAGTTTCTATCCAGTTTGAAAACAGCTTTAGGGATGATTTTTCTTATAATAACAGGACAGCTATCTTCTCTAGACTTGGCCAAACAATAACTACGGCCGTCTCCTAGGATGATTTTGTAGACGAACTCGTAGTAGACATCAGGATCTTTGTGCTAAGGAACAACTGGCTTAAGAAGAGCATACAATGCTAGCTTTTTATATATTGTGTTTTGCCTAGTTTTTTGTTCTACTATACTAGATAATTATTAATACTCTTTAGAGTATAAGTGGAATTAGTGTTAAAATTTAATGCGCTATTCACATCTAGAGATGCCAGTTTATTTAGGCGCCCTTAACTAGGCGAAAGGGAAAATCTAGTATTTCCTATCGGGAGCCATCGCGTGCACAAGAACCCAGGGGGTGGCACACTACTTATAGCTTTGGTAAACCCTTTAGTCCTAGGGATTACCTTTCTATTGAAAATGCCACGCGCAAGGAAAGCACTCAAGCCCTTGAAATTAAGTGGAGTAGAAGTGAACGAAATTGATGAGTTCGTACAAAGGCACACAGTGGGACCACTTTGGCTCTGGAACTAACTTGTGCTTGAACGAAAGAGTCAAAGCGCGAGGAAAACATTATACAGCACATCCACTACTTGTTATGTACAAATGGAGAGCTACGCGCGGAGCTTTCCTTCTACAGGAATTGCTACACGAACTTAGAGCGTTTTAAAGATGTAATTGAAGCATATGCACGAGATTTGCTCTACAAGTGCATTATTAGGTTAGTTGCAGAGCCTAACTTAGAGACAATACGATCTATATTAAGTGGCATTACTAGGGAAGTTAAAGACTTCTAGAACAAGCTATCTTAGGCATTTAAAGAATTTGCTGCGCTATATGAATCTAAGCAAATGCAGCCATTGCCTTATGTATGATAGGGATCTAGTCCGCGGCATTGCAAAGACATACTTCTAGGTCGTCTTGTTGCGGCATAAGTGGGCAAAAATGGTTCGAAATCAAGCTCAATTAACCTTATATCTCTGTTCATTACATTTGCAACTGTTTTTCTTATTCTATTGCGAATAGTTTCATTAGCACACACTGTGCCTAGTTAGCGTTGAAATAGACTAGATCCATTTTTATACCTAATACTGCCACCTTGCCCCTTCGTTCACGGAGGATATCTTTAATAATTTTAGAGTAATCTAGTTTGCCCTAGATCTCTACAATCCTTGCTCCCTTGCGCTCTTATGTTTGCGGCAAGTTATTCTAATAAATATACATGTCCAACACCTGATGTATTAGAAATTGTAGGCAGAAGGCGTAGGTATACATATATTGCTCCTAGACAACGCTGGTCGTTTTCTAGGGTAATCTAGGCTTGCCGTTGCTCCTCTCTGTGTTTGGCCTTTTGGAATCTCTATATTAGAAACTTCTGCAGCTGGCGTATACTGTTGTTTATCTTTCTTTAAGAGCTTATCTATGAATTTACAAGCAAGGTGATGCTGTTCGCCGCTTTCTATATACTAAATAAATACAATTTCTTAGGTGTTAGTATTCAAAGAATCCTGTTCCTTAATTAAATGTCTTAGATAAGACAGATGCCTAGTTATGCCTATCCCACTTGCGAACAATACGACTGTGCTATATTGCTAAAAGTTAAAATATGAACTATAGGGACCTTTAATCTATGCAGTGTGGCTGTTGTGCATGTTCGAAGCGAGACCTAATAGTTGTTGTGTGAAACCTCTTTGTGGCCACACGTGAAGTTCTATACTGTTTAATAGTATAGGGGATGCTACCACAAAGGGATGTCTTTAAAAGCAACTGAATAATCCAGCGTTGGCCAAAGTAAGGTAAAATATATTAACTAGGACGTACTCTCTACGGGCCTAGCAGGTGTAATTTCGAGTTTAATGCCTTCTCTAGTCTTTTGCAGCATGGCTATTGTTCTGTGTCTGTGCTAAGATAAGTTCTAATAAAGCAAAAAACAATATCGACATGCTAGACTAAGAAACTAAAGAGACGTGCTAAGTACTATGCGATATCTAGTAAGTCTATTAGGGCTCTCTACATAAAACTAGAGTAAAATGCTTATACACAATGCACTTGTTAAATAAACAAGGCGGAATATCTCGTATATACGTCGCCGGACTGGTTTTTATAGAGGTACACACAAGTGCAATTAGACTAAATGCCACCTGTTCTATTAGATACAAATTTTGATTTTGGTAGCATTACGTATAACAGTCCCAGTGATGAATACTAGATCTATTTTCTAGTTCGCTAGAATTAATTCTAAAGATACATAAAGTAGCCCCTCTAGTATAACAATAGAAGCAATAGCTATATGACCTTTTAGATATGTTCTGAGTGAGATCTTTAGATAGTGGGCGATAAGGTCTGCACTTGGAAGTAGCATTGCCAGGTTTATTAGAAAAAAGGATGCAGATTGTATACTTAATTCCTTTTAAGACTATACTCCCTAGCCTATGCAAATGCTATTCGCAGTAAATAAGAGAATATAAAGAAGGACATCCCTAATAGAACATTATAGCCTAAGGGCTTCTAGGAATGTTACTTAGGTATAACGCAGATATTTTAGGCTTAGGTATGTGGTCTATAAAGTAAACAAACGAGATATGTAATAGCTAAGCCATCTTATTGCAATAAGCGCGATGAGGCCAAAGAAGGCTACTAGATACTAGAAGCCAAAGTTTAAGTCGTCCGCCATGCTAGGGAGCGATAGCAGTGCCACCAGCGCCGTTAAATGCATTTTATAATTGGCCTGTGCGCAATGCGTATAGATATATAAGTGGACTATTCACCCTCTATTTTTTTTAAACTCCTATATGGCGTCTGAGCGTACGCGGCAGGAATCGTTTCGCAAACGTCGAATTAATTTTATTCGTCGCGCACACGAGATTAGTGACCGTTATAACGTTGATGTATAGGTTTTGCATCCGCAAGAAGGGTTAATGCTATGTCTACAATTCTATGCCTAATAATAATAATTGGCCTCCTATAAGCAAAAAGCTAGTATGTTACATAATATTATTTGCTACTTTAGACTTATTTTGTATAGCAAACAAGTTATCTAATACTATATATTAGAACACCCTAAGACTTTAAGCATAACAAATTAGTAAATAAAGCGTTAGATAAACTATTAACAAAGGAGAAAAAGTTTATCTAAAGTAACTGTGTCTGAGATATATCTAAAGAACAATCTTCCTTAGCCACCAATGCCTGAATATTCCTAGGAGGAACTCTTTTCTACTAAAGGACTGTGGAAACTAAGCAAATAAGAGCCTATTGCCTAAAAGTAGGGGTTGCAAAAAAGTAACGTAGCAAGATTTCTAATATAAATATGTTTGTACGCATGTACTTTTATATAATTGTAACTGTAATCATGATGCCAACTAGACATAACCGTAACCTAAGGTCGCTAGTTTCAACTAAGGATATTAGCAAAAACAAAAGGATCGATGCATTGACCGTACCTAAGATCAATAAACTGATAGAGGGGATAACAAAGGAATTAGACGATAGTCTACTACCCCCCTTAGCTAAAAAAAAGAGGAAAATCCTTAAAAACCCTTTAAACGCTAAGAACTGCTAGAGTTAGTGCTAAAGATGCTATCACTTAAAATATATTAGCCTGTGTTAATAAGTTAGAATTACAAATGGATGTCGACGATTATAATCCACATCCCGGCCCCAACAACCAGACTAGTTATAATAATAATGGATATCGCGAACCCGACAATTATAACCCCCAAAATGCTGCTTAGACTAGCTATAATAGCCAGCAAACTACTTAACTTGGCTACTAAAATGCTTAGACTAGCTATAATAGCTAGCAAACTACTTAACTCGTTAAACATAGTCCTCTAGTGTGCTGGATTAAAGAGAAATTATCTTTAATCAATTAGTATTTAGATATTAAGAGGAAGATTGTAGCGTATAATAAAAGGGGACAATATATCGTAGCTTATAGGGACATTAATGCTGATAGCGGCGCTTCTAGGAACTTACAGAGCATATTTAGTCTAAGAGTTGAGGTATCGCCTCTAGGGAAAATAATTAAAGATTATAAAAAGAAAGATAGTTCTGGCAACAGTTTAGAGCTGAACATCGTTTATACTAATAATCGCGTTCTAGAAAAGATCATTTAGTGGCATAGACAGGCAAGGAGACAGCTACTTTACAATATTCTTAGTTAGATTACTATATTAGGTGCCATTTGGAATTGAAAGATACAGCTAGGCCACCACGCAGAAGTATATATACTAGATCTAAGTATTAAAGAGAGAGACTAAGTCCGCTGTTTAGTGTATCTTAATCTGCAACTGTATAAAGATAAGTGTAGAATATAGGGCGTAACGAACTTCTTAGGGCTAAGCTAGGAAACAAGAACAACTGTGATAGTATGTGTAGAAGGTCACAACAAAACTAAAAAAAAGGCAGTCTTGTTTTATAATAAAATTGTTAAGATAGAGAATAGGTAGTATGCAAAGTTCTAACCTAATAATTCTAATGCACTGTCAGAAATAGATGTAGAACTATACTATAGGGTACGAAACGCCACAGCGACAACATACGTCACGGACAAAGTCAAAGACGCCTAAAGAGGCCTCTACTTGGCCTCCTAAGACTACACCCACTATCGCCTAAGAAGGAGAGTAATACTATAGACCTATTAATAGAGGAGTTTAAAAAGTATTATGTATATCTTACTGGGAAAACATACGGGGGAACTAGATAAAGACGAAAAGACACTATATTTTGCACAGTATGAGCTTTGGACAAAGGCGCGTGAAAAAAATAAGGGGGGCGAGTAGGATTTGTTACATAAAGGTTATATAGTCCGTAGGTACTTAGTAATACAGATATCCCCACAATGCGTCTATTCACCTGCATCATATTTGCTATACCTAGTTAGGCATTTTGGCGATTGCTATGCTACTTTAGCTTGGGCGTTTTTCGCATCAATCTAATTGTGTCCCTAGACTTACTATCTCAGCATGCACATACCCTTTATAGAGCCTAAAGTAAGCATTGCACTGTTAATTTCAACGCGCTTATATAAATATGCTATAGAAATTAGGTTTAATATATCCCTACTTTAATATTTGTTTATCCAATTGCACTTTATGCGTAGTTATGTAGGATTTATTAGTCTATTAGACGCCCTTGCTGATGTTCGCGTACCTAAATAGAACTGTGATTTCTGTGCCACAAGTAAATAGAATGTTAATGTAAGCGTCGCCGAGGATATAGTGCACGCATTGCTAATAATCTTTACAGATATTATTTTCTATTTAGTGAAGATATTAAGGCGTTTCTAGAAGGATTTAGAATAATAGTAGGCAGCTTAACAAGACGAAACTCTACGCTTAACGTCCTAGATCCTCCCTTATCCTTTTAGACTGCCAAAGATAAATCATAGGAAGTGCTTGTACAGCGAGAGCGCTGGGCTTTAATTGCTTAAACTATGAAACTGTAGGCGAGGGTGCATTGCAAAGGCATTCTCTCTACCCCCTAAGCCTTTTATTAACTCCTAGTGCAAAGATGGCCTGCGCCTAGAGCTGTTGTTCCTATTATGCTAGGATAGAGTCTATATTAATTCTTTTAACCACTAATCTTATTTAGCATATCCTAACCTCCTTATGTAAGGGAAATGCCTAGAAGGCTTTAGATCTCGTCTTCCCTCTCTATACTATAAGATAATATAGGATACCCACGCCTTTAAAGGCGTAGACGGCTAATTTGTATTAAGTAACGGCGATGTAACTGGGTTTAGTTATTACAGCGACTTTCTTAACAGTTAGGAAGTTAATGTATTGCAAGATGCAATCACAGTATGTACAAATCTATTAGGGAACGTTAAGGATTGTCCACCTTTTCGTCTACAGTTAGCAGAAGCAGTAGCTAGTTGCATGCTGACTCCACCTAATATTCTAAAGAATGAGAATTGTACAGAACCTAGATGCGAGCTTTGTGGTAATATTTCTATATCCTATGTATAATATCTACGTAGAAGAATAAATAATGATTCCTATCTATAAGAGATATGCATATAAATAAATAGATTCAGGTGCGCCTAGAGCAGCTAAAACCAACGATGTTGATAGCGTGGAATTGTTCATTGTAAAATTAGAAAGCCTTAGCCTCTGCAGTCCAGGACTACTAGAGTTAATAGGGACAATATTATTCCTAGCAGGAGAATACGACAGGATTATAGGATCTGTAACTATAGTCCTATTAGGAAAGTTTAAGTTAATGTTCACGTAAGTAGAATAGACAGTGCTAACAAGCATAAGACTAACTAGTAATCTTATAATGAAGGTAAGTTGCGGTACTGCGATCGGGGTCTTTATACTAGATAATAGCCTTGGATTTATGCTACCTATAAGGTGCATCCCTGGGTAGCGGGACACCCGGTGTGGCGGGACAAATGAGGGGTACTTTAACTTTCAGCCCCTAGAAAGACCACGCGCACAACGAATATAGTCATAATTCTGTAAGAATAATCTACTATACCTAATCCTAAATATCTATCACTAATTCTTCCCTAAAAATTACATTTGCATTATCGCCTCTGCGCCTAAATTGTAAAGCGCCTTCTACTATAGCATAATAGACTTCCCACCCTACAGCACTAACACCACGTCTTTTTCGCTCTAGATTTTTATAAAACAGCCTTATACTAGCCTAAAAACCTTACTCTAATACTTGCAAGTCATCTTTAGCCTTATGCGCGCTATTGCAGGTAAATTTATACAAGGCCGCAATACTAATTAGTACCTCCCGCAGAAGCGAGTGCCAATCCTAGCTAGTGTAGAACAACCCTACACGTCCAACCTTATCGTTAGTGCGTAATGTATCTGTGGCGGCTGTTAAACCTGTAGCTGTGCAGCGCCGCAGCCAAGCACTGCAGGACATCTAAAATCTGGCTTAGGATTAGGAGTAGGGCCAAGGGTTCTAGAGGCCCTAGCGCTTATTTAAAGAGAACGACCGCATCCGCCACTAAAACTGCAAAACTACAATTAGCTTCTAACACAGCTATTGTACAATATTATAATATGATACGATAGCTAACTACGTTTACTTTAGTGGGCTTCGACAACATCTATTACGTCGCCCTTAAGCCCTGCAGACCGCTATTAATCCCTTTGCTAACTGTACAAACCCGCTTAAACCGAATGTGCTTCCTAGGCATATTATGACTAAGACACATACTAAGCGGCGGCCAGATATCTAGCATAAATTAGGTGCGCGTCTGATATTGCGGGTATAGCGCGGCGGACGATAGTGATTAGTATAATAACAAGATTAAAGTCTACGCTCTGGCAAGCGGATTAAGTGTTAATAGCAGAAAGCCACAGTTGCAAGCATATGCAAAGGTGGAAGGCGTTGCATATCTTAGTGATACAGCTGTCGCACAGTATACAACAAACAGCTTCTTGCATAGAGCACTGCAATTATTAGCGCCGCAAAGGGGTGCTTATGTTTGACCTGTACGGACTGCGGGGAGCTTAGCTTGTAAGAAGCTTACGAGGGCTAGGTAAGGTAGAGCAGAGTTGTAGGATAACAGTGGTGTGGAACTAACTACTAGGGTTCTGGGCCGTTTTTATCTGAAATAGTAGTATCTAATAGTGGCTGTGCCTGGTAAGACGCCACACCATCTGTAGCTACGCTCCATCCTCTTCTCCTTATTAGCATATGGTCGCCTTCCGCGCAAGGTCTGTGTCAGTGCGGGTCGGCCATCCTCCCTGCTACCTTCATCGGAGGAGTTCGTCAGTTTAACCAGGCTGAAGTGGCGAATGTTAATCATGTGCTTCTATGCACAGTAGAACATTCTCGAACCTTCGCTAAGGCAAACCACCTAAATATATATTTATGTTGATCCCCGGCCCTCTATGAAATAGAGAGAATAATAAATATAATTAGAGTAACGGTATTAAGTTAAGTTGTGTTGATATAAACGTTCCCAGGCTTTTGATATTCTGTATATTTAGCTGAGCTTTGCATATCCGCACCCTTCCCATTCCAAACACCAATACCGATTGTCGTCCGACACCCATGATAGGAGGGTATCGTCGCACAAAGCTCCTACATTAATTGCATCGGTTGCTTTTTTTCCCGGCGCGATGGTCAAGCTGCTGCTGGGCACGAACAAGGTCGATGTCGACGAGTGGGGACAGACGCCGCTGTTGCGGGCGGCGGCGGACGGGAGTAATCCCACTTCCATAAGCATGCATCTACTCCTCTCAACCCCTCATTTACGAAAAGAAACATATTTCACAGCCCTAGTACGCAATTAGCAGTCTACATCTAAATAGTGAGCAGACTAGGCTAGCATTCTTCTACGAATGGAGGCGGTACGCTCGCAGCAGCTTGACCACCGCCTCGTGTCCGTTCCCTTCCCTGCCGCCCGCGAGAGCGGCGTCCGTCCGTACTGATCCTTCGCGTCGACATGGACCTTGCCTGTGCTAAGCAGCAGCTTGACCACCGCCTCGTGTCCGTTCCCTGCCGCCCACGAGAGCGGCGTCCGTCCGATCTGGCCCTTCGCGTCGACATCGACCTTGCCTGTGCTAAGCAGCAGCTTGACCACCGCCTCGTGTCCGTTCTCTACCGCCCGCGAGAGCGGCGTCTGTCCGTACTGATCCTTCGCGTCGACATCGACCTTGCCTGTGCTAAGCAGCAGCTTGACCACCGCCTCGTGTCCGTTCTCTACCGCCCGCGAGAGCGGCATCCATCCGTTCTTGTCCTTCGCGTCGACATCGACCTTGCCTGTGCTAAGCAGCAGCTTGACCACCGCCTCGTGTCCGTTCTCTACCGCCCGCGAGAGCGGCGTCCGTCCGTACTGATCCTTCGCGTCGACATCGACCTTGCCTGTGCTAAGCAGCAGCTTGACCACCGCCTCGTGTCCGTTCTTCTCTACCGCCCGCGAGAGCGGCATCCATCCGTTCTTGTCCTTCGCGTCGACATCGACCTTGCCTGTGCTAAGCAGCAGCTTGACCACCGCCTCGTGTCCGTTCTCTACCGCCCGCGAGAGCGGCGTCCGTCCGTTCTTGTCCTTCGCGTCGACATCGACCTTGCCTGTGCTAAGCAGCAGCTTGACCACCGCCTTGTGTCCGTTCCCTGCCGCCCGCGAGAGCGGCGTCTGTCCGTACTGATCCTTCGCGTCGACATCGACCTTGCCTGTGCTAAGCAGCAGCTTAACCACCGCCTCGTGTCCGTTCCCTGCCGCCGCGCGAGAGCGGCGTCCGTCCGTACTGATCCTTCGCGTCGACATCGACCTTGCCTGTGCTAAGCAGCAGCTTGACCACTGCCTCGTGTCCGTTCCCTGCCGCCCGCGAGAGCGGCGTCCGTCCGTCCCGATCCCTCCAGTTGGCATTCACTTTACCCAATTCGATTAGGAGCTCAAACAATGGCCTTATTACCATTATTAGTGGCCTAAGCGAAAACTGTCCAATCCTTGGCTGTCACATCTGATTGAGGTACCCACCGATTAATTAATCTTACTGACAGACCGTACATAGTTTCCAACTGCCCTGATATATAAAATATGTGGTGTAGCCAATGCGCTCTCGCGTATGAATAGAAGCGGAATTCTTCCACCGTTTTTGACTGGAAAGGTTTACGCGCTTCTGCGAGGGTCTTGCTGATGTCGAAATCAGGCCGCTTTCTCGACCTTAAGAGTTTCAAAGCAAGGTTTTGGACGGTGCCTGAAGACCCTACAGCGGCACGAACAACACTAGATGGTGCTGACTGTATCCTAACTGGAGGCACCCTCGTCTTGGATAGCTCGGTTCCGAAAACACCGTAGCTGAGGTAAGTGACGATAATGTCCGCTATTGTCCTCTGTGCCTTTTCCGCTGTAAATACTATCTTGTTTAAGTCGTGAGAGCCGTCAAGGAGGAATTTGCTTGACGCTGTGGTGTATGAAACGGACGGTGGTCTCTTCTTCGTCGACGGTGAGGAGGCATCCACAGCAAGCCAGCGCCGAATGTACGTCGTTTGGGAGTCTCGAGGGCGTCCAGATAGTGTCTCCAGGGACTACACTAAGAGCTTCTCGCAACTTATCCGCCGTTAGGGGCCGGGAGGCCGCTGTAACAAGTTGTAGTATTCGTGTCTGGTAAGACTGTCCTGATGCTCCTGATTTGTGCAGGATTCGGGAAAAGGTCTCTGCGAGATCTTTAGGTAGGTCTTCGAGAGCATCCCGGATGGCCTCGTCTGTTCTCATCTCACACAAAGATTGGATCTGGAGGGCCACCCAAAGGAACATTCCTTGCGATCCTTTTACGAGAGCATCCTGAATGTCTAGTATAAGTGTCGGGTCTCCTATAACCAGTTTTTTGGCTTTCCAGGCAACGTCCTAGCTCCGCTTCAATGAATGCTTCAATATCTGGGTTGTCCTCCGGAATCGAAGCAATCCGGGTGATCGCAAGTCGCTTACTAAATGCCTCCAATCCAATCTATTGTTCGGCTCTAGTCGAAATGAGATCAAAGCCGGAGTTTTGAGCGACTGTTGAATCTTTTTAAGTCCTTGAGCCACTGCTTCTCTCTCTGTCTGCATTTCGCATTCGTCCAATCCATCAAGGATGAAGTACGCTTCGTGGCCGGATGGGAAGCCGTGACAGATTAATTCGAGTACTCTTTCGGTACTCTCGGTCGAACAGGTCTCTTCGCATGCTTCTGCCACCACAGAAAGGTCTGGTATGGTGCGCAGCAATTGTCGCGCCAGGGACCCAAGAATTGTCCGCGCTGTCAAACTCCCAGGGGATATCGTACCTGCAAAAGAAGTATGCCACTGCAACCATATTATTTCTGGCGCAAATATTAAGGGTGGTCTACGATATTCGCTAGCAAAACAGATTTCCCGGATCCCAGTTTGCCTGTACACAGAAGCGTGCAAGAACTTGTGTAGTCTTTCCACTCCTGGTATTCGGCAAGCGACGCGAATAGGGATGAATTTCCGACTTTCCGGGTCTGTTTCCACGCTGTCTCATAGTCGTACTGGGAGCAAAAATCGAGCACCCGTAGATTCGCGGCTAGCTTTTGCTGATGGGCCGTGGATTTCGAAAGTTTGCTGGATAGAGCCCTGAATCGAGAGTTCTCTTGAGCTTCAGTCGAGATTATCTCCTCCTTTATGGAACTGGCCCAACAATAGAGGTCGGTTTGGAAAGTCTTCAAATCCGAATCGTTCAAAGCAGATGTGAATTGCCGAAAGGTCGGCTTCTCTGTGAAGGCGAAAAGATGACGGCAGAGACCAACTGCCACGATGAAATATTCACAGAGCTGTGATTGCAGACTCCTGGATTGCGGATAGAGTAGGGCCATTGTTTGGTAACGTGGGGCTAAGCGACCAATGTTCATGAAAAGAGTGGACAACTTCTCGACGTAGGATGAGAAGCTCACGATTGACTGCGGATGTATTAGTAGATGAAAGCACCAAAAGTCAAGGCACTGACGAGTAACGACATGCGCACCAGCGACCAGACGCCACATGCGACTATGTTCTGTGAGCTTCCAACTACAACATCTCCAAGCGCAGCGAATTGCTAAACTCCTTGTAGGAAGTTTGTAAAACGGGGCCCAAAGCAACGGCCGCTAGCTTTTCTCAACATCTGACGGTCGATCTCAGCTGTAAGGCGCATCACATCGCTAGGATCTGGGGGGGAGTTACGCGATTGGGATTTAAGGGTGCTGAAGGCGATTTTCTGCTTGTCTGAGAGGTCCGCTTCAAACTGGCAAACAGCTTAAGCCAAGCGAATTTCGGGCTTCAGCCGCGAAGCGTTTGCCACAACATTAGACATGGTGTACTGTTTTAAGCAGGAAACCGACAGAGCGTAGCAAAGCTTAATGCAATGGTTCCCATTTAGAGACTAAGAGGGAGTACGAAACTAGGCATGATCATAAGTGAGCGATTGTCAGGAGTACTGCTTAGCACACGTAGATCACTCCGCGGGGCTGAACTTACCACATGAAGGACCCGAAGTCTAGCTTGCCTGCACCACTAATAAGTCGCGAAAGAAATCTAACCAAGAGATCGCTATTAGAAGCTGATAGATGAGGTAGTGGGAAGAGTTCAAATGCTGGCGCTCAGGCTGAGAGAACAGCTGAGATACTATGGGCTGATTCAAAGGGCTGGCGATTGCACAGCCCACAGTGTGGCGGCGGTAACGTGTCCGTGCACGCAATGCACGGATTCGCGCAATGCACGCCTTTTACTAGGAAAATCAAAGAAAATAAGCAACTTTACAGCTATATAACTCTTTAACTACTTTTTCTTTTTAAAAGCTTCCTTAACTAAAGTTATAGAAAAAGACTATCTCTATAACTCTAGAATTTTAGTTTTTTTAATAATAATTAGTTTTAAGAAAAAAGTATAAAAGTACTAAAACCTAAGTCTTTAGAATTTAAAAATAATATTTTTTTAGGAGTAGAGTATGCTATTTAGAATATATTTTATATTAAGTTCTTTCTAATAAAACTACTAACTAGAAAGTTATATTATCTTTTTATCTTTTTTATATTTAAAAAAGATAAAAAGATAATATAACTTTCTAGTTAGTAGTTCTTTATAAAAAAAAGTCCTAATATAAAATATATTCTAAATAGCATACTCTACTCCTAAAAAAATATTATTTTTAAATTCTAAAGACTTAGGTTTTAGTACTTTTATACTTTTTTCTTAAAACTAATTATTATTAAAAAAAACTAAAATTCTAGAGTTATAGAGATAGTCTTTTTCTATAACTTTAGTTAAGGAAGCTTTTAAAAAGAAAAAGTAGTTAAAGAGTTATATAGCTGTAAAGTTGCTTATTTTCTTTGATTTTCCTAGTAAAAGGCGTGCATTGCGCGAATCCGTGCATTGCGTGCACGGACACGTTAAGGCTGACATGTGGGGTTAGCCGAAGGCGATTTTGGAATACACCAAACTGAAGAGACGAACACCTTGGTGACGCTAGCAGGGAGGACGGCCGACCCGCACCGGCCAGAGGGTTGCGCGGAAGGCGACCATATGCTGATGAGGAGAAGAGGATGGAGCGTAGCTACAGATGGTGTGGCGTCTTGCCAAGCACAGCCACCATCAGATACTATTTCGGATAAAAACGGCCTGGAACCTAGTGGTTAGTTCTACACCACTGTTATCCTGCAACTCTGCTCTACCTTACCTAGCCCTCGTGAGCTTCTTACAAGCTAAGCTCCCCGCAGTCTGTACAGGTTAAAACATGAGCACCCCTTTGCGGCGCTAATGATTGCAGTGCTCTATGCAAGAAGCTGTTTATTGTATACCGTGCAACAGCTGTATTACTAAGATATGTAACGCCTTCTACCTTTGCATATGCTTGCAACTATGGCTTTCTGCTATTAACACTTAATCTGCTTGCCAAAGCGTAGACTTTAATCTTGTTATTATGCTAATTACTATCGTCCGCCACTATACCTGCAATGTCAGACGCGCACCTAATCTATGCTAGACATCCAGCCGCCGCTTAGTATGTGTCTTGGTTATGATATGCCTAGGAAGCACATTTGGTTTGAGCGGGTTTGTACGGTTGGCGAAGGGATTAATAGCGGTCTGCAGGGCTTAAGGGCGACGTAATAGATGTTGTCGAAGCACACTAAAGTAAACGTAGTTGGCTGTTGTATCATATCACGATGTTGTACGACGGCTGTGTCGGAAGCTAATTGTGGTTTCGCAGTTTTAGTGGCAGACGCGGTCGTTCTCTTTAAACAAGCGCTAGGGCCTCTAGAACCTTAGCCCTGCTCCTAATCCTAAGCTAGATTTTAGATGTCCTGCAGTGCTTGGCTGCGGCGCTGCATAGCCACAGGTCTAACAGCCGCCACAGATATATTACGCACTAACAATAAGGTTGGACGTGTAGGGTTATTCTGCACTAGCTAGGATTAGCACTCGCTTCCGCGGAAGGTACTAATTGGCATTGCGGCCCTGCATGAATTTACCTGCAATAGCGCGCACAAGGCTGAAGATAACTTGCAGGCATTAGAGTAAGGTTTTTAGGCTAGCACAAGGCTGTTTTACGAAAATCTAGAGCGAAAAAGATATAGTGTTAGTGCTGTAGGGTAGGAAGTCTGTTATACTATAGTAGAAGGCGCTTTATAATTTAGGCGCGGAGGCGACAATGCAAATGTAATTTTTAGGGAAGAATTAGTAATAGACATTTAGGATTAGGTACAGCAGATTATTCTTACAGAATTATAACCATATTCGTTGTGCGCGTGGTCTTTCCAGGGGCTGAAAGTCAAAGTACCCCTTATTTTGTCCCGCCACACCGGGTGTCCCGCTACCCAGGGATGCACCTTAGTACATAATTTAAATGCGTCCTAGTGCAACTCTTCGGGCAAGGGTAGGAGTCTGCCACCTTTAGTGGGTCCTACTAAAGTAGGCGTTGACGGCAACTATAGAACCGCTTTCGAATAGTTATCTTAATAAATCCTTTCTTGTTAGAGTTATATAACTATCTATAGTACTGACAAAAATCTCTACATACATATAGTTTAAAATTCGCACGCGCACACCCTTTTCCTCTATATTATCAATCAAAATACCGGAACCCTGAGTAAGTCGGGCAAGGGTAGAGACTTGTAAGGAGAAATAAGCGCTATCGCAGGCTTTGTAAGCTTAGGCGTAGACTGTGCACTTCGACCTTGCCCCTAAATTCCTAGCTATTTAAGAAGAGCGTTGCCATCACTATTTCACCTCTCCTACTTTCCTTCTCTTCCTTATTGTTTTCGATTTATCGGCCTCTAACGACGCCTTGCGAAGATGACTATAAAGAGAAAGCGTGCGGATAATAATAACAACACCTAGCACCATTCGCTACCTACAGAGTGGATAACAAGACCTAACTTTCTAGGCCTAATAACTAATGTTATTATTTGCGAGTCTGTTACCTTTTAAGTATTAAAAATTGTGCTTTAGCTAGATGCCTAGTTTATAAATGCGCTATCCCCGCAATAGGCAAATTTGTTAGAAGATAGCAAAGTAAGACAGTTGTTAGCCAAGGTGCCATTAACAATACCTATAGATGCGACATGCGCAATACGCTTAGTCTTCCTAGTATTCTACTAACAAGTCTCGAAGCTTCTAAAAAGACTTTCTGTCTAGCACTTAAACGAACTCGCAACTGTTTGCGACAAGTATAACTGGACACACTAATTATATGTCCGTATCTGCGAGAGCACTAGTGGATTAATTAACACTAGGATCTTAGAGGACGTTGGCTAAGAGTACAGGACCCTAACAAGTGGAAGATGTAGCCCTAGATTATCTCTATATTTAAGGGATCTTTGTCTAAAAAGCTCGCATCATTAAAGGATGTGTGTTCGCTGGCAGTATGTATATAAGGGGAGACGATTTAGTTATCCATCTTTGGGATTGTTCTTCTTTTTTAGCCCTTAACATCTATGGGATAGATTCTAGTATGCCTCTTCCTAACATTTACTAATAATGGGCGACTAATATAGATTAGAGGAGCTACTAGATTGCCGTTTAAAGATGTGGAGCTAGTTAATATACAGGTGGCAGAAACTCCTTAAGAAACTAAAAAAGAACAAAGAAAAACGGATAAGGCACACCTCTTAATGGTGGGATTTATGTGTCAAGCTATAATCGATATGCTAGATGAACTGGCCAAAGAAGTCCGGTTTATTAATAAGCTTAATAGGTTAGAAGATAGCTCGATCGTATTGTCAAAGAAAGAACTAGTCGAAACTCTACTATACTGCCATCAGCGGAAGGTTGCCTATAATATTAAAAGCTTTTAATTATACACGTTTAATACTTTTTAACTAAGACATATATAATAACCCAATCCTAGTAACCTTTTAGTTAAAAGAAGAATCTTTTAATCTTTTATTTTATAAGTTTTATTTATAAACCTTTTAATTTATAAACTTTTAATTTATATAAACTTTTAATTTCTATAAACGTTTAATTTATATAAACTTTTAATTTATAAATATTTAATATATATAAACATTAATTTATATGCATTTAATTTATATAAGCATTTAATTTATATAAACATTTAATTTATATAAACATTTAATTATATAAGCATTTAATTTTATAAACATTTAATTTATATAAATATTTAATTTAGAAACATAATTTATAAATATTTAATTTATATAAACATTTATATAATTTAATTTAGAAACTTTAATTATATAATATTTATTTAGATAAACATTTAATTTATTAAACATTTAATTTATATAAACTTTATTTATATAAACTTTTTTATTTATATAAACTTTTATTTTATATAAACTTTTATTTTATATAAACTTTTTATTTTATCTAAACTTTTATTTTATATAAACTTTTATTTTATTTTTAATTTACCCCAGAGGGCTACGCAAACGCTACCGCCAGCATTCCCGAGCTTGCCAGAAAGGGCATATGCAACGTTAAATGCCTAGGGGTAGAACGACAAAGGCTTTTATCTTAAATAACATGACAAAAAAAGCAGAGCCCTCTGCTTAGTAAACAAAAAGAGCGTTTTTAATTTATATAAACTTCTAATTTACAACTTTTAATTTATTTATTAAACATTAAAGCGTGTGGTCTTTGCGTGGGCACGTCCAGGAATACCGCGCCCCCAAGGGGTTTTTGAGAGATAGTTAGGAGATAAGGTTAATTTTCGAGATAGATAACAGTACTATATTGTATATTGCTTTACTAAATAGGAATAGAGAGTGTATATATTAATAGGAGCAGAAAAGTACATATTAAGTCTAAGATATACTTAAGCTATACCTTAATCTAAGTTATTTTTTTCGAAGATAAAACAGCCTTTAAAGTTGATAAGTTTTAGAATTTTAGTAAGGCGATGTATGGGTGGATCTCTAGTAGGATCCTTTGTAAGGGTGCTAAGATAAAATAGTTAGCTGTATAGCAAAAGTGGGCCCTTATTAACCTGCTCACGATTGCTTATTAACCTGCCTGCGAATAACTCCCTTGCTGGAGGTTTGTGGTGACGTTGCGTGCGGTGCCGTTCTTCCTCGCCACCCTATGATAGTAGTTGCATGTGCCTTGGCGCGCCAATCAGGCACCCTGCCGAGCCACGGTAGAGTACGTTTCGCGCGGATGGCTTGGCATGTATCCTCGAAAGTGGAGAGGCATGAGGCAGTGCAGGTGCTGTCAACCGCTTAAAGAGAGCGAAGCTGTCCACTCCCTTGACCGTTCTCGTCGTCATTTCGTAACAGCTATGGCGGCCCAAGCCCACACGGCCGAGCCCACAGGCACGGGCACGCGGAGTGACCTAGAAAACGCAGATCACAACAACAAGCAGGCGGACAGCTTGATATGCGCGTCCAACGACCCTCCACTGCCTTCAGAAAGTGCAACGTCGGTGGAAGTCCGCGCGTTTCTCACGGACGTCCTGTGCACGCAATACGGAGTCGAATCTGAAGCGTCACGCAACATAGCCAGCCTTTGGACGGTCGGTTCGGGGCGCGAGCTACGCACCTATCCAGTACACATGTTTTTCAGCGTCTTTGGAGACCAGGCCGGATGGGTGCTGTACAAAGAGGTCGGTAGCCGGACGACGCGAATGGATATACAGCGGAATCCTAATTTTGACGCAACAAAGAACCGTGAGTGTCCCGCGCCCTTTACGAAGACGGCAAAGTCTGCGGAGAGGTAAGCTAACTTAATAATCAAGGCTCGGTAATCTCTGGGGTGTGTGCGATTGAGGCCATGTTAGCGTTTATCTTTATGGTGTTGCCAAGACTTCGATGGATTAGTGGGTTGCTTTTCGCGTTCTGTACAGTCGTGCTTCTTAGCATGATGTTAATCGCAGTCGCGGGTACGCCAGATGCTAGAAAAGTTCCTGAAGCGAAGTTAAAGGTATCTTACGGAAGGTGGTTTAATAATTTAAAAAGCTAAAGTAATTAGATAAAGAGAGACAATATAGAGTATATGACCGCAGAACCAGAGCTTTTACTCTTCCAGGGTTCGTGCTGTGAGATAAAACATAAGATGCTCGATAGAATTCGCAATCGATGAGTGAGTTAAGTAGCTACCACTGATTCCGCTATCGTCCTGTGTGATGGCTGACGATTGGAGGCCTGCCTACCCGATGATGACACCTCAAGTCCCTAGACACGTGATCGGCTTACCCATCGATCCCGTGCCCCCATCGATTAGGTACTGGGGGTGACCTATCCCTTACACCACAGCACGCAAAGCACTATACGTTCCTTTTGCCAGTCAGCGTTGTACCCTAGAAATTGGCGTACAACGAACCGCGCTAGCCTAGCCACGTAGGGTAAGTAGGTACCCACAGCTTCACATTAATTGGTTAGCGTTGGACTAGTGCTGAGTTTGGGTGCTTAGCTATGTACTGATGGAGGTAGGTATAGCAGGAAGCCTTACCTACAATTATCTAGATGCGGTTCGTTGTACGTCAATTTATACGGGTATTCTTGTAACACAGATCCCACTGTCAGCCGTCAGCAGGGCGAAGGCCGAAAGTATCGTCCGTCGCCATGGCTGGCATCGAACACCTCGAAAGAAGGCAGCCATCCAGGGTACCGGCCAACCTGATACGATCTGGGGGACGCAGGCGGATAGGTATTCCGATGCCCCTTCGTGTGCTGCGATGCGGTGCGAATCAATATGTGGGTCTCGTAGCCTTGTTAGAGAGGGACT
Source organism: Laburnicola sp. JP-R-44 (assembly GCA_009805535.1). Lineage (NCBI taxonomy): Eukaryota > Fungi > Ascomycota > Dothideomycetes > Pleosporales > Didymosphaeriaceae > Laburnicola > Laburnicola sp. JP-R-44. The sequence goes on from SELF01000041.1 coordinate 975,810, forward strand.
TGGTGTGCTCTCCTGATGTGCTGCGCGATTCCTGATGTGCTGCGCGATTCCTGATGTGCTGCGCGATTCCTGATGTGCTACGCGCAAGAGAGAACTGTATAAACGACTTCTCTTATAGCTATGCCTTAGCACCGTAATCTGCCATCCGTCGGTCTTGTATTTAAGGATTTTAAATACTAAAGGATTATCCTTCGGAACAGATTCCGCTCAGGCCATGCTTCCATGTATCTACTATCGACCATCCAGGGTACCAGCCAACCTGACGAATGACGGCCTACCAAGGTTGAAGATGACTAGGCGGTCCTTGCAAGTTAGAGTAAGCGTGATGTGCGTACCCGTACGCGATGCCACATCTTGCGGCACAGCGCGAGAACGCACCAACGAACACGAAGATGTGAATAATGTGGCGCTTCAGAAAACCAAATTGATGAGACCAACGTCAGACTGAGATTGCAGGAGCGTCGGTGGACGCGGGGCTGCGCTAGTCACCATGACTCAGCTGGCCCTTATACTTGACGTCGGACGGGCGCTCCAACATCTTCACCGCCAACGTGTACAGCTTCGCGGCCTGTCAAGGTTAGCATCAGCGCATGACGCTATGAATGGGGCTGAGCAGTATCACGTCCTACACGCTCGCTGCATGTCTGGGTTTTCTAGCCATACTGGTACCAACACCGCTTATTCCCGCGCCATCTCCCACCAGCTATACATGTCGCAGCGCAAGTCACCAAAAGGATCCATGGGAGTTCCACAACAGAGAGGTTAATTTTCCCTGCGACAATGTCGACCAAACAGGCTGCTTGTCTCGCCTGCCGAAGGAGCAAGATCCGATGCAAACGGGGCCCTGGAGCCGACGTTTGCGAGAAGTGCTTGCATTCGGGGTCTGCGTGCGTTATACCAGATGGTTTTCATATCGGAAGGCAGAAAGGCGTCAGGAAGTAAGTCGTATATATCACCTTCCTGAGTGTCTCTGACTTGTGCTAGTAAGCGGACTGGGCTTGAAAAGGCGCTCCATCATATTGAAGAGGCGATCAAGAAGTCCAAGTCAGACCCAGATGCAGGCGAGAAGACCGTGGAACAGCTGCAGGCAGCTCCTCCTAGAAGCACAAGGAAGTCGGGCTTCCTCAGCTAGTAGCCCTTCCGACAGCGTTCCGGCAGCTTCGGACGAAGTGGCACATGTAAACGAGGACCCGCAGCCCCTGGATGATGCTGAGAACCCTCTTCAACTGCTTGCTCGCGCATCAGATCTACGTTTGGCTTCGGCGCGCAGACTATCGAGAGCTTGTTTACCACATCTACATCTCATTTGGGTGGCGACGTGGACCAGCAGTCAGATGTCCATCGATTCTTCCTTCCAATCAAGGCCAGCCTGGACCGCGGCCCTACGTACGATCCGATCGATCTCGGCTTGGTGACGGTAGAAGAAGCTGAGCTGTTACTGTCATTGTAAGTCCATCATAAATCTTCCGTCTTCAACACGCCGTGGTCTCGGCACTAGCATCCATGAACGATCCGTAATGGCAAGAAATCGTCGACTTTTATCGGGAAAGGCTAACTCGGGGTTTCAGCTATCACGAAAAACTAGCACATACACGTTGGGGCTCAGATAAGGCGACTCATACTGTAGCGTTCTGCCGCAGACAGTTAGCATTTCTTCTGACTTCGCTCTTGGCGGCATCATTCCTATTCTTGCTAGCAGCTGCCGCCATGTGCAAACGCTTGCTTGTGCACAGGAAGTTTATGGCTGAACAAGTGATTGCGAGGAGGTTCCGTTCAGTCGAAATCGTCATCGCTTTTATGGTCAATGTGCCTTGGATGCATCCCGGTGCGAATGCCGGAGACGACGACACTGGACTGTACATGTCAACAGCGTTAAGCATAGCCTTGGACCTGTCGCTCAACAAGATTATCATTCCGTCGTCATCGTTCGATCAAGATGTACTCAAACGCGTCCCGAAAGGCCATTGCCTTGACGCGAAGAAAGCGTTGGCCATGGATGGCTTCGAAGACGTCGAATCCACATCCGAGCTGGGTAAAATGTTGCTCCGCAGAAGAGAGCGAGCTTGGATAGCGCTGTTCGTGCTGGACCGTGGCATAGGCCTGGCTTGCGCGTTGGTGGCTTGGCCCTGACCGACGCCGTCTGCCGGAGCAAGCGCTAACAGACCCCGCCTCAGAACGACCAGAGACTCCACCACCCTCATCGATCCTTATACCTTTTGCCCGCGCGACGCCGACTTTATTGAGCGAGGCACGACGCTCGACCAGCTCCAGCAGACATGCGCTGTGCCGGACGCGCGGGCTGCGCTCGTCGGCCTAGGCGGCGTAGGGTAAGCAGGACGCCTGCTCAACCAGCACTATGCGCTAACGGCAGCAGAGAAGCAAGTCGCAGCTCGCTATCGAGCATGCCTATCGCACCCACGAGCAGTCTCCTGAGACGTGGGTGTTCTGGGTGCATGCCAGCAACGCCGATCGGTTCAGGGAGAGCTACCGCGTTATCGCCGATCGGGTCAAGATCTCTGGGCGGCGAGATCCGCAGGCGAACATCTTTCAGCTGGTGCACGACTGGTTGTGCGACTGTAAGCAGCGGTGGCTGCTCGTGCTAGACAATGTGGACGATGCTGGCTTTCTTCTCGAAGCTCAAGCTGCTACAGTGCCCGTGCGCCAGGTGAGCCAGTTCACCAGGTGAGCCACCGAACATCATAACAATCAAAACCATCCCAATTTCAACGCGTTATTACTCCACCACCATGAGCCCGATTCAGGATGCGATTGAAGCTCTGGAATCGCACGAAGACGGCGCGTCTTTTAGCTATCGCGAAGTTGCAAAAAGATTCGGGGTCGATCGAACAACGCTGTCGCGGCGACACCAAGGGTTAAGGCGCTCGAATGAAGACGCCCACCGCGACGCGCAGTTACTCAACCCACAACAGGAGCAGGAACTTGTGCAGTACATCGAATTATGCACAAGACGAGGCTTACCGCCGACGCGAGAGATGGTACAAAACTTCGCCAGCGCTGTTGCGAAATGGCCCGCCTCAGAAAGCTGGGTAACTCGGTTCCTTCATCGCCATTCCGCCAGCCTTACCACGAAATGGACCGCTGGTATCGATCGCGATCGCAACAACAAGGCTGACTCTCAGAAGAGATACGAGCTATACTTTGAACTGCTTCATTCGAAGATGCGCGAATACGACGTTACGCCGAGTAACACCTACAATATGGACGAAAAGGGCTTCTTCTTGGGCGTCTTAAACCGCTCAAAACGCGTCTTTTCGAAGGCAGTTTGGCGCTCAAAAGAGCGTACAGCGGCCGTCCAAGATGGCAACAGGCACTGGATTACGACTCTAGCTTGCGTCTGCGCTGATGGGACGTCGCTGCCGCGCCGTCGCTCATTTACCAGGGAAAATCCGGGCTTCAGACGAGCTGGGTAGAGGACCTAGACGTCGAGAAACACCAGATTTTCTTCGCTAACTCACCCTCAGGATGGACGAACGACGCCCTAGGACTTGCCTGGCTTGAACAGGTATTCGAGCGACATACGCAGCCGAAAGCGCGTCGAGAATGGCGTCTTCTGATCCTCGACGGCCATGGCAGCCCACATTACCCGCGAATTTATCGAGTATTGCGACGCCAGAAAGATCCTACTGTGCATCTTTCCACCCCATTCAACCCACAGTCTCCAGCCGCTCGACGTCGTCTTGTTCTCTCCACTTTCGTCGAACTACTCGCGAGAACTCACTCGTCGAATACACAGCGGGCACGCACTCATTGGAGTGAAGAAGGGCGAATTTCTGAGTACTTTCTGGGCAGCTTGGACGTCTACAATGAAGCTGGAGGCGATATTGAAGAGTTTCAAAGCTACAGGAGTGTGGCCGATAGATGCGCAGGTTATCCTAAAACGCTTCAATAACCACCCACCCCAGCCGAACCACAACACCAGAATTCGGGCAGCATGGCGACAGCGATGACTGGAACGAGCTCCGCAAAATTTCGCGTGCTGCGGTTCCGGATGACTCTACTTTTGAAGCAAAGCAGTTGTCGCAGGCGCTCCACTCTACAGGTCAACAACGAGCTTCTTCACATCGAAAACACCGAATTAAGAGCCGCCCTTGACACCAAAAAGAAGCGCGCGAAGCCTCGTAATACTCTAGCCACCCAGGACGACGAAGAGTATTATGGCGGAGCGGTTTTCTGGAGTCCTCGGAAGGTTAAGGACGCCAAGAGCGTCTGGCCACGAAACAACGCGAAGACGAGGAGGCACAACTCCAAAAAATCGCGACGAGAGAGCAGAAGGCCGCCTCATCTTTGGCCCAAAAGCTAGAGGAGGAGGCTGCAAAAGCGCGTCGAAAACGGGAGCGTGAGGAGGCCAAAATGCAGCGCGAGGCAGCGGCTAAGGAAGCGCCGCCGCCGCGAGGGCTCTAAAATCCCAACAACGAGCTGCTGCAACACCAAAAAAAGTCACGATAGGTCAAGTACAGCCTCACAAACAATCGCGCAAGGTGCAATTAAAAAAAAAGCACCTCGTCGTCGTGTTGTGAGTGCTGCAAGTCGGCAGGTAGTTGCACCTGCACCGCCAGCTGCACCACCCAAGACGACGACGCGTGGACGGCAAATCAAAGACGCCAGCGAAATTTAATTAGATAGAAAGTATCGTATGCGTCTATAGACCAATACTTCAGAAAATCTCGCGATAATCGCTTTTGTGGGTGGCTGTACAGCCTCATTTCTCGATCGTCTGATGTTCCGGGTGGTGGCTCAGCTGGCGAACTGGCTCACCTGGTGCACGGGCACTGTAGCTCGAAGATGGCAGCTAGACCACTGCGCGAGTACCTTCCTCACTGCGAACTCGGCTCGATCCTCATCACAACGCGAAACAAAGAGGGCGGCACTGAAGCTAGTGGAGCAGCGCGACATTATCGTGCTGGAGCCGATGAGCGAGGCGCAGGCGCTAGCCTTGCTGGAAAAGAAGCTGGGACCACAGGCAGACGGCAGCAATGTTTGCTGAGCTGGCCGCGGCGCTAGAGTACATGCCGCTCGCCATCGTGCAAGCAGCAGCGTACATCTCGCAGAGGGCGCCGCGATGCTCTGTGGCAAAGTACCTGGCTGAGTACAGGAAGAGCGAGCGTAAGAAGACAAGCCTCCTCGACTACGACGAAGGACAGCTGCGGCGAGACTGGGAGGCGAAGAACTCAATCGTTGTTACCTGGCAGATCTCGTTCGAGTATATACAGCAGACACGGCCATCCGCAGCAGACCTGCTCTCGCTGATGAGCTTCTTCGACCGACAAGGTATTCCATAGGCTTTACTTAGGCCTCGCACCGAACGAGAAGAAGCCCAGACAGATCAGGAAGAGAAGGAGGACGATGATGGAGATAGCGACTTAGAAGAACAACACATCGCAGTCTAGCGCGGGTGACGACGAGTTTGAAGCTGCTGTAGCAGTGCTGCGTAATTTCTGCTTCATTTCTGTCGACACTACTGGCACGAGCTTTGAGATGCATGCACTAGTGCAGCTAGCAACGCGGAAATGGCTCGAGGGTAACAGCAAGCTTGAGCGGTGGAAGCAGCAGTTTGTTAGTAACCTGTGCGCAGCGTTTCCGACAGGAGCATACGGGAACTGGGCGGCATGTCAGGCACTGTTCGCGCATGCTAAGTCGGCTGTAGGACATCAGCCAGATGCAGAGTCGTCGCTAGCAGAGTGGGCTACGGTACTTTATCGTGCAGCATGGTATGCATGGATGAAAGGCAGCATAGCTGATGCTGAGAGGCTGGCTATGAAGTCGATGAGGGCACGAAAGAAAGTGCTAGGTCAAGAGCACGAGGACACGCTGTGTAGTGTGGCAATGGTCGGATTAGCATATATACTTGGAGGGCGGTGGGACGATGGCGAGACGCTGTTTGTGCAAGTAATAGAGACAAGCAAGACGAAGCTGGGAGCGGACCATCCCGACACGCTGACTAGCATGGCCAACCTAGCGTCGACATACCGTGATCAAGGGCGATGGGACGATGCCGAGAAGCTGGAGGTGCAAGTGATGGAGACTCGTAAGACGAAGCTAGGAGCGGACCATCCTGACACGCTAGGTAGCATGAACAACCTAGCGTCGACTTACTGGTTTCAAGGGCGGTGGGATGCAGCGGAAGAGCTAGAGATGCAAGTGATGGAGATGAGCAAGACGAAGCTGGGAGCGGACCATCCAGACACGCTGACCAGCATGGCCAATCTGGCCTTCACGTGGAAAGCACAAGCTCGGAGTGCAGAGGCTATAGTCTTAATGAGGCAGTGTGTACAGCAGCGTCAGCAAGTGCTAAAAGCTGGTCACCCCGTGTTTGTGTTATCTTTGACAGTCTTAGAAGAGTGGGAAGCGGAGTGAGCAGATGCTGATGCAGAGTGTACGCTTAAGAACATACTGCTAAGGGAAGGCGAAAGGCACAACTAATTAGTAACTTGCCATATAGTGTAACGTGCCCACCACTGAATGGCGCACACCACTGAAATGGCGCACTGTGCCAAGACCACACCACTTTCTACCATCTCCACAATGCCACAACAACCTAATCTTGAATTACGTCCCCAGACAGATAGGATTATCCTTGCTATCCAGGCTATGAAATCCGACGCGTCGTTAAGCCTGCGACGTGCTGCTGCTGTGTACAACGTGCCTGAAACTACCCTTCGAAGGCAACGCGCTAAACCAGCTTCTGATCACAATACTCACCACAATGCATCAAAGCTGCAGAGGCATGAAGAGGAGGCGATTATACAGACTATCAGGAAGCTTGACGCGCGAGGATTCGCCCCTACGCTCAGCTACGTACGAGAGATGGCCAACCAACTACTAGCTGTACGTAGTGGTGGCCAGGTTGGAGAAAACTGGGCCTACAGGCTTGTACGTCGGAGACCTGAGATAAAATCTCAGGTGACAAGACAGCGGGATCACCAGAGAGTCCTGTGCAGCAACCCAGCTATTATTGGGCCCTGGTTCAATCTTGTACGCAACGTTAAGGCCAAGTATGGGATTCTGGACGAAGACGTCTATAATTTTGATGAGACTGGCTTCCAGATGGGCGTTGGAGGGTCTGTTAAGGTAGTAACAGCCTCTGAGAGACGCCTTAAGCCACTTGGAGTTCAACCTGGTGATCGTGAGTGGGTGACGTTGATCGCTGGCATCAACGCGATGGGGTGGTCAATTCCACCATTCCTTATCCTCAAAGCAAAGCACCACGACCAGGCCTGGTATCACAACAACCCAAAAGATTGGAGGATAGGCGTTAGCAAGAATGGGTGGACAACAAATAAGCTTGGTCTTGCCTGGTTGCAGCACTTTATCCAGCATACAGAGGCAAGGACAGTGGGTAGCCACCGGCTGTTGATTCTTGATGGCCACGAGAGCCACAAGTCGCTCGCTTTCCAGGACCTCTGCGAGGAAAGCAAGATTATTACCCTCTGTATGCCTCCACATTCATCGCACATTCTACAGCCACTTGATGTGGGTTGTTTTGCCCCGCTAAAGCAGGCGTACAAGAAGGAAATCAGGGGCTTGGCAGACAGCCACATCTACCACATGGCAGACAGCCACATCTACCACATCGACAAGAAAGCCTTCCTGGCTGCCTTTAAGCCAATATTTAACAAGGCATTCTCAAAGAACAATATCTTATCAAGCTTTCGAGCAACTGGCTTAGTCCCACATAACCCAGATGTGGTGTTATCTAGGCTTGAAGTACAGCCTCGTACGCCAACACCACCTGCACCAGGGCCTACCTCTTGGCAACCCAAAACACCAAGCAACGCCTGGGAGATAGAGGCTCAAACGACGTTGATTGTCAAGAGGATAATGGATAATAAGGAATTATCACCTGATTCTATCATTGAGATGGTGCTGCAGGTCAAAAAGGGATCAACTTTGAAGGTCCACTCACACACGTTGCTTGAGGCTAGAATAGCCAACCTTGAGGCAAACCAGGCAGCATCTGAACGTAAAAAGCGCAAGAAAAAGCGAATCCAGAAGGGAGGGACCCTATCACAGGCAGAGGCAGAGGGTATAGTTGAGCAAAGAGATGTTAAGATCCCAGTTAGATGTGGAGAGGCGTCAGGAGAGGGTGCGCGCAGGTGGTGGTAGTACAGGAGGTATTCGACGCTGCAAGAACTGCGGCGAGGCAGGACATAATAAGCGCACATGCAAGAAAGATGCAGTAGAAGTAGAGGATTAATTCTAGCTATTGTACGCCTTTATTGTATGTTGTGGTGGAGTGTTATTAATGTGCAAAGATAGTTTTATGTAGAGGTGCGCCATTTTAGTGGTGTGCGCCATTCAGTGGTGGGCACGTTACCTTGTATTATATATTAAGCTTATTACTTTAGCATTGCACTAGACCTATTTTACAGACAAGAGTACTTCGTGATTACGAGCTAGCTCGCTTAGAGCTAGTGGATCTCGACATTCTGCTATTGGCCGAGACTAGCAAGGGGTATCCTAGGCGGACGAGGGTCGTACAGAATCGTCGCTTACGCAAAGGGTGAGGGCGGTTTTGCAAAGTACTGTAGTGGTAAGGCGGTCTTTTGCCGTAATATCATGTCATGGGAAAGTTCCAAAAACGGGCCCCCAGTTCAACCAATGACTGTGATGGTCCTGTGTATTTTTAAAGGTTCCGAATCTGGAAAAACGTGAGGGAGCAGAAATGGATTCCTGAAGCATCCGTCTGTTAGTTATTAATTAATCGCTCGAAGTTAAAGTAGCCCTCATAATTCTCGGCGTAGGGGGTTTCTCGCTCCGCAGGGATGGACGTTATTTTCCAGCGATACACCACGTAAGCTCGTTAGATCGGCCCGCGAAAATCATGCTTATGACCCTCTCCGCGCGGATAAATCCGGATTGCATTATACTACGGACCGAGTATCTGCAAGCTCTGCAATACTTCCTTACACTATAGAGCTATCGTTTAGGACCCCCGAACTCTAGCATTTATACATAGCCGTCTTATTGTAGGGATATAAACCAGGTGCGGTTTAAGAGGCCTTAAAAGGGACGACTAAGAGCATAAGTAAGAGCGCTGTAATTTTTTCGCCACTCACCATCAGATTAAGGAGAATTCTTGGAAGAAGAGGATTGCCATTGATACGATTTAATTTACTGTGGGGTGGAGGGTGGAGATGCTTTATATAGGAAATCTTTTGCGGCACGGGGTGCTTTGCGTTACGCAGGGGGGGACGTTACCCCTTATTTGTCTCGCCACACAGTGTGTCTCGCTACCCAGGGACAGACATTAGTGACTGAAGCTCCTGTGGACCAGGTTCCCGGGCGGGCTGCCTCCATGCGGGCGGCACTCCCCGAAGGGCAGGTCCCACGTTGGCGGGTTAGGAAGTACGGCCTATCAGCCCCTGCGCCTTAAGCACCCCCACGCTACAATCCGCCCGTGCGGGCGAACTCTCTGTGCGGTCGATTCACCCACACGGCCAATTTGACCGTAGCGCGAATGCCCGCACGCCAAAATCGCCCGTGCACGACAATGCCGTGCGGCTCATATCGCCGCACCCTTCTTTTGTACCCCGCAGCATGCGCCCGCGCTCGCTGAATGCCCATACGGGAAACGCCCTTGCACTCAAAAACGCCATGTACAGATGCGGCGGCCTCTGTACAAATCTACACACAAAGTTCATAAATCTCGGTGTTCATGCAGAGTCGGAGCGATCATCCGATTGGCCATCAAAAGGTGGCCCGTGTGCGGGCGATGTTGACGGTGCAGGGGATAACAGTGATTCTCGGCCCGACAATAAAAGATGCAGGATATCAGCCTACGCATTACCGCCTCACAAATCACGCGTCCTATTCGACATGAGATGGCTGGTGGCATGCTGCGAGCCGCATGATCCCCCGCCGTGCTACCAATGTCAGCGCGTAGGGACGCCCCCTCCTCTGATCTGCAAGCGGTGCGGGGGCAGCTGCACGGCCCTTCAACAAGCTTGATTACCCTCCAACCGCAGCCTTGAGCGTTCACTGACATTATCTACTCGCCCTACACTTCTAGCTTTGCATTCACCTAGATAGTCCGACAGCGAATTGCAGCCAAAACAGCATAGCAGCCATGAAGTTCACCAGGAAGCAGATTGTTATTAGCGTTAGCATTCTGGTTTGTTGCAGCATTTACAGCCTAGCAACATGACTGATTGATCGGCAGTGGCTCCTCGTCCTCGTCGTGTTGGCGAGCGTTGCCTTCTCTCGTTTGAGCCACCTCTCCGTTCCTATCCCTGACAGCCTCGCCCTTGCAACAACTTTACTCCCAATCGTCTCCGGCATCATCCTCCCAGCTGGCTACAGCCTGACTCGCCAGCAAGAGCAACGCAAGCGCTTGCCCCGTGGCGAGACGCCCCGCGATAACACGCCCCGCCCGCCATATGTAATCATCGCGAACACGATCATCTTCATATACTCGACTGTCGTCATCACGCTGCTCGGCACGCATGCCGCTCCGCCAGCCGGGCTCGACTGCCGCCTGCGAGAGCGATGGACGACGCTGTTTAGTCACAAGAATGTCGACGCGATACGGACTATTCAGCAGGCGTTCAATTGCTGTGGGTTGAAGAACTCGCGCGATATGGCGTGGCCGTTTCCGGATAAGACGCATGACGCGCGTTCATCATGCGAGACTACATTTGGGCGCACGAATGGATGCTTGGGGCCATGGAAGGGCGAGGAGCAGCGGATGGCCGGCCGACTCATGGGTATAGTTGGGCTGGTCTTCATTTGGCAGGTGAGCTCTGTCCCCACCCATTCATTCCGATATCCCTCGTTCTAATGTTGTCAGGTCGTCATCATCGCCATTCCTACGCAGCGCGAGTCCTGGCTCTACCGAATCCTCCCTGGTCGCCTCTCCCGCATCATCGCCGACGAAGAACATGGCAATGGCCGCCCACGACAAGCCATTGATTACCTCTCTGACTTCAACCGATACACAGATAGGGTGGAGGAGGATGCCAGTGATGGCGAGGCTGAGAATCGTCCTCGACGAGCTATCGAGGGAGACGCGCAGCCGGCCACGAATGCCTCTGGTGGAAGAGCTGATGAGGAGCAGCAACATCCACCTGTTCAGAATGCATGATTTGAGGACCTGAGATTCACAAATACATACGGATAGGGACAGGGGAAAATACTTGCAGTATATGGTTACCAAAATTGTGGACTTGGAGGAGGAACGTTCACCGCAGGCGTTTGCGCAGACTGCTAAGCCACTATAAGTAAGCGGATTTTCTTAAGCATGGCGTTAGACAAGGGATGAGCAGGTCTCGCGGTTGGCTTCTGAACTGGAGAGAGCAAAGAGCAGCAGGATGTATCTAGCTGGCGCATCGCAACGGCCCATACCCGTAGGGTGCATGGCCATAATAGAAAAAAACACACACACACGCGGAGTCGGGTGGTTTTGGTGGTATAGGTGGAAAGTGATCAGGAGGTGTTGTCGCCTCCAGACAGCACATGACTTGCGGGAGTTGGTGCAGCGTGCTCCAAAACGGCTCCCATGGGCGGGGCAGATCCGAGCTAGGGTGTCAAAATCCAAACCAGAACGGCTCTGCAGCTGGAACCGGAACAGGACCCACGGAAATTAGATCAAGCACAGCCAAGGCGATGTGAAAGCGGCGACTTGTTTTGGGTTGGTGTTGTAGCGGTCCGCACTCGGGTGTATCACTAGCCACAATTATGTCATTGACGCTGGCGCTGTTGCTGAGTCACCCAGAAAGCCCAGCATCGAGACCGCGATAGTAATGCTTAAGAAGTCGTCTATATCTGTTTTTATACTTTTATCTGTATATTGGTCCCGGTTTTGGGACTAGGGTCTGAAAACTGGACCTTAAGTTAAGCGACAGCTGCTGACAAATACTAGTCGTTAACCACACTACCTTATGGGCTTAGCGGGAGCATCTGGAGCTCGAATTCTCTTCCCGTTGGTCCCACTAGTACGTTTTGGGCATCCCTGCCTATCTCCTTAAGAAAATGTATACTATGCCTATATAACCTCCCCCCCTGTGTGGCGGAAACCCCTGCATCCCGGAAGGGAACAGAGGTACTTTGACTTCTAATCAACCTACAGCCTGCCCTATGATTGTCTTCCATCAAGTCAACAGCAGACCGAAATGAGGCACATTACGGCGCTATGCCGTAGCTTTTGTGTAAAATTTACCTCGACTTTAATGTTGCATTACGTGACTTGCTCTCTGTATGGTGTGTCGCCGTAACACCGTTTCTCGCACAACAACAGTGTCCTCTACTATTATACGCTTAAAATTGAATAAACGATTTTTCGAACATATAAGAATTATCTATTAACTACTTAAGACACTTATTATATGCAGCCGCCGTGGAAAATAACTATCCGCTATAGAGGGCAGTACTTCTAGAAAGTAATTAGCCTAGAAGCGGACATGTCAGTAATATTATATAATCAGACCCGGTACCATTCGGCGTTTTGCTGTCCCGCATAGACTGCTGTAAAGCTTGGCAGAGTACCCTAGTTTAAGTGCGTCTCTCGCGTCTAATATATGGCTCGCTTAAGTTATAAATCTACAAGGGTGCACGTCAAAACGTACGATATAGGGCGCCTAGGGGAAACGAAATTAACTCTACGATGCAAGTAAACTAACTATGCATATTTGTGCCATTCTAGCGCTAGCGGTTACAGTACGCGTGTTAGGAACCGCCTGCTGTGTGCTTGTACGACGTCTTATTATTATAGCGTACTATCAAGTTAGGCTGGCGGCATTTTTAAATAGTTCGCAGTCCATGTCTACTTCTCAACTGTAGGTGGCACGACTATAAGTAATATTTAACTACTAACACGATAAAGTAACAAGGAAGCTATGTATATGACTGAATACCTAAAAGCATTAATAATCGTGCTCTTTTGCGACGACTGGGCGTGCGGATTGAGCCTTGCTGCACGCTTTGACGTTGCACCACAATGACAAGATTCTGTGCGGCTGTCCTGGTACGAGGATGCTCCTCCCCGAGGATCCGCCTCATCTTCTCTAGCACCTCCTTCTGCATCTCTGCTGCCTCGTCTAGCCGGCCTTGGTCTCCGAGTGTGCTCGCGAGGGTTGCTCATCGCCGAGATAGTGGAAGGATGCTCCCCTCCCCAAGGATCCGCCGCCTCTTCTCTAGCACCTCCTTAAACATCTTATCTTAGCTGCCTTATCCAGCTGGCCTTAGTCTCCAAGTGTGAGAGCGAGGTTGTTCATCGCCGAGATGATGTTTGGATGCTCCTCTCCAAGGATCCGCCGCCTCTTCTCTAGCACCTCCTTAAACATCTTAGCTGCCTTGTCTAGCTAGCCTTAGTCTCTAAGCGTGTTGGCAAGGTTGTTCATCGCCGAGATGGTGTCCGGATGCTCCTCTCCGAGGATCCGCCGTCTCTTCTCTAGCACCTCCTTAAACATCTTGGCTGCCTCGTCCAGCTGGCCTTGCTCTCCGAGTGTGAGAGCGAGGTTGTTTATCGCCGAGATGGTGGAAGGATGCTCCTCCCCAAGGATCCGCCTCATCTTCTCCAGCATCTTCTCCAGCACCTCCTTCTTTATCTCCGCTGCCTCGTCTAGCTGGCCTTGCTCTCCGAGTGTGAGGGCGAGGTTGTTCATCGCCGAGATGGTGGAAGGATGCTCCTCCCCAAGGATCCGCCTCCTCTCATCTAACACAATCTCTTGCACTGCATGCTCTTTCCGACCATTTCCTAATATTGCCAAGGAATAGGCTTACTCTCTCTCCAACTCATCTAATAAGCCCTCTGTGACTTCCTTCCACCGCCCATTTTTCCGCCGCCTAGCGCTGCAAAGTTCGCCATCACATGCGGCACCACCCGCAGCTTGTCTTCCGCCGCCCTACTGTCTTTTACAGCCTCTACTACTTCTAGAACAAGCCCGAGCGCCACCTGGCTGATCTTGCGTTGCTCATCTCCTGTCAGCCGATCGAAACCCCATGCGTGCACCAGCTTGTGCATCGTGTAGCTCTGCTGGTCCGCCTTCCACTGCACCAGCGAGTACTTCTGCAGCACCTGGAAACACACTCTTCGATCCTATACCCGTCCAACCTCTGACCTGGAGAGAGGAGACGCCTCCAGCTTGCATTGTTACCGTCGACTTTGTCGTCTGTGCAGCTTGCATCTTCTACTTGTCCGTCAATGCCAAACAGTCCAAGGAAGATGTCGTCGAAGCTCAAGCACGACAGCACCGTCATCAGCATCGATGCCTCGGGACACTGCTCGGACACTGCTCGATACGACGTCTCCCATGTCGTAAAGCACGCTCTCGCTGTATTGGTGCACCAAGCTCTCCGGCTTTCGCTTAAGCAGTTCGCGCCGCCGCTGCCGCTGCCGATATTCTGGAAGGTATCCCTTGATGTCGGACTGCAGCCGTTGTGTTGTCCCCACGTATGCTGCCGCAAGAGTGACTGCGAGCGCCAGACACCCGAGCTCCATAACAATAGCTTTGACCTCGTTTTTTATCCTCGCGTCGTCGCGTGGAAGCTGGGAGTAGCGGTAGAACAGCTCGACCGCCTGCCCCTCCTCCATCTCGCCCACCTGCACTCCCTCCAGCTGCGTCATATCCCCCGCCGCGCTGCTTCGACTCGTGACGATGACATGTAGAGAGACGCCACGTCTGGGATGAAGTGCCGTATGTCGATATATCCGCTGGCTGTGTTGTCCTTGATAGCGTCGGCGCCGTCGAACACCATCAGCCATAGCCCTTGCCGCCTAGAGAACCAGCTCTTCACGCCCGTCAAAGCATCCTCGACACCGACCGTCTCTGCGCCCGCGGCTGCTGTTAATCCAAACAGCGTCTGGTACAGGTGGACGATGTCGCGCTCCAGCGACTCCTTCCGGCCTGCCTCAATCCAGAATGTGGCCTTGTACTCGGCGCGGTGCCGTCGCACGTAGTCTAGCACCAGCTGCGTCTTCCCGGCCCCGCCCAGTCCCCACACCGCAAGCGTGCGGGTGCTCGCGTCTGCCTCATGAGTGTCGAGCTGCGTGTGGATCTGGTCGTGCAGGACGTCGCGGGCGACGAAGGCCTTGACGGGCTCGAGCGAGGAGTGGGCGAACTGGCCTGCATAATCGGGCTGGGCGGCGGCGGTGGAGTCTGTCTGCGCGTGGTGAGCATGAAAGCCAAAGCCAGTTTACTGGCAGCACGCGCTCACTTATGGTGAGGCCGACGAAGTTGCCCTGGAAGAGCGATCCGCCGGTAACGTGGGTAGCGGCAAAGCGTGAGCCCTCCTGGCGGATCTGCGCGCCGTCATAGCGCGACGGTTCTCGGTGGGGTTGTGGGTGCAGTGTCAGATCCGCAGCGGGCATGGCGGACAGCCGACGGGGTCCTCGTGGGCAGTGTCGTAGTGATCGTTTTTCTCCATGCTCACTGCGGCGATGCGGCGAGGCTCGACGGCGCAGCAAGGCTGAGGCTGGAGCTGAGCGGCTGAGCCCACGCGTCTACTGTGTTTCTGCCTCGCATCCTCATCACCACCTTTCTTGCCTAAACCTGCTTTTCACAGTTATCGTCCGCTTTATCGAACTCGGTCGGTACGCCTGTACAGAGTTGGGGTAGGACATAGCCATGATGAAGTGGCCATGGGCTTCCCAGAAACCATCCGCTGGCGACAATCCGCCTCTTTCCGAGAGCGTCTTAAACCCGGCAACATCGCCAGCATCGAATAAGATATTTCCTTCTGGAATCAAGCTGCTACACGATGGGGAAAATAGCATAGTTGAGTGAGTGACTCTGTCAGCCAATTGCTCCAACCCCTACTTTAACGCAAGAAGAGCTGACCCCTCTTTGAACACAGTATTACTTTCATACATGGCCTGACCAGAGATTAAGAGAAGACATGGAAGGCGAAGGGTGCGACCAGCCCGTGGCCTAAGACTCTACTGCCGTCGAAAGTGTCCAATGCCCATGTGCTCACATTTGGATACGATGCCTATGTGGCTGACTGGCGAGGCATGGTGTCGAAGAATAGGATTGGTAACCATGCAATGAACTTGCTAGCTGTTGTTGCGACTTACCAAGAGGACGATGACACGGTAAGCTTTAGGGATTTTCTGCTTAGAACACGAACTCACCTTAGCAGGACGACCGTCCGATCATTTTTGTGTGCTATAGCTTGGGAGGTCTCGTGTGTGAGGACGTAAGTTATCGGCTTCTTTGGACTCAGAATGCAGGCTCTAACTTGGCTGTTTAGGCTCTGGCAACAGCACAGCAACGGCCAGAAAGACACATTAGACAGGTTCTTGACTGCACCTGGGGAGTCGTGTTCCTTGGGCACTCCGCACCACGGTTCTGGTCTAGCGCATTAGGCGGAAGGCCTAGCTAAGGCTATTGGCGTGCTCAAGCAGACAAATGCTGAAATCCTCGGCGTCCTTAAGAGCGAGTCAGAAGTGCTTGAACGTGTTTAGAACAGTTTCTATACTATGATTAAGGCACGCGGGCAGGATGGGCTTGCGCCGATCGATATCACTTGTTTCTATGAGGAGTTGCCCTTAGCTGGCGTTAGAATTGTAAGTTGGGCAATGTGCACGGCGTGAATACGTACTTATCCTGTCTGTCTAGGTTGTTCCGGCCCACTCTGCCATCCTGTCCGGCTACATTCCGATAGGGATACAAAGCAACCACATGGACATAACCAAGTTTAAGGGAGTAGATAATCCTAGGTTTATCGCCGTTACTAGCGAGCTTCAGCAGTGGACCAAGGAGTTGGCGAGGCTACAAATTAGGCTAGTGGACGAGACTTCAGGACTAAGTGTTAGCGAAGGAGACAGAAATACGCGGGGAAAAGAAGTTCCAAGGATCTATCGCGTGCAAAAATCGGTAGAAATCTTGGCGGCATCCGAGAAGAATTTGCGCGCGCGGGGAGCCTCATACAAATCGTAAATTTGACTGTAACACGTCGATAACAGCCTATAAACTGTTGAACAACTGTTAGTAAGTCGTAAGGCTGTACAAATACGTGTATATGGCTATACTAACGCTTTTTCTGGTGGAGTAGTCCGTCGAAATGGCTGGAGATCGCCCACAGAGGGTGCGTAGGGGTCAGCAAATCGCCGGGCGTCCAGCTTGTAGAGGTTACCTTTAAGGTGCGCGTCAAGGCTAAGGCTCTCAAAAAGGCCTTCAAGCGTAATCAATCGTTCAACAACCCATCGTCTGACGTAGGTGAGGTGACTCCACAGCCAGAAAAGCAGACGCGCCGTCAACAGCAGCTCCTTAACGAGTCGAGGGCTATACAGCGCGTAGAGAGCTTGTCGTCAGCGCAGGACTAGGAGAGAAGCCTTCATCAGCACTAGCTCTGTCGCAATAGTGAGTGTACAAACTTTAGGAACTAGTGCTGGGTAACGCCCAACCACAAGCACACTACGCTATTGGAGCTGCCGACTCGAAGTCCTAGGCGAACGCGATCGTTGCTGGCCAGGCTGAGCTCCTCGCGCCGCCGATAACTCTCATCAACTACTAGCGGAGCCCTGCTGGCGGCGGCAACCAGCTGAAGCGTCGGAGAGGTGCCAGTAAAAAGCGCCCAAAAGCCCGGCGTGGCGGTTATTATAGCGACTCGGAGAGCGATAGGAGCAACAGTGAGGGCGACTTCTGGCGTAACTACGAGCGACGTGAGCGCCAGAAGGAGCGCCAGAGAGCTATTGACGAGGCTCGCTGGCGCGACAAGAACACACGAGCTGCTCAAGCTCCAGCGTGAGAGCGTCCAGTTACAGCAAAATACTGTCGGATTTGGTCAGCCTGTAGTACCTATGGCGCCCCAAATAGGTTATCCTGCTTACTCTATACCGCCAGCCAGCTCTTCCATCGCAGCTTCAACAGCTGCAGCAGTACTACTCATCTCTGCCAAGTCAGCGTCCGCGTACGCCAGGCAGCGCCCTCCCAATCGTCAGCTCAAGCCCTGTGAGTGGCCAGGAGGATACAAGGGCAACAGTGAGGGAGTTTTTTCAGCTGGCTAATCAACCAGCAGCCAGAGGACGATCGTGAGGACTACGAGCAGGCTCGAGATGTGGCGATATCAGAAAAGTGGACTGTCAAAGATCTTAAGGAGATGTCAAGCGTTAGAGGAGAGCTCTATAAAATCGCGGTTAGTGAGCGCTTTAAGCTGAAGGATGGAGTCGTTAGGCACCTGCGAGATGACCTGAAGAAGTATAAGCAGCACTGTAAGACAGCTACTGCCGCCGCAGGGTTCGTAAGTATGGGTAGTAGGGCGCTGTGGGTAGTGGGGTTACTGGCTGAGTTGACGATAAATTGCAGAGCATGGACTTTACGTAATTACGTCACTACTTTACTTAGTATTCACCTTAGCAAGTTTAACGTCTATCCTAACAACTCTACGCTCTACTCTACGCTCTACTGCCACCTCCACATCTCCCTACGTGCCTCCCAGAGCTGCTCCTGGTTCTCTATCCTATACACGCCGTCGGTAGCGTGCTTAAAGTGCTTTTTCGCGAACCGATCGCAGCGACTTTCGCGGATAGCGCCCCTTAGAAAGTCGCCAAAGTTGTTAAAGCGCCACCGTACATGGCAGTAGTTGCGGCGGATCCAGGCCTTTAGGACTCCAGAGGTAAGCTCAATTGGGGTTAAAATCAGGCGAATACGGTGGCAGAAATCTAACAATATGGCCAGCTTCCTCAATAACTCTCACCACCACCTCCCAGTTTGTGTATAAATTGAGACGTTGTCGAGTATTATGACCATAGGCTTCTGGCCATACGCCGCCCGGAGCGTGGGCAACAGCGAATCGCGGATCCAATCGATAAAGTCCTCATGGCTGAAATAGCCCTCCTTTATACCTGTACAGGGCAGGTAACCGTCAACTGTATACGCTGGGAGAATAGCCCAAGTTTTGCCACGCCGTACGTCCTGGAAATATCGATTGGTAAACCCGATTGGGGCATACACCCTGTGGCGCCAGCCAGTCTTCTCGTTAAAAATAGACTCGTCAAGAAACACCAAGTCGGCGGCGATAAATTGCCTCATACTCCTCTGGTAAGCCTCACGGAGCTCCTCATTGCGCAGTATTGATATAAGTCGTAGGGCTCGCTCGCTCCAGTCGCGATCCTTTAACAGTCGACTAATAGTGTGGATCGGTGTACCTGAACGCCTCTCTCCATCCACAGCCAGTATACAATCTCGTCCTGATACATCCAACCGCTCTGAAACAGCTCATCGTACAGCGCCTGCTCATCGTCAGACGATAATTTACGCGGGCGGCCGAGTACAACGTTGGGGCTGCTGGGTTTGCGAGTGCTCCCCATAGAGCTTCAAGTTTCGCTCAATTTTATACACCTCTAACAACAACACGTCTACTAAATCTGCGATATCGTCGTGGCGCCAGCCAAGTAGCAGAAAGCGATAAATATCAAGGCGACAACGGGGATCCAGCCCACGGCCTTTAGTTGTAAGCTCTCGGGGTATAGTTGGCGGGCGACGCGCCTGCGCGGCAGTAAGAGGGCGAGGAGCGACTCCGTGAGCTCGAAACATGGACTACTCCACCAAAAAAAGCGTCAGTATAGCCCTATACACGTATTTGTACAGCCTCACAACTTACTAACAGTTGTTCAACAGTTTATAGGCTGTTATCGACGCGTCACAGTCAAATTTACGATTTGTATGAGGCTCCCCGCGCGCGCGCGCAAATTCTCGGATGCCGCCAAGATTTCTACCGATTTTTGCACGCGATAGATCACTTACTTAGGGCGGCTCCGAATTCCGCAGACCGACTACTGTCAGCGGAGGGTCACTCTTTCAAGGGAACTGCATCAGTTAAGGTGGCGGTAAGCATTAAGTAATATTCTGCTACAGACTAAGAACAGAGCAGTAATTCCCCAGCCCTATAGTTTCAATCTTTGTTCTTAGCAACCTCCACCTCGCTTTTCCATGTCCTTTTTACCTTTGCTAGCACAGTTGAAGAACCTTTGCGCTTCGCACCTCCTTTTCTATTCTTCTGCGCTGCTGCTTCCTTCGCATCGCGCCTCGCTTAAGCCTCAATAATCTTAGTATAGCTTATCACCTTGGCCTCCCCAACCTTAACAGACTTGACTAACTTGCGACAGTTGCTTTTATTGTTTTGCTTAAACAGAAGCTAGTTCTTATTAAGCAGAAGAGCACACTTAGCAAAAGACTTCTGTGCGGCGTTGGCTAATTTCTGCAAACATTAACGAGTCGCACCATTGAGTGAATGAGCATCCTGCTCGATCTAACCACGCAGTACAGTAAGAGCATCCGATGTCACCAGCGTTTTGGGTACCCCCGCCACGAGCACACATATCTACTGTCATCTCACTGCCCTTAGGAACACATAGCTCTGTAGATGGTTTTTAGATATCTTTAAGAACCTTGCGTGGGCAGAACGGATACAAACCTGTCTTAGACTAGCCAGCCTTAATGTTTTAAGGCGTAAGCGCCTGCTCGCGGGCGCGGCTATAAAGAGCGGTGAAATGCTGCTTCCCGACAGTATTTGCGCCTCCTCGATACAGCTTTTCGACTTGTACCCGGTATGCAGCTTTTAATGGGCCAAACACCCCGACATCGCATGGCTGGAGCTTATGAGAGGTGTGTGACGGCATGCGGCAAAGGATGATGTTGTTCTCAAAGCAGTATGTTAGTATCTTAAGCGACTCGTGCGTCCCAAAGCTGTCGCAAATTAGTATTCGAGGTTTCCTGTTAGCTCGCGGTTTGGTTTGCGGATTGAACACAAGCTTGAGCTAGTTGAAGCTGATCTTAGAGTCTGTATAACCGGACTGCGAGCACGCAAAATGCCATCTAGGGGTAGAATGCGTGGTCTATGTGCTTCGAAGAGTCGCGGATGGCCAGATAATTAGTGGAGAGAGCGACCTGCTGTCGGCCGAGATGCATTCAATTGCAGTCACTATCGTCCGCTTTATGCTGGTACCTCTATAGGACCGCATGTTGTCCTTACCTATGAGGACTTTGAGGGAGTTAAGCATGCTTAACATAACTCCTGTTTCGTCCATGTTATAGACATTCTCTGGTTTGATGTCTACGCTGTCTAGCTCCTTCCTAATAATGTCAAACTAGTGTGTTATCTTATTGTGGATATTGTTATCGTGCCTATTCCAATCTAATGCCTTGACCCTTTTTCGCTTTGAGCTTGGGATGGCGCTTGTAGAAGGCCTGAGGCCAGTTCTTGCCAGGAGGATGGATAGTTTCGCTCGTCGCAGGGCCTTGGAATATGGACAAACGCTGGCACGCGATAACAAATGCTAGTGAACGTAAATACTTGACCAGGACAGGAACTCCGTTGTTAGCCATTCGCAGCAGGTACGCGACGAGCGCACTCTCTTCCGACGGCGCGAGGTACTGTTGGCTTATCGCCTTCTCTTGTATCGAGGGCCTTCCGTAAGCGCGGTACCATAGGGTAGTATAAGGGACATTGCTAGCTGTTAATAAGGCATCATAAGTTCCAGTCGTGGTAGGTTCGAGTCCTTCTAACAGCGCAATGCTGGCAGCGTCCATTCTACAATAGCAACAATAATGGCGTTAGAGCGAGGAGCAGCATATTGCGCGCAAAGCAGCAGCTCTAAAGACACATTACGTGTCACGCGGATATTTTTTAGCATCACAGTTGGCAAACGCATTCCCTCCCTTCTAGCTTTTGCGTTGGCAAGCGCTATTGTCCTGCATGCAGGGCGGTTTTGTACAGTCTAGGAACGGCTAGAGCGCCAGCGTCAAGCTGCGCAGCGGTCGATGAGGGCAGGGTTTTAGTTGTTCAGCTCCAGCCTTAGCCTTGCTGCGCCGTCGAGCCTCGCCGCATCGCCGCAGTGAACATGGAGAAAACGATCACTACGACACTATCTATGACGACCTCGCCGGCCGTCCGCCATGCCCCCCGCGACGGATCCGACGCCGCACCCACAAACTTACCGAGAACCGTCACGCTATGATGGCGCGCAGATGCGCCAGGAGGGCTCGCGCTTTGCCACTACCCAGGCTTCTGGCGGATCAAATGTATTCCAAGGCAACTTCGTCGGCCTCACCACAAGTGAGCGCGTGCTGCCAGTAACTGGCTTTGGCTTTCATGCTCTCACCACGCGCAGACTCTCCACCGCCGCCGTCCGACCCGACTACGCAGGCCAGTTCGCCCACTCCTCGCTCGAGCCCGTAAAGGCCTTCGTCGCCCGCGACACCCTGCATGACCAGATCCACACGCAGCTCGACACCCATGCGGCAAGCACGAGCACCCGTACGCTCGTGGTGTGGGGACTGGGCGGGGCCGGGAAGACGCAGCTGGTGCTTGACTACTTGCAACGGCACCGCGCCGAGTACAAGGCGACGTTCTGGATTGAGGCGGGCCAGAAGGAGTCGCTAGAGCGTGACATCGTCCGCCTGTACCGGACGCTATTCGGCTTGACGACGGCCGCTGGGGCGGAGACGGTCGGGATCGAGGATGCAGTGATGGGAGTGAAGAGCTGGGTTCTCTGGGCGGAAAGGGCCATGGTTGATGGTGTTCGACGGCGCCGATACCATTGAGGATGATAAGGCAAGCGGATACATCGACACATACGGCACTTCATCCCAGACGTGGCGTCTCTACATGTCATCGTTACAAGCCGAAGCAGCACGGCAGGTAATATGACGCAGTTGGAGGGGGTGCGGGTGGGCGAGATGGAGGAGAGGCAGGCGGTCGGCGGTCTGTTCTACCGCTACTCCCGGCTTCCACGCGACGATACGGGAATTAGAGACGAGGTTAGGGCAATTGTCAGGGAACTCGGATGTCTGGCGCTTGCGGTTACTCTTGTGGCTGCGTATGTGGAGACAACGCCACGGCTGCAGTCCAATATTAGGGCATACTTGCCGGAATATCGGCAGCGACGGCGCGAGCTGCTCAAGCAAAAGCCGGAGAGGCTGGTGCACCAGTACAGCGAGAGCGTGCTCACGACATGGGAGACTTCGCATCAAGCCGTGTCCGAGCAGTGTCCAGAGGCATCGGTGCTGATGACGATGCTGTCGTGCTTGAGCTTTGATGACATCTTCCTCAGACTGTTCGGCATCGACGGATAGGTGGAAGATACGAGGCGCACAGAAGATGAAGTCGACGATGGCGCGAACTGGAGACGCCTCCTCTCTTCAGGGCAGTCGTTGGACAAATACAGGATCGAACAGTGCTTTCGGGTACTGGAGAAGTATTCGCTAGTACAGTGGAAGGTAGACCAGCAGAGCTACGCGATGTATAAGCTAGTGCATGCGTGGGCATATGATAGGCTGACAAAGAATGAGCAATGCAAGTTTAGCAGGGCGGTGTTCCAGCTTCTCATAGAGGCAGTTGATATAGTGGAACGCAGCGGGATCCTCAAAGACAAGTTGCGGGTGGTACCGCATGTAATGGCGAACTTTGCAGCGATGGGGTGGTGGAAGTAGAGAATGCAAGGAAGTTACAGAGAGCTTACTAGATAGTTGGGAAAAGGTAAGCCTATTTCTTTAATAGTATTGGGAAGAGGTCGGAAGAGCATGCAGTGCAAGAGTTTATAGTAGATGAGAGGAGACGGATCCTCGGGAAGGAGCATCCAGATACCATCTCGGCGATGAACAACCTCACCCTCACACTCGGAAAGCAAGGCCAGCTAGACGATGCAGGCAGGATGCAAAAGGAAGCTCTAGAGAAGATGAGGCGCATCTTCGCGGAGGAGCGTTCTTTCACTATCGCGCCCGTAAGCAACCTCGTTAAAACGCTTAGAGACGAGGGCCAGATGGACGAGGCAGCTGAGATGTTTAAGGAGGCGTTGGAGAAGAGGAGGCGGATTCTCGGTCGGGGAGGAGCATCCAGACACGATTGCAGCTATGAACAACCTCGCTAAAACAGTAGAAGAACAAGGCCAACTAGACGAGGCAGCCAATATGAAGAAAGAGGTGCTAGAGAAGAGGAGGCGGATCCTTGGGGAAGAGCATCCAGACACTATTACGGCGCTGAATAACCTTGCCAACACACTCGGAGACCAAGGGCATTTAGATGAGGCAGCCGAGATGAGAAAGGAGGTTCTGAAGAAGAGTAGGCAGATCTTCGGAGACGAACATCCTTCCACTATCTTGGCAATGAGCAACCTCGCTCTCACAATTGGAGACCAAGGCCAGCTGGACGAGGCAGCCAAGATGTTTAAGGAGGTGCTGGAGAAGATGAGGCGGATCCTTGGGGAGGAGCATCCTTCCACCATCTTGGCGATGAACAACCTCGCGAGCACACTCGGAGACCAAGGCCAGCTGGAGGAGGCAGCGGAGATGATGAAGGAGGTGCTGGAGAAGAGGAGGCGGATCCTCGGGGAGGAGCATCCAGACACCATCTCAGTGATGAACAACCTTGCTCTCACACTCAGAGACTAAGGCCAGCTAGACGAGGCAGCTAAGATGTTTAAGGAGGTGCTGGAGAAGAGGCGGCGGATCCTTGGGGAGGAGCATCCTTCCACCATCTCGGCGATGAGCAACCTCGCGAGCACACTCGGAGACCAAGGCCAGCTGGACGAGGCAGCAGAGATGAAGAAGGAGGTGCTGGAGAAGATGAGGCGGATCCTCGGGGAGGAGCATCCTTCCACCATCTCGGCGATGAACAACCTCGCGAGCACACTCGGAGACCAAGGCCAGCTGGAGGAGGCAGCGGAGATGATGAAGGAGGTGCTGGAGAAGAGGAGGCGGATCCTCGGGGAGGAGCATCCAGACACCATCTCAGTGATGAACAACCTCGCTCTCACACTCAGAGACCAAGGCCAGCTAGACGAGGCAGCCAAGATGTTTAAGGAGGTGCTGGAGAAGAGGCGGCGGATCCTTGGGGAGGAGCATCCTTCCACCATCTCGGCGATGAGCAACCTCGCGAGCACACTCGGAGACCAAGGCCGGCTAGACGAGGCGGCAGAGATGCAGAAGGAGGTGCTGGAGAAGATGAGGCGGATCCTCGGGGAGGAGCATCCTCGTACCAGGACAGCCGCACAGAATCTTGTCATTGTGGTGCAACGTTAAAGCGTGCAGCAAGGCTCAATCCGCACACCCAGTCGTCGCAAAAGAGCACAATTATTAATGCTTTTAGGTATTTGGTCATGTACATAGCTTCCTTGTTACTTTATCGTGTTAGTAGTTAAATATTACTTATAGTCGTGCCACCTACGGTTGAGAAGTAGACATGGACTGCGAACTGTTTAAAAATGCCGCCAGCCTAACTTGATAGTACGCTATAATAATAAGACGTCGTACAAGCACACAGCAGGCGGTTCCTAACACGCGTACTGTAACCGCTAGCGCTAGAATGGCACAAATATGCATAGTTAGTTTACTTGCATCGTGGAGTTAATTTCGTTTCCTCTAGGCGGCCCTATATCGTACGCTTTAACGTGCACCCTTGTAGATTTATAGCTTAAGCGATCCGCACTAAGTTAGACGCGAGAGACGCACTTAAACTAGGGTACTCTGCCAAGCTTTACAGTAGTCCATGCGGGACAGCGAAACGCCGAATGGTACCGGATCTCAGATTATATAATATTACTGTCATGTCCGCTTCCGGGCTAATTACTTGCTGGAAGTACTGCCCTCTGGCTGGAAGTACTGCCCTCTATGGCGGATAGTTGTTTTGCACGACGGCTGCATATAATAAGTATCTTAAGTGGTTAATAGATAATTCTTATGTGCTCGAAAAATCGTTTATTTAGTTTTAAGCGTGTAATAGTAGAGAGGACACCGTTGTTGTGCGAGAAAATGTGTTACGGCGACACACTATGCAGAGAGCAAGTCACGTAATGCAATATTAAAGTTAAGGTAAATTTTACATAAAAGCTACGGTATAGCACCGTAATGTGCCTCATTTTAATCTACTGTTGACTTGATGGAAAAGACAACTATAGGCGGGCTGTAGGTTGATTGGAAGTCAAAGTACCTGTGTTCCCTTCCGGGATGCAGGGGTTTCCGCCACACAGGGGGGAGGTTAGATAAGTTTTACAAAACGCTTGAGGATTGTAAGCAGATATGCCTTGAAGTTTGCGCTAGTCTACAAATTCCTATAAGACAGACGGCGGGAAACACTACTATATAAACCCCTTATAGGATACTATACGTTCTGTATATTAGTTAAGGACTTCGCAGTAATATATATATCTGCCCGCTATAGCAAACTTTTTAATTTATATAAACTTTCAATTTATATAAACTTTCAATTTATATAAACTTTTAATTCATATAAACTTTTAATTTATTAACACTCAATTTATATTAACACTCAATTTATGTCAACTTTTAATTTATGTCAACTTTTAATTTTTTTCAACTTTTAATTTATGTCAACTTTTAATTTATGTCAACTTTTAATTTATATAAACTTTTGTTTTAATTTAATATCAACTTTTAGTTTATACCAACTTTTAATTTAGCTTATATATACCCTGGAAAATTAATATAAATAAAAAGTTAATAAACGATTCTCGAGCTAGCCCCGCAGCCTCGCGATTCAACTCAGCCTTAGCCGTGCCTCCTGTCAACCAACTCAGCTCTCTGAAAACACCTACACATAATCGTAACATAATCTAACGGTGGCTACCAGCCGCAAAGCGGGGTTGTGGCTGTCATACCTATGCAAAGTCTTCGGGCCGACCTAAGCCCCGCAGCCTTGCGATTAAACTTACTCCCCATCAACCAACTCACCTCTAGTAAAGTCGCCACTTCACAAGGGCATGGCCAGAGCGGATCGTCTACCCTCCCTCCCTGCTAGTCGTGGCGATTTGCCACTATCTACCCACGCTGCGCTGTTAACAATTTAAGTATAGGCTACATCCTCTGTATGTACACACCTCCTGCACGCTATCGCTACAAATCCAATGCTATCTTTCGTGCAGAGAATATCCTATGAAACTCCGGTTGTAGAGGAAAACTAACTCTAGCTAAAGCAAGTCTGCTCTAGCACAAAGGGTCATCCGCTAGTTACTCCGCGCAGTACTCCGTTAGTGTGACTTCGTATTATTTCACTTCCATACTATTTAGCTACTTAGCTATAATATTCACTTATACTTAATCTTAGCTGAAGCAACAGCGCGTTCGCTTGCTCTGGTCCCCATATAGCTAGCGCTGTTAATGAAGACAAAGAATAGACATAGCCAACACCTAAAATACGATAGTATCGACGTACACAATACCGCATAAACGTTATAGCTTCCGCATCGGGTTTCTAGTCTTTCCACGTGAAAGCAAGTTTGTTCATGCTGGTCAGCGTATCAGGATGGACCTCTCCGAGCTTCGTCTTGCGAGTCTTCATTACTTGTACAAACAGCTCTTCGGCATGCAATTTTACATATGAGGTTCTACCTTAAAAGGCACGGGATTGAACTATTATTTTCTTCTGGTAACGTGGTGAACGCTGTGAGCTATCAGGACAGGAGATCTACAATGCTAAAGACCCTGCTAACATAAGACAAATTCTCGCTCCAAAGTACTTTCCCCACTCTCCTGGCTCAGAATCTCCCCATCCATGAGCCCATGAACGTAGCATTCTCCGATAACATGATAGAGATTATCACTGTATGGCCTCAAGATCATTGGACACTTACAACCTAATAAGATAGCTACGACATCTCCTGGGCTAACAGCTGTTGGAGCCAAGCCCAAATAACCTGTTCTTGTTGTTTATAAGGGCTCTTTGACCTAAAGAGAGTAGAGCCAAACGCATACATCGCGAAATGCTCGCAATATCCACACTCTTCCTCCCGGGTTGTGGAAAGAAATCTCGAAAGCACTGGCCTCCGATACAGAACCTTTCATTATATTCTCTGAACTCATGAAATTTTCGATAATAGCTCGAGTTGGAGAGTTTGAGCCACTTCGACGTTGAGCGGAAGTTGGCAGGACTAGTATTAGTATCGCATCTCGATATCCATGGCACCTCAAGAAGTAGTTTCCCAGTCGCTCCAGGGTGGTCCATAAGTAAGGTCTGCTGAAGTGCTTCCGATATTCGACTGCTGTATCTATTCGAGGCATTGCGTGATTGGGTAAAATAACAACGTGGAGAAGGCTGACCTCCAACACAATCGACTATGTCCACTTGAAATCCGCTGCAAGCAAGGAGGTCACCAATTTTTTCTTTCTTGAAGAATCGGATTTTGGCCGGTAAGTTTCCGCTCGCTTGACGGGATCTCAAATATCGGATATGGTGGCGCCCAAATGGCAGTCTCCAATCGGGTACCCATGACGGCCACCCTTCCTCAGTTGGGATACCTCCAAACATAATTTGCTCCAGCCTTTTTGATGTACTGACGATAGATATCATGAAATTCGTATAGACTTGTCGCTCCGAGAGTAAGTAAATCCGGAATGACCTCCGCAGAAACACAGCAGGGTCCAACAAGCCCAGTATACCGTAAACTTTGTCCTTCTTATCGGTTGCGTCGGCTCGGCGAACAAGATTCAACAACAGGTCCAAGCTCACTTCAACATTTGGGTTGAAGGTAAGACTTGCTAGACGATACATGCGACTGGCCATGGACCACGCATCCATTCCAAGTCATTATTGGATTGATAAGACTGGTCTTCGGAGGCTTGTAACAACTCTTGGCAGTAAATTGCACCCAAACGTATCATTCTCCTTGTCAACTTGAATTTCCCACATAGTATCAAAGTGGAATTGTGATTCATCGCGAGCTCCTGGATAATCCAGGATCGATTCCAGTAAGGCTTTTGCATGAAAGCGAAAAGGGCGGGCCATCCGCCAAGCTCCAGGTCCGCTGGAAGTTGTAGTGGATTTTCCACACAGGGTTTCCGACAAAGATGACGCATCGTTTGAACTGCATTGCTGTCTGTTTCCTCTTCTTGACCAAGCCAGACTATGACAGCCCTAGCTCGACTGTAAATTTCCCTCATCCGCTTGACTTGTTCATTTCGCTCCTCCAGATTTTCCTGGTCGATACATAACGAATCCACCCAATAACACATACCCAAGCGTGTCTCCTGCAGGCCTCGCAAGGCTCTCAACGCTTCTTCGAGGTTCCTCGAAACGTTTTTGTGGATTCCGTTCATAAGGATTCTCCTTGCATCGCCTCGGTCACCCCACGTGTATGACAAAGCTTCGAAATCGCCCCAGGTGTAACGAAAGACGCTGGGATGATTGTGGTTTTGACTTAGGCCAAGAGATATAGTCTTGTCAAGTGTCGTTTGTTCCAGGGTTGAATCTCGCAGATCTACGGACCTGGTAAACGCGTCCCACACCATCGGGCACTTTTGATTTTGCGGGTATCCCTGATGCGATTGAAAACTGGGAGAATTTTCCAGCGGAACGTTATCGATAAAACATTGAATGAAGTCTTCAGTTGAGACCGGGCTGGGAAGATCAAGGAACCTGAGAACACGAATCTCATTCTTCGTCTTGTCAAGAGGCTTGTACTGCATTCTGTATAGGGGGATGTAAACAAGATATAAGACGCTTCTGGTTACACTAAGTCGAAAAGACAAAATAGAGTTCAATTTATCAGAATATGCCGGGAAGAGAGTGGCGAGTTGTTAACGCGTTGCTTGTCACGGTTCACAGTTGAGTTGCTTCTCGAAGGATATAGAAAACTTATATTTACGCTGTCTCACTCACCGGTTTTTTTAGGACCGGTGAGAACTTAAGAGTGTGGAGGACTCGTTACCATAGGGTTACAGATTCATGTAGCTGTGGCTATATGCCAGGATAAATACGTATATGATGCCCAGTTAGACCCCACACGGGATGTGGTGCGCATATGACTTTTCTAAATGCCGTAATCTTTGCCTGTATTTAGCGAGATGCGAAAGCAACGCACCAATCATAGTTTAGCACATGGCAGCGTCCGGTGTCTTCACCGTGCCTCCCACTCACCGGAGCGCCATCGTTATATGTGAGGCAGCCTGTTGTAACAAGATATCATCTATGAGCCATCCAATAGATGATCTGGTTTGACATGCGGTAGATGTAGCCTGTACTTAAATTGTCTTCAAAGAACGTGGGTAGATGGTAGCAAATTGCCACCACTGACAGGGAGGCTTGCCGACCCGCACTGGCCATACAGTTGTGAGAGTCTACTTTTTAAAGATGAAACGAAATGGTCGGGTGGAAGTGAATTTTAATGGAGCAGATGCCAAGAGACTCCAGGGTGCGGGGTCAGAACGTGCCGCGGAAGAGGAGCGAGATCCAGAACTGGTACCCATAGCAGCTAAACCAGGCAAAGCTACACCGACATTAGACCCTCTACCGCGCGATCTTGTCAACATAGTTGCTGGACCCCAAGAGTTGCCGAACGTATGAATTTTCGGCGTGAATAAATTATCCTCACTCGCGCGAACATGGCGTTGTTGCAGCTGGATTTTGCCTTAGCGGCTGCCTAGCGCTATTGCTGAGTCAACCAAATGCCCAGCATCTAAACCGCGATAAGTCTTGCGACAAGCCATCGTGCAACTTCGCAATGCAGTGCAACATACGGCTATGTCTTCGTCACAGGCTCCTATAACACAGAAACCCAACATCACGCCGCCCTCGAGTTTCGCAAACCACCCTTTAACGCCGCCGCCGACCGACGAGAAGCAGTTCGCGCAAGTCCATCGAGTCATCACGCTCTTCGAAGAGATCCGGGCCGGAAGGCACATCAAGCGACACCCGTGGACAGAGTTTTAGCTTGCAGAAGGAGATTATAATAAGATAGAGCGTTAGCTTGAGCGAGACGAGGTGCTGTCCAGATACGTCAAAGACAAGATACGGTGCGTGTGCAGGAAAAATGACCGACGGCTGCTGACAACAGAGATGTAGCAGGTATAATTACAGCAGAGAAAGTGATCGTCTTGTCGTTCGCATGCCTATAGCAGTACACGAACTGTTTATCGCTCGCGTTGAGGATGCTATATTCAGTTAGCTAAAATCAATCCGTAACGGACTAGATGCTGCGGCGGCTTTTGCCCAGAAGGTGCACCCAGCTCGTTCTACCGAAATATACTTCCCAGTCGACGACGCTCCATCTGGCACAAAATCTAAACGTGAACCAGACGCCTCTTTTTGGCATATAGATGCACGATATCCTGGCGTTATAGTCGAAGTCGCATATTCGCAGAAGAGGAAGAGGTTGGGTCGGCTAGCCGAAGATTATCTTCTGGATTCAAATGCGAGCGTGCAAGTTGTTGTTGGCCTGAACATTGAATACGGCAAGAAGGGTCAAGGAAGGCAACGTTGTCGGTATGGCAAACCCATGTGGTCAGTGCTGCTAATGGGAATGAGCTAAAAGTAGTTCAAGAAGTTGCGGATGATGTACGCCTTGTCTTAAGACACTACTTTGTCTTCTTTACTCTGATATTCTTCACAGGCATTTCGCGATAATCACGGAAACCCTACGGATCGCCCAGGCCTACAGCTTTAGCTGAGAGACTTTGCTTATGAAGAACTTGCACATAATGAAATCGGAGATGAAGATCAAGAACTGGTTGTCACTACTTGACGACTCTGCGAATACCTTGATGCGGCGGAGACTATGGTAGGACGACTGGAATCACTTGGCGAGCATTCAATTGCTCCTGGGCTTAAAAAGCGCAAAAGATCGGAAACACCACCCGATCAAATTATTTCTGGTGTGACGAAGCGAGGTATGTTGAGCAAGAAGAGAGAGCAGCGAAGCGTATAGCGGAGGATGACCCCGATTACGAGGAAACATCGATCAAAAGCTCTTCAGAATGAAACCTCAAGACTCTGGTTGCCGCTTGTAGTCGTGTTCGGAATTTCAGCTTTAGAATATACTTAAACACATGTTTTCATTCCCGGACCTTTCTTAAGACCTAATGCAGTCGGGCACCTGTGTTGATATTCTTGACTACGGGTCCTGGGGTTGTTCCGCTTGTTTGTAGGTTCCTGAAAGCCTGAAATTGCCAAACGCGGCTAGTTCACTGAACGAGGTCTCAAAGTTGGAGCCAAGATCTAAGACCAGGAAAGGGTAAGGGTCCACAACAGGGACAAGAGCGGGATCACAAGCACTCCGCATCATGAAGTGATGCAAATATTCTACAATTTACAACCAGCGGCTCCTTACATTTGCACTGCAATTAGTCATCGAGAAGAGTCTGTGTCTGGGCTCCGCACGTGTTGACGAGGTCAATTTCGGATCCCTGTCTTTGATGATCAGGTACCGAAAACATATGTAGCTGGCTAAATCTTTACTAATATTATTCTAAGTTCCTATTCTCCAATTCACCACTTTGTATGCCCTCCTTTCGCGTCTACTACAGCTTGACAACGTTCATTCATATTCTCAATGTATTTTACAAAATTAGGCAGTTCTAATGCCGCCCATTCTTTTTCCACACATTGCCGTAGTTCTGCAAGGGACCGCGGAGACCTCTTAGCTACCCTCTCTGTTTCAACATCCGCCACACATTCTCTATTGGATTGAGGTCGGGAGAATTAGCAGGCCAGTACATCTTGTCTATGCCACTCAGATCATGGAGCTGTTTAGTTAGCTTAGCAGTATGCGGAGAAGCACCATCCTCCATCAGAATAGAGTGTCTTGACCGATTCTCCGGGTGCTGTGTCACCCAGTCCATGAAATGATATACCCAGGGAAGCACGCTTTCTCTGTATACACTGCCCGTCAGTCTGCCCCCTTCCTCTTCAATGACCACCATCGGTCCTTTGCCAAACGCCGAAATGCTACCATGGATCGCCCAAGAAGAGTAGGACTTGAACTTCGGAACACAGCAGGACTGCTCATACTTCTCTTCTTCTCTTCTGGTCGCCGGGTGACATATACCCTTCCAAAGCCTTCGGTCGAGAAAGAACTCTCGTCGGTCTCGAGACGACGCGACAGACGACGCGAGACCACTGCTCTGGCTTCCAGCTCAGGTGCTCGGTTGCCCATGCTAGGCGCACCTGCATCTGAGCTTCGGTGAGCAGAGGCTTTGCAGTCGCCACACGGCGCCCGTATGACTCCATCTTGAACGCTGCCATCAGGGCTTTGCGGCCGGCCTGTATATTCTCGAGTCGAGCGATCTCCTTGTACGTCATCCGACGATGAGCAGCATCGAGGGTGGCACGAGCAACAAGGCGTTCCCGAATCTTGTCCGTAATAGCAGGCTTTCTGCCCGTTTGCTTCTGTGGGGTTTCCGCTCCAGATGTAAGCACAGACTGGACGGTTGTTCGAGGAAGTCCCATGATGGTGGCAATTGCTTCTGGTGACCAATGTAACAAGTCAGAGAGCGTGAAGATGCGACAGCGTTGTTTGCACGTTAGTCTAGTTCCTGGCTGGCGGTTAAGGCTTTGATTTCGATCTGATAGACGCACAGTGCGATGCTGGCGAGGTCTCCGGACTATGTTTGGCATCCTTATTCTTTAATACACATGTAGAAGCACTTGCTATGATGTGGGCTTATATAGACATTGAGCAGATATTCGCTCACGTTCCAGGGCGCTCTTGGGTGACAGATGTCTTGCCAATGCTTCTCTAATGCTTATCTAATGCGTTGGAATAAGCATAGGATCTAGTGCGTACAGAAGGTGTCTGTCATCTTCACGTTATTGTTGTTTAGCCTCCGCTATCTCTTCTAACAAATGATTTGGAATAGTATTGACGTGGCACCAAGTTGAAACGACCTGCAGTAGCTGCGCACGTTCTGGAATGTTCTGTGCAGGTTACCCTATCACAGCATCGAATCTCTCTCTCGTCACGATTTAGATCGGATCTCTGGAGGGAAACCTGGCTCTCTAGGCACCCGGAACAGGGTCCACCGCGGGAAACCGGAACGGAACCCATGGCTAGCCAAGCAGCAGGGACCCGGTCTCGCATTGGAGGAACTGTGGCTAGTGGATGTGGCAGTGCTTGACCGCCACAACGCCACAAATAAGCCGATTGTTGCCAGCGCCAACCACAGCTGCCCATCTTCCTCTCCTTTCTCTACTCCAAACTCAAAATGCAGATCTTCGCAAGCTGTGTGAACGTCTAGAATAGATGGCGTTAGGGAAGGGATATAAGGATTATTGCTGGTGGCGGAGGATGGCATTCAGCGAACATGAACCATCCGAACTCCCCATAACCCTCAGAGGTCACATTAAAGTACACCTCTACAACCCTAAAGATTACAGTGCTCATATAAGGGCCCGTCCATGTTATAACTATGCGACAGCTCTGTCACACAAAAATATATCGAGCCTTTCCACCTTCATATATATGTTTGCAACGATGGCGTGCTGCCTGTGACATTAAACCCACTCACCGAGGCGCAGGCTTCGATTTCCAGAGCCGCCCGCATTCTACCTTATCCTGTACCTCTCCTATCTCATTGTATCCCCTTCGACGAGACGAGCCGAGACTAGATCTCGGCTGCTCGGTCTAGGAACCGGCGCTGGTGGGCTCGAGAAGGGATGGGGACGCGGTGGGCTTGACCAGGTCTTTCGTTCGGCGATCAGCGGAGAGGACAACGGCGGATTTCGGGGCTTGAGGGCGACGTGAATGGCGTGTCTTCGTGTTGTACGTATCGCTGGGCGTTGGACCGCATCTCGAAGTTGTACGATGGCTGTGTCGAACGGTTGAGACGCCGAGACGCGTTGGCTGACTAACTAAACAAGCGCCGAGCCCTTTGAGTGTTAACACTGCTCCCAATCCTTGAGTCGGATACTATTGATATTCCGAGCGCTTATGCGATCCGCACAGCCACATATCTTACAGTAAAATACCCGCGGATGTATGAGGTAAGACGTACCGGGGTCACGTCCCATTAGCGAGGATCGGTGATTCGGTTCCGCCGGAGGTACCAATCGACATGGCGGCCCTGCATGAAATTGCGCCCTGCAGCGCGCATAGGGCTGATAGCGACTTCCTACCACTATAGGGAGGTTCTGGGGCTCGGACAAGGTCATTCTATAAAATTTTGGAGCGATAAGGACTTGAGGTTGGCGCTGTGGGGAAGGGAGTCTGTTAGGCCACGAAAGAAGGGCGCTGTACAAATCAGGCTCGGAGACGACAATGCAAACGTAATTTTTGGGGAAGAGTAGATCATAGACATTTGGAATTAGCTACGACAGATTATTTTCATAGAACTATAGCAATATTCGTTGTGCGCATAGGTTTTGCAGTTGCTGAAAGTCAAAGTACCCCTCATTTGTCTCGGCACACAGGGTGTCTCGCTACGTAGGGACGGACCTTATACATTATCTGTCAGGCATGTTTGTTACTTTACACTACCACCTATTATACGGCTTAAATATTGCTCGCGGGTATGTCCCTATTTCCTATCGTACTCCTCTAGCGTGCCGTAGATTATAGTACTTTTTCCGTTCTAATTCCTAGTCCTTAATTTTATACTAACGCTGTTAATGGCGATTATCTATAAATACAAATCTATTATAGAGACGATCACTAGTATGTTTATTAGTGCCTCCTAGTATAACATTTACAAAAGGCGGTTTGCTAGCAGCAAAGCTTACGCCATTAAAGCTTCTAAATATATACTGCTCTTGACAGTGCGGAGAGGCTAGATTTAAGAGGAATATGGGGCTTAACTGTTTAACAGATTTAATCTCCCCATTAATTCCTAGGATATCCTTAGAGCTTAATGTCCTAATGCTTTTCTTTAGGTTGTTGTAGTAGCAGTACTTTGTTTCTAAGGGCTCCTAAGGTTTCCTTCTTCTACCCAAGAAAAGATAGCGAAAGAAAAGATAAGCACTCTGCCAAAGAAGGGAAACTATAGTATCTATAGTAAGAAATACCTAATCAAGTTCTACTGGTACTTTAAGTTGGCCGTTGTAGGTTCTATTTAGATATGCTTTTAGTAAGTCCATCTTATGTTGTATATCACCTGTACGATTGTGTATAGTAAGGAATAAGCGGGGCTTTTGGGAGCTTTTCTTTGCCCTACTAGCGAGATCTAGATCTGCCCCAATTAGTACTGGAGTCGCTCCCATATTAATAGCTGTTTGAAGCCATTCAGTTTTCTTAAAGACCATGCTCCAGACTTTATCGTACGCCTTTGGCGGGCTAAAATTAAAGACAGTAGCTGCCCCAAAGGCAGATAGGCCCATATAGGAACATACTTTATCCCAGAGCTCCTGGTGGGAGTTTAGACATTCTGAATAGTGTGTTACTGTAAGAAAGAGTATAGTTAGTACGAGCTATATAAATACTCCTATCTAAGACAATTATATTAAAACGACCTGGTAGCTTTTATGCTTTCAAGCTCTAATTTGAGGGTTATTACCTCTATTTTATTTACGCAGTTTTTATATACAGTTCAATAATAAAATCTTAGATTAATATGCTAGTTAAATAATAATAGCTTATTCGCCCCTAGACAGTATCTTTATAGGTATATACACTATAGAATTAGGGTTACTAGCGCTATTTGTGCTAGTAAGAAATTCATAGGGGAGAGTGGCCAGATCTCTCGTCATTAAATACAGACGCAGTTTTTGATAGCCAGAGTAATGTAAGGCTAGGAACTTAGCACCTACCTATACTCTTTTAAGTAGAAATTAAGATATATAAACAGGCATCATACATTCCTTCTACAGTTAAAAAATAGAATAGTCTAGTTCAGAAAAGTCAAGTGTGTGAAAAGTCTCTTTCGAATCATTTATAGGTTTAAGCAGAGCCACGCTTAGCTCGCAATTCTATATGTTGTTAAAATCCTACATACACAAACTAACGCCAGATAGTCTATATAGTATCTTGCCCTAAGCTGTACTATTTATACACAGACATCGTATTGGCCGCTGGATATCTGGCGACGAGCCTTAATAGCGTTGCGCCAATGGCAGTTTGCAAATCCAGGATGCATTATAACACCAGTTTATAAACCAGAAGAATTTTACGAATTGTGGAAATTGCTTGAGCACTTTAGTAAGTTTTAATAGGCGAATTACAATTGTAATTAACATAAGACAGACAACCACATTAGCCATACTAGCTTAACACGCGTCCGTATGCTAGCATTTGGTCTTTTTCTACCACAGGACTGGGATTTATGGAGCGATAGTAATCTAGGGCATACAGACGTACTTAATTGTGCGTATATGTTTTTAGGCCATGTTACAGCTTCAAAGCAGCGATATTGGGAAGTATGTTATTATAAGCACTGGGACCGCATTGTAAAATTGTAAAATCAGAGAGAGCTTCATATTTATTAGATAATCCCTCTAGTTATATTAGATACCTATGGAGAAAACTTAGTTCCTAACATAACTAATCTTCTGTATTAAAGCTTTTATATGCTAGAGTGGTGCATTTTAATAGTCTAGCCACTGCTAAAACCAAAATAGGTGGCGCTTCTAGAGTACAAATATCCCAACTGAGCACTTGGCTAACTAAAATAATCTCTCTTCCTTATAGTATGTCGACTTAGGTACAAATCTCTAAACTAACATTCATTAGGCCATGCTTACGGTTATCTATTAAGTTAATCTGCCTTATGGCTGTAGCATTTGACACCTTTATACCCCCTTAGCAACATGTCAGATCTAACTCCTAGATAGATAATCTTACTAGCGCTTAATGTTAGCCATTTCAGTTGCCTTACAAGAGAATTACAGCCTCTACTTACTTTAGAAATCTAAGCTTAAGATAATATAGATTTAAAAGCATTATGCTAGAGTTATTAGCGCAGTTTTCTGTGGCATACACTAAGCAGTGTCCGCCCTTATCTGGGCGAATAAGGCTAATATAAGCGTTGTGCCATTCACTATAAACCATACTCTCCACAAGATACTGCTATTTTATGCAACTAGTTGCTTCTTCTACTAGATACCAATAGGTGCGGTTTCGTGTAAAGGATTTCCTACTCCTTGCGCTAATGTTGTAATAACAATACTAACAGCACCAGGTTCTCTAACGCGGGTTGTCTCGTGGAGAGGAGATTCAAGTCTTAGATAGTGCTCGCTTAACTAAGGTAGGTGAGCATTAAACAGAGTAGGTAGGTAATCCTGTATATTGTGGCGGTTGTTAAATGTTGTGGTTGTATATGTAGCCCTGCGTTCGAGGGCAGATAAGCGTAAGATAGAAAGCAAGAACAAAATTAAGTCTGTTAGATTAGTATTTAATCTTGTATAAGGTTGTGATAGAAACGACTTATAGCTGGGCAGGCTACTTATAGTGCGGGACACGGGAGCGAATAGTGCATGTCACGGTGAGGGGGCGCAACGTTAACTTTATAATCCCGAACGGTTAAATAAATGACAGCCTCACGTTTTAGAAACAATTGACTGCAGGTCCCTCGCAGTGGCTTTGCGCTCCCGACAGCGCCCCGCATTAATAGATAAGTAAATTAGCAAGCTTCGGACTCTCACCTACTTATAACTTTATCAATACTTAACCAATTTAAGATTTTTTTTGGACAAGCGAATAGCTCTAAAATTGGAAATCTCTATCGTCCAAAAATTGTTAGGATTGGTTAATTATTGACAAAGTTATAAGTCAGTGAGTAAAGCTTTATTATAACTTTAACATTTTCTTATATAATCTTATAATCTAGTACTATAACCCTAAGGCAGATTTAATTTGTAGGCTAAGCTGCATTATAATGCTTCCATAATAAAAAAGAGTCCCTAGAATTTTATAGAGGCAGTATTTTTTTTTCTACTCTTAATTAGTATAAAAGCAAAGGCCCATATTATAAATCTTAGATACTTTAGTCTCTCTACTATAGTAAACTTAATCTATAATTAAGTACTACCTATTTTTATAATGCGTTTCCTTATAGCTTACCCTTTATATTCTCTTATATCCTATATCTCTGCACAATCAATAACTCAAGGACTTTATAATCATTAGGTTACTTCAGACTGTACACCAAATGTATATTATTAAATTTACTACCTATATTATACTAATATTTTATAGTTATGGTTCTGTAGTAACAACCAATGGCAATATTGTTCGCGCCAAGTGTCATCGCCTATTAAGAATTGTGTCTCTGCTGATCGGATGAATAATGTATCGTCTATTGCTATTGATTTAGGTCAATGTTGCCGCTTCTATAGGTAAAAATAAGTAGACATAGTTCTTAGTGCTAAGCTAATTATAGACAAGTCTTTCTAGCTGCAACGCACCTTATAAGGGATGGGGTGGCGAAGGAGTCTAGTACCCTAGGTTCTTTCGCAGTGTCTTAAGGTTTTAGAGAAGGAGTTAGTAGTTTTCGCTGTTTACAAAGCACATAGGAATGTCCTGGAAAATACTTAGGCTCGTTAACTTCTGTTATGGCTTATAGTACTTCTGTTTAACCTTTCCTAGTAAGGCTTTTATATCTTACTTTATATAGCTATAAGTATTTTATTATAAGGTATATAGCTGTGTAGATTGCATAAGTGCTTAAAATAGCATATTGTTAACTGAATTGTTTGCGGTGACAGTTCGCGCATTAGCTTGTACCCCCTGCTCAGTCACGAAATATAATATGCTCGCGAGTTTCGGAGCTATTAGGCGGAGGTCTAAGGTCAGTCCCTATGTCGCGAGACGCACGGTGTAGCGTAGCGAGATAAAGTGGGGGTACTTTAACTTTAAACAATAATATCTCTCTAAGAGTAGCTAAATTTTGCTGTTTATCACACGGAACAATTTTTATACCTTCTTAAGACCTTCTATGCCCTGTTTAGTCCAAGAAATATGATTGCGTCCACCCCTTTATGTCTAAGGCGCGTTAAGCCTTCTTTTATAGCAAAATTATAACCTTTCTATATGCCACCACAACAAAGCTTCGGCTTCCTAAATAACCCATAGATAGGCGTATCTAACTATCTAGAACTAGATTTAATAGTATAAAGCTATCTTTAGCCTTATAGCCAACGTGGCGCGCAGATTCATGCAATCTCGCCACCCCAGTCAGTACTTCCAAGTAGCGCAGCTTCCAATTTTTAGCTAGACAATCCACCCTAGAGACCTTAGTATTATTATATCATTTACTTATGTCATTCATTTGCTAAGCTTAGTTAGTAGTTAGCATATAGCTATGCTATGTCACCTAACACTAATTTCTACCACATAATACATTTACAGTTCCAGAACGCTCCCTAGCTTAACTCTGCTTATTCTTGGCTTAGATACCTTACTTGTTCCCCCTTCTAGCTTCTTGTTCTCTAGCCTTCTTCTCCTTTATCTTTCGAAACTCTGTCTTAGCGACATCTGCCTCTCGCATATTCTTGCGCTTCTGACCTTGTTTTCTCTTGCCTTTAGCCTTTGCAGCAGCATCTTTCTTATTACACTTTTCCTAAGTTTTGTTAAAGTTATTAAGGCTTATAAACGCTACTATGCCCTAGAACTACTTGCTTTGTTATTAACCTTCATTACAATACTAATTCGCTTTGTAAAATTTGGAATTAATATTGCCACATAACTTGGCTCCACTAGAAATTAGCACTCTATTAGGCCAATTATTAGCCTCTAGGTTGTCTAAGGCCATCCACTGTCGTCTCTAAAGATTATAGAAGGAGCCTATTTAGAAAATAAATACTACGATGTGAGTGGAGAGATAACCGTCCTAGAAACGCCTATTAAAGAAAATTCCCTAATAACGCATTGCGCAGGTAGAAATTAAATTAAGAAGAAGCTAAGCTTTGTTACTATACTATACCCGCGACGTAGCACTACAGCAGGCGACAAAGGTAATAACAATAAAGACAAGTTCTTTGAGGAGAAGCTAACTAACGGCCTAAAAGCCTATGGCAACGTACTAGTATCAAAAGCTTCTATCGAACTAGCAGACTAATATCATGCGCAGGCTAAAGTACGCGACCAAGACAATTTTAACATATTTATTAATAATAACTTTATAGGTTACGGACTTCAAGAAGTTATTGAAAACCAGCTCTTAGCGATTAACTCTTGCATAATTAAGAGACCTGAACCTAAAGCTATTAAGCTCTGGATTCGACTTAGCGCCTTTGCGCACTGGGCCGCGGATTGCGACCTTACCTATTGGATGATGACTGATAATTCACCACGCTGGAGTGACACAGTGGCCATAATTGGATATGCTACGATTGCAACGTTGAACGCGTTAGACCGTACGGGGCTCCTACGGAAAGACTCACCGATTAAGGATCTAGGCTTCGTGCTGGCGCTTCTAGGTGTGATTTTCTAACCAAGTGCTTTGCTGTGGCCGACGGAATACCGTGGATTTCTAAACTATGCGAAGGTTGCTGGCTGTTCAAAATCGTACATTATGCAAAGAGGAACGGCATTATAATACATAGCGTTCGCGATATAGAGAGAAGATTTATTAAAAAACATAACAACAAGGCTCTAGTGAGGTTATGGAACAGAAAACCCTGTGTTAACTGCTAGGGTTAGTCTACTAAAGTAAGTTCACTATTCTTTTTTTTAAAACCCCTTAACAGAGAAAGATTGTTCTTATAGACCTATAGTGGAGATATATGCTACAAAATTATAGAAATGATAGTTCGTCAATTTTGCGGGGGACACGTAGACTTGGTGGTAAGATGTTTGATATTACGCGCATGGATAAGAGGAGAAGTATAACTACTCTTTCAATTGGATTTATAACGAATACTTGTAACATTCGATTTTTCTATTAGAAATTATATAGATTAGTAATGTAGGTACATGTCTAGATAGTAGAGAGTGAGGGACCTGGACTAGTCTGCTAGGAAGCGCTTTTACTTTTTCTTTT
Source organism: Laburnicola sp. JP-R-44 (assembly GCA_009805535.1). Classification (NCBI taxonomy): domain Eukaryota; kingdom Fungi; phylum Ascomycota; class Dothideomycetes; order Pleosporales; family Didymosphaeriaceae; genus Laburnicola; species Laburnicola sp. JP-R-44. The sequence goes on from SELF01000041.1 coordinate 1,017,401, forward strand.
TCCTCCTTCTAATTCGTACTAGGAATCTTTGCGCTACGCTCGACTAATATAGTTTTATTAAAATTCTCCCTAATAATGCTAACAGAGAGGAAGAAAGGATAGGAAATCTCATAGCATCGCAAAGGCAGGCCCCAAAGGACACCATATAGAACAATGAAATGAAACTAGACACATAATAGACACCTAAAACAAGATGATGCGCCACAGCTGGATGGCTGAGCTAAAAATTACCATTCAATACCATAGCCACGTGAGCCGACATGGGCCGCGCTAATACACATCAAGATTCGCTAAAACAAGAAGGGATTTTAGTGGCTATCGTCCCTCACAGCTTAGCGAGAAACACTGTGTGCCGAGAAAAATGAGGGGTACTTCGACTTTCAGCAACCAGAAAGCTAATGCGCACAACGGGTATTGCTATAAATCTACGAAACTAAGCTGCTATAACTAATCCCAAATGTCTATAATCTACTTTGCCCTAAAATTACATTCGCATTGTTGCTTCTGCGCGTAATTTACACAGCGCCTTGTATCGTGGCATAACGGCCTTCCATACCCACAGCGCCAACGTTAAGCTTTTTTCGCTCTGAATTTCTGTAGAATAGGCTTATCCTACCCTCACAACCTCCGTCTAATACTAGGAAGTTATTATCCGCCCCACGCGCGCTGCAGGGCGCAATTCCATGCAGTGCCGTCCCGGCGATTGGTACTTCCAGCAGAAGCGAACCACCGATCTGGGCTAATGCGCGATGACCCTGCACGTCTTACATTATACTCCGCGCCTGTATTTTACGGTAGGTTGTGTGGCTGTGCAAAATGCACAAGCGTTCGGAATATCACTAATCCGACTTTAGGATCGGGGGAGCAGTGCCAAGACCCTCAGGGCCACGGCGCTTGTCAGTCGAGCCAGCGCGTTCCAGCGTCGACCACGGACACGACAAACAGCGAGAACTCAATTTCTGGGACTCCATCACAAAAAGCATCAAAACACATCTGCCCGTGGCCGCAACCGTCTCTACGGGCCATCACGCATCCCTCTGCGTTGATTTGGTACCTGTAGAGACACCGTTGTGGCCGCGGCAGTCACGGAAGCAAAATTCGCGAGCAAGACACACAACATGACCCAAGGCAGCGACAGCTATCTAGCCGCGATACAGCAACACGAGAGCGACGACGGAGCCTAAATATTGTATTTTTACAGCTACGACACACCACACAGCCACCGATGGGTTTTCTGGTTAGCCTATTAGAATTGACAATGTTTGCGATGTTCTGCATCGACGAGCCCTAGGGCCGAACGGCATTGTCTCTCACGCGAATCAACTCACAGACACTAGGCATGCTACCACAGGTGCCACACAATACAGCAGTCACAGACAGCCTCGTCCACTGTCGCCCTCCACCTATGTTGAAGGCGTGGTGCCCCTTCGACATACCCGACAAGGTCTGAGGAGATTCGCGGCAGAGCTCTGATGCTCGAGACTCGAAGACTCGCACGAACGGAGCATCACTCCCGGGAAGCTGCATTGCAGCGGATGCTGTCACCGCTGCCGCCGATGGCAGGTCACACCACAAAACACGGCAACATAGGAACCTGGTGGGAGGCAGCAGCAACAAAGCACAGAAAATCAAAAAAATCACAGGACAGATTCAAGCCCCGAGGGTCCAAGGGCAGGTACAGAAACATGAAGCTGAACGCCGGGGGGAGACTGTAGGTATGGCAGATGCGACAAACAAGGCGAAGACCTCTACGACACCCCAACACGACGGTAACAAAGGATAAAAACTTTATATACGGTATAAAGACAGAAAAAAACAGTATGTTGGAAGCAAAACACACAGGTATAGATGCGTCACTTCTTATGACGACATGTATGTAGTCGTAGATACAAGCCAGACTACAAGCGGAGGCGAGGGAACAGCTGGCTATACCTTTGGTGTGGTGAAGTGGGGCATGCTGATTTTTTCGGCAGAGCGTCGGCTGTTTGCCAGACCTTTGCATCCGGGCATAGCTGCACGAAACCGCGGCTGAAACCGAGTAGGAATCAATCAATTAATCATCAATCAATTAGCGTTCCAGCGTCGAAACCAGCCGTCTTATTGTAGCCAACCTATAGCGATAACTACTTCGTAACGTAGAGACATAGTATTGTGTCGCCCTCGCCGCCACCCTTATGCTTCCCGAGTCCAACCGGCGCCGATTTCTAGACTAAGCAGCAGCTGAGCTCCAGTCTCGGCTTGTTGAAGGGGAGTGCAATGTGATAGGAAAGATATAGGATAGGCAGCAGCAGCCCTGGACATTAAAGCCTTCGCTTTGGCAAGTGGTTTTAACCAAGCACCACTGGCAAAGCGCTGTCGTTAGAAGCGCACACGAAGGTGGAGAGGCCCCGGATGCTCAGGCGATATAGATGTCGTACGGTCAAACAACTAGCAGCTGCATATATGAAGCACTGCAATCTCTCTAGGGTCGTAGAGATGTGCCCTGTGAGGGCCGTGAGGAGTTTTTGGGGTGATTTATGGTGGCCATTCTTAGCAAGACCCTACACTATCTAGAACTGCATATAGCACTGTGCTCCTCAGCTATATCTACATACCATCGCCTCCGGCGCAACCCTGTGGCCAGTGCGGGTCGGCCGCCCCCCCTGCACACCGTGGCAATCGCCACCGCCAAATCGCTCGGATTACCGTTAGATATTACTCCTAATCATGCTTACACCCCTCACGCCCTTCCACTTTCGCACTAGCTTATATTCTACATTTAAAGCAGCATCAATGCCCAATCTTTATATCTCTATCTGCCACTTATTTAATGTTTTTAAGTGATGACACTGTGTCCGGATGGCCACTAAGGATTTGTTTGCGCAGCCGAGAGCATGCTTCTATAGATGATCTAAGCGAAATGTGTTTTTCTACCTTGTTACTACTAACCATTTCCCGCACTTTCGGGAGCAGCGTATCTCTGCATGCGTTGTTAACGTGGCAGCTAAGTCTTCCGGTAAAGCGCAGCTGCACCGCTCTAACCAAGTCGCTAGAAGCAAAGTAGAGCCAGTATAGCTAGCCCGCACAGCCACCTGGGGGGGGGCTTCGCCCGGTTACCGCCTTGGCGTGCACTGCCTTCACAGCCCACCCGGGACCATCATAATCTATCAACCGCTTCTGCTCCAAACAGCGCCTTGCCCCGAATTATTTGCGTTCTCTGTCCTCTCGCCCTGGAAACGATGTTGTAGCGATGCGACTTCTTCACTTCGATTATTCCGAGAGACTTGTCTCGACAGACTTCAGCGGGAAGTCCATTCCGCCATATGCTATCCTTTTACATAGATGGGGGGGGTTCCGAGGTTCTCTTTGAGGATATCAGAAGTGACACCTATAAAGGGAAGGAGGGTTATCGAAAGATCGAGTTCTGCGCCGAACAGGCGGCCCAGGATCAGCTACCGTACTTCTGGATTGATACATGCTGCATTGATAAATGGAACCTATCTGAGCTTTCGAAATTGATCAACTCGATGTATCGTTGGTATAAGAATGCGAAAAAATGCTACGTACTCCTATCGGACGTTTTAATATCTACTGCGACAGAAATATACTAACAAAGTGACTGGGAGGCATCCTTTCGGGCAAGCAAATGGTTTACTCGGGGTTGGACACTTTAGGAACTTATTGCTCTGGAGTTGGTCGAGTTCTTTTCTTCTGAAGGACGGCGAATAGGCGATAAACGATCCCTCGAGCAGCTGGTACACGAGATTACTAGCATTCCGGTCAAGGCGTTACAGAATTGTCCCTTGGACGGTTTTACCATACCTGAGCGAATGGGATGGGCTAAAAATCGCGAAACAACTGAGAAGAAGAAGACAAGGTATACTGCCTTCTTGGACTTATCGATATCTTTATGCCTGCCTCCTATGGCGAGGGAAAAGGAGAAAGCGTGGAGAAGACTCCAACTTGAAGTGGAAGCAGCTAATGGCGCCCCGTCCATTATTCCGTTTTCCCAGAACGATCATTTCGTGGGCTGGGAGTTACAGCTTGCTGAACTGGAAGCAAAGCTCTTTGGAGGCAAGCAAACTACTATGATGGCAATAACAGGACCAAGAGGAACAGGCAAATCACAGCTAGCGCTCGAGCTTGCGTACTAAACAAGATAGAAGAACAAAAACTGCTTGGTCTTCTGGATTGATGCAAGCGACATAGACAGTCTCTATTAGTTGTATGCGAGTATATTGGCCAAAAGCTCTCCACGTGCCTGGTTGGGACGATGAGAAGGCAGATATTAAGCAGCTGGTGAGACTACATCTGAGTAGGAAGGGGCGCAAGGCAGTGGCTGCTCATTTTCGACAACACGGATGACATAAACCCAGGGTCTAGCGGGTTGTCCACAGCAGGGGCTACCGACTTGCTCGATTACCTACCACAGTCTGAACGATGTTCTATTGTCTTTACAACCACCAACAGTGACACGGCTAAGAGGCTGGCATCGCAGAGAATATTGTAGAGCTAGGGGAAATGGCACCAGATACGGCTGGGCTGAAAGAATGTTGGAAAACTATTTGCACACTCCAGTTTCAAGAAGTGAGTAGTAGGGGGCGCAGCTTTTGCTACAAGAGCTATTATACCTTCCCCTGGCAATTGTCCAAGCAGCAGCCCACATTAATACCAGAAACATTACGCTGCAAAACTACCGGTCACAATTGCTCCAGCAAAAAGGAAGAGGCTTTTGAGCGTAGTAGCGAATTACCGAGGGACAAGCTACAAGAATACGGTCTAAAAGACCCTGTGACCACCACACTTCTCATCTCCATAGACCAGATCCGCGGTAGTGATCCGCTGGCAGCAGATTATCTATTCCTTGCGGCCTGCGTGGACCGAAAAGACATCCTGCTTGATCTCCTGGAAGCATCCTCACCTCGTAAAAGGGACGATGCGGTAAAAGTTCTTAACAGCTACGCGCTTGTTACTAGGCGACCTGCCGAATCCGCACTTGATCTCCACCGGCTAGTACATCGTGCTCTATGGTGGTGGCTCCAAAAGCAGGAGAGGCTAGACCAATGGACCCAACATGCTATTGCACGGCTACTACTAAGGGTGTTCCCCGACGATAATTACGGTAGTTGAAGCAAGTGGAGACGATTACTTCCCTATGCCAAGTACGCTCTGTCACATAGGCTCCCTGAACAAGAGGGCGCGGATAGGATGACGCTGGTATGGAAATGCGCTATGGCACTGCTTAGTGACGGATGGTACAACGAGGCCGAAGAGCTGTTTGTGCAAGTGATGGAGGCGAGAAAGAGGGTGCTTGGGGAGGAGCATCCAGACACGCTGACCAGCATGGCCAACCTGGCGTCGACGTACAGGAATCAGGGCCGGTGGAAGGAGGCCGAAGAGCTGGAGGTGCAAGTGATGGAAACGAGAAAGAGGGGTGCTTGGGGAGGAACATCCGGACACGCTGACCAGCATGGCTAACCTGGCGTCGACGTACTGGAATCAGGGCCGGTGGAAGGAGGCGGAAGAGCTAGAGGTGCGAGTGATGGAAACGGGAAAGAGGGTGCTTGGGGAGGAGCATCCAGACACGCTGACCAGCATGGCCAACCTGGCGTCGACGTACAGGAATCAGGGCCAGTGGAAAGAAAGCGAGGAGCTACAAGCAAAAGAACTAGAAATATGCTCGAGGGTGCTTGGAGAGGAGCATCCTTCCACGCTGACCAGCATGGCCAACCTGGCGTCGACGTACAGGAATCAGGGCCGGTGGAAGGAGGCCGAAGAGCTGGAGGTGCAAGTGATGGAAACGAGAAAGAGGGTGCTTGGGGGGAGGAACATCCTTCCACGCTGACCAGCATGGCCAACCTGGCGTCGACGTACTGGAATCAGGGCCGGTGGAAGGAGGCGGAAGAGCTAGAGGTGCGAGTGATGGAAACGAGAAAGAGGGTGCTTAGGGAGGAACATCCGGACACGCTGACCAGCATGGCTAACCTGGCGTCGACGTACTGGAATCAGGGCCGGTGGAAAGAAAGCGAAGAGCTGCAAGCAAAAGGACTAGAAATATGCTCGAGGGTGCTTGGAGAGGAGCATCCGGACACGCTGACTAGTATGACCAACCTGGCGTCGACGTACAGGAATCAGGGCCGGTGGAAAGAAAGCGAAGAGCTGCAAGCAAAAGAACTAGAAATATGCTCGAGGGTGCTTGGAGAGGAGCATCCAGACACGCTGACTAGCATGGCCAACCTGGCGTCGACGTACTGGAATCAGGGCCGGTGGAAGGAGGCGGAAGAGCTAGAGGTGCGAGTGATGGAAACGGGAAAGAGGGTGCTTGGGGAGGAGCATCCAGACACGCTGACCAGCATGGCCAACCTGGCGTCGACGTACAGGAATCAGGGCCGGTGGAAAGAAAGCGAAGAGCTACAAGCAAAAAACAAAAACTAGAAATATGCTCGAGGGTGCTTGGAGAGGAGCATCCAGATACGCTGACTAGCATGGCTAACCTGGCGTCGACGTACTGGAATCAGGGCCGGTGGAAAGAAAGCGAAGAGCTGCAAGCAAAAGAACTAGAAATATGCTCGAGGGTGCTTGGGGAGGAGCATCCCGACACGCTGACCAGCATGGCCAACCTGGCGTCGACGTACAGGAATCAGGGGCGGTGGGAAGAAGCCGAAGAACTGGAGGTACAAGCAATGGCAATGGAGACAAGAAGAAAGAGGGTGCTTAGGGAGGAGCATCCTTCCACGCTGACCAGCATGGCCAACCTGGCGTCGACGTACTGGAATCAGGGCCGGTGGAAGGAGGCGGAAGAGCTAGAGGTGCAAGTGATGGAAACGAGAAAGAGGGTGCTTTGGGGAGGAACATCCGGACACGCTGACCAGCATGGCTAACCTGGCGTCGACGTACTGGAATCAGGGCTGGTGGAAAGAAAGCGAAGAGCTGCAAGCAAAAGGACTAGAAATATGCTCGAGGGTGCTTGGAGAGGAGCATCGAGATACGCTGACTAGCATGGCTAACCTGGCATACACGTGGGAAGTCCCAAAGCCGGAATGAAGAAGCTATCTTATTGATGGAAAAGTGCTCAGAGTTACGGAAGCGGATCTTTGGCAGTCACCATCCTGACACGAAGGCTTCGCTTAAAGCTCTAAATAGGTGGCAACTGAGGAATTCAGAGAGAGGAGTCTAATGCTGCTTTTATTTGTAGAATATAAAGCTAATAATATATATGGAGAATAGGTTCAGCTGTGTAAGCACGCTTATGAGTGATACGTAACAACAATGAGAGTAACTTGCCACTAGTTTCTGCCACCACATACAGGGAGGACGGCCGACCCGCTCCGGCCACACCCTTGTCTGGGAGGCGTTGAAGTTGTTTTGGTGTGGAGGAGGAAGAGGTTGAGATAGACCTCAGATATTGCCACTTCTAACTAGTGTAGACTAGGGTTCGCTTAGCAAGTCTAATCATGTGATCAGGTCTCTACACCAGAAACAAGCGCCGAGCTATTTAGTTCTCACCACTGCTCCGAATCCTAGACCGGATTTAGTATTATTCCGGGTGGCTTGCATGCTCACACAGCCATAGATTCCTTACAATACGATATTAGCGGGTGCATGAGGTAAGATGCGGGGTCAACTCTTATTAGGCCGGATTAGTCGCTCGCTCCCGCTAGAAGTACCAATCAACAACAGGGTGTCGCTGCATGAAATTGCGCCCTGCATCGCGCATAGGGCCAGTAACGACTTGCTGACCTATAAGAGAGGTTCTACGTCTTAGACAAGGTTATTCTATGAAAATTTAGAGCAACAAAGGCTCAAGCTTAGCACTGTAGGGAAGGGAGTCTGTTACACTAGAAAGGGAGGCGCGTCGTACAAAGCAGGCTTGGAGGAGACGACAACGCAAATGTAATTTTTTTTAGAGGAGTAGATTATAGACATTAAGATTGAGCTATAGAGCATTATTTCTACCAAATATAGCAATATTCGTTGTGCGCATGGCCTCTCCTGTTGCTTGCTGAAAGTCGAAAGTACCCCTTACTTTTCTCGGCACACAGTGTTTCTCCGCTAAGCAGTGAGGGACGTTAATTAGTCGACGGCGAAACTGTTGGAACCCATCTTTATCTAATTAAAATGAACTTCGAACGCACGGAAATTTTTTTTCTTGTAATTCATTTTTCTTCTTGGATATCCGAAATTAAGGAAGGCTCTCTATCTATCGCGAAAAAACAGGGGGATATTGCTGAGAACGCGCTTGACGGCGTCAACAAAGCGTCAACAAATTGTCGACTAACACGACAACCACGAAGAGGAACCTTACGAGAAAGTTCGACCTAAGCGTTAAGTAGCAATAGAATAGTCGCATACTAAAAAAAGTTATATACATCTATAAATAATGGTCTTAGGACGCCTTTTTTGCAGAAGTGTCTCGCTACACCGTGCGTCTCGCGACGTAGGGATTAACCTTAGTCGACAAAGTTCATATTTCTAGGCTTTAAGAGTACTTAGCCCTTTATAGCTAGGATTCTAGGAGTTTCTTTGTGCCTGCGAGGTCGCTATGTCTCCTAGCGTATAATTTTAGGCAACAGCTGTCAGAGTGTATTAAAACATAGAGGTTAGATCCGCGCTACAACTGATCGCCAAGAATGTGTCCTGTTCTATTCCTATTGTATTGCCTTAGGCATAGTAGAGCCTCTTGTTCGTCCCTATAGCATTACCACAGGAAGTAGTCATGGATCGAGCTAGTCAGGCGCTGGCACAAGAACTTCCACCTAACGTGCGCCGAAGTATGTTCTGGCTGATTGTGCCTGCTGTCGTGTTGTGCTCGCTATTGTTGCTGCTGCCTTATCACTATGCTCGCCATCGTTGCGTCTGCCCTTGTTGTGCCTTTTGTTCGTGACTACTATCCTATCACAATAGCCGGTCACTGTGACGCTGGTTAGTCCACAGGGATGGCTAGGTGCGTTCGTACTAAATAACGATGGTGGTAACCTGTGTGCACCTTGCTTTGTTATCTAAAAAGAAGCATAGATTTGGATCTTAGAGCTTACATTCTAAAGGTTAAGCTGGATAAGGTCCTAGGTATGCCTTTAGTGTGTTAGTGGAATAAGAGAGTAAAGTACTGCTTTGCTAACATTCTTATAGGCTGTGTTAAGCAATATGCCCTACCTGCCTATTTAGGAATAGTTTTGACGTTATAGCTGCCTTAGGCAGAAAGCTAGGCGGTTGTGTTTTTGCTCAGCTCTCCTCCCAACCCCGAAACTCAACCAAAATTTGACTTTAGCAGCTAATTTGATGGCTCCTACACGGCTACCTAGCTAGCACACAATGCCTGCTGCGCACCCCTGTCGCTAACAGAAATGGCTGCCTTACTAAATCTTGTATGTGTAAACATGTAAAACATGTAAACAGCAGGGGCGCACGAACGAAATAGTGGGTAGTACCAGAACTTCGAGGCTCCGAAAGCTGTCACGCGCTATCTCACCGCCTTCTCTAGTGCTATTACCCCCCCCCCCCCCCCCCCCCCCCCCCCCCCCCCCCCCCCCGTCCCCGAGAAATACATCGCAAGCGCCTAGACAAGGACAAAAAAGCTCCCTCTGTTATTAACAAAGTCAAAATAGTGTAGGCTTCTAAAAGCTAAGGACTCTAATATATATAAAGCAGACTTATATGCCTTATTCTTTATAATAATGTATGTCCCACTTTCCTTAAAGGCTTTGGGATAGAATTTCAAACTAATTCGTTTATAGCTAGAGGCGACCTCTTAAAGCTGTTTAGAGTATAATTTTCAAAGATACGACCTAGTTAGAGCTTGCTACACGACTTAGGGTAAATCCAATCCTTGTAGGTGCCAACCTAGGCAGGTTCTACGGGGTTAAAGAGCATAATCATGGGAAAGCTAATATCTACTTACTCCTCGCTGATGGTTTGGGTGATTTAATACCAACCAAACAAGCATTTAAGGCCAGTCTTCAACCAAATGCGCACGAAATTAACTCAAGACTTTACGAATTCCCTGAATTAACGCTTCATATTATGTATTTGTGTCCTAGGGGTAGAGAGGGTGGAGAGGATCAGATCCTTAAACAAGCTAAAATTATATTTAGTATCTATAGCCCTACAAAGCCACTGCGAACTGCACATATTGCTGCTGGAAAGACCAAAAAAGAGGTCTAACATAGACAAAGCCAAGAGGTATAAATGGTGAAATTACAGAGCTGTCCAATCTTCTTCTAATCTAGTTTCTGAATATTAATATCCTAGGAGAATATGGCCCTTTGCAAGTAAAGTTTAAGTGTAAAAATGTTCAAATTGGGATTAAGCCTATTCGTGGTATCAGAAATGCTTTATAGAACAGGATTGTTGATTATTACACAATACTACTAGAAGGAGCAGAATAAGGGAAACGAAATATGACTGGGATTTTATAAAAGTTCCTTTCGCTTTTTCCTATTTCTAAGATAACCACTCTTCGTTTGGCTAATCCCAGCTCTTAAGTTGTCTAACTCTGTTTCCTTCCTTTTGAAATCCTTCTTGAGCGTCTTTATCTTTTCCTTCCTGGCAGGACATTCCTTGCTTAAATGATGAAGTGTAGGTCTTAAAATATAAAGCAATGCGTACCCCCTCCTGTGTTTATCCCATGACACATTGTTCGAATGGGCCCTCGTTTCCGGCTCAGGCAATCCACGTATGTAGTTGTTCAACCTTTTGGCGCTACTAAAGTCCACAACAAAGACCTCATCTAACTCTAATGCAGTTAGGTAAGATAGTCTGTCTGTGTTTGATTAATAATGCTGAAAAGGTTCAAAGCAAGGTAGGCCATTCGGGGTATGGTCAGGTTCGACTGGAAGTTAGAAGTTGTCCATGTTCTCACAAACATAAGGTGGATATTTGCAATCAGTCATCTCCTAGGGGTACGATAGTTCGAAAGTGATGCTTGCAAGTTCTGCACGAGGTGTAAGTAACAATTCGAGGTGGGTGACCGGGCCGTTAAAAGGGAGGGCTTCGATATTTTCGAATAGAAGAGGAGGAGGAAGAGATACCGTGTGGGAATATAGAACTTTCTATTAGCCTGTTATGCCGCGCGCAACTGTGTTGAGTGAAAAGGTTGACTGCATGTGGGTTACCGATACGGAAGGAGTCGGTTGGCGTATATATTAGCTGAAATAGCACGTGACTGGATTTAACGGCGGCCTTGGCACCCCACCAGAATCTACCTAAGGTACTAATTAAGGTAGACAGTAAACAACAACGACGGACCTAGCAGCTCAACCACATGATTGCTTCGCTGTCTCCTTGGCACCTGAATCCTCGGCCGTAAGCTACCTACCTAGTACCTACGTACATGGGCCCAAACTCAACACTCCACAACGACGCAACTCAACATTGACAATTTGCTGCGAGACCGTGACGCCTATTATAGTTCCGTTAGAGGCAAGTCGCTTGTCATTAACGACTTCGAGGAAATACTAGAATCTGTAGGCAACAATTTTAGAGGATAGGTGCTGGAAAGTTTACTGTCGAGAAAGAACACAAGCTTAGGACCTGCTTGCAGACGGCGGACAACTCCTAGCCATACGCCATAACCAGCAGCGCACAAGAACATGGTTAGCTCGCTGCCAGTGGTTTGTTTCTGTTTAACCCAGAAAGAGTGCTCAGAACAGTACCGAAACCAGCCGAACTGAATATTCCAGCAACTAATGAGGTATCTTGTTAACAAGACGCGGTACCGCAAACGCCTGTAACACTAGTATTAGCGAAGGGCCTCACTGCAAACTCTAATTATGCAAAAGGACGCTTATGCTCTTGACAAGACAAGCAAATAGGGCCTATAGCGACACTTACAGAAGTTTTCCAAAGCTGCCTACTTATCCTTTACTAAGGGCGCTCTTTAGCAGAACCACATCTATCTCTTAATGGCGATTAACAACGAAGCCAAGACTCGACGATTAACTAAGTCAGACATATTGTTAAAGGGGACCAGGAAGGTGATCAGCTATGAGGACCTTGAGGCAGCACGGGCGAAGCGTGCTGAAAAGGATGCTGCCAAAGCGGCTAACAAAGGGAAACGTGGTCGGCCGCGCAAGGGTACTGCACCGGAGGTCGAGGCAACGGAGGCGGCGGCAACTGCACCGCAGGTCGAGGCAACTGCTCTAGAGGTCAAGGCAACTCCGTCGATACCAAAGGGCAAAGAAAAGCGTAGTCGAAAGCGTAAGAGTACTGCGCTAGAAGCAGAGGCAGGTTTATCAGTGCTAAAGAGCAAAGTAGCGCAAATAAGTGAAGTCAAGGCAGCGATAGACACAGAATGTCATAGATAGCCCCGTTAGCAAAAATATATTAACGTACACCCACTATATGTACCTCAACCTCTGAATCTGTTGTTTGGGTAAACTAAGGCAAGCAGTGGCAGGCGGCGATCAATTTATGCGGGCTACCACGCAAATTAGTAAACGTCAGCACGTCCCTCTTTTGTGGCAGTGCACCGTGTGGCTTGCCTACCGCAACCCGTTGTTGCGAGAACAGCAACATCGTCCTCAACCTCCCGCCGTCCTTAACCTCCCACCATCCGCAAACCTCCTATCTCCTATACCGACGACGACGAAGCCTCTCAGTGAGGCTCAGGTGCCGACTCGAGCCTGCTGCTACTACCACCGCCACCGCCGCCGCCGCCGAGCACTCGGAAGCTGCGACCCCCCTAGCGAACCGGCATTGAATAGGACTACACGTTCTCCTAGCCACGTCCGTCCTATCTTTAAACTGTGCTGTCCCGAAAACTAGTCTATATATTTTGTCGGCATTAGCCATAAGGATTGTATATAGCTAGTGCGTGACACGGACAATAAAACTTGGCAAGATTTGATTTAGAGGATGCACAACTAATAAATAGCAATTGCAAAATAATTTTAGAACTATATAGGCTAGTTACCTAGTAACAAAGTTTTATATAACCATAAAACAGTGTCTAAGACAGAGAACTGAAACTTTCCTAGAGAACCTTGGGAATTTATCGCCTGAAGCAACTTATAGCAGTTAAGGTCGTCCACGCTTTAAAAAACGCGAAAAAAAAATCGCATCTTCGTAATGTACCCCTTTAACGAAACACAAAAGTTAAATTGCTTAATAAAAATGCGCTTAGCATCCTTTCCTATGTGCGAGATGTGTGATACAAGACGAACAAGGTTCTCCTTAGACACTTCCTGACCTAGGTAATCTATGTGGTTGGAATAATATAACATGTATAGCGCGGCCTGATCTGGATCAGAATTGCCTGGGTTTTCGAGCCATTCCTAGAACTTGGATTCGAGCAGTGTTTGCCCATACAGGTGGACAAGGAGATAGTAGCTATCCTTAGAGTGAGGGCAGTTAACATTATTCGACAATATGCTCTAGTCCTTGTTCAACCTTAGGTACTTATTTTTATCTCTTGTAGCGAGCAAGGTTGATAACATCGGCTCTATAGCGCAGTAGACTAATAGTGAACAGGAATCTAGAAGAGGTGAGGTGCTCTTCTAAGATTCTTCTGGGTCCAGAAACGGGTTAGGCGGCATTGTTTTAGCTAATAGGCCGCTAGACAGACAAGGCTAAAGAGGCGAGGGGTTCTCCTAAAAGGTGTTCCAGCCCATGTTGGGCGGCATTAATGGGCGGGGTGGACGAGGCGGAAGAGGCGGGGGGTTCTCCTAAGAGGTGTGTTGCGGCCTACAAGCGTTTTGGGCGGCATTAATAGGCGGCAGTGGGATAAACAAGGCAGAGAAAGTGGGGGCTTCTTCTAAGAGAAGTTGCAGCCCACAAACATGTTTAGCAGTATTAATAGGCGGCAGTAGGGTAAACGAGGCGGAGGAGGCGGGGGGTTTAGTGTCGTTGTTATTACTAAAGCCTCTTCGCCGTTTCTCGTTAACAAGTGTAGCGCCTCCGCGATCTATTCTAGGGCCTTTAATAGGGATCTTCTTCTAAGCTATAAGCTATTCTTATATGCGTTAAGCATTTTCTTTTTGCTCCTTTAGTGGCTGTCCGCGGCTACAAGGTGTAGAAAACTTTAAAGCACTAGACCTATTAAATGTATCTATACTACTATGTTTAAGATATTTAGGGCGAGCTGTAACTGTGGGGGTTACACGATGTCTGTGAGCATTACTAAGATAAGCTTTGTAGTTGGTTGTATCTATTTAGTCTGTTAATATTAGTAGGTGCGTATATAGAAGGGTTATTGTGCAAACCTAAGATTCTGCTAGCTAGTCTATTACTAAGCTCCTAAGACACTGGATTAAAGTGTAGCTAGCGCCAGCACGGTGCAGAACTACGGGAGGCTGTGGTGTTGCATGTGCGTGCCTCGCAAGGATACGACTTTCACGCGAGCAGTATAGGCTGCATCATAGGCAAGGCTCCCAGCTAAGGGAGATTATAGTAGCCAACGGAGCTGCCGAGCGTGAATGTCATCCGCCACATACAATAAGCTCCGCCTTGCACTGCACCTGCTAGGGGTTTAAGACAACGCTAAGAATAAACCTATTTTGCAACAGCTGAGCCCTAGACGTAGCAGCTAAATGCCACATAGAAACAGGTTGCCGCCTCACGTGTGGACTAGGGAAGTAGATAAGAGGGAGTCAAGCGTCTGGGGCCAGTGGATCAAACCCCAAAAAACTCACTTCCGCAATCTAGATATCACGCCTTAACGGCCGTGAGTTGTTACGAATTAAATACCATGAATGAGCCAGCAGAAGTATGCCTACATTCCCCCCTTTCATAGGAGGTGGCTAACCCTTCAAGTACGAGTTTGTTTCTTTCCTCCCTTCGATTGATCATGTTCCGTCCTCTACTTTGTCAATAATAAGGGGTGCAGTGACGACCGTCTTTCAGGCGGACGAGAGGCTAAGTCCTGAGGACGAATTCATCAAGGATTACCTTCCATTTGGCTACGTCACGAATCTCCAGGCCAGCTCCCATAGCTTCTCTGACGACAAAGGGGGTGCTAGATGTTAGGGAAGCAGCATTGTTCATGCTGAAAGCGGGCATATGGATACGGAGGCAGTCTTCTTCCATCCGCCCACTGGCCCGTCCATGTCCGACTGCATTAATCCTGGGCTGAGAGCGCTCCCCTCGCAAGAACATCCTCAGGATACCTCTAATTTTTCTAGCCTGCCATATATTCGCAGCAAACAGAGCCTTCTATTACTACGCTAGCTTAAGCACATTAGAACTCTAAGCGAGAAATCACAGATGTCAGCTACGCATTATCTTTGCTTATACTATCCACTTCTTGCTTAGGTCCTAAACCTTATAGTAAGGAGATTATAACTAGAGAATCGTCAACCAAGCCCACAAAAACAATAGCTAGGAGTATTTTTCCTCTTCTAAACTACGTATCCTTCCTTAAGTTTACAAAGGAAAGTAACATAGACAACAAAGCTTGCAAGATTCAAAACAGGCTATTAGCCGCAAATTTCTGGAATAGAAAGAGCAGCACATTTACCTAGTCCCTAGCCTTCCATACGCATTACTAACATAGCTAGCAAAGTATATTGCTCAACTTAAGGACGAGAACAAGGACCTTCGCATACAGAACCATGCTCTAGTTAAGGAAAATGCACGCTTGTTGGCTGCTCTCAATAAGGTTCTTCAACATCCCGCCCTGGCATCTGTTCTTAGAGATTTCCCTTAAGACAAGATATAAGATAACCTAATCTAGTAACTAGTCTATTTAATAGTGTAAAGTATTAAGAGCTAGTGATATAGAGGTAATAGAGGTAATAGCTATAGTATTTATTATAAAGCACTTTGCTTTATTTTAGAATTTACTAGAGTTAGAATATTATAGTATTTAAAAAATTTAGATATTTAATACATTAAAACGTAGAGAGAAACCTTATAGACTATAGGTTCTCACAAAGACGTATACGTCTTGGACGGCCTGGTTATGACTATCATCCGTTGCCACAAATCGCAGTCGCAGTGGGACAAGTCTTAAGGTTGTACCGCGCTTTCTGCCGCCGCGACTTAGGCAGGTCGCGGGTATCTACCTGGCCTACCTGCAGTTGTTCTAGGAATATCTGTCTGTTGAGGCGCTCGGCGGCGGCCTCTGCCACCACCTCTGGGCCGACGAGCAGGGCCTATAGAACACAGATCGGCTTACGCGCGTGCTAACGCGAGACAGGCAAGCAGCTCGGCAAGGCGGGAGAAGGGCGTCGTGTACTGCCGCAGCAAGGCACAGTGCGAGACCGTGGCCGATGCCCTCCCTGGCTGCCACTTAAAATATAACAAGCTACTATTTAATATAAAGAACTTGAAGAATTATTATATTAATAAATCTTGCTGCGTTTTGCTCGTCAGGCGCATAACGGCCATTCTTGACTATCCACCTGTCCGTGTACTGAGGGGCTGGAGCGTATTCCGCGCCATCGAGACGGGGGCGGAACTATCATATCCTACTCGAATGATATGGGCAGCCACTTCTATGGGCTGAATTGCCGTCCTGGCGAATGGCATCGTACGGGGCGAGGCAGAGCCAGCAAAATTCATACCTGCATTTTGTGCCTAAGCATGAATTAGCATGGCAGTCCAACTCCTCTATAGAAACTCACATGTCATATGGTCGCATCCTCTATTCTTCTTAATGTTCTAGCCGCATCTGTCTCTAGGACACTTCTTTGTAAGCTCGCTAATAGCTTTAGCACTTGCTGCTTCTTACATCCGCTGCTCTTCCTTCTATTCCACGCGATGATTAAAATTATTACAAGTTTCTCCTTCGTGCTATTCTCTTTCATAGAATACGCACACGCGAAACCCGCATGCTATGTAAGAGAAAATATTTTCTTCTAGCCCGCCCTTGTGTATCTATCCAGATCTGCAATCAGGTCTTATACACCAACGGAATTTCGGGTCACAAGCGAGGACGCTTAGGGTAGCATAAGTATCGTATCTGTGGCTTGTTAGAATCTTCCTGTTTCCGCACAGAAGCTACTTACTGGCCAAAGGGTTGCTGGCGAAGCATACTGTTTTACCTTGGCGTGCTCTAGGGTAACGTTGCACCTAACTTCTGGACACCAAATCTTGTCCCTTAATTCTTTAACCTGCGCCGCAATCCATGCGGGTGCAACATTAGGCACACACAGAACAGGGCCATGTGAGCATTTTGCTAAAGTAGTAAAGTCTTGCAGCCTTTAGGTATGTCCGCATACCATACACTTCTAACTGTATATAGGGGTTTCTTGCTGCTGCTGCTTTCCTTTATGGCTCTCCCCTACGGGCTGACGAGTGGATTGGTTAATCGTACCTTGGATTTGGCTGCGCCGGCTCCTTCTGTTACTAGCCATCTTACTTGGGATTCGAGTTTCTAGGCTGTCTAGGACGATAGGATTTTGCCCTAAGTGCCGGGATTACTAGACTTTCTGATACGCTTTGTTGTTCCTCTAGAGGCTTCCGAAGATAGACTAGTTTGCAGTGAAGCCGCTTCTCCCTAATCCCCGTCTAGTATTGCCACGAACGTGCTGGTTTCTTGTAGGTCCGGATACGGAACGTACCCAGACCCCTCTGTTGTCTTTTGTCTTGGCCTATGTGAATCCCCTATACGTGCATTTGGCAAAGGTCGTTGGGCTAACGATAGCGTGGGACCGAACTAGTTCTTCTTATCCTGCGTCGTAAGAACTTGTGAAATAAGCATAGTGTAACAGTGGTATAGTTAATAGTTTCAAACGGGGACTGATAGGTGGGATGGTTGTCTCTTAAGACGGGGGACGCGCTGGATTTATAGACTATCTGTGGGCCCTAGAGCGGGGCGTTAACGAAGGACCCCATGTACTAGGCGAAGTTAGAGCTGTTCAGTAACTATTAGCTGTCGGTTTTGGTGTTGCATGGCTTGTGGCGTGCTTGCATTCTGCCAAGGTGCTTACTAACAACGTGTGTGTTCTCCGCCAGATGCCACCACAACCACACGAGTCCACACTGGGTGACGCCGCGGTCCCGTCCCTATCAGACGCTCAGATGCCAATCCTGGCCCGTTCTGTCCCCCATGCTGCACACTGGCCGCACTCTTCCCCCAGCAGCCATCGCCAGGGGCCCCCTCGCCGTGCCCAAGCTCGTCCCAGCTCTCACTAAAACAGCTGCCTTATGCCAAGCATCTCTGTGGCCTCCTTCCATCACCGCTTGCTGCATGCGGTTAGCCCCAGCAACTAATCTGGCTGCGCCTGTTTGTCTTTGACTAAGACCCAGCCGCGTCCTGCTCTTCCAATGTACGGGGCCGACTCCCTTCCCCCTGAACCTTATATGATGGCGTTTATATAAACCTATGCTAAAACGCTGAGGCGCTGCATCTAAAATCCTAATATAAGGACTGCAAAGCACAAGACCATTCTTAAGCATTAGACGCTCGTTATTGCAGAAATGCGCTCACGAACAGGATGGCAAGTGGACCTCTCCAACCACTCTACTACTCTACTATCTCCTGACATGGCCTGCCAGCTTGACTTGTCGCAAGCGGAAGCTCAAGTGCGACGAAAACAAGCCTACCTGCGGCCAATGCTGCAAATCCTCCCGCGAATGCATCCCAAATTCGGGCCTCGTCTTCCGCCACCAGCACAACGCCTCAATGAATAGGGACAGCTCCATAGATAGGCAAGCTCTCAATTTATTCTATGCATACAAGAACACCTTCTATAATGATGCTATCTAGCTTAATATTCCTAAGAACGGTTTGCGCGCCCTTCATCGATAGCGCTTCTCTAAAGCTCTAATAATCCTCTAGTGACATTCCTCAACACAACCGATCCGTATCTAGATCCTCCTAGCCTAGTGCTAAGGACATTGTCTGTTATGTTGCGAGATTCTCCAACCCCGTTTAAGCGTTGGAGAGTCACCTCCTCGCCATGCCCTAACACCCTTGACAACGCCAGCACACCCTCCAGCACCCAGGCCCAAGGTCCATACCTATGCAACCAACGGCGCGTCCTTACGCTGCACTCTAGAAGCAGATCTGGCTCCTTGCTATAAACGACCACCGATGATCTTACCGCCAACATCCTTAATAACACCGCCTCCCATCGACCCCCGGATTCCATCGCGATTTGATCCCGGCCAGATACCCCGCTCGAGCTCAATCGCTGCCAGCCGATGGTCGCCATCCTATGCTGGCACGGAGACCGCGGTTAAGCGGGATTACGAGATTGCATATCTCCTAGGGTGGTTTTCTGGAGGCGCTGGCCACTGGATGGATCTCTTTGATCTGAATAGGTACTTCTCTTCCTACGTACCAGTTAAAGCGCGAGATAATCCCCTCTTAAAGTACGCCGCGGTCGCCTGCTCTGCCAAAGCCCTAGCACGTGTGCAAGGGCGGAAGCCCGTTATAGGTGGTAGCACGACGCGCCAGGCTCAGATGGGGCTCTGCCCAGGCTCTCACGTAGTGGACTGGTACCACAAAGCCGCGCAATACTACGATGCTGCCGTGTCGCTCCTTCTCTAGGCTTTGAAGGCTGATTCGACCATTATGCCAGAACTAGATTCTGAAAGCGGTCTATTACACAGGGATACTAGTCCCCTTTGTAAACGGCGCCGTGCCTTAAGCAATGTGAACTAGCGGACTGACACAGATAAGCTGCTTGCGGCTTCAGCGATCCTCTGCGTATACGAGTTTCTGGACGCCTCCATGGCAGACTGGTCCAAGCATTTGAACGGCGCGAAGTCTCTTCTTGTACAGATACAAACACCCCCTCCAACAGTCAACTCCGCCAATCTTGGGTTTATCTCTAGAGCACGTCGCGCGATATTCTGGAACATAGCCCGGCAGAGTATGCTGGCAGCGTGTAAGTGCGCTCTGCCCACTTCGATAGCCTTAACTAACCTTCACAATGTAGTCATCACCAAGAGTCGAACCCTTTTTAACACCGAAGAGCTCTCTCTATGGAAGGAAGCTGGCCTCCTTATCGACGAGCATGGATACATTGTCCCTAGCAACACAACTGACACCAGCTATCCAGAGGGCGACATCATTATGAAGGAGGACCTTATCTGCAATGCACTGGTGTGGCTGATGTCAAAGCTTGTCAACTTCATGGCCGCCAGTGAGGACCTTCCTGTGGATCTTGGACCCTCCCGCGTTGATGTGCCCTAGTGCACCTTGGATCACTAGAACTCCTTAAATTGCCAGTTTCAGAGATGGTACGATAGGTTGCTGATAATTTTCCAGCGGTGCGCTAGAATCGACTCTGCTCGCATCTCTGGGAGGCCACTTCAAGGAGAGAACAAAATCGGCTTTCCTAAGATTTGGTACAGCATTCCTATGTGCGCGTCAACTATGCAATGCTACTACATGAGCAAGATCCAGCTGCTGATGAACAAGCCACATAAGTCCAAACCAGGCCATACTAGTGTAGTCGCTCGATTAAACACTTGTCAATCCGTGCAGGCTGTATGTTAGGCGTCCGCCCGCGAGATTATTAGCATATCTCTAGCTCGACTGGACGAGGCCGTCCGCATTTAGTCCGTTCAGCCTCTATTCACTACTGGCCAATGTCTGAGAACTTCTAGAGAGCGACAAGTGGTACTAGAGCTTCTCCGCGACATTGAGGCCGACATTGGCTGGGCTACGGACTATTAAGTAAGGCAGTTAGTTAAACAATGGCAGTGGGAAGACTTATGCTTTGTTATAACTACATCTTATTAAAGAAAGGCAAGCGGCTTGCTCTGGGTTACGCAGCTACTTTTCGCGATATTTTCGCTAGTGGGATAACAGACTTATGTATTATTTTCTGTAGCAAAGGTTGGATATCCCCACGACATTTCGCCAGTAAAGCGCTCGTTCTCTTCTCATAATTGCTACCAACTCCCGATCCCTTCCATTTCAGACCCTTTTGCTGGCGGAACCTTTGCAATCGCCTTTAAGAAGGCCTAGTTAGCGCGAGGAAGGTAGGGCAATAGTTTAGACAAACCGTAATGCTTGTTGAGTCTGTATTCTCTATATAACGGATTAGTATCGAGTTCAATTAAATGTTGGCTCTTCTTACACAGCAACTACATTTGGCTAGCACTGTTTTTCTGTGTCTCTAGTGCACTAAGCCCGTACTGTGTATCGTAAGTGCGAACACTTGTAGTGAACTTGCGCGTGTAGTCGCACATGATGGGAGGGGGAGTATTAGTGAGCACATTGGGCAGTCACGCCTTAGTAAATGTATTAGAATATCTTAACAAAGAGGAAATACATCACAGAGACGTAAAACCTCAAAACATCCTAACAATAGGGGAGAATGCCTTTTTGACAGAGCTACTACGTCAAGGTAATTGCATAAGTGCATGAGTCCCGCGTCTTGCCCGTGAGCGTACAGTAGTACAAGACCGTCCCCTTATGCGTATTCCCTACGTATGTGCGCTCTATTGTTTAAAGTATCGCCTAGCTACCCCTATAAGTTTGAACAGTTGTTGTTTGCCGCCACTAGTAGATTCCCGTCATTATTGTATTCGGAGGACGGCGCGTTTGAGGGGTGCGGAGTCGCTTAGCGTTAGAAGGGGACTAGTGGCAAATGTAGCGTGTATTAGCCTCTTTTTGAACTTCTCTAGTTTATTTAAGAGGTATAGAACGTCGTTTTCCTTCACACCATGTAGACCTTGGAACTAGTATTGCAACAGAGCCTGTGCCTGTTCTTAGCATTAGGTACTCCTCCTCTTGTATATTTAAAAAGTCGAAACAACCTCTAAGCTTTATAGGGTATTCCTGCAATTTGTCCATGTCGACTAGTGAGAGAGGTTGAAAAATTCAGTCGTCGCAGAGTTGGGGGAAATAGGAGGGGTATGGATATGCGGAATGAAGGGGTGTAGGTCGAGGGTGTTGCCGATCTGACGGGCCGCGTGAGTGATAGGAGGAGCCTGCTCTTGAACGTTGGGTGACAGGGACGTGGAACCTGTGTTCTAGACGGCTATAATTGTGGGATGAACGAGGATTCGAGTAATTTGTCTATTAGGGAGCTATTCTATTCTATATATGCTCTCGGTGCGCATAGTAGCAGGGTGTTGATGCTAAGCCGCACTGTGCACTAACATGCATAGGCAGTTAAAGTATAATGGTCCTAGGGTGTCAACTGGAGAGCTGTGCATAATGTTATCTGCAGGTCGCACGGGAAAGGAAAAATCTATGGGGGCCAAAATGCGCCAGCCTTCCCCCCTAAGTTGCCCACTAACCTCCTTTACTGGTCGCAGAGAAACACAAGGAGCTTGCACTTCCTCCTTGAGACAGTCAGCACGATGATAGTACATAGTCCCGTCGTTAACAGCGATCTCTTGGGTAACCAGAATTCCTTTCTACGTGGGTCAGCTTAGTTGATTAGAAACGTCCCTACTTAAGGGTGACGAATGCAGGAGTTAGTGATTAATGTCGCGGCTTGCTGTGCATTGACAGGGGAGAGTAAGATAGGCTGCTGTAATACTGTTATCCCTTTCTAATTTAGCCAAACGATGCATATAAGACCGCTTGTGACGTATACGCTGTATAGCATAAACCTGGCTAACTTCTTCTGCTAAAATCTGCATGCACATCTATTAAGCGACGCGCTGATTTAGGAACTTTCCCTAATTAGTATAGACGTACAGCGCGTTTTGCACAAACACAGCAAGTTAGTGAGCGCATTTTTGCATGCGCGGAAGGAGCAACACCGTTAAGATACAACGACGATACTACTGCCCTGGGGAAGAAGACGGTAAGTAGGACAAAAGTTTCTAGAAGGTACTTAATTCAGCAGGTTTTAAAAAAATAGTACAAAGTTCAAGCATTCCGCTAGGTCCCACCCTACGCCTACCCGTGACATCAAAAGGGGCAGATCGTCTATGTAAGTTGTTGCGCTTTATTCCTTAGAGTCCCAGCTTTGTAAGCCATCTGCAAGCCTCTTTACCCAAGTCAAGTGCGTGATGCATCCGTTGTCGTCGTTCCCAGCAATACGGTAGCGTGCAGGTGGAGAGGGATCATGGACCTAGATTAAGGCACCAACATCGTGATGCTTGGCGTCCAGCGTCTGGGTAGTTCAATCAGGTATTTAGATGGATGAAACGGATGGAGTTATGAAAACCCTGCATACGGGTGAGGACTTTTGGGTACGGCAACTACCGTACATAATTCCACCTTCTTAGCGCTTTAGTGGCGAGGTGATAGCAAGGGGTATGTGGGGTGCTGGGGTGGCACGCAGCTTCGGGACATGGTAAGTTTTGTTCGTAGCTCACTTTTCGCGGGGGTTGGGGGTGGGAATAGTTATTCTAGAGTTTCTTTTATTGCTTCTAATACTTTAGGAACGCCATTCCTATTTGCGTGACAGGCAGGCAGCGCTCCATAGGAGTCTGCGACACACCCTCACTTTTCTGCGCGCTGATCTTACCATTTCATCACACCTCATCATGCAAACTGGTAGGGGTGTATCCTTGTCACTAAAGCACACGCCCAAACCGGCCGGGCGGACGACCCGTCTTCCCAGGTCTAGATCACACTCCCTAGGGCAGGTGGCTACAGCATCACGTTAAGGAGGCGTCGATCATGCGTCCACGGATTTACATGCATAGTTGATCTATAAGCAAGCTACTTAATATCTAATAGGTCTTGCTCGCCGCACTTTAACGAGCATCTCCGCTATCTAATTAATCTTAGCATTAATAGTAGCACAGCTGAAGTAATCTCGGACGTATTCTTCCATCTTGGATATGGTTTCACCACCAGGTATCTTCTCGCACGTTGTGGGACTTCTCTAGTAGCCACACTCCCACTTATCTAGCTAAATGTTGTTAATTACTAGATTAAGCCGCTTGTACTAAGCATTTTTACTACTAGTATTTGCTAGCATAGTCTAATAAACTTCTTTAGTGCTAGTATAGTTACTAACTATGTCCCTTACAATCGCAGCTTTTTCGCAGAAGCTACCCCACAGCCCGCTTCTAGGTGTGTAGAGAACCCATCCTTAGCCCGCTTCAGCTGTCCTGTTCCTATACTTAGTAGGAGGGGTTCTGAGCGCCGCTGCTTGTGCTTAATCTATGCCACTTCTGTAGGGGGTTTGTTTGCCCAGATGCCGCCGTCCTTAAATATAACCGCTTTTCTATTCACAACCGCTAAAAGTGGGCGAAAGAAGGTTAGAGCCGCGCAGCTCGCCCGTAGGACCTCCTAGCTGTGGAGATGGCTGGATTCAGGGTTGTACCGCAATTCCGGAACTAACGTGGGACTAGAGTGACTGCTGTGCGTACGAAGCTGGAAGGGCTTGCGGGGACTTGCTTTATCGCGCAAAGCGGCCAGGCAGATACTGGGATAGTTAGCTGCGAGATCTGAGGAAACTGGAGTTTCTAACGTACGTTTTGCATTGGTTTTCCAAAGATTGTGCCGCGAATATGTTGTTACTGTCGCACTCCGCATAGTTAGGGCAGTGCCTCTTAATAGTCTTTCTAATCGCTTTCTCTAGGTTCTTGCCTAAATATTTCGTACTAAAGGGCAAGTAGCCGACAAGTCGCTTGTGACTAAAGATGTCGTTGCTAGTCTCACAGTACGATTCCAAACACTAGGGTATGGTTATTCTAAGCCTGCTAAGTATGAAAGCAATAATTCCGCTGGTGCTCGTGCCGTAAATTTCGTTAAAATAGTCGCTGGGTTGAAGCTTTTTAGCGTCAAACGTGTGCCCTAAGGTATCTTAGCGGATTTCCTTCCTGCTTTGCAATGGCATCTATTACTTATTGCAGAATAAGCAGAGATATGTAGCCTCTCTAATGCCGCCACTATCTAAGGCTAAATTAGCTAGAAAATGCGCAGAGATTCTAGACGTACCTAAGCTTAGAACGATAGGCTGCTAAGCGTTACCTCTTACCTATCTATTAGGTTGCAGGTTAGTATGTTGCGATTGTGCTATTATGTCACACATCTATAGTTGCGATAACAGCAGGTTAAATGTCAACTGCACCGCCGCTTAGATGCCCTGGCGGAAACACTAAGGGCAAGCTATCTCTAGTTGTTAGAATAGCAACGAGGCCCTAGGCTTCCTCGAAAGTCGAGGGAAGGGCGAAATTGCCTAGGTAAGGACAAGCCATCCTCTGGTTAGAATAGTCTTAAAGGCGGCGCATCAAAGAGGTATGGGTTGAGCGGTCAGCGGATAATTAGCATAGAGAGGCGAGGCTGGTTCTTCGCAAGGCGGAGTAAGGAAGTTAGCGACGACCTTAATAGCTTGGCTGTTATCGCCCAGCTAACAAAGGCCGCTAGGGCGTCCGCCTTGGGCGCACGAACACGGTTTCATTTTCTCTAGTTGTCTTATGTTATCGGCATCAACTCATACAATGAACTATAGAAGGTCAACTTTGACTAGAACCAACCGACATTATACCCTTTCATCCCTAGATCTTTCAAACCGGCGCCTGCTTGCTTTGCATAGACAGATAGAAAGCAGCACAATACTTATTAAAATTACAAGGAGATAGACCATTCCAGCGATCCAAGTAAACAGCTTGAAAGAGTATCCAAGGGAGTAGCCAAACATGTAATTCCAACGTCGACAGCAGCGCCACCAACACAATACTCTTATAGAGATATTTTCCTTTAGGCCAAATCATCGTTACTAGTCATAGATTAACGGTGAGATCTGATCACCCAAGAGAGGTACCAACCGCGTATGCACACCGGAAGGCGTGTCTTCACAGGTGAGCGGAGCAGTGCGAACGTACTTTATATATATTTTTTTGGTGCAATCGCCAGCGGCGGGACCTACCTCGGGTCCAAGCTCTAAGCAAGGAAGGGTTAGACAAGAAATAAATAATAAAACAACATAGGACTATACGGCTACTCGCGCGCGTCACGCCTCATGACTTCCGCTGACTTATCGTACATTCTCCAACATCCCCTCTCCTTGGTCTCTTACTTTCTTAGATTCAAGAGACGAGAATTGCAGGTTGCACATAGTCTTATCCTTCAGTGATTCGTAAAGCACTGGCTTAGCATGTTTATAATAACCCACTCTTTTTATCCTTAATAAGCCGCTTCGAAGCTCTTCAACCTGCTCTATAATCTGCCGATAAAGACAGCCTCGCTCAATTAATCTCGCCGCTGTCCCCCGGCTTTCCTCATTCTTTAATGTCAGGGCAGGAGACGAGACTGCCTAGGCCCCGATTCACGGAGCACAATAGGTTTCACGGGAAGTTACCGCCACTATCACTTCCCTGTTTTTAATGCATAAGCCTCGCATGCACGACGGAACTAAGTTCTCGCTCGATCCTCTGCATAAGCGCGCACCGTGGTCGCTGGTAAGCACCCCATCCCTATTTGGGCTGGGAACATATATTTAACAATCTACCGAGGACCTACTTAGTCCAATTAAGCGGTGTGAATTCCCTAGCTGGCAGCCGCAAGAAAAAGAAGATTGGCCTAAGCACCCCTGTTGGACAAGGAGTAAGGACCCTCTAACACTGGGCGGGTTCGGACAGAGTTAGTTCATTTTATAATCGGCGGAGGTATGACTATGATAAGCACACAAGCGGCAATAAAAGGGTGAATAGTGCCTTGTAGGAAACACATATAGTTGAGGCAAGAACTTCTTTTCCTTTTTGCACCTCCTGAAACCACTCTCTATATTTCTAACTAGCTCGTACTCCAGCCTCGGCTCTTGTGGCTATCCCTCTACGTATCTTGAAGCCGACGGGACTCCTGATGGGACTCCCGATAGGTAAGCTGCCCCAGAGTGCTGTTAGATGTAGCTAAAGGAAGAGAGATCCAGCTTAATTGGCTATTCTGTGCACTATCGCCGCAACAATCCCGCTTTTTCTTAGCACACTCTATCTAAGGTACAAACGGGCTTTTTATGTCGCTACTTTAGGGATAGGACTACGTATGTGGTCCTTAAGCTAACAGTATCTAGAGGGGCGTTGGGGATTAGTACTTATTTTTATTATTGGAGGTCCTTTGCTGTGGATAGTTTTCGGGCCAATGTAAAACGGATAAGATTTTTTAAGTAGTTTAATAGGCGCCTGCAGGTCACCTATAAACTCCACCTGCCTGTACCTGTTGCCCACTATGACACTTCATCCTATGGGTCTTTAGACCGTCCGCCCGTTTATAGCTTTTCTTGCAACTATGTTCTTGGTAATGGTATTTTGGCTGGGTGTGTACTAGCCTTTGATGTCTTCCCAGATTCCTATTTGCATGTTGTCCACGAAATTGTACCGCATTTCTAAGCGCTCTAACGCCTTCTTCTAACATTAGCCACTTTCTGCTACGAGAAATCGCCACCTTTACTAGGGTTCTATCTTCCTTCCTTACAAGACAAAGTGATTTGGCGAATACTGTAACTAAGACCTTTCCTTCTTAATAGTGTTTGTAAGAGAGAGCCAAACTACGATTAGCAAGGAGTTGTTCGAATTTCGTCAATGCAGTAAGCTCGTTCGTAGGTGAGAATTTGCGTAGGATCTCAATTCTCCCATCTGCCCGTGCAAGCACCTGGATAACAGTTCCCTTCGCACTATCTTTAAAGAAATCTTGGATCTTAGGAACGGCCACTAGTAAACAGAATAGGAGGACTCCCGACTGGTCCAACAGGGCGAGCGGATAGAGTCGTTGAGTTTGTATAACTCTATTCAAGATTCAGCAGGGTTCCCGTTCTCAGCCCCCCGTTGTCCCATTTTCTGGTCCTCTTTTTGTGTCGCGCGAGTGTCACTGTGGCTTAGTTGCGGGAAGATGGTTGACGATGGGCCGTTGTTACGGTCGCATCGTGATACGCTCGTCGACGGTGGGATGTGGCGAGAATGAACGGTGGGCGAGCTTGATGGGTATAGCGAGAAGCCGTGTTGAGTTGCGGTGTGGGGGGGATATTGCGACGGGGGTCTTTGACAAGACCCTAACGGCGGATGGTGGCGGCTTTGCGGCGATGGGCAACAGTAAGGTAATATGGTGCGATGCGGATTGCTGCAGTAGGGAATGGTAAGATGGTGCGATGCGGATTGCTGTAGTAGGGAATGGTAAGGAGGGCTTTGCGTTGTGGCAAAGAGGGCTCTAATGTGGGATAGGAAGGAGCGAAGGTATTGCAAAGGGAAACGGCGAGGGGGACTGGGTATAGCGGTCAGAAGCAAGTCGCTAGCATTACCTAAAGTTTTGACCTCTTGCCGCTAACCCACTCCTTGGGGCGTGCTATAAACTGCCAGCCCTTTCTACCTACCGCCGCAAAGCTCAGTTTATACAAGGGAAGCTTACGGACACTACTTGGCGCAGCATGAATTTATCCACAAGGCGGTGGCATTAATAGCCCTACAAATACAGTAATAAAGATAAGGTAATGACTTCACATTCACTATATGTGCGGTGGGTAGCAGCTAATACCGTAATGTACCGCAGTTCCTAGATGTGCTGTGGTATAAAAAGTGTGCTTTTGTGGTGGCTGGCGATCCTTGGAACACCGCTTTTCTTTCCCAGTGGGGATTCGATAAGCATTATCAACACTAAGCACCTAATTCTCTATTTAAACGGATTATAGAA
Source organism: Laburnicola sp. JP-R-44 (assembly GCA_009805535.1). NCBI lineage: Eukaryota > Fungi > Ascomycota > Dothideomycetes > Pleosporales > Didymosphaeriaceae > Laburnicola > Laburnicola sp. JP-R-44. The sequence goes on from SELF01000041.1 coordinate 1,045,812, forward strand.
GACGACGTTGGAGATAGCAGGTAGAGAGTTTCCCTCATCTATAACCATCCTTTAACGTAGAAATACTTTTAGAAACAGGTTTATTAGGTATTACAAGATACTTAATTCGCTCTAGCTTTGAATTTTTCTTCAAACGCACACCACTAAGAAGCCATAGTCTTTCCTTCAAAATGTGTTGCTATGTGATTAAACCGCTTATCCCAAGCCTCGTTGCGCCTTTTTTCTAACTTAACTACGTGTACGCAGAAGCCGCACTAGAACTGGAATTAGTTGTTTCTACTAATATACCCTGATTTTACTTGCTCTTCGACTTCAGCTTCTAGAGAAACTTAGTGTTAATTCTAAAGATGCTGCTAAAAGACAATTTTTTTCTTAAACAACTTAGCGCATAATTGATTATTAGGGCCTATATTAATTTAGCATAGCTAGACGTTATCCTGAAAGTGTTAAGAGCTTTTATAACGCTTCTAGGGGGATATATTGTCAAATGTCTTGTAGCATCCTAGGAAAGTATAACTAAATTTGTTAATAGTCTATTTTAGAGAAAAATTAGTTCTTGTTAATAACAAGAATAGAATAACTTACAATCTAGTTGTCGTTCGTTTCTATAGCTAATGTTTGTTGAAATTATAATTAAAAGGAGAAAGGGAAAACTCCTATTATTTGTAAGAAGAGTAGGTGTGGAATTAGGAGATAGGTGGGAGGTGACAGCCCTGCCTAGAATTAGAGGCGGGGGAAGTTAATTGCTATTATAGGCGGGTGCCCACATTCCGTGCAAAGCAAAGCCGCCACGCTACAAAGCAATCGCCGATCTTAATAAAAAGTGTTGTTGGCACATGCAAGTTGGCTAGGATTAGAGGCGGCCTAGCTAATGCTGCGTCCCCCGCAAACAATTAGCTCGCGCCCTTAAAGTAATAGCTCCTGGATGTAGAGGCACAGCATAGCAGCTGTGGTAGATCTTAAGCTACCCCTGCAATGCTGAGCCGGGCACAAACATATACACGATGCTAGGAAAGAGCGGTGAACGAAAGCACCGGGTAACAGTCTACAGAGCTATTCCTCTAACTAAGGCACCTGTAATCACGACCTTTGGCGACACGCATACATTAACAAGGGCTAGCTATCTTTCGCTTATATCTAGGCTTCAAAAAGCGGGGCTCTTTTACTTTTTAAGCGCATAGTTTCAACTAGTTCCTCCTTTAGTTTAAGACGAAAGCGGAATAGAGACGCAGCGCTGCATAGCATAAACCTAGCCAACTTCTTCTGCTGTAATCTGCATGCGCATCCATCAAGCGACGCGCCAATTTCGGAACTTTCCCTAATTGGTATAGACGTACAGCGCGTCTTGCACAAACACAGCAAGTCAGTGAGCATTTTTGCATGCGCGGAAGGAGCAACACCGTTAAGATACACGACGATACTGCCCTGGGGAAGAAGACGGTAAGCAGGACAAAAGTTGCTGGAAGGTACTTAATTCAGCAGGTTTAAAAAAATAGTACAAAGTTCAAGCATTCCAGCAAATACACGATCCTCCTAGCATTTGTTGCTCTTACTCTCGAACTCCCTCCCAATAGTTGTAAGCTGCTTCGTATATAGGCTTGATCGTTGATCCACAAAGCACACTACGGTTCTTGAAATCCTCCGCAACCATACGCTTTGCTTGAATGGATCCTTGCACGTTTACTAGTCCCTCGCTTGGCTTCAGCGGGTGGTATAAGGCGTCTATTCTATACCGCCCTTCTAGTTCGTGGAGCGCATGTGACCTAACAAGGACCTCATGGGACTTGTCCTTAAGTTCAATGACGCTCAAAATGTCGGGATCGTTCTCTAGACGACTTCCACCACCAGATAGAACTCTGCAGAAAGTGAACTCCTGTGTTGAGAGTTAATACCTGCAGGTCCAGCCAATCGTCGTAGTTACCTGTGGTGTACTGGCTTCTTTGCCATGGCCGTCCCTCGCGGGTTGACGATTGGTATGGAGGTACCATCCAAGTACTGAGTTGTCTGGACCCCAGCACCAACCTTTGTAACATCCTTCTGCCGTCTGGTGATACCCTGCATAGTTTCTCATGTGACGAAGGGATTCCTTGAACTCGTTCTCATCTGCCCATTCCACAATAGGCAGAACGTCTTGCCACTTCTGTAGGACAGCCGCTTCCTTGACTGGATGTTTGTATTTAACCAACACCTGACACTGCCAGCGCGACTCCGCTTTCCATGTATTTGCCCAATAACCTTCCACTTCTGCACTTGTCTGCCAGTCATCATCATATTTTGTGGCATTCTTGTACGTGAGCTTCCATGTCTTGGCGAGTTCGGCCACTTGTTCTGTGTTGTCGCCGCTTGATTGTTTACGAGAGCCTTGCTCGGGGGTCTTCGTCTCGTCGTGGACATTGGAGAGGGAGGGATGGCACTTTTCCCGTCCAATAAGTGGGCCTGCGGTAGTCTAGACTGCTTGATGTATCCACCTCGCTGGACAGCCACGCGTCCGGATGCTGCCAGCGATAGATTCGGTATGATGGCCGACAGTCCATCCGAACAGTTTCGCCATCAGGGAGCGGTCAGAACTGCCTCTGATCAGCGTTCCCCGAGGTTATTCGGAGGACAAAAGGATGCATACTATCAGCAACAACGGACAGGGGAGTTTCCGCACACTGCATCTGGCCCTTGCACCAAAGACCAGGGGTGGAGGTCCCACGCATAAGTACTCCGCTTGCATAGACAATGCGCAGTCTAGATTAGTTCACCACGAACTCGCAATCAAAGGCGCTATGTCCTTGTCTTGTCGACATGCCGTATGCAAAAGGTCGTCACAGCGTTCTAGGTGCACAACTTGCCAAGGCTATTGCGATCTGTTTGGGTACACGTGTAATGACTGTGTATGGATCTGGTGCAGACTATGCTGGAAGGAAGAGATTATATAGGTATTCCATATTAGTGCCTAATCTTGAAAAGCACTGATTTCTATAGTTACAGCGGAGGACATTGTCTAATATTTGGTACCAAACGACGTGGAAATACAACAAATAAGCATAAGCAAGGGTGGCCGCCTTAATAAACAAAGGAAAATATATGTTAAAGATGCGTGGGAGGTTCTATTGTAAGAAATGAAGTCTTTACCTGTCTAGGGTTGAACCTTATTAAGCTCTAAGCTAGTAAAAATGGCTGTCTCGTTCTTTAAGCTTGCCTATAAGTGTAAGAGAGAGTGGGCGCGGTGGTTGGGGCAGGATTTCCGCATTCTGCGATACCTATTAGCGTGCAGAGCAAGAAAGACGGTCTAGTACTTACAGCTCGCCATAACCTTTAAAAGTCTCCTTAGCACTAAGACACTCCAAGTGGCCACCCTATGCAAGGCAACATCCACTGAAGAAATCCCCGACCGCCCCTTGCGTGGTTGAAAGGAGTGGCAACATGGTGGACTTTTATGGCACCTAGAATGAACCCTGGCGACTCAGACTCCCAGGAACATTTGATAATGGATTTATTGCACCGCATATGCTCCGCTCCATTCCACATAGCCTCGACTGTGGCGTAAAGTCCCTTAGATATTTTCTCAAGTCCGTTGATAGCCCCACGAAGCCGCTGGAAGTCTGGCCATACTAGCTCTTGAATAGAGTAGGTATATTGCTTGCTGAGGAGTGCCATTCCGAACCCATGACTTGACGTATATTTCTGGTCCCCGCCATTGAACAAGCAAGACACGGCTCACTTCCTGGGGAGATGGTTAGAGTTGGAAAGCCGTATTTTTGGGGCTGCGTACCAGATTGACAGGACCTTGGTGATTCTGCTCCGTGTGGAGGGTAGACACTCGCATTCTGGAGGCTGGGCGGTGAGAGAGCAAAGCCAATAAGGACTAAATGGATGTGAGGCTGGTCGTGCAGGAAGGCAACCGGTGAAGGACTGAGGGACGTCTCAGCCTTGTGAGGGAGGACGTGCATGATATATCTTGGGGATCGTCAGCTGAGGGAAGTTGATTTGGCATAAGCACCTTGCTTTTGAGACGGCTTCACTCCTGGCTGATGGGCGGGGAAATCGGGATGGTTACCGGGGTGGGGTTAAGGGCGGCAGCATGAATGGTGCGAATGATCGGCGAATCGGACATTGTTAGCGCTGTTCCCAATTCGCAAACGATCGGTTATCGGAGCTGTACGAAGTGCACCCGTGTTCGTGGGTGCCCTGGAGGTGGCGCGATGCTAACCACCTTTGGCGAAAAGAACTCTTTTCCCCCAAAAATGATGACAGGTCGTCTCCTGGTTTAGTCTTTTCACTGCTCAACTCGTTGGTATTGTTCAATAGAGAATATGGCCGCTTCAGACAATATTGATCAACTAAAAGCCATTATCAAGGTTTACGAACGTCATCATACAGACTGTGCGATTTCGACGACCGCGTTACGCGAATCGGCCGCTCGAGAGCTACTCGCCCTCACCCACGAACCATCCGCACCGAGCCAGCCTCAGGAACAAGCTTCTTCAACGCTGGATAGCTTTTCAGACCATTTTATTCGAGCCATCAAGCAGTAGAACGAAAAGGCGCTCTGTCAACCGCGGTCCGTGGAAGAAACAAAGACCCGACTGGAAAGCTGCCGCCGACTTGTTTTTAGCAGAGGCCCCCCTTGCGCAAGACTGGAACAATAAAGCGAGCAAATTGGGCATCAAAAGCCCAACGCCGTCTGGATCCACCTGTGAGCGAATTGGGCAACTCGTTCAACCAAGGCAGAAAGGTGCAGCGATCATCAGTAGAGCAGAACACCATGCTGAACAAGCCGCGGATCTCCTCCAGCAGACTTCTATTTCACTGGCAAGGACTCGGATATACTTGCTCCATATTCTCTCGTATTTCCACGTGCTGGACAGCATGGGCCTCGTTAACCGGGAAAGTATCGTCAAAATGATGAGGGAAAAGATGAAGGTTAATGGCGGCAATAAGTATCTGAAGCGTATCTGGGACGGCGCAACATGGGTGAACAAGGACTTGATGAAGGGTCTCGTTAGGGCCGGTTGGACCTGGAGTCAAGCAACGACGTTGTGCTATTTCTGTACGTCTTCCTCGATTGCATCTGGACCATGGCTTGCTTACTTCAATGGAAGGCGTACCTTATCAGCCATATCGCTACGCGCACATTAATCACCCTGATAGCTTAGTTTACATGCTCGGCGTATTGAAGGGACAGGAATACATACCACCGAGCAATGCGGTTTGCATTTCGCACACAGTTCCAGAAGTCGTAGCAAGTTGGGAGCCCGCTGTTTGGTAAGCGACCAAGATGCCGAAAATGTTCTTCGCTAAATTACCTATAGCCTACTTTTCAGCGCGTGAAATTTTAGGATATGACGAAGCGAATGCTGAGCAACCGCAGAGAAGAAACGGAAGATATCGCTACTAGCAACAAACGACCGCACGACCAGGTCCCCGACAGATACGGAATCCACTCTCGCCACAATGGAGAATGCGTTACGGCAAGACGAAGATGACCACACATCAGCGTCGATTTCGACCGAGGCGAAGATAGTACGAGGTCGGAACCTCTAGAGAAGCACGCTGCCGGGAATATACAGCAGAGTACTCCAGAATCAGCAGGAAACTCGAACATGATCCATCATTTTCCGGAGGCCGACGGCGTTGAGGGGCAAGGTAATACCGTGCAGGGCTCAGAAGAGGCGGCGGTAATACATAAGAGCATTTTCAGACTGGCCGTATCCTCCAACGCCAACGCGTTCCAGACAAGCGTCGAGGCGAATCCTCAGGCCCAACAGCTACTGACTCCGCCCTCTCAAGAACTCGTCCAGACCGGGCAGCAGGCACCTCCCATGGCAGGAGAATCTGGGACAAGCCAGGAAGGGCGCCAGACAGCGGAATTGGCCCCAAACAGTCCATTTGGAGCGAGCATCAACTTGGCCGAGAGTTGCGACGGTGTCCGCACTGAATTCCACGGTTGTCCTGACCGCCACAACGAACCACAGCAGACCTCCCACCAAGCTCGCGACGAGCCTACCTACTCAAGTGACTATCTATGGGAGCACTCAGCCGCCACTCAGGATACGGGCACCTACCCAAGTGACTATCTATGGGAGCACTCAGCCGCCACTCAGGACACGGGCACCTACCCAAGCGACTATCTAAGTACGTTGGAGAACTTTAATTGGAATACACTAAACTTCGAGGCGCAATTCAGCCTAGAACTCTAAGGCTGTTCATATACTAAGACATAGTATATTATTCTCCACTTCCTTCTGGCCGCCTAGCCCCACTTGGCAATAACAGCTCACAATACATATGAAGGAGATCAACGTCGTCAGACATCTCGTAGTGGACGTCAGGAAAGATTATTGTCATGCCTGGTACCAGATTCATCTCTTTTTCCCGTGCTCTATGCTTCTCCAAGTTCGCAATTTTGCCTCCTTGAGCGCTTCGGGCGGAGTGGTCGGTACACAAGAATGACAATTTCGTCTTTCCTGGTGGAGACGTGGCCAGATGTACAGCGAAATACTATCGGCTGTTTCTTCGGACCCTTCGGCTGTTTCTTCGGACCCTTCACAGTTGCCTCTACCCCCGCAGCCTTAACCGCAGCTCTGATTTCCTTCCCCTTAGACGTCTGTTTAGAAATATATCTGCATAAATAAAGTCCTCTGGTACATACCTTGCTCAAGACCTCTGCTACTACCCGGGAGCACTCCACCGACCAGTCATACGAAAATAATATTGTTTTATTTTCCTTCACTGGAAACGGAGACCTGCCCTCCAGTACCACAGCGGCAACAAGTTCGTCTAGATGTGGCGTTGAAGGTATAAAGGCGTGATGGGGCATCGGAGGCAGGTAGGCAAAAGACAGTTCTGGACTGAAAAGAGGAATTGCACGGCTAGGTATATAGAGATGAAACGTCACAGAAGGGAAGAAAACTGGTAGAAGGATGAAAATAATGTAGTGCACGGAGAAAGCGTTTGGGTGAATGGCGATGACACAAGTTTCATTATTGCGCTAAGCCTAAAGGACACCTAGGCACCATATCACACGACCTCCTCGTTCCTCCAATGACGATATGCCAAGAGGCGGCGCCTGGTTCGACCGGAATAATGATAGTCCTGTGTGCTTCCGTAATCAAGTGGCCGCCACGAGCCCTCCGACCGCAAGTTCAACAACTCTTAGAGTTGTTGAAAGCGTCAAACCCCCATTTGCTTTTTTTTTCTTCAGGTGTTGCGTCGGGTAGAGAATCGCTTGGATAAGTCACATTGTCCTGGGCATTCCCTGACATATTGTGTGTGAAGTGTTTCCTCCGGCACCGGGATCGCCATTGTTGACTTGTCCATTGACGGTTTGGGGAGAACTGTCCTGCTGGCCCGTTGGATTGGGAGTGTTTGGTGGGGCAGGGGCAGAGTTAGAGCGGTTTGATTGACCGTTGGACATGATGGATGAGTCTTAGAGGTAGATGTGAAGGATAGCCTTATGTAAATGTAAACATGCGGTCTAGAAATGGGATACTGCCTGTTCTTCTTACCTTGGTGTTATTGCGGCGTATAAGGGCAATTGATTCGAGCTGCCTGGGTAATGCAAGCGGTGGTTGCTGCGGAACGGACTCTTTGGCTGACAATAAGGGCTGTACTGCTGGAGGGAGACGTCAATGATTGACAGTAGAGGTGACGGACGGGCGTGACGGGCAGCCAATGCTTTGCAGGATGTGTAGACCGAGGAGTGGCTTTGAGGATAGAAGACGAAGAAGAACTTGATTAGATCGTGGACTTTATACGTCTCTTCCTATACCCCTCGTCCTATACGCCATGGCTTCCTGCTCCCTCCTCGATCCGAGCTCCCTGGTATTGTCAAGCGTGGCTGCAGAAGAGTAACAACGGCATTCCCCTTGTGCAGTTGTTCTACTGTCAATGGCAATGCATACTCCAAGGCCTGAAGGAGTCAAGTCGCAGACGCATTCATCCCAGACGTGTTCATGGCTTACATCCGCTCTGTTCGTGGCGGCAAGGTGGGCGCTATTCGCGGGGAAGTGGTAGGATGTTGATAGTATTGCATATGCTAGGTTCCTGTGCCGCGTAAAGCTGATTCGAGTCAGGTCGTGCATTTCACTTTCGATGTCACAGGCATTGGCACTAGCGCCTACTGAACGAGTTCCGCATCTGGTGTCGAACGGACGGGCTCTAGTCCTGCACGAGGCGAAGTGCGAAGCCAGCAGATGAACCAATGACTCTACAACTACTTGATGTAGCTTTTATCTATCTTCCTTCAGCCCTCACCCCGGCTCCTTGTGTCTCTCCCCTTCATCCGTCCCCCTAGCTAACCAACAGCATTCCTCTCATTGCTCCTGCGGCCGCCTTAGTACATTCTCTTGACTTTTCCCGTGTAGTCTACTCCCCTGCTACTGTCGAGCACAGCTGATGAAGAAGCAACAGTGGGGTCTGATCAATCAACTCGGTATTCGCTTAGACCTGAGATTTGCGACCGGCATCGGACCGGTACCACGAACCCGTGGTCAGATTGTAGCGGCAATGTTGCTCAAGGTAGAAGTTGATCTACCAAAATCTGCCGACTGAACTGATACCACACTTCTGAATACTGTGAGGCATACTGCAATCAAACATCAGGTCGGGAGGGTTGATGGCGACTGCGAGCATTATGCTCCTCGCCTGTGGTTCACGCGCCTTTCCCCTGCGCTCTCTTGATACTACCGAGCATAGCCAGCACCGTCCCTTCATTGCGCGGAGATACCTAGGAATGTGAAGAGGCTTGCATACTGACCGCAACTGATGGTTTCTGCACTGTTATGCACCTGGCGGTGATGTACGGTCAGAGAAAAGGCTTACAGATGGAGCGATTCTTAGCACTAGTTCGGCTTGAGAGTTCAAGCTATGTAAGGACCTCCACTAATCGAAGACTGGTGTTAGTTTTGATAAATGCCACCAATAAGTTGATTGATTGATTGATTGATTCCTACTCGGTTTCAGCCACGTTGTCCGCAGCTATGCCCCGGTTCGGCGGGCTTGGCGAACAGCCGACGCATCCCGGATCATTGCGCCACCAATATGTGCAGAGGAACTCGCCTCTTTCCCAGTCGAATGCCAAGCATTAATTAGACGTCATCTGACCCATTTTCTAAGAATGTTGGATTTCATAAATCCCGCGAACCCCGCAATTATGCAAATCACGAAAACCCACATTCCAACAATCTCTCTACTCAGGCACACAACATGGAAGCCGGCCAACCGGACGTTTCTCCAAACGCAGAGCAGGGCCATGCCGACTTGCTCCTTGCCCATCTTGACTTTACGAACACACCAAAGGGGGCTTGCCAAGGCATACCAAGAGGACACAAAAGCGGAAAGAACATCCACAGAAAGACTGTTCCTAGACGCTGGTGGATTCTCGGCCTGGTTTTGCGCACTTCCTGACTAAGCGTGCTGCGAAAAGCGCAGTCCACTTCGATGGCCAGGCCGCCTGCAATCAAATGCTCAAGGCTGTTGATGGGAGCCCAGCTGAAAGCCGTCAATTTTTAGCTCGAGAAGTGCAGAAAGCAATCCCTCCTGCTGTTCGAATCAAATTCCAAGACGTGTTCAACAAGGCGATCAAGCCGATTCACACCGATTTCATAGGAGCATCGCAAAAGAGACGACGTGAGTATCTTCACCTTCCATGTAGTAGTTTCTGACCCCAGAAGGAATAGCGGACGGGAACGGTAGTCCACTGGCCACAACTGTTCAGAACTTCATTGCGCCGGTGAACAATGCTTACATGTACACCAATACATGTCAAAGTGCCGCTCACTTCAACTTGGGAAACCCTCCTGTCCTAAGGGTTGCGACTGTGCTTCCTGTGTTCACCGCAGGCGCTATCAGGAGACTGCAAAGCAATGATGGTACATGGAAAGCGGCTATCGCAATGTCCTTCCTCGACGCCTCGTCTTTTGGGCACAAAATGGGCTGCATGATGAGCCTAGAAGTCACGAACAATAAAGTCGAACGGCTTGCAAGTGAACTGTTCGATGTCCATATCGAATCGACGGACGAACAACGATACCTTATTCTACCATCCGGCCTCAGAGTTATCCCTAGCCCAGACCTTATCTTACGAGGCTGCAAACGGCATAAGATCTTGGAGTGGCTCGGTTGCGACATTGAAAAGGCAATCAAGACAAGTCCAGCCTTCCAGGAAGAAGCTGAGCAAGGGAACCCTCTTACAGAATGTGTAACCATGACTATCTCCCATCGGGCTATGGACGGTGCCGTCATCAACTTGTCTCTAGACGAGAAAGAAGGTGTGCGAATAAGAAGGAAACTCTATGAATGAAGCAACTTAGCTCACCCTAGCATTCTCATACCATTATGTCTCCTTGATGCTCCCACCCTGTCCACCAAATGTAACCTCTGTATCTCCAAGCACTATTGCCCACCCATCGCATTTGTCGTGCTGTTCTCTTGGCACGGATTGACCCTTATCGTACACCTTGACCCAGCAGTTCCGCCAATATACTTTCTGGCCCTTGCCTTCCACCAGATATGGACTTGTTTTGGCGCCGGAGAAGTCGATGGATGGAGGAAGTGGTCGTATGTCAAACGACTATGAACGCGTTAGATCAGGTTTGTTTGTGAATGAAACCCGTACCATTGGAATCTTGAAGCCGTTGATTGACCGCGTATACCGATTCAGTGATACTGCGAAGATAAGCCGGAGTGAAACGGTTCTTTCGACAGCTGATACGAGGTGGTAGAAATCGCTAGAGGTCGTCTGCCGGTTCGTGGATAAAGATTTCATAGAGCATGTTGACTCACGATCCTATAATGAGGTTTGCAAGAGAAAAGGACACGGATAACGAGACAATCTTTGGGCGTAAATTGCTGTCACGTTGGGCCGTCAAGGTTGAAGACAGGAACATACGATTCGCCGGAAGGTACGTAACCTCATCACGAGGTGGATAGAGATTTGCCGGAGGGTGCTAACGCAATTTAGGCTTAGCAAATGAGCTCATGCAACGTGGGAACGAAATAATGGGCGTTGTTGGATTGTTGGATTGTGTGATTATGGGCTCTATGCGCGAATCTCTTCAGGGTAATTGGTGAGCGGGGCTGGTCTGGTCTGGACCTGCCTGCGCCTGCACGGCACCTACTAACGCGGCACCCGCACACGGCACCTGTACAGGACCTGCGCGGCACAACGCGAACACCTGCAAGCAAAGCGATTATCGCTGGCCGCGGTGCGTCTGGCGACGGTGAAGTGGCCCTCGATGACCATCCCGTTGAGCAGCACCCACAGACGACGAGCTAACCCGCAGCGAGAGAGTCTTATTCCGCCCGGAACTAAGCCTAAAGGGCACTAGTACAGTTTATCACCTGATCCCAGCCTTCCGATATCCCATGTAACTCGAGCTAACCCGCAGCGTCTCCCGTCGCCAACCTGTTCCCGCTGTATATTGGGCGGCCTCACCGGGCCAATAGGACAGATGCCTTCCCTACACTAGCCGAGTTGGTCCGAAATGTCGTGCATGTCTCTCTCAATAATTAGTCGCTGACCCGTTTGTTACTCGGCATGTGCTTTCGTACTAGGATGAACGTTCGTTAACGGTACCAACGTGCCGTCACCCACACCATTATCCACACGCCGATCTGATGCCAAACAGCGGGACGACCGGGGCAAATGCGCCTGATACGCGGCGTACTGCCTCCCGACACGCAACGGACTTATAACCATCCGCACACGCCAGCATGCATTATCGCATCGTATCCCCCCCCGCTACCGTCCTAGGTACTCTGCAGGAAGGGCTTGACTGTGCCCCTAGTCTAGATTCGCATCAGCGCTCGACAGGTGGTAGACATAGCCTACGAAATGCATAAATAACTGACTGACCTTGACCTCCCCATAGTTGAGCATCACTACCTCACGACCACACGTCACTCCACCTTCGTCACACGCTACACACCACCTTCGTCACACAACACGCTTCTCCATCTTCACTCACCCGATCCTCAAAGCCAAACCCAAGCTTATCATGCCTGCAATTACACCCACGAAGAAATCGCAATGCAATCATTGCCTCGCAGAAGTCTCCAGGACTGCTCCAGAGTGCCCGGTTTGCGGGGGTCCACCCGCAGGTGTTTGCAGACACTCTGATTGCAACAAATATCCGGCTGTTAAACATGATTATGTCAAATAGTCCACGTACGATGTCGCATCCCCCTGCCAGATTGCTTCGCTGATAGTAAACAGTTAATTGGAATCACATCCCTAGGATGATGCCGACATGTGCAAAATTGGGAGGTATGGGGGGCTTGTTATGGAAGTTATGGTATTCGGTCTTTCTTGCCCCCAAACCATGGTTGAATTTTATGATCTTATTGATATGACCTTATAAGACTGTGCCACTTCATGCGGCTGTGCCGTTGCTTGAGTGTGCTTATATAATCTTTACTTGAGACACAAGGATACGTTGCAAAAACACCGTTCCCTCGCCACCCGTCCTCCGATACCTCGGTGGCAACCTCGTCCGAGTCTTGAAACTCGTCTCGTCTCCCATGCGGACTTTGCGTATGCTGACCTTGAAGGACCCAATATCGCGAACGCCGCCCCATGATGACACACAACCGAAGCGGACCATTGCGATGGTACTTTTAATGATCACGGAGCCTGCTCTCAACGGCTGGCGTCGAACCTTCAGGTAATCAGTACACAAGAGTATCCGTGTCCACAGCTTTTGGGCACTTCCCAAGATTGTCAAGAAACTTTATGAGGTGATCAGTTTGCAAGTGATCTTCTCCTTGCTCCTTGTAGGGCCTTAGCCAAAGAGGATATTCGAAATCCGTCGTATAGTATCCAGCATATTCCCAGTCGATGATTGCAGTGATATCAAAAGTATCCGGATCAACGAAAATATTGTGTTGACCGAGGTCATTATGACAGAACACAAAGTTTGTATTGCGTGAGGTCTTTCGTGACCAATTCGAGACCGTTTGTCTCGATACGTTATCCGGCTCGGTGGGATGAGTGGTAGAGTGGTATCGACGCTGCCAATAGTGTGGGTGTCGTAGCTTGCGAAGCTGAGGTAGGATAGACGACTCCAAGCAGTTGGCGACATGTTTGGTAGCAATGTCAGATGCCATGTCCTCTAGAGATATACCTAAGACACGCTCAGTCTTGAGGTGAAGCAAGCCATTCTCTTCATACAAGTCCAAGAACTTGGGTACGGGGATAGATGTCGTAGATGCGATGAATTTGAGCGTAGCTGCTTCGTTTTCGAGACGCTCGCGAGACCATGGGGGATAGACCTTTCGCCCAGTAGCTCGAGAGGTAGGCAGTGCCTCTTCAGGGAGCTCACTCTTGATGAATGTTGAGTCCGTCAGAGTATATATTGTCGTTCATGGCTTTTCCATCGGTAGGCCTGCTCCATCTTTGTGTGAGGATGGGGTTAAACAAGGTAGCGGTATGCGTCGAGGACTGCGAGAGCTCCCAACGCTGCAAGTTGGGGCACTGGGGGGACGAGAGCGAGACGGAAGTCAGGGGCCGCAGACGCTTCTGAGACGTAGTAAAGCAAGCGTCTGGGTCTTCAGATCGCGCGCGTTTGGTGGGCATGAACGGTAAACGTTGGAGTAGGTGTATGATAGTGCGGGGTGGTGGAGGTGTTCGGGCGAACGCAGTGGCTGTTGATGTTATTGATGTCCGCTAAAAACGCACGAGCCCTGATGATGACTAACATAGAGTAGCGAGCAGACTCAGGCCCAGTCGCCATGGTCGGCGGTACTTCCGAAGAGGCGATTTTCTGAATGCGGTTAGATCAGCACAGCTACATGATCGGCGCCTTGGCGGAGGAAGGTGCACGCTTATGTCAGCATGATTGGCCGTAATTTAACGAAGCAGCGACCAGCCCCCCGCTCTCCCCTGGCTCAACATTCCATCAAATTCATCACACCTGCGATTCTCGCCTTCTGCAGCAGCAAATTGTTTCTACTACAATGACCCAGGTCGCTCCAAAACGCATCGTTCTTAAATGTCCTGAGCGACATTGGAGGACTCAGAGTGAGATGCTCGAAGCCTTCTTCGATTCACAAGGTCTCGAACTCGAACTTCTATACAAGGATCTCTATACACATATATTGTTTGAGCCGTCTTCACCTTCCCATTTGTTCTTTGTCCTCGATCTCCACTGCAAAACAATCCCAGATGTCAACCTCAGCCAGCTGGAACTTCAAATTTTCCAAGTTTCCAAAAAACAGCCATTGTACGTTCGGTTTCTCCTGACCTTAATTATTACGTTAGCTAATTCAACTTTAATCTAGTGGATTCAGTGATCTTGGAGATGTAGGCCGTAAGCAGGCTCAACCGCGATCTCTAGATACACCTTGGGGGACAGACACACGTACCGGTATCAGTCAGACGAATTAGCTGGCGTGTTCCCTTCACAAACAGGACAATCTCCAGCTATATTCGTATCCTGAGGGTCGCGGCCATTGATGACTGACTGCTGATAGCGCATAATAAGGGTGACGGGGAGCTGATTGAGGAGCAGCGCTTCCGCTTCGTCAACTGGGTACCAGCGGCTGTGATGATCTGAGTCTAGTGCGGAGAAACCCTGCGCTGGCTAAAGTTAGAAGCCGCTCCGGGCAGCGCACGGTCATCGTTCAAATACTGGGCACGTCTCTCAAAGGGTTGTGGCTGACGTGACTAGCCTGCATGATCCATGCCCAGCCCTGGAGGTGTATCTCAACCCTGTTCTATCGGCCCTGTTGACGGGGCTCTCGGGCCGCTCTGAGGTGAGAAAAAAGAGACAGCCTCGTGGACTGATACGCCACATCACTCGTTCCAACTAGTTGACAGTTCATTTTCGACGCACTGGACCCACAGCATACTTATTTATTTGCTCTCTATCGTATAAGAACGAAAGATACTGTCCAGACCCCGAACTCTCTTGTGTTTATCCGTCAAGCTTGTCCCAATTTGCACGGAATTATGCAGCCAGCATCATCGCAATCGCTTCTCATACGGACTCTGGACCGCTTAACAGAGCTTTCGCCAAATCTTCCGAGAACCAACATGTAGCTTTTCCAGTTGAAGATATGGTACGTTCGAAGCATTCCACTTTCCCGCTTAGCATGATTTTAATAGCGGTAGAGATCGTGCTTTCTGTGACATCGACCAAGGACGGCATTCAAGTGACAGAGCAACATACGAACGGAACGGAACACAGACCTTTACTTGGGACGAATACTGCAAGAATCGTGGCGAGGACACGGTGTGAAAAGGCTTATAGGGTCTAATGCTTGGGATACTGTCCAGACATTAAAGGAAGGCCTCTCGGTTCTAGATGATTATATCTATTATAAAGATATCCATAAGTCTGTGTATGAGGTGGAAGGCTGCGCGAAACTGTGCAGCAGTTCACTGGCATTAGGTAATGATGATCTACTATGATCTTTCGGGCTCTAACCGAGTATGTTCCCTGGCGACCTTTCGGCTTGTCTTGCGACGGTGATCTTGATTCTTGAGGAACAAGGCGCAACAGATCGCCAACGCGGTAATAGCAGTATATGTGCCCTCATCGACCAACAAGCGTGGCGAGAGGTGGCGGTTGCTCTGACGGTCATCTACAGCGGGTGCGCGCTTCGAGGATGGGTAGGCAAGCACGTCGAGGTGGGACGACGGCGTGCCACGCCCCATGCCGCTCGCAGGCAAACATGGAGTGTTGTCCAATTGAAAACACTAGCGCCTTTGACCGCTGTCGCTCTGGCCTGCAAGTGCGGCACTGAATACGGCGCCTTCACCGCTCAGCGACTTCAACCACGGTTTATGCGTTCGTTGGTGGAAAGCGCATATTGTCTCTTTTGAATCCCTGATCACTGCTGGGGGCAGGAGGTTTGTATTCGCCTGTGTCTTCCTCTCTATTCTTGTCCTCTTCGTCCTAGTTGTCGTCTGGATGGTTAGTTTTATAACTGGCAGCATCACTGTGGAGATTGCTCATCCAGTCCGCATTTAAGCTTCCACGAGTGCATGGGCCTGACGCACCATCGTCATATTGGTATCCCAGTAGCATCCATGAATCCGGCGATAGCTGGGTCATGCGGATGACTTTGCCTTCTCCGCCGAGGAGCTTGTGATCCAGGGCTACCGGGTCGAGAGACGATTTCGAGTCGCGGTAACGGACAATTGCTGTCACAATCGACGAGCCTTTGGGCACAGGGCAGAGCGTGAGATCGGTTATCTAATAAGACATGTTAAGGCTGGGTCCATAATGGATGTTGGTTCTATCTCTAGCCTTTGTTCCTGAAGCGGATGTTCGTGGGGACCAGAGACCGAGTCACGCTATCTATCCTGGGCCGATACAGTTGCCGTGGTTGGGATGCCCTCGTCGGCATTGTGCCCGAGCCCCGTGGCCTAAGAGCAGTTCGTGATGGACCGTGCCCCTTCTCCCGGACCGGACGATCGCTGCGTTTACGTCGTTGAGAAGTTTTCGCCAAAGGTCTGCAGGACACCTTATCGACCTGATTGAGTTCATGAAGGTTTTCCCCAACTTTACTACCGCTGCCTTTCCTCTTCTTTCTATGCCTGTCCGAATTGGGATTGATATCTTGTTTGTCTATTCCCTTCGAAAGGAGAGGTGGACTGTCTGGGGGAATGCAGAAGCTCCTCGACTGTTCCCCGAATATATGCGCTATTGTCGCCGTTCTCTTTGAGGAGGTTGTTTGGGAGCTGGCCTGGGGTTCCAGCACCATCGCCTTTGCTGTCACTGCCGAGAGGGCCGGGACTACTAGGCTCGTTGCTGGCCCTGGAACGGGAAACTGGGCCGCTAGGGGTCCGCAGAGGTGTTGACTTGGGTGTGGATACAGGATCGAGTATGAGGCTCTCAGCCCGTTGTTTAGCCGGCCTTCGCCGCTTCGCCGGACGAGTGTCTTCCGGCTCCGGTTCCGACGTAACGTCCGGCGCTTCTGCTGAGGAGATTATTGTATCGGCAGATGAAGGGTCCGTTCGTTTGCGTGCTAACGACGGTCTGCTCGTTACGCTGATGTCGCCGAAGAGTGGTTCGTCCGCCGCTGGCGATCTCTCTTTTAAAGACGTCAAAATGGGCTCCTTAACTGGTGCTGGAACACTACTTACTATGCCGAATACCTTCCATGTCCTCCACGGAGAGGGCGCACATGCCAGCTGCGTTGAGATCGCCATGCTGTCTGGTACGGTATCCTTCATTGCTAGCAGCCGCGTAGAAAACCGTTCTCTCGATAGTCTGACGCTCCGTTGCTGGGCTCGACGTGCGTTGTACTGTGGTGTTCTTCGGCTGCGTCGCCCCTTAAAAAGTAAAGGAAATTCTATCGCCAATTAGTAAATTAGCACCGCAATCCACTCGCATACCTACCTGGACTGCTCCTATCAACCAACCCGTTCACAGCCGAATTCGTCTTCGCGATGCTTGTGGCGTGTGGTTGGTCCCCTCCTTCGTCAAGCGAATCCCGGCCAAGCTGGTAAATGCTCTGGTTTTCTCCGGAAAGGGGGCGACGTTAAGACTACCGACCACGTCTACATCCATATATCAGCTGGGTTCTGTTTGCTTGTAATGTTCAATGGTGGGTAATACCTTAATCTAGCGAACCGGAAGAGTCCGCGTCTCTGAACGGAGCAGGTACTCCCGGATCGAAAGAGCGCGATGCATTAGAATCCGGCATTGGGAAATCGTCGATGTGGAACCACTCTCCACTATCTTTGGAGTCGACTCCTGAACGGCTGTGCTTTGCCGTCTTGGTTGTAGCCATGGATTTGGCCTTGGTGTGTTGGCTTCGGCTTCGGCTTGCACGCTCGAGGAACATATATGTAAAGAATTTCGTAGAAATCGGAGGGGCTACTAAAGAGGTGCTGCAAGAGAAGGCCATTTTAGCGTGGCGAACTGGTAACTTCTTTGGCCGTGAGGAGTGCTGAAGAAGTAGTTCTCTCTCCGAACGGACTGTTGCTTTATATGTTGCCGTCGACGCCGCCCCCGAGCGGGGGGGTGGGGGGTTGCATAAATGCCACATCAATCGCGGAAATGGTCGTAGGGGGCGCACCGGCTAGTGCATCGGCGCTCTGTGGGAAGGACGAATGAACTTGAAGACCGTCGGTATCAGCAATTCCCGAAAGGATGACAGACCGCCCTTCCAAGCGGCGTAGAGATGGTCTCGTCCCATCAAGAGTCAGTCTAGCTCATCTGGTGATTGGCAAGCAGATAGTTACAACCCGGTCGTCCACGTCATTCAGCGGTTCAGGGGCCCATATTCCTGAACGAACCCACCGATGGCCAGCTTCTTCTTCGATCCCCAATCACCCCCTTTCGTCGGACGGGTCCGGTGCCGGATAACGCATGAATGGGCGATCCTCGCCGACGCGGCCTTGTGCTGTCGGGTGATTGACCTGTGGGTCTGCTTCCACCTCTCACGGCACGCCCTGTGCCATCTCCAAGCTATCAGATGCCGCACTCCAGGCACTAGCCTTTGCTAGTTGCATGACGATGTTACAGCAACGCCGTATGTCTCATGCAGGGCGGAGCATCCGACAGGTACCATAGCGCTGACGTGGAAGGGCAGTATTAAATGAATGCATTATGCGAGTGAACGGCCGCATCACCGCCGAGGAACTGGAGCCAGGAGCGGAGACACGGTAACGGAGTAAGGGATTGGTCCAGCGCGTTCGACGGAGTGAGCGGGCGTAGTATAGGCGTATCGGAACTGAGACAATGGCGTGAGGGCTACGCATTCGTTCGCTCAAAATGGAAATAGAGAAGGGCGCAGTAAATACCATCGGCGAGTCCGGAGCAGGGAAGGGGTTTGCGGAATCTCACAGAGCCGGGATGGCTATGCAGCAGCAGGTAGCGAGCTTCGCCTTTCAACTGTAACCGCCTGACTCGAAATGGGCGAGAGGATCAGCTCCAGCAGCTGCTAGCGCCTGAAAGCGCCTGAAAGCTGGGCAGGATAGAGATAGACGACTCAGGGGCGTTGCACTGCAACGTCACTTCCATGGCAAACAGGCCATGGGGAGGCGGAGCATCCTGAGACCACGCGGACGAAAATTAGTGCCTTATGCAAGTGACCGACCGTGTCATCATCGAGAGGTCTTGTCTGAGCGTGACGCGGGATAACGGAGCGTAGTCGATCGAAGAAGGAACCAGGGTGCCAGAGGCGGAGTAACCTGAGCTGAGACGGCGGCATGAAGAAGTTGAGGCGAGAAGAGGCCCGGCCAGTGGGGGAAAGGGAGAGAGGCATCTCTCTCGTGGATTCGTTACGGGTAGAAGTCCAGAAGTGTGTTGTTCAGCAGCGGGGCTTCAGCGCGTGCGAAGGCTCGAGATAGACCGGCTTGTTACAGGAGGGAACATAGACAGGGACGACGGAGTAGTAACACCGAAAAGAGGATCAGGCGCCGTAGGCAAGGCAGTTCTGACTCTTCCGAGCGGGCGACTAGGTTTGAGGGAAATACCTCATGAAGGATGATTGGACAGGGGGGTGAGAGGAGGGGGACGGTGGGCGCAGATTAGGGGGAGGAGGTCTCGGATGGAGGGATAATAAGAGTAGAGAGAAAAGGGAGGGAAAATAACGGCGGGAGAGAGGACTTTTATGATGGACGTTGAGGTCGATTGCCTGTTCGGGCGTAGCGCGAAAGCTGTAAGCGAGGCCCGGATTGCCCGAACGGGGTGCATCCATTTCCCGATGCAGGCTTGCCGTCTGATTTTTTACTAAGTAATAAAAAAATTACTACTAGACATATTAATTATATAAAAGTAATTATATTATAGACTTAATATAAAATAAAAATTATAGCAGTAAATATATCCTAAAAAAATATACTAAAAAAAAGCACCTTATTATTAAACTAAAACATTAGGTATTTATATCTACTAAATCTCTAAAATTTATATAACTTAAGTATAAGCTTAACTAGAAGTTTATTAGGCTAAGTATAGTAAAGCATTCTATAAGAAAAAAAGCCTATAAAATTAACTTTTTTTTTTTTAAATTAAATACATACTTAGTCTTTTATATATTATTACTAGAACTAAATAATAAAAAAAAGCTATTAAGTCTTAAGTAAGTTCTATTATAGGCATTTTATATATTTAGTAATAGTATATACTATATAAAAAAAATACTTAAAAGTAGATAGTTATTAGTTAGAATCTAAAAATATCTTATTAAATAGAAAGGGTTACTCTAAAGAGAAGAACTTATAAAGGCTAGGTACTAATCTTGATACTAATACTATTAAAACGTTCTAAAAAAGAAACGAAACTCTAGAATAGCGTGGAAAGGCTTTTTATTTAGGTTAAATAACTATAAAAAAAGAATAAAAAACCCCTTTTTAAAAGATTTTTAGCTTTTTCTTATAGATACGAGCTATAACTTAAGTTAATAATATAGCTAGTAGACTACTATAAAAAGTATACTTACTATTTCTACCTATTTGTTCTTATAAAGAGTTTTTTACTATAATTATAAAAGCATTTAATAGTATAAGATATTATAAAGGTAATAGTAGCTTAGGGAAAAGTTATAGTATCTTTAAGAGTTAGTTAAAAGGGACTAGAAGGGACTAAAAAGGACTATGAGAATATATTACTTATTACTTAAAAATGATAAAAGAAAATATTTTAAAAACATAGAATTTTAATATTTTAAGGTGTTACTGCCTACTTAAAGGCACTATTTAAGTTCTATTAGACTTCTAAAGTATAATAGTTTTAAAGGTTCTCTATATATATTAGTCTAAGGCCTTTAAAGAGGCTAAAAGCACTACTTAAAAGCTAAAAAAGTATTATTTATAACTAAGGCTATAAATTAAACTTTTATTATTACCTTAAACTTTCTAGTAATAGTAGTCTATACTTATTTTAAAAAGTTATTAGTAAACACTATAATAGAATAAAGAGTAGAATTATATACCTTAATATATTTTAAAGTTCTACCCTTATAGGTTATATAGTTAATAGCCCTTTTTCTAATAGTATTATTTAGTCTCTTACTTAGTATTAGTATAAGTGCACTTTTTAGTATAATAATTAATAAATAATAAATATTACTACTATTATAGATATAAAAGTTTTAGGCGTATAGCTTAAAAAAACTAAGAAGCAATTAGTTAATAGACAACTCTATAAAGATAACTATACCTATTTAATACAATTAATAAGCGTCCTAGCAGTCTTATAAATATATTTTTTATTTGTTTTTATATTAGCATTATAAAGGGTGTATTAAGTCGCTAGAAAAATCTATAGCCTATTATTAACGTCTATTAGGTATTATACTAGAGTAATTAGTAATATAATAGCACTTAATATATATATATCTTACTATTAAGTAATATTTATTTTAAATTAAGTAGGTTCTATACCTAGATAACTATGTACTATTACTCTAAATTATAAAGATATATTTTAGATTTAAAAAGTAATAGGTATAAAGTAGGTTACTATTAAATAAGTTTAATATACTATATATAAAAGTTAGCGCTTATAAAATTGTTATATATAAACTTTACTTACTATACTATAAATATCTTTTTAGTAACTATTATACTATAAGAAAAATATTAAAGTAAATTAAGGCAATAAAGATAAAGTAGTATATACTAATTTAACTAATTAAGGCTTAAAAAATAAGAATAGTATAAAGGTAGATAAAAATTAAAATAACTATACTAAGTTTTACTTAATAGTACTTTTAGCTCCTAAACTAGTTACGCACTTTAAAGTACTTTAATAGTATAATACTATTTAAAGTAGTACTAACTATTATTATATAGTTATAAAGAAGTACCTACTTACTCTTAAAGTATAGAAGGTAAACTATAGAATACTTTACAATTAGGTTAATCTTAGAAGGGGAATAATACAAGGTACTATTATTACTGCTAAAATAGCTAAATAGGGTCTTATAGCTCCTTATAGCCTAGTATAAATTTAAATAAAAACCTTTTTACTTTAAATAAAAGTAGCTAGTAATTTATCTTATTACTACTTACCTCTTAATATTATTCTATTCTATCTCCCTATCTACTAGGTGCCCTAGTAACACTCTTACACTCGCCGCTGTACTAGATAATTAACACCTACCTTTTAACCTTTTGCCGCCGCTATTACTAGACAATTAATAACTTAGAACCCCTACTTTACTACTATAATATACTTTACTTTTGTAATTTTTTTTATAGTGTGTTAAATTAATCTACCTAGGGGTAGAATAATAACGGCTTTTATCTTAAATAATATAATAAAAAAAGCAGAGCCCTCTACTTAGTAAATAAAAAAAGAGTTTTTTTTTATAACTAAGGGGTTTCTAATAAAAAGATTATAAGTAATAGTAGTTACTTCTTCTACTATTATAAATATAGAAGCTTACTTCGCGAGCTTCGAACATACCTCTTTTTATTAATACCTTAAAACGCTTTTTTATATTTATAATAGTAGAAGGGATAATTGCTATTATTTATAATCTTTTTATTAGAAAACCTCTTAGTTATGAAAAAAAACTATAAATATAGAAAAGTATTTTAAAATATTAATAAAAAAGATTACTTTTATATACTACTACTATATATAGTCTAGATAGTAAGTCTAGTAAGCTAGTATTATATATATATAACTCGTTTTATTAATATCTTATAACCCTTTTTTATATCTATAATAGTAAAAGAAATAACTACTATTATTTATAATTCTTTTATTAGAAATCCCTTAGTTAAAAAAGAAAAACTAGATACAGTCTAAAAAAAGCTATTTCTACTATTTTTTATTTATTCTTAGTAGGTAGTTAATATAAAAGTTAATCTTATAGCTATATATAAATACTAGATTATTTAATAAAGCTTCTATATAAGTAGGCCTATATTAATCTAAATCTACTAGTAATTATATACTTATAATACTTTTATTTTAAGATAATTAATAATATAAAGGGCCTTTTTTACTAATATTTTATATAATCTAGCTAACTATATTAAGGTATTTATAATTAAGTAATAAAGGCGCCATTCTAAGTTATAAAAGGTTTATAATTTATCTAAATAATACTAACTTAAGCTATTTTAAAAAGCTTAATAGGCGCCTTTTTCTTAAAAAGCAATATAGTAAAGTTTTAATTTATAAGGCCTAATAGCTACTAAAATAGCTAGTAGTAAAATAGTAAAAAAGTACTTAAGAAAGTTAGTGTAGCATCTAGAGATAGCTAAGAATACTAATAATATTATTAAGAACCTAGAAATAGGTAATAGTAATACTAATAATATTACTAAAGATACTTAGTATAAAAATAAGTGTAAGGGCACTATGGGGGTTATCACGCTATACATAAGATAACTAGTAGTTAGAATCTAAATATAAGATAGTAGTAATACCTATATAAGGTAGGTATACATATAAGCTATATATATAAAGGGCGCTAGTAAATTACGCTAGTTCTAAAAGAGTAAATAGCTAAGGTATAATATAAGCGAGAGGGTTGCACTTTAGATTAGTAACACTACCTCCTTCTTTATAGTAGCAACTTTAGTACTACTAAAAGTTATCTAACTATATATAAACTTCTATTTAACTATTACACTTTATTACGCTCTATTATATTCTATTATACTCTATTATACTTTATTATACTTTATTATACTTTATTATACTTTATTATACTTTATTATATTCTATTCTATCGCGCTCTATTACGCTCTATTTCTAATTATTATATCCCTTATAGTAATTTATACTAAGCTACTATAAAATCCTACTAAAATATTATTAATTTAATTTTAATTTATTAATATCTATATTAGGGTTGCGTTATTAGTACTATTATTATATAGATTAGTACACGCAGTCCTACTAAGAGAGTTATTATAAAGAGGGGTTTCTAAAGAGGCTGCTATCTATTACTAACTTAAGACCTAGATCTATTTATCTCTAGGTATTTAAGTAAGTGTCTATAATAAGAATAGTAATAAAATACGTAATAATATCCTAATACGCAATAGGTTTTATTAAAATTATATAATATAGTAGGTTTCTTTAGGTTTTTAGTATAAAATCTAGCAACTAAATAAAAGTAGTTAAGTAAGTTATAGTATAGTTCTTATATAAACTCTTTTTCTTTTTTTTTTGTAAACAAAGCTGCATTTCGCAACTATACTATAGTAAAAGAAAATCTAGCTATAACCTTTTTTTTATATACTAGCTCTGTGAGTAGAATACTATATATAATACATATAAAAGCGAACAGTTTATAAGCGCTTATTTATCTAGCACCCCACAATCCTATTAGCTCCCTATAATAGTAACTTAGTTTATATAATATAAACTATAGTTAAAGAAAAGACTTTTTACTACTACTAACTATTATCTAACAGTCTCTCTTATATAAGAAAAAGCTTTAATACTACTATCTACTTTTATAATAACTAAGTAACTAAGCAACTAAATAATACTACTATATAACTATACTTCTAGGCTAGATTTAACTTAACCTATATTATAGAGATTATTAACGTTAAAACTATTAATATACTACCTACTAAGAGGATAAGCAAGATTAAAAATATAGCGTAAAAGCTAGGCCTAAAAAGGTAGAAAAAAAAAAAACTATAAATAGTTAGTAAAGCTACTTTTACTTACTTACTATATTATACAACACTTTAGTATATTACACGTATATTTATTACTTTTATAATTATTATTAACTAGCGTAAAAACAGAGTAAGAATAGATATAGGCAAATAAAACTACACTAGGCAATAGTTAAGAAAGTTAACTAGACTACTTACTACTATAAATAATAATAAGTTCTTTAGAGATATAGAGGAGTGCTAGAATAGGGGCGCGTAGTAGCTAGCTAATATCTAAGAGCTAGTGTAATAGCTGTAGAGGAGGGAAAAGAGGCGTTACTAAGTTAATTTTTAAAATTAAATAAAAATTTGCTATTAATTATATAATCTAACTATAAAGTGCCTATAGGTCTTAGTTAAGACCGGTGTAAACTCTTTAAAACTATTTTATATAACTTTATACTTTATAACGCTATAGTTAGGTATATATAAGTTTTTTTTTTAATTAGTAGGTAAGTATAGTCCTAACCTTATATTCTTTATTAGTGCGCGTTTGTCTAGTAGGATATTATCTTTATTATATGTTTGGCTGTTAAGCGGCTGCTTATTATATAGATAGTAATTATAGGTAGAAAATATTATATAACTAGTCTATTTTCTTAGGTAAGTTAAACTTATATACTATATTATTAATAATATAAATAATATAAAAGGGTTCCTTATTCTTATAGTTAAGTAAAAAGCTAGGTCTTTTAGTCTTTAAGTTGCGCGTATCTAATATTACCCTTATTACTAATTTTAAAGTAGGGCGTAGGCGCCTATTTTATATTAGTATACTTAGTTTACTTAGCTTACGCCTATTATAAGTTATTGCGTAAGAATTTGCGTAGTTAGGTAAAAGAGTTAATAAAATTATCTGCGTATTAATAATCTATATAGGTAGGTGCTATAAGTAGGCGCTTACTAGTAGTAGTGTCCTTACTTACTAACTTAATATTATATACTTATATAGGCTTAGTCCTATTCTATAGTAAGTATCTCTTAGTAGTAATAAAAGGTATAACACTTATTAAGTTACTAATAAAGGAGTTAGCTATAAATTCCACTATAGATAGGTAAAGAGTTTAGTTATTTTACTAGTAGTTAATATACGTATATAGGTACTTTTTTTAAGTGTAGTATTAGTAATCTTAGTCTAACTATTAGTCTTAAGGTGCTAACTAGTTAATAGATAGGGTTTTGTACCTAAACACTTATAAAGGTATTTTTAAAAGTGTAATATAAACTACTAACTACAGTTGTTACTAATAATATTTTTCTAGAAAACCCTTTTTACGCTAGATATATATAATAAAGGCCTCTATAACTGCCTTAGCTATAATCTTAACTATAGGAATAAACTTCTTCTTCTTATTAAGCTAGTCCACGACAACTATAATAGCGGTATAGATTTTGCTATTGTTATAATAAAGTAAGCTAGTATAATAAGTAGTAAATAAATAAAAATTTTTAAAATTAATTTCTAGTAATAGTTTAAAATTAGCAGCAGATATAGTAAACTATATTTAGTATTATAGTATAGCTTACTATAGTAGTAAAAAATATAGGCATAGATATAATAAGCAATAGTATATATTATATATAGCTAATAGTACTAATAGCTAACACGCTTATAAGTACCCTTATAACTAATATACCTAGTAGTAATACTATTATAGGCTTACTTAAGAATATATATATAAAGCTTTTTATTATTAGGGATATATAAATAGTTCTTAACGTATAGTAGTCTATTACTTAATTAATAGTTAGCAACTTTAATTCTAAGTCCCTATTTAAGAAGTTTTTTAGGCAGATAGTAAGTATTAGCCTTAATAATAGTAATAATATCTTAGGCTATCTTATTAGCAGCGTAAGCAGTTTTAATGTCCTTAAGTAATTATATAGTTTTTTTAGTCTCTATTATAGCTATGGCAGCTAGTTTATTATTATTAGTAGCAAGTTTAGTAATATAGTATAGTATACTAGCAAGTTATATACTAAAGTAATAACTTTTATCTAATAAATTATAGGCGGCAGCAATTGCGTAATATAAATTTTTACTTTTAAAAACCTTTAGTTATAAAACTATCTAAACTTAGTGCTATTAGTAAGTGTTATTATTACCTTTAGGTAAGTTACTAAGTTGCCTAGTAAGTATATTAGGTTTTATACCCTACTTGCCTAGGCAATACTAAATATAAAAATTAAACTTAGCTAGAAACTTTACCTATTATACTTATTTTTAGTTAAGCCGCTTATTAGTTATAAAATACTGCAACACTAGGTAATTAGTAATAATATTAATAGGATTTTAGATCTCTAATAGTTTTAAACATCTATTCCTTAAAGACCTATACTATAGCTAGTAGTTTTTTATTATAGATTTTATAATTATACTTTATAGAATTTATTTTATATAATAAGTATATAATAAGTTATAATATATCTTAAGTATTCTTTTATAATAGAATTGTAGTAGTAATAAAATTAGATATATTAATTTCTAACTAAGTTTCCTTATTTAGGTTAAAATAGACTAAGATAGGCGTAGTTGCGAAGGCTTACTTAAGTGCCTTAAAAATAATTACAATAGGAAAGTCTAGTTTAATAGGCTAATTTTTTAGTACATTGCTTTTTATAAGGTTAGTTAATAGGCAAGTAATCTAATTAAAACTTTTAATAAATTATTAGTAAAAGTTTATAAAACCTAAAAAGGCTTATATATTCTTAAGTAACTATAATAGTTACTAGTTATAAACTGCCTATACCTTCTTAGAATCTATTTTAATACCTTTAGTTATTAGGATAATTCTAAAGTACTTAACTTTCTTAACTTTAAACTAACACTTACTAATATATAAATATAGACTAGCTTATTTTAGTTTATTAACTACAGTCTATACGTGTCTAACTTTCTTAACTTTAAACTAACACTTATTAATATATAAATATAGACTAGCTTATTTTAGTTTATTAACTACAGTCTATACGTGTCTAATATAGTTCTCTTTAGTTTTACTATAGATAAGTATATTGTCTAGATATGCTATATAAAAGTTATTAAGATATTATTATAATATTTTGTTAATATAAGTCTAAAACGTACTAGGGCGCGCTAGTAAGGCTAAAGGGTATAAGAATATATTTATATAAGCTATAATAGGTAAAAAAAGCTATTTTTTTCTTATTACCTTTTTTAACGTGTATATTATTAAAATCTATAATAATATCTATAATAGATATAAACCTAGTCTTATTTATACGCGCTAGCGTATTTTTTAGTAATAGTAGCGCGTTGCAATTGCGCTTTATAATAGTGTTAATTATATAGTAATTAATATATAAACGCGTAATCTACTTTTTAGTTTTTTAATAATAAGAACAGGCGACGCGTACTAAGATATACTTATTTATAAAAAGCTTTTTATAGTTATTTTATTAATATATTTCTTAACTATTATTATTTGTAAATGTATAAGGCTGTAAATATGCGGTTGTAGTGCTTTATTATTAACTAGGTTAATAGTATAGTCTATACTAGGGCGATAAGAGGCTAACTTATTAGCCTTTTTTAGGTTAAAGTACTAATACTTATTATACAACTAATCTAGTAATAATTACTTAAGTTTATCTACTATTTATAGCTTATTAACTAACTTTTTTATAAACTTATTATAGTTAGTCTAGTTATAAGTAGCTAGACTTATAGCTGTATAGAAGGTTTATATATTATAGTTGCCTTTTATAGGATTAGATAAATAATTTAGCTAATTTTAATAGTAAGGCTCTAATTAGGTAATAGAGTCTAGATAGCGTATTGCTATAAGATAAGCTGTCTTACTTATAATAAGACTAATATCTTTTTATACTATAGGCTGTAAGGAGCTAGCAAATAGTTTATTATAATATACTATCTTAGATAAGGTATCCTTAAGGTAGTTAACTAGATAATAATAAGTATTAAACGTTATAGACTAGTTCCTTAGGCCTAGCTGTAGGTTGTAGGCAAATATCTAATCTATACCTAATATAATATTAAAAGCTCCTATATTAGTAATAAAGTATATAGTAGTGCTAGTATAGGTACTATACTATATTATAAAGTCTATAGCTTAGCTAATTTTATTTATAATTTTACTATTTATAAGATATAACATAATTAGGTTTATAATATTATATAATTTAAGCTAATATTATTTAATATATAAAGGACTTATAAAACTTATGCTAGCTTTAGTATTAGTAAGCTATTACGCCTTTGCCTATTTATAAGGTGCACCTAATTTAACTAGATAAGTAAACTAGAGTTATTTAGCTTTGTTTAGTTTATTAGTATTAATTATAAAAATCTGCTATATGTGCTATAGGTTAAGCCTAAGCTTTATATCTAACTTAAACGTATTAATTTTTTATTATACTACTATAAGATTTCTTTATATATGCTGCTACTATTGCTTTATTACATAATTTTACTTTAAAGTAACTAAAAATATAACTTATCTTTATTCTTGTAATCCTAGCTATAATATATATTATTATTATTACATTTACTAGTATTATTATATTTAGGTAACTTATTACGCTAGCTATTATATCTACATAGATTATATAATTAGTTAGAGTTTATCTAAATAATATATATATAGTGCGCATTCTTATAATTAATAGAACTAAAAAGGATAATATAGAAATACTTAATATCCTTTATAAAAGTAATAGTGTTATTATAACAACTAGCTATTACGTCTATTACTTAATATCTAGCAGTTCCGCACCTAAAATATATATTAGCTTTAGCTAGTAGGTCTAACTTATATAATATATATCTATAGTTATTATATCTAGTAAATTTACTTGTGTAAGGGGTAGAGGATAAGTTATAGAAAGTAGTATTAGACCTTATTATAGCTATACTTATTTATATAGGCCTTTAAATAGTTAGTAACTAATATAGAAGCACTTAAATATTCTATTATAAATTTGTAGTTAAGGCATTTTTATATAGAGGGTTTAGTTTATATATAATGCAAATAACTTACTAGAAATAAATAATATATTAGTAGTATAGATAATATAACTATATATAAGTTAATAGGCGTAATTTATTAGTAGGTAGTTAGGTATACTAAAATAGTTAATAACTACTATAAACTACGCGTGCTAATCTATAAGGGTTTCCTTAGGTTTTTAAGCTAAAGTATTGCCTATAATCTTTTTCTAGGTATCTAACAGTTTGTTCTTAGAAAGGTAAATTTTATTAAAATAGTTAAGTATATTAGTAATAGTTATAGTAGTTTTAAAGTATAGGTATACTAGAGTTTAGGTATGTTTTTTTAAATTAGCTTTGCAAATATATAATATGTAGTTATTTATTAGGAAAGATTTATAATTTATTTATTAATATAATATACTAATATTTATAATTATTTTTATTTTTACCTTTACTAAAAAAGGGATCTACTTTAGGTATTTAAATTTAGTAGGCGTACTAGGGATCTACTGTAAGTCTAAGTAATAGGATTACCTTTTAGAATAGCAGTAGATAAGTTTACTAGTAGGCGTGGCTTATATAGCTTACTATATATTTATTTTTATTATAATATAATTCTAAAGTAAGTAACAGCTATAAATAATTAAGTAATAGGTTGTTAGCAGGCGTGTAACAAACTTTAATATTTAGTAGTTATTTAATAGATAGAATAGGCTAATTAAAATTTACAAACTAATAAGTGTTATAAGGCTAACCTTATAGTATAATACGCACTAGCAGCTAGCTACTAAGCTTAGAAATATAAGTTTAAGTAGTATTTAATTTTTATTAAAGCGTGTGCTCTATCTTAGTAAGTTATATAAAGTAAGTATCTAGGTCTTAATAATTAACTTAGAAGATAAAGTTATTAAGTAGACTGCCCTAAAACTCCTTAAGCTGTTATTATAGAGCTATTTAGTTAGCAGCAGGAACTTTAGACCTCTCTAGAGTAATAAAGTCCTTCTTTAATAAATTATAGTACACTTATAGCTTAATGTCTTTTTACTTTATAATTTTAAAAACGTTCTTATATAATAAAATATAATTTTATAATATTTTAACTTACTTTAACTTTATTATAAGTTATTTCTCTAATATATTATAACTAGTCTTAAGTTGTTCGCCCTCTTATAACTTAGCCTAATTATCCTTTAAGTTATTAGTAATCTACTATATAGTTATTAATAAGGATGTAATAATATCCTACTAAAACTCTAGTTTCTAGTTTACCGCGTTAACGAATTGTGCTTTTTTTTAGACTTTAACTTTTTTTAGCTTTAAGCTATCTTCTTTACTTATTACTCTAATATAAAGTTTATAGTTAAGAACCTTACTATTTATATTAGTAATATTAGTAAAGTATATATATTTAGGAAGATTAGTAGGTAATAAACTAGTCTAGTTTTATTAATTATGCGTTATAATTAGATAGTTAAATAAAAATCTAAACTTCTACTACGCACGTGTATATTATATATAAATAAATTATTTTTAAAAGAAATATTTTTAGAATTATTAGAGTTATTATTGTCTGTAAAAGTCTTATTATAGTTTTTAGGCTTTAGAAGCGACTTTTTAAATATAACCTTACGTTTATTATAACGTCGCTCTATCTCTAATAAGTTATTATCTAACTTATTCTAATCTATTAGCAGGATACTTTAGGTTGTACTTTACTAAGTTAGGATCTTTAGCTAAGATATAGCTATAAAGTTATAAAGCTTCTTATATAAAAACTAATATTATTATTATTATTTTATATAGCTTAGTCTTACTATCTTATTTACTATATATAATAGGTTTATCTTTTAGTAAGTATATAATTTAGGTTAAAGTTAGAGTTAAAAGTTAAGGGTATAGTAGGTGTAGTAGTTAGTTATAGTAGGTGTTTTATATACTGTAACTATAGTTTATATATAATTAGAAATAATAAAATATATATAAAACTTTAAAACTTTATATAATAATGTTAAACTCCCTATAAGCTTTCGCTAAAGTAGGTTAGATTTACTAAAATTACTATAAAGTTTTAAGGCTTTTAACTATATAGAGTAAGCGCGCCTAAAGGGTTACTACTATACTATACTAGAGCAATTTACTAGGGGCATAGGTCTTACTAATTTATTTTATAACTATACCTTAGGCTATAAGTAGTTTAAGTTATTACTATCTACTATTATTATAGAGGTCTAGTTTATTGTAGGGATAAAGAAGATATAGTTATTAAAAACGTTACTATCATTAGATCTTAATAATATTAATATTGTCTTATTTCTTATTAGTAAAGTGAGCAAGATTACTATAATTTATAGTAACTTATAGTAAGTTAATAAATATACTATAGGCTTGTTAAAGTAAGCTACGCTTATAGTTGTTATAATAACTAGGTTTACTTATTAGTAAGCTGCTTTTATAACTACTATAGTAGTTACTATATATAAAGCTTAATAAGCTTATAGGTTATTATTAATTATAAAAAGCTATATTACTTGTAAGTAAGTTATTCTCCTAGAGACTATTTATTATAGTAGTGCTAGGGGGCTAGTATCTTATAAGATATAACCTATTTGCTGCTATAAGTAAAGTAGTAGCTATTCTTTATTTTCTACTATACTTATTATTTATAAGTAACCTATAAGGAAGCGTTATTACTATTAGTTATATAAGTAACACTCTAGAAAAGGTATTTATACTTTTAATATATAAAGTACTTAAAAGCGTAAGAGCCTATCTACTACGCTAGTTAACAGGCGTTATTATTATTAACACTCTAGAGCTAGGCTAAGTTTTAGATAGTTAAGCTATAGCTTAATAATTACTACTATAGTATAAGGGCACTATAAGGGTTATTGCACTATATATAAGATAACTAATAGTTAGAATCTAAATATAAAATAGTAGTAATACTTATATAAGGTAGATACGCACATAGGCTATATGTATAAAGGGCGCTAGTAGATTGTGCTAGTCCTAAAGGGGTAATAGCTAAGGTATAACATAAGCAAGGGGGTTGCACCTTAGATTAGTAACAATAAGGCTACTAAAAAGCCTATAGAAAAAAGGCTTTTTACTAATACTTATACTATTACCTTTATAAAATATAAAGTTTTATTAATACTATTTATATACTTTTAGAAGGATATATAAAAGCTCTAACCTAAAAGGCTTATTAGCACCTTAGACTTTTTCTCTACTAAAAAAGGCACTAAAGTAATATAAATAAGCCTAGTAAGCTTTCTAAAAGACTACTAAAAAGTAGAGACTAAATACTAAGCTAAATACTTATATATATAAAAGTTATACTACTAGATACTAGATAGTAAATTAGCTATATAAATATATAGCTCGCTTATACTCGCTTAGTAAGTTTAAACACGCTTTTTTTATAATTACCTTTTTATACTATTTTTATTTACCAAGTAGGGGGCTTTGCTTTTTTTATTATATTATTTAAGATAAAAGCCTTTATTTATTCTATCCCTAGGTAGTTAATTTAACATCCTATAAATATATAAAAAGTACGCTAATAAGGCTTCTTAACACTAAATTTTAGTCTTATAATTATCTAATTAGGTAATATTTTACTATAATTTATAGTAATTTATAGTAAATAGTCTCTATAGAATAAGACTTTCTAGAAAATACTATTTTAGGCGGCCTAGGCCACTCTTATTAGACGTAGGGTTTACGATTAGCTATCTAGGCAAGGGACCTGTGGGATAGGACCTCTCCCGAGACGCACCGCTTGAATTTATCAGGCCGCACCACTACCCCCGAAATGTCTAGTACACATATTACTATCTAGCGCTATGTTCTGGATCGGTATACAACTTTTAAGTCTCTCGCTACAGGGTTCAGGGGTCTCTTTTATAATAAGAATGCTATCTAATTCCAACCGCTAGCATAAGTTTTATGTAAAACTAATTATAACTCATTCTGGCCAATGGCGAAAGAGCCGTACACTGCAACTCAAACACCTAGCGCACCATCTGTATCGGATTTCGGTATTCCAAAAAGCCAGTAATACATCTAGCGGTTCTTCAAACCAATACTATCTCTCCCCCTACCTCATTCTCCAACCAAGCCTCGCCGTACATAACTCCATGTAGATAAATATGAGCAAATAAGCTTGTATCCACTTGAGACTCGCCTAAGAAGCACCGGATGGCCCAGTCCTGCTATGGCTGCTACTCTATCTCCGGCTTCAACCTGGACCGGGAAAGGATCCGGCGCTAGTCCGCAACGGTTGGCTTCGGTTAAAAAGAAGCATTTCATGGCCGTGATCAACATCATATGGGAATGGAACCAGGATGTCCTCATCCCCATTGCTCTTAGGATGTGATCGGAGCGAGGAATCAACGCAAGGAGCGTGTTCATCTCACCCAGGTCATTTGTGGTCAGAGGAGAAGTAGGAGAGAAGCGGTAGGCCCGGCTGCGCGCCAAAATTTCCTCCTCGGTGAAACCCAGAGTTTGGTACCACTCGTTAAAATATGTCCTGTTCTGGTTTATATAGTTGTCATCGTCGAGCATGATGGTTCGTAAGAACGCTTCTCGTCGGCTTTCTTGGTTGGTATAACCATAACGACAACTCAGGTCGAGCCACGACCTGAATATATGATAGGCTTTGAGTACATGGTCGGCAAAGTCTTGAGGAAGGGAGTGTTGGTGTGAAGCGTAAAAGCCCCAGAGCTCGCTCCCTTCGGGCATCGAATCGCCTCGAGAAACAATTGTGTCGATGATCTTGCCCTTAACTCTCAACCGTCTCCCGTCTGTTGAGAATCGGTACTCCGAATTGCGCTGTCCGCAGGCAGAGAACTTGTCTAGCGGAGATCTAGAGTCATGAGTTCCCCAGGAACGATCGCTCCAGTCCGGCACCCAAGATTGTAGTCCCTGGCGCCGGTTGTTCGATGGAACGAAGTACAGAACGCGCAACGACTTATCATTCTTAATACACGATATAGTCGCCTCCCTATAGATATTCTCGACAGACTTCCGATAGTTAGGTGTCGGCATGTCAACCCCCAGTTCGCGGAAAACGCCGTAAAGTGCGAACACCTTATCTTTTGGGTTCGTAGCGAGTTTGTCCTTTGCGCCAAGTAAAATTGATGACACC
The DNA here is from genome assembly GCA_009805535.1 of Laburnicola sp. JP-R-44. Lineage (NCBI taxonomy): Eukaryota > Fungi > Ascomycota > Dothideomycetes > Pleosporales > Didymosphaeriaceae > Laburnicola > Laburnicola sp. JP-R-44. Next base: position 1,080,519 of record SELF01000041.1, read on the forward strand.
TCTGGGTACGTGCTGAGATTTAGACGACGAATATATCCGTCGTTAAAATCGTCATGCCTCAAGTCCATGGGTCCATGTCGTTCGAGTTTCTCGCGGCAGCGTTTCACGAATAGATACATGGTTAATCTCTCTTGAAGGTTCATGTGCCTTTCCCAGAGCGAAAACTGATACCCCACAGATTTCAGAAAATCCGTAGTAAGCACCAGCTTGCCCCAGGGAATTGAAATGGATCCACTAAGAACGTGAACGTTGTCAAGAGCTGGCAGTGTAACCTCTTGGACGGTCCACACATCCGACGGAACCACGACCGCTCAAATAGAGCTTGAAACGCGCCGTTTGGTTCCATCCTGTTCTCTATGAGCTATTCGTTAGCAAATTCCGGCTGAAAGGTAGTATTAAATTAGTTTTTGACTTACTTTGTGTAATCCTATCTAGGCGCGTTTGTAGTATTGTCTTTCGTTCATCAGGACTAGCCCACTTAGGAAGGGGAACAGACATCCTCTCGACGGCCCGAAATGAAGATTCCATCTCTGCACTGCTGCTTTCTCCCAGCCAAACCAGGACTCTCGTGGCGTTCTTGTAAATCTCTCCCATTAACGCCACTTGTTGATTGCGCTCTTCATATGATTCAGGACTCTGATTGATGCATATGCTGTCGATCCACAAAGTCGACACCTTCCATGCTTTTCGAAGTCGTCTCATGGCCGCATCGCAGTTCTTGGTGACCAATATAAGCCCTCCATCACATTCTATGGGACAATTTGGCTGCTGCGAGTCCCATGCGTAGGAAAGAGCGAAGTATTGGCTACTTGTTTCTGAGTTAAAGCTATCGAGAGAAATGAATCGCATGCTGCAGCGCAGGGGAGCCCCAAGTCTAGCTGCGGGCTGAAGGCGAATAACACGAATAAAGCTCGGACTTGGGATCTCGGCATACTGGTAGGATGGGAGGTTGTTGACAAGTGTGTCCCTGTCAACGGCCCCTGCGACGCAGGAATGTATATGGCCCATATTCGAAGTTTGAATTGCTTGGTGGCTGTCGAATGCAGATTGTAAGGGAGTTGACCAGGTACTGAGTGAGATTCGAGCTACCTTGGCTATCTTGGTGGTTGAGGTGCTCATATACGGAAAATGCCGGCGCTAGTAGGCGCGCTAGGCCCGATTAGGCACGCCAGTGCCGGAACATGCTGTTGATCCGTAACACAGATCCTAACAACGGGCAAGGCCCTCTGTATAGTCTTAGCTTAGCACTATAGCAACGCTAGTCCTAGCGTATTATATATAACTTAGTCTATATATACTTATCTATAGTATATATTTTTAATAGTATAATATTTTTTTATAAGTAAACTATTTATAAAAGTAAGTAGGCTAGTAAATAGATATAGAGTATTTAGCGCTAGATAGAAGTTAGGTTAGAGTTTATATAGACTATAGGTAGAAATTAAGTTTAAGTTATATAGACTATAGATAAAAATTAAATAGAAGTTAAAGTCTTATATAAGTAAAGTTAAGTAAGTAAAGTATTAAATAAGTTTAATAAGGTAAATTTTATATAAGTAAAATAAAATAGAAGTTAAATTCTATATAACTAATAATATATTAAATATAAAACTAATTATTATAGCTATTTTATTATAATATTAAAATAGATACTTTTTACTTTACTTTTATCTAATTCTATTTATATAAAATTCTTCTTACTCTACTTTAATTTTACTTATATAAAACTTGAAAAAAATTAAATATATAGTTTCTTTTAGTTAAGCTATATTTACTTTTTTTAATAATATTATTTTCTAAATAATAGTTCTTTTTTTTCTTTCTAATTACCTTACCTTTTATTACTTAGAACTAATATTACTTAATTATAGAGAGAATAAGTGTTACTAGGTTATCTAGAACCATCTAGCTATCTCTATAAAATCTAACGCTAGTGCCTAATTTAGCCACTAGCGCGCTTTATATATAGACTCTATATATATATATATATACCCTAGCTTAAAACTTACTTTTTTAATTTACTTATACTTAGTACTCTTATACTATTTAAACTCTCCGTATAGGGGATTACCTAATAATAACCTTACTATTATAGTAGTGCCTAGCGGGATTAATTACCTAGGTTAATTTAGATAATAAAAGGCTTTCTATATATATAAAGAGTAAGACATTTAATATTATTATAGATATTAATTTCTCTCCTCTAGAGCCAATCTGTGGTGTTATGTAATCCTAGGCTGGCTGTTTAACTAACTACTATGTTATATAATTAATAATTTTTTTAATAACTTTTTATATTATAATAATAATAATAATAATAATAATAATAATAATAGTAACTAACTTAACTAGCTTATTAACTGTCTTCTATAGTAGATTTCCCCTTATAACTAGTAAGCTATATACTACTACTAAAACCTTACTATTACCTATCTTCTACTTTTCTATTACTACTTACCCTTACTTTTATTTTTTATTATCCTTATACGCCTATAAAATTTTAACTATTACTAGAAGTTTCTTTTACTATAATTATATGCGCACGCTCTAGCAATATATAAAGAATACTTTTTCTTTCTTTAATAGTTACCTACTACTATATTTTAGTCTATCCTCTAGTCTTACTAGTAATATAATAATAAGAAGCTATTATTATTATATAAATATTACTATATTATTGCTTAGGCCTCTATATAAAAGAATAGTCTTATACTTAAGGATTTAGAGTTATAAATATTATATATAGTCTAAATAAATTATTAAATATAACCTCTAAAAATAGTGTAATTAATCTAGTTCTCTAGTAGGCCTGCCTTAACTATATCTTATAGTAGGTAGGCTAAATAGCTAATATTGCCTAGCTAGTTATCTATACTAGTTTTAAATTCTTTAGTAGCTATCTAACTATAGGTATTAGACAACACAATTTTAATTTTAGAACGCTAAAAAGGTATTACGTTACTATATATAATAAAGAGTTAGATTTAAAAGACTTAGTATTATGTATTAAAAAATTTTTTTTAGATATTACTAATATTATAAAAGACTTACACACTATATATATAGTAAACTATAGTTTTACTATTTTATTGCCTATACTATTTTTATAGTTATAACTTTACACTCTATTATAGCTTTCTACTAGTTAAGAAATAATATATAACTTAGTTATACTAGACTATCTATTAACTACTATTAATAATAATACTATACAGAATATTAATAATAAAATTATTATTACAGTAGGGTGACACAAAAAAAATGCGTAGAAAAAAGATATCTTTTTAAAAGTTATATAGCGTAGTGGGTTTTAGGGCTATATAGATAAGAAATATACTATTTTAAAGGGAAGGTATAGGAGAATAATAGTAGGTATAAATAAAATACTTAGTAAGCAAGGTCTTTAAGGTATCTATCTCTAAACTTAGTGTTTTTAAAAAGTAGTTTTTTTAAGACCTTATAACTTTTTTATTTAGTAAGTTATTAGGCTAATATTTTTACTAGCTATTTTAGGACTAGTATATATTATATACGCAAATTTCGAAGTACTTATATAACTTAGTTAAATTATTAAAAATAGCTAAAAAAAATCATGTAATTTTAATAGTTAAAAAAATCACGTGTTTTATTCCTAAGATTATAGTATAAAATAATATCTTTTGTCTAGTTAACTTTCTCTTTTATATTTCCTCGAAATAGAGCCAAAATTATTAAAATTTAAAGAAAAAGTCTCTTTACTTAAAAAAGCAAATACTTCTCATTCTACTATTACTACTACCCTTAATAAATCTTTAAGATCTATTGAAAGTGCTATTTAGCTTATTAAAAAGAAAAAAAAAATAACTTATTAAGCGGAGTTAAAAAAGGGAGAGTAACTAAGGTTACTTCTAGAGAGAAAAGAGTTATTAATAGGGATTTAATTAAAAGCCCTAAGAAGACAAATAAAAGACTATTAGAAGAGAATAGTTTAGGCTTTACTAGGAGAACGTTATAAAAAGTTTTAAAAAAAGAAGATTATTCTTTAAACGTTTCTAAGAAAAAGGCCTTTTTAAAGAAAAAAAGAGCTAAAAGAAGAAGGTTATAGGTAAAAGAAATTCTTAAAGAGATAGAAAATATTAACTTTAATAATGTTATATTTTCTAACAAGTCTACTATCCAAAGGGGGCATAGTAATAGACAAGAATGTATAAGAAAGAGAGGAAAATTAAAAATTAGGCCTAAACAGCACAAAAACCGAACTACTAGTAAGTTTTTAATTTTTCTAAAATTCTAAAGTTATAGAACTCTTCTCTTCCTCTATAATGTAGATATTTTATTTTTTTATTATTATTATTTTTAAGCTAGTACTAATTCAGTAAAAGCGCGAGATATTTCTATATCAGTTTAGAGTGCTATTTGGATAGGAGGATATTCTAAACTAGTGTTTATTAAAGACCCTATTAAAAATAGGACCTTTAATAATACTAGATATATAAGGGAATGTTTAAATCCTGTAGTAAAACCTCTTTTAAAAAGAGGTAAGTATAATACCCTTTTTTCTCCTTTTTTCTTTTTTCTTTTAATATATATAATATATATATTAAACTTTTTCTTATAATTTTATTCTTTATACTAATTATAACTAAGCTGGAAATTTCAACAACATAATTCAAAGATTCATGGAACTCCAGCAGTTAAAAGGTGGTTTTCTAAAAATAAAGTCTCTATTTATAGGCACCTACCCTATTCACCAGACTTAGCTCCTATAGAAAACATTTAAAGTCCATTAAAAAATAGACTAGAAAAAAGAATAAGGCTTCTTTAGGGGTAGGCACTAGTAAATCTAGTATAGAAGCCTTTAAAAGAGCTATTTTAGAAGAATAGGATTTAATTCCCCAGGAGACTATAAATAATTATATATTATCTTTACCAAAACGTTATAACAACGTTAAAGAGGCTAAAGGATAGTATACTAAGTACTAGTAATGTATTATTTACTAGTTCTATTTAATTATTTAATTTTAATTAGTCTTTTACCTTTTCTTATTATTATTATATTTAGAAATAAATCTATAATAAGAATTACCCTAGCTAGTCTGTATAAACTAAACTATAATATATATAAGTTATAGCGTTTTATCTACGTAGAAAAAAAAGTTGTAAAGGGTTTAAACTTTTAAGAAAAATATTCCTTAATTTCACTAAATTACGTTTAGTTTCCCTTGCTTACTAAGTATTGTATAATTACATAACTAGTATCTCTAGTACTTGCTCTTTAAAACAGTATATCTCTTATCTATATAGCCCTAAAACCCACTAAGCTATATAACTTTTAAAAAGATATCTTTTTTCTACGCATTTTTTTTGTGTCACCCTACTGTATTTTATATATATTTTATTACTACTACTATATACTAGATACTAGGTTTTAGTACCTTCTATTTTACTCCTCTCTATGTATAGTGCGGACTTAACCTTGGTTAGAATCTTAACACAACAAAGATCTTTAATAGATATTAATTCTCTAGCACTACTTATAGTAGGCTTCTAGAAGGGTAACCTACTAATAGGTATTATATACTTAGGTTAATAGGCTACGTATAATAAATTATATATAGAGCCCTTAATAAAGGATTTTATAAAAGTAGCTTACTTAATAAGTAAGTAACTATTATAGTAGTTATAAAGTTTGTAACTTAATAGTAGCCTCTAAAGCTTTAATAGGCTTACCTTTATAAAGTAGCTTACTAGAATCTAAGTACCTACTTACCCTATAAGCTTTGCTAGCTTAATAGTTAACACTATTAATATAAGCTTTACTAGCTTAACTAGTAACTTTATATTAATTATAACCTCTACTAAATTAACTTAATAACTAATATAATAATCTAAAAGTAAACTATATAGACTATAATCTATATAGATTAGCCTTTAGAATAGAGCTATTATATATAAACAATAATAATATTTAGCTTCTATTAGTTACTAGCTTACCTACTATTAAAATTAAGTCTCTAGCTAACTTATATAAACTCTATTATCTTAGGCTTATTCTTATTAGTAAAACTTAGTATTATAGTGTTAAAGCTAATATTATATATTAACTCTATTAGCTTACTAGCTCTACTAATAACTTTACTATAAAAGTTCTAGGTAAGAAACTTAAAAGTCTTATATAGTATATTTAGTATTTATTACTAGCTAAATTCTTATATAAATTAATACTTTTACTATAAGTTACTACCTAGCCTTTTTTACTATATAACCTACTATATAACTTTAATAATTTTAAATATAAGTTTTACTAATATAATTAATACTAAGTAAAGTAACTAAAGCAGATTCTAAGTTAGTGTTATCTTTTATCTACTAAATTTCTATATATAATAAGATGCCCTAAGCTCCCTAATATCTTTTATATTCTTATACTAGTAGGTACTCTACTATATACTACTTTAATTCTAATAATAATACTTATACTAAGCTTTTACTCTTACTTTTATAAGTTTTTTTTGTAAGCTCTTTAGTATATATTAATAATAACACTAAGTTTACTTACTCTATTAAATGCCTTTTAGTCTAGATTTTTATTAAACGCTAGCTAAATTTCTATATAATTAGATAAATCTATAGGCATATATACTTATTATATAGTCTTACTAATATTCTTAGTATAATTTAATATTTTAGCTAGCTTTATATACTTTATTAACTTAGCTAACTTAGTATAACTTAGCTAACTTAGCGTACTTAGCTAACTTAGTTAACTACTTTAACTATAATAAGTAGTAGTCTATTACCTAAGATACTATTTATTGCCTGCTAAATCCCTATATAAATAAATAAGTTAATAGGCAGCTATTTATCTAACACCTAGATTTACGCTATAGCTTCTCTAGCTTTCTAAGCTAATACTACTAATATATTACCGCGTAAAGACACGTTAAAAGAAATATTAAAAAATTATACTATTCTATATAGTATTTTATAGTAATTTATACTGTTTTTATATATATAGACCCCCTAATTAGTTATATACTTCTTAGTGCTTTACTACTTATAGCGCTATTTATTATATAGCTAATTTCTATATAAATTAGATATTATAATAGGTAACTTATTAATGCTTAGCGTGCGTGTTAATTACTATATATACTTATTATATACGCTTTATTATATATACTTACTATATACCCTATTATATATACCTACTATATACGCCCTACTATACTATACCTATTATATATACTCTACTCTACACACCCCTATAATTTTATAACTTTTTTTATTTTATAATATCTAGACTAAAAAAAGAATAAAGTTTACTAAACTTTATGTGTGTGACGTAAAATTAACTACCTAGGGGTAGAACAACAAAGGCTTTTATCTTAAATAACATAATAAAAAAAAAGCAGAGCCCCCTGCTTAGTATAAACAAAAAGAGCGTAAAAAGGTAATTACAAAAAAAAAGCGCAAACTTTATATAGATTTACTATAATTACTAAATAATTTTAATTAAATTAAAAGCTTTAAAATAAAGCCTTATAAAAGAAGGAGTAGTATTACTAGACTATCTAAGGCCACCTAGCTATTTCTATAAAATCTAACGCTAGTGCCTAATTTGGCCACTAGCGTATTTTATATATAGACTCTATATGTATATATATATATATATATACCCCAGCTTAAATCTCACCTTTTAACCTGCTTATACTTAGCACCCTTACAATAAGACTTCCTTCTTCTACCTACCTTTAGAGATAACTAAAATCCTCTCGTACAACTAGTTCTGGTCATAGCGGGATAACCTGAGCAACCGCCGCTTTAACCTAAGTCGAGCGCGAGCGGACCCTAAGTTAAGGCTTAGCGGACTGAGCGGAGGCTGTGCAGACTAAGCGGAGGCTATGCGGACTAAGCGGAGGCTGTGCGGACTAAACAGAGGCTATGTAGACTAAGTAGAGGCTGTGTGGACTAAGCAGAGGCTGTGCGGACTAAGCGGAGGCTGTGCGGACTAAGCGGAGGCTGTGCGGCATGGACACAATTCCCTGCGCACGCTGGACAGGGTGTTGTTTCGAACCTCCTCGAAGCCGGCTGTTCTTGCCCAATCGCGAATCCTTTGAGCCATGGGTGACCAAAAGGTGGTGTTTGTCTTCGCACCTCCAAGACTTTCGGCGGCCCGCCACCGCCGCTGCAGAGCGTCTCCAACTGCGCGCACAGTCCATTGGATGCCCACCAACTGCTGAACGCGTGCGACGGGCTTGCCTGCGACGCACAGCATACGATAGACCTATTGACGTTCGCTGCGCACTCTTCCGAGCCTTCAGTTGTCTTCACCTTGCGCGAGCGCATGTCCCCTCCGCAAGCCCGACTGCGGAGGTCTCGTCGACTCCGCTGTCATCCTCCCTGTGGGCGAGCGCATGCCGTCTCTTCGCAGCCTCCCCATGACAAATCGATCGAACACCGCGATTAAGCAGGGGGAAAGCGCTGAAGCGGCAATTGACGGCGTCAACGAAACGATCGACAGCATAGCCAACCGCTGTAATTATTCCAGATGCGTGTACTCCTGTAGGTTTCAGCCTTGCAGGCTGCAACGCCGTGCCGCCGCAGGGGCGTTCGCAGCCCCCACGACGTTTTGAAATAACATGGCTGGAGACCGCTAAGACAAGATGCGGGGTAACATAACGCTTTATAGTTCAGGTGCTTGTATCTTTGTTGAGTCCGTTCTTTTAATATCTTTTGTTTGCACGCTTATCACGTCCAAAGCTGTGGCGATATGGATAAAAATTTAGGTCCGGTGGCGACCACAGAGGACGCACGTGCAGTCATCGAAGAGCTAGCGCGGCGCAAAGGGAACTTTACAGATGCATTCAGGCGAGAAGCAAAAGAGGAGGCAGAAATGGCCGCAAGGGCATGCTGCAAGCGATCGAAGGCAGCGAGGAGATTCGAGAAGACTTGGTAAAGGCACTGAAAATGTGAGGACCCCGCCATGGTCCTCTATGACGTTCGCTCTGTAATGGAAATAACTATTCCTTAGCATATCAACCGACCTGTACACGAGCCGCGCGCGGTTCCTGATGGAAGTCATTCAGAATGCCGACGACAACAAGTATACCGAGGGCGAGATGCCAACAGTGTCCATCACCATCTCCACCAAACATGTCAAGATTGAATGCAACGAAGAGGGCTTCTCTAGAGAGAACATTCAAGCTCTATGTCGGACGGGCCGGAGTTCCAAAACACCTGGCCAAGGATACACGGGTGAAAAGGGTATTGGCTTTAAGTCTGTCTTTAAGCTCGCCAATCAGGCACACATACGCTCTCCCCCTTACTACTTTCAGCTGGATCAGATGAGGGAGCTTGGCATGATTACGCCGCAGTGGGACGAAGACTACTTTGACGACCACGAGGAAGAACATCAGACGACCATCGTCTTGGACCGCATCTGCGACCGGTCGATAGACTTTTCAGCTGCGCTCGAAAAGGACGTTGACGCAATCGACCCTGTCCTCATTTTTTTCCTGCGGCGCATAGAACGATTCCATCTCACGCTCTTTAAGTCTTCCTCGGATGACGAGCCGGCCATCTCAAAACGCTTTCGGCGTGTCGACTGGACGCCCGATTCTGGCATCGTGTCGCTCAAAGACGAAGATGCCAACACGATGCGCCGCTTCTACAAACACCGATTCACAGTTCATTTTCACGGGACCGAAACCCGACGACTAGACATTACAGAGACCGACATTGTACTGGCCTTTCCGGTGACGAAGAAATCGGGCACGTATATGCCCTTGATACGGAACCAGAACTTTGCCTTTGCATATCTGCCTCTTGGGGACTTTGGGTTCAAGGTGCGATACGTTATGATGGCTCGAACGCTCCTGCTAATGCTGTGCACAGTTTGTTATTCAGGCGGATTTCCTCACCACGTCGAATCGGCAATCAGTCGACGAAGATAACTATTGGAACAAAAACATTGCAGACGCGATTCCGCACGCCTTTGAGGCAGCTATCGACAACTTCAACTTCAATGGCGGGAACTCAGACTTGAACGAGTTAGCAAAAACGTGGCCGCTCTACCTCAATGACAATACTAGTGGCCTGAGCGCTTACTGGCGCAACATAACAAAGAGCATAAATAAGCACCTCAGCGGCGCGCGCGTCATCAAGGACCGAACCGGCAGCATCCGGCGGCCAAAACGTCTCATGTTCTTGGACTGGGCGCACGATCGCAATGGTAAGCCGATGCTTGGGCATATGTGCGACTACGTTTCCTCCCATTATCCCGACTCGGTCCGCGAGGCACTCTTGTTGTTGGGCGTCACTACCCCTAACTGGGAGTGGGTGTGCTACAAGCTCCAGGAACTGCACAGTAAACGCCGGCTTCACATTAGGATGCGAAGCAAGGAGTGGTGCTCGGATCTCGCCAAGGTAATTCTCGAGCCACAGGAGCCCAGGGGCGACAGAAAGTATACAAGAGACCTGAGAAGCATTCCTCTGATTCCCCTGGCCGACGGTACCTGGCGGCGTCCCCCCTCTGAAGATGATCCAATCTACTTTCCGGCGAGCTTGGGGACGACCATTCCGCCTGGACTGCCATTGTCTCTGGTCGACGAAGAAGCTTGTGCTTGCCCCAAGAGGAGAAAGCTCTTTCGACTCCTTGGAGTAAAGGACTGTAATGTCCCCAACGTCGTTGAGCGGATCCTCGACTACCACGCCAAATTTAGCTCGGCAACGGCTGTTCATCTCATCGCCCAGCTAAAGTACCTCTACAAGATGCGACAGCACCTGCGGCCCGGCGACATGGACAAGATATACTTTGCGTGTTCCGCCAGCAAGCCCTTCCAAAGGGGCACCTCGACATATGCCGATATTTCTGTTGGTGGCGAGCTGCAACAGCTTTTCTCCGGTTACAGCGAGGCACATTTTCTGGACGGCCACTACTTTGCAGAGCTCAATCCTTTTGAAAGAGCCAAGCTCGCAGAATGGTTGAATGAGACAGCCAACGTGGCGCTAGCCCCTCGCTTCATCGCACCTTGCTCCTATAAGCTCCACAGAGACTTCGAATGGTTGTTGGCTAATAAAAGCGACCAGGTCTTGCCTATCTTGCATCAGCACTGGAGTCTTTACAACAAGGACATGACGAAAACGGCGAAAGACACACTAGCAGGCCATGAATTCATGTGCAAGTCGGGAGATCGAGCTGCTTTGCGCAAAACCTACATCCCCTTTCCCAAACTTGTGGAAAAGACACAAGTGTTTGGTGATGCCGACGCCTGCCATTTCCTGGCTTTGCCTAGCGGCGACCCAAAGGACTGGAAATTTTTATCCAGCTTGGGTGTCGGACTGGATGAGGGACTCGACTTTTATTTGTGGGTACTCAAGCAGAGGGGCTTCGAGCGGCACATAGACGTCGACAAGTCAAAACAGCTTTACCTGGCGATCCAGTCACAAGCTTTCTCACCTCCCGAGAAGGAGAATGTCAAGTAAGTGTACACAACTACTTGAATGGTGGTCTTCGTTCCAGTCGCTCGAACAACCTGGAGCCGACTGATAATGCTGACTGTCATCAATAGGAAAGCGTTTGGTAATGATCTTGTCAATCTTCCGAACGACAAGTATCAGCGTCTGAAAAGTTGTGTCTGGCAAGGACCCAAGGGCTTCTCGTCCAAGCCTGCCTTACGCCCAGTCTACGGCGATGGACTAGATCCGCTGTTTCGAGAGATCTTGAAAGTTCCAAACGCGACGAGTGCCGAAGTTCGAGAATATCTCGAACAGCTTAGGGATGATAAGTCGACGACGACCATGGCAGATGTCACTGAAGTCTGTGTGTTTCTACAAAAACACTGCGCAAACACGTGAGTAGAGTGCAGTATGCTGAATGAAATATTGCTGATCGAGAACAGGTTCAGCAGCGTCGATGACAAAACCGCCTGCATTGCCGTGCCGTCTTTACCGGGGTCTGCTCTCGAGTGGAAAACGCCGGCTCAGTGCGTGTGGGACGACGAGGAGTTTTCGCAGAATGAGCTCGAGCTAAAGAGCAAGACCGCCATTCGTCGCACCGTAGAGCAGCATGCACCGACAGCAAAAGCCTTCTTCACCGACGTTCTCAAACTCCCAAATGCTGGCATCGACGAACTACTTGCCGACTTGGCATTGATGCAGAAAATGAAGCCCGACGATCCGAATCGAGTGCATCGGCTCTATGAGAGAATTGAGAGCTGCCGTCGCCGCTGGCCAAAATCCATAACGCATGTGTCCACGCCTAGAGCGTGACAACTGGCTGACCGTTTCGATAGAAAAGCTTTCAAGAAGTCGCCCCCTCGTCTTTCTTCGTGGTATCAACGACCAAAGAGGCCGGTGGCTGTCACTCAAGGACTGCATCTGGACCCGGTCGGTTCTGCGGTACAAGCATGCCCTCATGCCTTCGTTGAATCAATATCGCGGTCTGTTCCGAGACACGTTGGAAGTGCCGAATGCAACCATGGACATGCTAGAAATCACCAATGGACTGACCAGTACGTAAAGGAGCTTCTGCAAGAAACGGCAGAACGATGAGGATCTAGAACGACTGGACGGCAAAGAATGCTGGCCGTGCCGCACGCCAACGGGCCCGCGTGAGCTTTGCTCGATTGGAAGTTTCTACATCAACGACCGGCAGGATCTGTTTGACATCTTCTCTAACAGTCATACCTTTCTCGACTTCGATTTTGACACTTCAAAAAAGGTTGCAGATTTTCTTCGTAATCGAGGCTGCGACTCGTTTCTGTCCAAGAACGTTTTTATAAAGACAGAATCTCGCGAGCCGCTTGAACACTATCATGACCTCACGCAGGACTTTCGAGGTCGTGCAGATGCACTTGTAAAGTACGCAATTTCATCATCCGATTGGACGCTGCGCTTTTCATACTTACACTGGAATAGATATTTTGAGCACGTCGAGTGCGAGTCATCTTACGAGCTTCGGCCGCTTCTTGAAAACGCCGAGGTCTGGATGAGTGCAGCCATTAAGACACACTATACATTGGAAGGCACTACTGTGACGAAAAGCGAGGGAGGTTCCAGTGTAAAAGTCAGCACTGGAGAAGACAAGACTGCCAAGCTGGAGATTTTCGTCTCGGCGAACAAGCATGCGCGCGATTGTGCACTCATAATAGACTTTCCAGGGCAGCTTGTAGCGGCACTGGAGCTTGAACCGGCCGATCTCCCAGATCTTCATCCCCTCCTGCAGGTGCCACTCGCTTCGCTGAAGGCCTTGCTGATCAGAAATGGCGTCACTGGCGGGGACGCTGCAGACGATTGCGAAGAGACTTTGGTGGCAGATTCAGTCAACGGAGACTCGCAGAGCCAAAGTGACGGCAGCTGTGATGATAATGGTGACGACGCATCGACGACGTCCTACGCATCGACGGCGTCCTACAGATCGATGGTGTCCGACGCATCGACGACGTCTGCAAGCCGTGTTCGCTCGGATCCCGCAGGGTCGGCTGTCGTAGCGTCTACGCGTGCTTCGGCAAGGTCTGAGGCTGCAAACACGACTCTGCGACCACATGCGCATCATCGACCTAGCTTTAAGCCGACCACGCCCGAGCCTCGGTCGCAGGATCATCTGAATGTAACTTCCGACGAGAGCCCGAGCGAGCGACCAGTCACACCCCGTCCCACGGCCGCTGGTCTTTACAGCACAGATAACCGCAACCGGAACAGGGAGCAGATTCAAGGCTTCGCCCGAAACGCGGACCCTGCATCCAGCTCTCGACTTGGGAGGTCAAGCGGCCAGTCTGGTGGCGGCGGTGGTGCTTTTGACATGAGGACATTGAGGGAGACCCTCGAGGCCGCTGAGCCTGCTCCCGTGTCGACGCCGGTTCAGGTCAATTCTAGCCCGCGCCGACGAGCAGGGCCGATTCCAAGTCGTAACGAGGAGGAAATGGCCCGTGACTTTGAAGTCGGCTTTTTGGGAGAACAGTTTGTAGGTCCCTTAGACAGTCTGGCTTGCCACATCTGGCCAGGTCAGAAGCTGACTCTTGTCCAGGTATACACCTTGCTACACGATACGCTCGAGCTGCCCGACTTCACGGGTGAGGAAAACTGGACCAGCTCGCTGCGCTCTCGTGCTGGCTTCTCGACCTTTGGCCGCGAAGTGTCGGATTTTACCTATAAGGACACGCAGGGCGCCCTCACCCGCCACTTTCTGCGGATGCAGCACCCTTACGCGACGCCAAAGTGGCTGTCCATGGCTCGCGACAATGGTAACGTGCCTCTGTACCGGCTAGAGGTCAAGAGCACAACGAGCCAAGATCCTACTACAACCTTTTATATGAGTGGCCGTCAGCACGAGTTGGTAAGCTTTGTCAAGTCACGCACCAAGTTAGCAGACCTTTGGGCTAACATTGACCAGGCAAAGAAGCTGCGCGTCACCTCGGCGACGCCGTCAGAGGTCTACGTCGTTCTGCGCATCTCGGGCTTAGACGCATTGCAAGATGGAGCAGGACACCGGCCACAGTGGAGAGTGTATTTAGATCCATACACTCGCGGCGAAGAGGGTGTACTGAACTTTGTTGCGCCCACGTATGCCGTCACGGTTACTGCGTAGAACGGTTTTGCATGTTTCGATCTATATCCTGAGAGACGGGACAATTGAGGCGATTTGAATGACTGCATCTGAGCGCACCAAGCGCGGCTGGCCATAGCAATTTCTGGAACCTTCTGCGGTGCGCCGCAGTCATTCTGAAAGGCTGATCTAAGGTAGCGAGGGCGCGGAATACAATACCATCAGTACACGATGATATAAGCGCTCTAATGAGAGGCAGTCGACGACGCCTCCTTCCTCCGCACGGCGAAACACCAGGAATGCATGTGCCTTAGGTCAAGTAGCTTTCAAGGCTTGGAGCCATACTCTTTCATGTTAGGATTGTCATAGCATTGTTCCGAAATTCGAAGGCATGTGGAGCTCCGTCATTGAGCAGGGGGCAGCGCTGAAGCGGCAATTGATGGCGTCAACGAAACCATCGGCAGTATGACCAACACAGCGGTAGTTTGCGTTGCACAGGGCTTTCCTGGAGGAGAAATAGCTGTAGAACAGCGACACATCGACCATATCTTCATAGATTTGCGAAAGGGAGACTTCTGAGGTGTAAAAATAAAATATAAATAATAAACTATTATTTATATTTTATTATAGATAATAGTAATTACCCTTAGGTTACTTTATATTACGTTGCTATATATATACTTTCTTTATTTTTTTATTACTTATTCTTTTAAAGAACTTAGTTTATATTATTATTTTTTATTTTATTTATTATTATTATATTACCTACTACTAGAGGTATATTTATATAGTATTATAAAGTATAAGTAGATAAAAATACTAAAATATAAAGTTATTATTAGTCTTAGTAGTTATAAGCTATACTTATTAGTATAAAAGTAAGGTGCTTTAGGTATTTAAAGTCCTTCTTAACTATATAAAGGCAATAGATCTTATTTATATACTAGTGCTAGTATAGTACTTACTAGTTAAGTAACTATATACTAAACTTTTTTAGTTAAATAAACTAGTAATTTATTTATAGTATTTTTATACTTAAAAGCCTCTTAATATACTGTATATCTATACTTTTAAACTACTACCTTAACTTAGTAGTATACTATTCTATAATAGCCTTATTAATTATAGCTAAGTTATCTAGTGCTTATAGTACACTCTTTTTAGTAAGTATATACCTAAGTAGTAATAGCGTATATATTAATATAATAAAGAAATTATAAAGAGTAAGGTATATAAAAAGGTATAGTAAAGTATTACTAAGAAGTAGTAGTTAAACTTATAGTATAGACTTACAGAAAGCTAGTTAATAGTTTTGCCTATAGTAATATATTATATATACTTATAGTATATAAGTATAAAGTAGTTACTAATATATATATAGGTATAGTATACTTAACTAATATTATATAATAACTTATTATATTACTAATAACTAAGCGTTGTGTGTACGCTTACTATAGCCGACTAATATTCCTCTTAGTAAGAAAAGCTAAAGGAAAATATATATAAATATATTATATATATTATTATTTTATTATTATTATTGCTAGTATATTTATATAGTGTTATAAATAGTAAGTAAATAAAAGTACTAGTATATATACCTCTTATTATTATTATTTTTAATAGTAGTTAACTATATATAGTAATATATAGTAAGATTATAGTTATAGTTATTATAAAAGTACTTTTTTTGTTGAATGGGTACTCTACAGCTAGCTGTATAGACATCGAATTCTAATCCTCTATACTGGCAAGCGTGGAGGGTGTACGGGGCGATCGTACGAGGAAAGGAAATAACATAACAGAACGACTTGGTATTGATTGCTTGTCTCTAGAGAGGGTGCGGATGGAAAGGAGAAGATCTTGCGGCGCACGGGCCGCGGCGCACGGGCATCACGTGATTCCCACGTGATGCCATCGTGCGGCAATATTGAAACCTCAACACACCCTCAGGTGCCCTTGCCCGTACGGTGTACGGACATTTTTAGTAGATAAAAATTCTAAAGCTCTACTATATACGCTATAGTAATATATATTAAACTATTATATAACTATTTATATATAGCTATAGACTAACTTTTTTAAACTAAATAATTTAAAGATTTTTTTATATCTAGTGTAGATTTAGTAGGTTTTTTAAATACTATATACCTATTTTTTTAAATATAGCTTTTAGTATTTAAGTATAATATAGTATTACTACTCTATTAATATATATCTTTTATAGCTAAAGTGCTATAGGCTTAAAGGTAAGACGCTTTAAATTCTAAAGTAATTTTAATATAGTAAAAAAAAAAGTAGTAAAGGATATACAGTGGGGTGACAAAAAAAAGTAATTTTTTTAGTACCCTTTTTAAAATATAATACCTTACCTATTTAATAATAAAACAATTATAGAATTTTTATATATAATAGGAGAAATTAGTTAGTTTAATAAGGTATACTTATGTAATGCTTACTAGTTAGCGTAAAAAAATCTTTAGCCTTAAACATAAGTATTTTAAAAAGTAAAAATTAAAAGTTAAAAGACTTTTTTACTAGCGTATAAAATCTATTTATATTTTAATATAGTCTAGGTATTAATAAATTCTATCTATATATAAATTTTCAGTATAGGGTATATCCTAAAATTACTTTTAATATTTAATTATTTACTTTTTCTATTTTTAGCTATATAATTTTTATTTTATAATCTAATTAAGTATAAATAGTATTACCTAATAGCTAAAAGGCTAATAAACATTATAAAGGTAGAAAAGTTATAGTATTAAAGTTATTGTTAATATATTATTTAAACTTATATTTTCTATATAGTTTAAGGCCCTATAACTTTTCTATTACATAATCTTATAGTCTATAATTTTAATATAAGGTTATTTACTAGGTACCCTAAGTATATAAAAAATTTAAAGCTTAATAGCTATAGTTTTAAAAAATTGTGTTTCTTTAGTTTTTTAAGAATACTTTTAGTAGGAAAAAATAAAAACCTTAGATAAAAAAATATTTAGAAAGACAACCTATACTGAAATTTTAATATAATACTATAATAAACCATAATATCTATATATGTAAAAAATACGTTTTTTTATAAGTCTAAAAAAAGTTATAGGGGTTTTTAAAATAGCGATTTTAAAACCCTATGTTTAGGTTCCTCTATATACCTAGTTTATAATTACTAAGTAAAATTTTAATAAATTACCTAGGACTACTATCTTCTACCTATAATATATAAAAAATTAAAATTTTAATAATTAGTTAAATAAAAAGTTATAAGCTTTAGAAAAGAGTTAAAAAAAAACATTACTCTTTTTTTTTGTCACTCCACTATAGTAAGGTAGTATTATTAAGGAGTAGTTAAACCTATAGTGCGGACTTATAAGAAGCTAGTTAATAGTTTTATAATTAATAGTTCTATCTATAGTAACGCGTTATATATATGCTTATAATATATAAATATATAATAATTACTAATATATATATAAGTATAGTGTACTTAACTAATATAATATATTAAGTTATATTACTAATAACTAAGTGTATATACTTACTATAGGAAGCTAATATTTCTTTTAGTAAAAAAAGCTAAAGGAAAATATATAACATATATATATTATTTCTTTTTATTTACCAAGTAGAAGGCCTTGCTTTTTTTATTATATTATTTATAATAAAAGCCTTTATTGTCCTACTACTAGGTAGCGTAATCTAATACACTATATATATTATTAACCCTAAAGTCTAAAAGAGGTAGTAAAAAAATAAAGTTTTTTCTCTTTTTAACTTTATAATGTGTAAGGCTTTAAGATAGAATTTATAAATAACTATAAATAAGAGTAGTTATAATATTATATTAGCTTTAATAATAAAGCTTACTAGTAAATTTAGCTAGAGATATAGTGTGTTTACTATATATAATAAACTAAGGTCCTGCACGGCGTCACGAGACATACAGTGTAACGAGACACTTTCCTCATTTTAAGACCAGAAATTATTGTGTGGCACATATATCTGTCTGTGATTAATAACACACTATTTTATAGCCATAGATCCATCTCCACACCAAGCTGGAACGAGTACCGCCGTACGGTGACGTAGCTATCAGCGGTTTCGTTGACGCCATCATATGCCGTTCTAGCCTTCCTTCCCTGCTCAATTACAACTGTCGAGTTCTACCTCGATTTCGGAGGTATAGAGCGATGGTCCAGTGGCTGGTAATTGTGTTTTAGTTCCTTGCGAAGTCGTTTACGCTCGGTGTGGACATCCCGAGAGTTTCTCTGATATAAGGAGATGCGGGATTTTTCTTAGCCGTATTTAATCGTGCGCTAGCCTGCATCAGCGCTCTTACATAAACAGCCATCAATACAAACTACTCCCAATGAAGACGGATCCTAAAAATAGAGTTAGCGTCTGTCCCTTGCACAGCCCAGCTTTGTGCGAAAGTGTCCTTTGTTGCCTGATACTCGCGCGTTCGCCGGGTTCCGTGGCGCGTCCGAATTGGAGGACCCAGAGCATGATCAGTTTGGCGGGGAATCGCCCGACGAAGGACGGCCCGACCATCCCACACGCGTCGCGGAAGGGGATCTGGCTATGGTCGGGTTGCTCGGTGGAATCAGTCGATGGTAAGCATGCAAGGGAATGAGAGTACCAATATCACTAATCAGCTGTAGAATTGCCTCTTGTTGTGGAGGGTGATGCAGCCGAAGGACACTATAGTGCAACAGGCGTTGAGCCTAGTAATGTAGCGTCTGATTGTCAAGAGGGCGGTTACCGCGCGTCTGCCGGCAATGAAGAATACGTTGCTGTGCAGCATAGCGATCTCGACACAGATGAAGTGCGCGCTTTCACCATAGAGGAGATAGAAAGTATTCGGCCTAGTAAGTAGTTCTAGCAGAGCTTGAGGGGAGCCATATTGACGCATTCAAGACAGCCCGCTAGCCCAGGACGAGCCGCTCTTCGGCGATGTCGACGTCACAGACAGACCGTCGGCAACACGCAAACGAACGCGCCCGGCAGCGCTGGACGTTATGCCGGAACCAGAGCTGGAAGACCCGCGTTTAACGAAGCGGCGAAGGCCGACTGAGCGACTGGCAGAGAGTCTCGTACGCAATCCAGTGCCTACGCCCAAGTCAACGCCACTGCCAACTCCCAGCGGCGGCGTTTCCCATTCGAGAGCCAGCACTGAGCCTAGTCTCCGATCTCTCGACAGTGACGGCAAACGCGATGGTGCTAGAACCCCACGCTTATCTCTAAGCGACCTCTATATTGAGGATAATAGCGGTGATAGCGCACACAGTTGTAGGGCAAGCGAGGGGCTACTGCATTCCTTAAGAGGATCCGTCTCTCCTTCCGAGGGAATAGCAGGCGAACAATATATCGGCCCAGACTCGGAGAGGGGTGGAGAGAACAGGGAAGGCAGCGGTGGAGAATTCGGGGAAAGCCACGACGAACTTAATTAGGACGATGAGCTGTTCCCTAGGTCTTTGGCGAAAACCTCTTAACGACGTAAACGCAGCAATCGTCCACTTGAGAAGAAGAGGCATGGTCTATTACGAACTGCTCTTGGGCGACGGGGCTTGAGCATGATGTTAACGAGGGCATCGCGACAAGTAACTCCATCCTAACCACTGAAACCGTATTGGCCTCTGATCGATAAGGGGCCTTGGTCTTGCTCCCTACGAACCTCCTCTCTAGGAACGAAGGCTGGAGATGAAACTAATATTAACTATAGACCTAGCGTCGAAATGTCTTATTAAATAACTGATCTTACGCTCTGCGCTGTCCTAAACGGCTTGTTGATTGTGACAGCAGTTGTCCGTTACCGCGACTTAAAATGGCCTCTCGACCCGGCCGTCCTGGGTCCTAAGTTCCTTGGCGGAGATGGCAAGGTCATCCGCATGACCCAGCTATCGCTGGATTCATGGATGCTGCTGGGATACTGGTATGACGATGGTGCGTTAGGCCTATGCACTGGCAGAAGCTTAAATGCGGACTGGATGAGCAGTTCCTATAGTGATGCTGCTAACCATGAAACGGACCATTCAGACCACGACTGGGATGAAGACGATTATGAAGAGCAAGGCATAGAAAAATACAGCCAACGAACGCACATTGCGTGGCTAGAGTTGGACGAAGAGCGTTTACTCTCATACAAGGATAAGCAGGGTATGAAGTGGAAGGATATATATTAACGCTTTCCCGATCGGACGGAGGGCGCAGTTAAATTGCGCTACTACACATTGCGGGAAGAAACACTTGTAAGGCTATTGCGATTTTCTTTGGTCTAGATATCTCTAAGCATCCCTACGGTCGCATTAGGTGCGTTACGCCAGACCTTGGGGTGGCCAACCGCCAAATAAACCCGATCATCATCTTCAACCCTACGATTGTCGCCTTTGAGTGCTTGCAGCCCTTTAAGCCCTGTTGTACACTAGCGGCATTGGAGGACCGGCTGTTGTTAAAGCGTCCTCCGCATACAATGTTAACGCGCTCTACTATGGGCAACGGTAAACGGACGAATGCCGACCTCTATGCCCCGTAGTAGGAGACGCTCCGTGGCGGAAGAGTCCCCGTGGCGGAAACTGCCTCGTGGCGGAGGCTGGCTTGATTGGACATAACGCTGTAAATGCTTCGATAAATTAAGCTGGGCCTCAAACCGACGGCCCCGAAACACAAATCCAGAAAAGCGCCCTCAAAAAAAGCCTTGGTACGGTGGAGCTGGTTCAAGCCCCGTTTAAAAATAGAATGCATCGCCGAACGCTGGTGATGAACGCGCGCCCATCAGCGCCATCATCGCTAAAGTAGAATCGCCGGCGACGCGAACCGCCGTGCGCCAGTAATCGCGGAGGGTAGAAACCCCAGCGATCACGCGCTAGCGATTGCGTCGCCGTCGCCTGATCGCTGGCGGCCGGTTGGGGATCGATCACTGGCGTGGTGGACAGTGGTGCAACACAAAGCGATGCGAGCCGGTGCATAGCGGGTTCGCTATGCACACTACAAGTGTACGTTCTTGTCGAGGACGAAACCAGCAGAATGCGTAGGCGCCAGGTGTGCCCAAGCATGTGCTGTGCACATGCAGCTGTCCGACAACCCCGCATCCCAACAACTACGGCGTACACTTGGATCACCAGTTCCTATTTGATCGAGAGAACGCAAGCGCGGTCCTGTAGGGATGCACAACGCAGCGAAACGAGGTAACGTTAGGTGCCTTCTTTGCCCTGCGTTCGTTCACCAGTCTATGCAGCCGGCAAGATAGATTTCTTGGCGAGCGTTTCCTGGGCTGGACTAACCTACGTGAGGAACGGGGAAGACAGCTGACCTTGTCCGCAAGTCGCCCAAAGTGGTTTTAACATTGTTATAGATAGTCTTAACTTAACTAACTTATTGGTGGTTTAATTTAGTATTCTATCTAGCCTCGGCAGTTGCATTTGCCGTCCTAACGTTATAAGGTCGGTTAATCTTGAAACTAAATATTTATAAAAACTAAATGTTTATAAAAACTAAATGTTTATAAAAAAACTAAATGTTTATAAAAAACTAAATGTTTATAAAAACTAAATGTTTATAAAACTAAATGTTTATAAAAACTAAATGTTTATATAAATAAAATGTTTATATAAATAAAATGTTTATTAAATATATAGGAACTAAAACTTTTTATAAATAAAATGTTTATATAAATAAAATATTTATAGGAACTAAAACTTTTTATAAATAAAATGTTTATATAAAAATAAAATGTTTATAAAAATAAAATGTTTATATAAATAAAATGTTTCTATAAGTAAAATGTTTATTTAAATAAAAATATTTATAGAAACTAAATTAAGTTACGCCCCGCCATATCCGGACTATACGCCTTATTTAGTTTTAATTACAGGATATGCCGCCGGGCGGAGGTGCCGGAACTTTCCCACCTTATTAAGGTATAGCGGGAACAACCGGAGCTCAAAAGTTATTCCCTTGCTCCCGCTAGGACGAATAGAGTAAGATATTACCTTTCTAATATTAAATACAGTAAGCTAGCGCATATAGTTCCTGCGCACATAGGGTTCCTGCGCACCTCACCAAAACGCGACACCTGCACAAAACACGTCAGATTTTCTCCACAACGCTCTGCAACAATGGATGCTCGTGAGACTGCTATATCGCGAGCTCTTTCTGATCTCTCTATAGGTATTTTTTCTAGCCGAAGGGCTGCAGCTAAGGCGTACGGGGTCCCTGAGTCTACACTACGCAACCGTCTTAATGGCGCAACGAATAGTGCGCTCAGCTATTAGCATCAGCAGCGGCTGACTCCTCTACAAGAGGACTTCCTAGTAGACTAGATCCTCGAAGAAGACGCACGCGCCTGCCCTCCCTCACACGCTCGCGCTTAAGAAATGGCCAATCGAATCCTACGTATAAACGGCGATAGTCAGCCTATTAGTAAACTCTAGCTCTCACACTTTATTAAGCGACAGCCACGCGTCGCCTTAGTTATTAGTAGAAAGCTCGAGGCTTAGAGAGCTAACGCAGCGACTCTAGAGCAGTTGCGCGCGTTCCTAGAGCGCTATAAGCAGACTCAACAGCGGCTTAACATACAGGCGGAGAATATATATAATATGGATAAGACTGGCGTTGCTCTAGGAGTATGTACAAACACTAGAGTACTCTCTAGTAGTTAGAAAAAGAAGGCTTACATTTGGTCTCTAGAGAATCGCGAGTGGGTCTCTATAATTAAGTGTGTGTTGGCGATAGGGCGGAAACTACGCTGCGCGGTTATCTTTAAAGGCTAGAGCCTACAAACTACCTGGTTCCTATTGTCCTACGTACCTAGCTGGCTGTATACAACCTCAGAGAACGGATGGATATTAAAAGCAATAGGTGTTGAGTGGCTGCAGCGCATATTTATACCTGAGACGGCTGTAGGTGATGGCTAGTACCGCCTCCTTATCCTCGACGGCCACGGCAGCCACATTGATATAGAGTTCCTATAGCTCTGTAAACAGCATCGAATAGAGCTCCTATACCTACCTGCGCATACCTCGCACGTCCTACAGCCTCTAGATCTCGCCCCTTTCTCCGTTATCAAGTCTAGTTACCGACGCCAGGTCCAGGAGCTTGCATCGCTTGACGACGCCGCACCTGTTAAGAAGGAGCGCTTTATTGCCTGCTATTATCAAGCTAGGGAGGAAGGCTTCACAGAGCGTGTGATTCGAGCTGGCTGGCAGGCTGCTGGTATCTGCCCATTCAACATCAATCACGTGCTCAGCTCGTCGCAAGTCTCCCAGAGGCCTACTACGCCTACGCATCAGCAGCAGCCTCAGCAGCAGCCTCAGAGCTTCCTCTCGACCCCTCAAGGCCCTCGCGATCTCTATATAGCGCAGCGCGACGTCCAGAGCGTCGAGAATCTAGGTCGTAGGACCCGGCTACTCCTACAGAAAGCAGCAGGTAAGGCTCTAGCAGCTGCAAATGCTAGAGCTGCAGGGCTAGAATCAGAGAAAAGACGCCCTTGAGTATCATCTACAGACTACTAGCTCTCAGCGTCCTCGAAAGCGCGTTCAAATAGACCCAAATCGACGCTTTGCAGAGGTAGAGACTATCGTAGAGGCTATACGCGCAGCTGAGGCTGCAGGAGCTCAGCAGCAAAGATCTACTATAGTAAGCGCTTCAGAGACAGCTACTATAGTTACAGCAGCTGCAGCGCTTGAATCTATGTGTACACAATGGCAATTATAAGAGCGTTGTGGAGAAATCTGACGTGTTTTGTGTAGGTGACGCGTTTTGGTGAGGTGCGCAGGAACCCTATGTGCGCAGGAACTATATGCGCTAGCTTACGGAGGTGCGTATCAAAAGTCCTTGCCCGCTCGGCGACAGGGGTATCTCAGCCACAGTCCCGATGATGCGGAAATTGCTCCGAATCTGGTCAATTCTATCGAACTCTACCCTCCTTATACTCATTGCCCCCTTCTAGCTCAATAATCTTCTGAATATGAGTAGGAATACGCTCAATCCATGCCTGAATCTTATCCTGAGGTAGCTCCTTCCAGCACTGCTCCCACGCACGTACTGCCTCTGCTCGATTCTTTGGTGCACCCTTCTTTGTAGTATATCGCTTCATCCATGGCCAACAAGGCTCAATAGCGTTCAAATCAGGTGAGTTACCGCACCAAAGTAGCTTCTAGACACCCTGCAAGCTATACACGTAGCTCTGCACATAGTGATCGTGGCCAGGTGCCTTGTCCTCTTAAACAACTATTCCTAGTCGCTCAGCTTGACACTGCTTTGCAAAAGGAATTAACTTTGGGAGTAAAATAGTTGACTGATATCGATACTAGTCAATTCCTGAGCGCGTGCCTCCACTAAGCTTGCCATTCTTCTTATTCCACTTCCACTGAGGCTGTCGACCAGGCTTAGTACGTAGATCGAGACGCCGCATACCAATCTCGAGCTCCCACCGTTCCCTCATAATAGGCTCTAGCTCTTGATTTAATTCCTCAATTCTTTTAATAGCAGTCTCCTTCTCTTGCTTTGTTTCTGGCGTCCAGCAATGACAGGGCCCTCGCCTATTATATGAAAAGCAGCCCCAAAACATAAATTCAGAATAGCCTTTCCACCTCTCACGGATACAGCTTCGGACAAAGGCTTTATCTGCTCTCCTCCAAACTCTGTAGCCACCACGCCTGTGTAGAAGGACAACAGATGTTTCATCAGACCAGATAACGTTCTTCCAATCCTTAATTGTCTAGTCTTAATGTTGAAGACACCAATCAAGTCGATCCTTCTTCATCTTCTTCGTCAACCCAGGCTTCCTCGTTGGTTTGGTCTTCTTAAAGCCTGCTTTCCGGAGAATCCGCTATACTGTTATAGCTGATATTTTAAATCCTTCTTGACTGAGTGCACCAGCAACATCAGCACAAGACTTCTCTCTCGTCTATAGCGGTCAGTGCGTACAATATTAACGACTATCTCAGAGGCCTCAGCCTGTTTTGGTGGTCTGCCGGACCGTAGAGCATCTTCAAGGTAGCTATCCCGTATATATGTAGTGGCCGCTGGGCTGGGTCAAAGCCGCGTATAATTGCTCGACCGTATATCGAATTAATCGTCCGCGTTAGGATTTTAGTTAATTCATTAATCTCGTTGCTTGACTTGCCAGTAGCTTTTAGGCTAACAACAAGGGCACGAGTAGAGATATCATAGGGAGCCATAATAGAGTAGAATGGGTATAGGTGTATAGAGAGCATCTCCGCAAGATAGCTAAGGGCGCAAAGGCCACGTTGGCTCGGAGCAGTTTCCGCATCGGGACTGTGGCTGAGATACCCCTGTCGCCGAGCGGGCAAGGACTTTTGATACGCACCTCCGTATGTCGAAGCTGGTTTCGACGCTGGAAGCGCGTCGGCTGACTAAATAAGCACTGGGCCATGTTTTATCACTGCTCCCAATCCCCAAGTCGGATTTAACAATAATCCGAACGCTTATAAAATTAGCACAGCCACGTATCCTACAGTAAAATACCCGTAGGTGTATAAGGTAAAGACGTGCGGGGTTATTACGCATTAGCCCGGATTAGTGGTTCGCTTCTGCTGGAAGTACCAATTGACGGGGCGGTGCTGCATAAAATCGCGCCCCGCAGTGCGCATAGGGCTGATGATAACTTCCTGGTATTAGAGGGAGGTTGTGAGGGTAGGATAAGGCTATTCTATAAGATTTGGAGCGAAAAAGGCTTAAGGTTGGCGCTATGAGGAGGGAAGCCTGTTGTGCCACGACACAATGCGCCGTACAAATCTGGCGCGGAGGCGACGATGCGAACGTAATTTTTAGGTAAGATAGATTATAGACATTCAGAATTAGCTATAGCAGATTATTTTTGAAGAATTATAGCAATATTCGTTGTGCGCATGAGCTGTCCGGTTGCTGAAAGTCGAAGTACCCCTCATTTGTCTCGGCACACAGTGTGTCTCGCTACGCAGTGAGGGACGTTAGATAATAATTATTAGATAATTAGTAAAGATCTATAGTATACAACTTAAGTAGCAAAGATAAGTAAAGGATTTCTACAACTATAAAGTCTAAGTACCTATTGATTTTCTCGCTACGGTGTAGTTCTCGCCACGCAGTAAGGGATAGTATGTCTGTTTTCACTTTAATCTTTATATAGGGGGCATAAAGTTAAAACTAAATCATAACTTCAAACCTAAATTTAAGAAATTCGTTATTAACCTAAGTATAGTAGATTCCTATTACTCGTTCAACTCTTGTTCCTCTTCGATCTCCTTATGCAGCTCTTGGAAGTTTATAAGTGCCTGCTGAAGGGACTCAACGACTCGACTTGCTTCTGCTGCAATATACATCCTCGCTCGATAGCTTGCGCGACACCTATTCCGTTCACGGTCAAGCTCAAAGTCTTAACTGGTCATTCTCGCATGTCTTCTGATCAATTAGCTGCGAAAGATTTGGCACAGGCATCCTTCTTCGACCCTCCCATATATTTATTAGTATCTTCGGTCGGCACGGGTGGCCCAATTTTGCGGGCGGCTTCGGCGTCAACGGCATCACCAGAAGGAGACCCGCGAGAAGGGACTATCGGAAATTTTTTGGTTCGCTTCTGCTTGAGCATATCGCTAAGTTCATATGCAGTTATTCATATTTCTGGGGATTGCAGCTGCCTTTATACACTGCGTGTCAGGTCCGATCGTACTTAGGGCCGTTTTGGGGCTCCTGCCCAACATTGGAACAGATAGGGGACCTAAATAGAGCGTTCTAGACTTGTATTAAAGAGCGATCTTGCTTTCGAGGATAACGCGCACGATGCCATGAGCTACAAAAGCAAAGCAGACAGGAAAGCAAAGCAGACAGAAACGCAAAACGGACAGGAAAGCAAAATACTATTGCGTAAAAGGCAAAAAATCGTGCGGTATCTATCAAACATGTTTCCTCCTGCGGCCCTCTTAGTACCGTGTTGCTTCTGGTTCCTCTTCATTTTCGTCCTCGCCATCTCTCTCTTCCTCTTGTCAATACTTGTGGACTCTTCAACAGGTGATAACTCCGTCTCTTGAGGACTTTGCTGCGCGATTGATCCTCTCAACTTCGCTGAGCTTTCGCTCAGAGTTGAGGATAAAATCGGTGGCATTTACCAACGCATTTTGCATATCCATATTTTCCGTCTCCAGCTTTGTTATCTTAGCTTGAAGCTGCTCCGTCTTCGTTTCTGCTTTCGTCGATCTTGGGCTCCAGTGAAGATTGGGTAGCAAGGCATCGTTCGCACTCCTGGACCTACCAGATTGTTGGGCAAGGATAGTTGTCTGCGCGCTATCGAAGTCCTGCTGCAGAGACCGGTGCTTGCTGGCCATCTCGGCCAGGTCATTGAGGGCTTTCTCATGTTCGGCACAGACTGTTTGATATGCACGCTCGTACGCCGCGCATCTTCTCTGCAGGGGGGTAAACATGTATAGAAACTCGTGAAGGTCTTTGCGACAGGCTTCGATGGTTCCGCCGGCGTCATAGAGTTTTTGATCGATGAAGGCGAGGTTGCCGGTCTGTTAAGATTTGGCCGTCGTTGCGAGACGTAGACGGCTCTCTTTTCCCATCCGGGCAAATCATCTAAAAAATAGTCAGATAGAACGGGGAACCTGATAGCGAGACACTTACGGATACCGCGCCTTGCTGCTCGATTTCTTGAACGGTCGATTGAGAGGCCATAGTTGTAGAAAATCGTTTGTTAACAGGTTGTTTAACTCTAGTTGAGATATCCTCAGTTTGTTGATGGATGTTGAAGGAATGAATCACTGTTAAATAGATGTTGATAAGGTTAATCTGAAAGGGGCACTTTTCGGGACCTTCCTATTGATAGATGGTCATAGAAGCGCCTTCCCCTCGATTTGTTACATTTTAAGAAGCTTCTCGGCCGCCGAGCCGAAGCCGGGACAGAAGCCGCAGACCATGGTTGAAACTTTCTCTTAGGATTTGAAAGATACATTGTGGCTGCGAAGATTCGTCAAAGGGAAGCACCCCATCCGGTCGTAAGCCAGTTGTGCCACATCCGGGCGTAAGGGGTCCAATTCTACCCCACCTGGGCGTAAGGCGTCTAATTTTATCCCACCCGGGCGTAAGGCGTCATCCCAGCCATTAAGCGAACCAGCCTTGTCCCTGCTCGCATACACCATGTGATGGGAGGTTGATGCTGCCTGCACGCATGCGACTGGCCGCCCAGCCCTACAATAAGCGGCGATGGTGTGTCGCCCAGATAAATTTGCCGAATCCCTTGTCTGAACCTGTCCATCGTTGCGGCACAGTGTTCGAGTATTTTCCAAATTTGCACGTTCTCACATAATGCGGAAGTTGGCTACTCTTTGCTACCTGAGAGAATGATCGTTTCTGAACCACGCGGGTCCAGATTTGATCCTGGGAAAATGATCCAGTTCGGGGACTTACCCTGGCATTGCCTCGAACTACATCATCGACTACACGGTCCGATTGAGGGATCTCTACAACACAATTGCAAAATTCGCCAACATACATCCATCATCCATCATGTCTATTGCTCAGGGACTTTGCCTTCAGAGTTGCATCACCAAAAAGCTCCGTCGAGACAAGAATTGCTTACGTAAATCCATTGCGCACAAAAACCTACGTGAGAAGCTGCAGCCATTCGCAACGAAGGCCGAGGAGGAAGGCAGTCAATGGGCGAAGAAGAACTGGACCCGGCAACGGATGAGACATGCACCTGGCTTAAAATGGAACGGAACACAGGGGTGGAATCGTTTGAGGAGAGCGTTGCGATGGGAGCCGAAAGGGTAGCGGCTCTAACGCTAGATGACAATGGAGAGGAGTATGGACATTTCATTTAGGCCGTATGAGATGATGTGTATCAGAAGTCGCACTCTGGGGAGTGAGGGCTTAGTAGTAAGAATGAAACCTGAAACACTACTCTATACCACGGTCGGAGCCATTAAGATGAAACCACTGTGGCTTAGCTCCGGAGATACCGCTAACCGCGCGGCACTTGCTGTTTCTTTTTATTTCCTTATGCCATCCATTACTTAAAAAAGAGCCAACCCACAACATGTTAGCTCTACAACAAACAGCACCAATACTCACCATGTCGTTCCAGAACCCGTGGCAGGTCCCACAGCCGAATACTTTCCAAGACGTGAATTGGTTACCCCAAACGAACGTCAGGTCTTCAGAAAATTACCTACCTTGCGAAATAGACGATATACTCCAATGGCTTCCCGTCGACCAGAATTCACAGTTACTCTTCGACCCCACATACGATTCGACCCACATGTCAAACCTTGGTTGGCCACAGGAAGACAACCTGCTTGGTTATTCGACGATGCTGGATGATCCGTCGCAGACGCTGTGGGCGGGCAGGCATATGAGGCATATGAGGACAACAAGCTGTATTGCTATCTGCAGAAAAGAGTGTGTGGAGTGAGGAGTCTACCGAGGAAAGGAGAGGGCGAGAGCTTTATCTTGAGGGTAGTGGTCTGTGCACCTGGATGGAACCTTCTACACACACCACCTCTGACGTAAGTCACGTGGCTACAGACGCAAACAACTGTGACGTACGAAAATGCACCTGCTGGGTCAGCCAATGAGATGCAGTCAATCGTTGGGGAGCGGCATTCTGTAACTGAGCCTGCGACAGAAGCACAAAATACGGAAGAGCAGTCAGGCAGCGACAGCCAAGGTCCAGCCCTGGCCAGCAAGCTAGAGAGGTTGGAAGAGCGAGTCGGTCGGTCTAATTGAAGAACAAAACGAGGTAACGTTGTTCTATTTGCTAATTTCTTATTCATTGCTAACGGCGGAGCAGATATTTCGCCGATATTCAGGCCTATATTAAGGAATTTCAAGAATGGACTGTAGAGTTCAAGCGAACAGCGGAGACTCTTGCAACAGAAATAAACGACTCTAAGTCTAGAAGCCTGTAAATTCACTCACATTTCTTGAACTTTCACTCCAGTCCTTGGCGTTGGTGGACACCTAATTACTAAGGCTGACAAATTAGAATGTATTGTGTACGTCTAGTATTTTAATTTAACAAAGCTAGAATAGAGACGCTGAGTTACTTCTGCATATGAAAATTCTTCTCTGCCAGCAGTATAACTACTAAAAAAAAGACACAATAAAGAGGCAGTAAGCTTTGCATTTAAAATACGTGCTGTTTTTACAAATTCATATCCATCTTCTAGAAATATTCACGCCATCCAGATTCTCCTTCTTTGAATGTGAGCCAAGCTTGTTCCACAGCCTTTTCCTCTTCTAGGCATTCGTTCAGTGCCTTCCGCATTGCTAGCAACCCTTCATAGACTTTTTCTACAATATATTCAGCGTTAGACACGAGTATTTACGGTAGCGCAAGATACGCTGTTGCAGGGAGCAGAGTTGCTAACAAATCAATCAGGTAGCAGTTAGTCCGCTCGGTTTACTGCCAAGCGTCAATTCAATCAGTCAACCATTGGCTCATACAAATTAGTAGGCAAATAAGGTGCCGGCCTTGAGCCTGATTAATCAAAACTGACCAACCTGGTGATTTGGGCCCCTGCAGAGGGTTCCTGGAGTAGTTTTTGAAGCTGGAAATATTATCAAATATCGATATATTTTGGCGAATATTTGGTGTTTTAGCTTGCCGATTATTTCCTAATCGGGTAATCAGCCGTACACCTGAAATCTCCGTCGGTGCTCCCAGACCTTGCACCTACCCACATACTCGTCAATATCCATCAGTATACCCGTTAGATGAGCTCAAATCGACGCGGGCCGGGGCTCAAAAAGACGGCAGGGGCAACAGGAGGCGCCTAGTACACCAGCTACCTCGCTCACTGCTGAATCTCTGTCTAACGTCGCCAAAGATTCCTAGTCGACCCAGGACAACCAGTCCTTCGAGGTAGAGCTTAGAGATCGGGCGGCGGAGTCACATAACGCCTATACAGATATTTCCATTGCTGTCGCACCTACTGCGCCCACTGCACCCACTGCGCCCTCCGCCCAAGCCCCCGAGGCTGTCGATACTGAGTACGATGCTGGGTACGAGGATAACTTTGATGGGATCGACTGGACGCGTCTGGGGCCGTACATGAAGCCTTTGCGGACGCAGAGGAGTAAGAAGTCGCTGATATACAACTACGGCTATCGAGTAGCTCTGCGCAAGTGCCTAACGCGTATTTTCTTTGTCTGTCAGTACTGCCACGTTTATAGGAGTATTGGGTTTGCAAGTAGGGGTATATACAACGTAATAAGCTTAACGTCGTCAGCTTGGTCTCACCTTGAGACGCTCCGTACAGGACACGCGATAACTCGCCCTAGGCGCGAGTCTGTCGGGCTGGAGGCTGGCCAGCGTACTCTCCGTGGGTTGACAGGCGCCAGGATGGAGGTGTCGCAGGACGTTGCGAACGCGCTAGGTAACTTCAATATACAGCGTTTTCGACTGGGCGGCAGTCAGCTAGCTTGTCGAGAACAACCATCCTCTTAGCGAGTTTGAATCGCTAACCTTTTAAGCCCTCCTCCAGGTTGCCAACCTTAAGGCAGAAATAGCGATATAGAAGAACTACTAGAGCGTCTCGGCGTATATACTGCGCCTCTACGATTACCTCCTGGCGCCATTAGTTTAACGTGAGCTGTCTCACGCGCTGGGCAAGGTCCACTTCAGTTTTGACGGCTGGTCTGTTAAAGGTGGCAAGAAGGCCTTTATAGGGATTGTCTGCTATTACGTTAACGCCTAAGGACGGATCTGCGACCTGCCTCTCGCCCTGCCCCAGCTAGCTAGCGCCCATACAGGAAAAAGGATGGCGGAGGAGGTTGTTAAATAGACGCTGACAAAGTTCGGCATTAACGCGTCCTTAGTGGGCTACTTTGTTCTTAATAATGCCGCCAATAACAATACTACTGTTGACTGCCTAGCCTAAGAGTTTAAAATTTCAACGCGGTCGAACGCTGTCTGCGCTGCTCACCCCACTCGCTCAACTTAACGGGTTAGATGGTGATATTTGGGGTTGACAAGGACGTTTTTGATAACGACGACAATTAGACGGCGGAGGAGGAGAAGCTCATGCGTGAGTGGCGTCAGAAGGGCCTATTGGGGGTGCTCGTCGACGTCCTCCACTCAATACGTACTCCCCAGCAGTACGACTTGTTCAACCAGCTTCAGCGCACTATTCTTGAGTCTGAACGCGCAGAGGGTAACAGGAAACCTGTTAAGCTTCTAGAGCCTGTCAAAGCCTATTGTTACAAGGTGGAACTCCTTTTACGACACCTTTAAGAGGGCTATAATACTCCACTCTACTATCAACGCGTATATAAAATAGCATATCACAAAAACGCGCTCCGACTACGCAACGCGTCGAGGGCGTTAGACAGAGACGCCAGCCGACGTACCTGAATGGATGAGGTCCTCCGGGCTCACCTCTGGAGACTGGCAAGTAATTACCCAGTACGTACATGTCCTCCAGCCGTTGAAGGAGGCCACCAAGAGACTTGAAGGGCGCGGCTTCTCTGGACGTTTTGGGGCCATCTATGAGGTATACCCGACCTTTGAGTATCTCCTCAATCACTTTGAAGCTCTGGCGACCCAGTGGGCCGACGTTGATTTTGATGACGACGCTTCCGAGGACCATATAATAATTAACGTCTGGCTGGCGCATAAGAAACTTGCAAAGTACTACGCTAAGCTTGAAGACTCACCTGCCTATTTTACGGCGACGTCTCTCCACCCTTATTACAAGCACTATTTTGTTAACGCCTAGGGTGAGGAGAACCCGACGTGGCTCGCCAAGGGCAAGGCTTAGTTCAAGGAGCTCTGGGATACGTACAAGGCCAAGAATACGGGTGCTGTCAACTCTCCCCCCGCGCAAGAGAGCAAAGGTATCAAATATCGACGCGTTTATAGAAGGTCTCACAAAGCCCGTACGTCTTAGCGCCAGCCTAGCTGTTAACTGTTCAGATGAGTACGAGCGGTGGTATACTGACGAACCTTACCTCCCGATTGATCACCCGCTTGCCCAGGACCCGATTACTTACTGGCTAGGCATGCGAGACGGCTACCCGGACCTGTCAAAGCTCGCGATAGACATGCTATCGATCCCAGCGTCCTCTTGTTACTGTGAGAGAGTCTTCTTAGAGACAGGCGACATGATGGAACCTAAAAGGCGTAAACAAGGTCCCCAGCTAGTCTCCGCAACTTAGTGCGTACGATCTTGGATAAAAGCTGGGTTTACGGACGTCAACCGTACTACTACTAGCTAACAGTACAGATCTCTCTGAGCAGGTGCTAGAGGAGAGGTATCATTTGGGGTCTTGGGCCCCGGAGGCTTATATATAAGGTCAACACCATAGATGCCCCACTTTTTTTTTATACAATATCATCAATCAGGCCAATCACCAGGTCAGTTTGGCCCCCCAACGTACATCAGTTCGATCAGGTCAACTCCAGGGACCCCCCCCTTACAGGTCAACCCAGGTAAGACCCGCGAGACTGACTTACCTGACTGTTAGCAACTCTGGCAGGGAGTAATTCTCCTCCGTGAGCTTTTCAAGAGTTTCAAGGTGATCTCTCTTCTGGAACTCCTCCACCCGCTGTATTAAATTGTCAATAGAGAATTCCTCTTGGTTTCTAGGATAACCACCCGTAGATTTTGTGATTCAGAATTGGATTTACCATCCATTTCCTAATTCCACAATGAGTAGGCATGGATTTCTAGTAATATTAATGGCGATACATAGCTTATTTAAATATAGTTTATTTTAATAGAAAATTGCTCCTAAGCGATTTGATTGGTGGTAGGTAGCAGTTTAGAGCCCTTTCCACCCTTGCCCAGTTCTGTTCCCTCTAGGAGCGGAATAGGGCCACTTTTGTCCACCACTATTTATAGCATTATATCTGTGCATCTCTCAGCTTCATATAAAGATTTCGCTAGAATTTTAGAAGACTATCCCTTGTCTTTAACTTAACATCCTTAATCTAAAGCATTTGTTTAGAGGATCAATACGTCACGATGTGCTGCATATTTTGCCTTATCGTAATGCGGCTAAAGAAGCCTAATAT
This sequence comes from Laburnicola sp. JP-R-44, assembly GCA_009805535.1. NCBI lineage: Eukaryota > Fungi > Ascomycota > Dothideomycetes > Pleosporales > Didymosphaeriaceae > Laburnicola > Laburnicola sp. JP-R-44. The sequence goes on from SELF01000041.1 coordinate 1,115,069, forward strand.
TAAGAATTCTTCTGAGGAAAGCCTAGGTCAATCTTATTCAGAAGCAGCTGAAGAAAGGGCAACGGCCGTCAGAATTTTCAAGCCAGCCGATGTGAACCGAGCCACTTTTAGAAGGTCTGCGGCTCCCTCACCGGAGACAGTGGTAACAGGCGATTTAGAAAGAGGTTTCTAAGAAGTATTAAACACGATTGCAGGAAATGTTATATTAAATAAAAGGCTGCTAGTTACTTTATTTCTTCCTTTTTCCCTAAGTAATTACTGTAGTTCGCTTTTCTATTGAATATACTATTAATCCCTTAGCAGTACGTTAAATAGATTTATTCTTTTTAGTAAATAACGTTAAGCATCCTTTGCAATAAGAAAGGCACTAACGTATCTAACGTCCCTCCCTATGCAACGAAAACCCCGGTGGGCCTAAATCCACTAATGAGAGTGCGAGGATAACTTAGCACATATCTTGACCTGACGTAGCGTCTTATTGGCCGTTTTCGGCCCACTGGGTTTTTCGTTATACAGGGAGGGACGTTACCTTAAACAAACGTTTTCAAGGGGAAAGATAAAAAAAATTGCTAACTTATATATCAGAAGCTATATAACGTCCCAATCCCTCCCTCAACTAAACACCGAATTTATAAGAGCTATACAAAATACGATAGGGTAATAATAGCAGATAAAAAACAATTACGACTGCCTTTCTTCGATATAGCCCCGCTACTAAAAAGACTGAAGTTCGTCGGTGTTGGCGTTGCAAATGGTCGGCCTGAGGACCCGGCGGTCGCGTTGAAGTTACCAGTAGGTTTCGCGAAGTCGGCCGAGACTCTAGTGGCATTATAAACGGGATGCGTAGCACAAGATGTAAGGTTGGTCGTCATGTAGGGCCCGGGATACATTGTTGTGATCGAAAAGTAAGTGAATGGATTCTTAACTCCGCGCGAAGTAGAAACGGAAGAGTTGATGTGTGTAATGTTGGCCGACCCGGACAGATCACCACAATTGATTCGGACTGTGACCTCTGTCGTTGGGGACGAGCCATTTGCCCATGGTGGAAAATCAAATAGAGGTGCCAGTCTTGGCGCTGGAGTTTTGTTAGTGCGCGTCACATTATCAACTGAAACCAATCTAAAAATTGCGAGTATCAAGGCGATCGTGTAAAAGTGCATAGCGGATAATATGGAGTATCCTGAAATTTTCTTTCCCTAAAACTCAGTTGAAAAATTGGGAGAACCCGTTGTAGTTATGATTCTTCGGCGGCATAAGTCAAAGACCGAAGGTGACCTTCGATGGCCCTGTCCCCGAATAGGAACCGGTAGGATGTTCCAGAACAGGGTCCTTAGGGAATACATATGGAATTGGAGGCACTGGTACTAAATATATCCAACGGCCCCGTTCTGGGTACGTGCGGCTGAGGATAATACAGGACCCGACGTTGACGTCTAAACAGAGGCGGCAAGGTGCTATATGTGGAAAACTTAGAGAGAAATGTACTGTAAATTTGAGTCAATATCCATTTTAGTCGTATGCACTGATCTTGAACGGCCCAGTTCGGGAGCCACAAGAATGGGGGATCAAAAGGGGCCAGGAGCGGGTGGTCAAATTTGGGTAATGTCTAATATTTAAGAATGGCTCTGACCTGCCTTAAACCTCCAGAACGATAACTCGCAATCAAGCATTTCCCAATGAGCACAGCAACAGCTTCAAATATCGATCATCTTGCCGAGGATGCCAGTAATGAGTCCATGCCAAAGGGGCCTAAAAATGGGCAGGGAAGGGCCGTGCGGAATGGGCCAACGATAACGCCAGAGGCTACTCCCGAGCCAGAAGTTGCTCGAAATGAAGCAGATCATAGAAGGAGACAAGAAGAGGAGAAAGAGGACGAGCAGTCCACAAATAGAGACAGTGACGCGACGGCCAATAACATGACAGGTGGCACCGGAGACACTTTAGGTGGCGGAGGAGACGTGATCCAAGACATACTAAAGTGCGGTAAAGACGAACATCGTAAAGTCCTTGGAATTAGCGAAAGCTATAAGAACCCATACGAAGAGGAGAAAGCAATTGAGCAAGCGACTTGGAAACGTGGTACTGATACTCATCCAAAATATAACAAAGGAAAAGACGCCCAAAAGGCTTTCGACAGTACGTATGCATCCTTCTCTTTCTACCATCTAGTGCTAACTTTGGACTCTAGGAGTCATAGAGGCAGCTCAGGCGTTAGACTGTAGAGAAGATTGGATCGAGGAACTAAAGGATTGGGAGGGCGCTGGTAACGATAGTGACGATGACGATGACCAGGACGGAATGGAAATCGACGACGACCAAACGCCGGCTCTCTAACCCCCAAAACCGTGAAGTTGTATCAAGAGGCCACAACACATATTGCTCATCTTCAGAAAAGCCCTAAATCCAAAGCTGCATTCCAAGAGTTGGACGGAACTAACGATCGGATCAAGAAGATGAATGAGGATGATGGGGTTGAGCCAGTCGACCAATGGACAATCGATTACCAAGGACTAGCAGGGTATTATCAGGAGGCCATGCCATTCATTCGCCGCGTCAAGAAGAACCCTGCTGATGACGAGGCGAATCAGAAAATAAATGAAGTGAATCAGAGGTTGGACGAATTTATCAACAAGCGTAGGTACCTGGACTGGAATATTTATCCAGACATGGTCCACTCAGGGCAACCAGAGCCAGCAACACCCACCCCCGCTAAGGAGCCAGCAACTCCTACACCCGCTAAGAAGGCAAAAGCATCACGAAAACCTGCAACCGAATGGAAACCGGGTTTGACTGAAAAGGGCGAGAGAATCATGGCAATGGCACCGACAGAGACCACCGATGTACTTGGGAACCCAACAATGACAAGATGTCTGTTCCTTGTCGAAAAAAAGGGGCAGGAGAGAATCCCATAGCCTTTGAAGACGCAGCGGACATTGGAGACAAAGCAGCCAGGGGCTACCTGGAACAACTGCCAAAGACCGAGCGCATCGATATACGAAGTAAAATGAACTCGTATTCACCGAAAGATCGAGAAGGATTTGTTCGAATTAAAGGGGTCGCCGCTAAAGAGGGTGACAACCTAAGAAGGTATCCAGACTGTGCTGTTTGGGTCGAGTACGAGGATGGTAGTTATAAGTTCCCTAACCGGTCGGGCTGCAGAGCTATCTGGAAAACGAAGGCCGATAGGATGATAGAGGATTTCTTTATTGACAATGGGCTTGAAATACCTTGGCTGAAGAGAGCTAAACGCGCGTATCAGCCCGATGTTCTCAAAAGTCGCTTAACAAGGGCAAGCAGCTCAAGAATCCGGGAGACGCCATGGAGGGCAAAAAGCCCGGAGAGAGGAAGAAGCTCCAGGAGCCCAGACAGAAGAAGAAGCAGCTCCACCAGCTCTAACGCTAGCTATTTGTCGGACGAGGGTTTGGAACGACTTGAAGGGATCGAGGATCGAATGACGAATTTCGAATCCAAATTCGAAAAGATGTTTATGATGATGAGTAAAAAGATTGACGCGCTGGATGGCAGACCCTCAAGGTAGATAGGAGGTTGGTCTTAAGAGTGGACTCTTTCGGAGTTGCTGGATTGTTTGAACTGGTTGATAATTGGTGTTAATCGATATAATATTAGTTAATGGGCTGGCCCCGAGTTATATAGGCAATAGATTCCAATTTAAGAGCTAATCCAATTGGACATCACGGGACAGTGACTTTTATACAGCCACCGTGGGGGCTAGACTCCCATTTGGGGTGCTGTATATGCAAAGCATGCTGTATAAGTTAACGCTGTTACGGAATTCGTTCTTAGCATGGTCTAACTCGGCGATAAACCTTCGAGGAACAGGAATCGAAAGCTTGTTTCTAAATTTAACCTCTAGGCACCATTCTAGTTAACAATATATGAACGAAACGCAACCTTTAAAGCTGCCATACTTGGGCATTGTAGAGGGAGCTCTTCCCTCTACTCTACCCACTCTACCCATTACTCTACCCATTACTCTACCCATTACTCTACCCATTACTCTACCCTACGATACCCAAGTATAAAAGCTGCTATTTCTATTACGCCATTCCCATCTTCAAGCTCTGCGTGCTCTCTTTCTAGGTTCCTGGAACCTTTGTCCAGCTCTGACTCCTTCAGTTTCATTGCTTCCTCTCTTTGAACGGTTCACTTCGTCTTGGAGTTTCCGAATAGTATCTATGTTTTTATTACATTCGCTTTTTAGTTCATCGAACCGATCATCTAATTCTCCTAGATGGCTCATAATATAGCGGTCGCACTTTTCGGCATCGTCAACTTTGCGGCTGAGGTGAATGACCAAGGCAGCTATATACCACTATCGCACATAATAACGTAGGCCAGGTTTCGAGAGCATTTCGGAACCACTTACCAAGCGGGTCATACGCGGAAGGTCTTTCTCTCGCGTGCGGGTATTTCGCACTCATTTTCTCTGCATTCATTTTGCTGCAACTTTCATTATATTTGTGTTCTGGTGTTGGCTAGATATTCTAATCGTGTTAGCAGAGTTGCCATCAATCAATCAGGAGATCAGTTTTTGATCGATTTTCGCCCAATTGATCCTATCAATCAGGTCAATCCTCCGCCCATACAAATTTTGCAGCAATCAGGATAAGGGCCATTATCCTGATTGCTGTTCCTGATCATATTGATCCGTTTTAACGTTGTTTTTAACGCTAAGATGGCTTTTTGAAGCTAAAAAAACAACGAATATAGTGATTTTTACGCGTTTTTAGAGTTTTTAAGCAATTTCCTAATCGGGTAATCAACTAAGTTAGCCAAGCACCTCGAACTATCTCTGCGTCTGCCCTCTCCATTAACGCTCTCTCGCGCCCTCCCCTCCACACTCATACAATGGCCCCGGCCTTACAAAATAAGGGTAAAAGGAGCTCTCTGAGTACAGCGGCAAGGCCAGCGGCACCTCCAGTCATCGCGCTCGACTCACAGAGCACACAGGAGCTGCCGGAGTCTCAGGGCAGCCAGAGCTTCGAGACTGAGCTCTCCGGGACCGCAACGCCGCGTCCTTCAACGTAGAGGCTCTGCCCTTAATTGACGCAACGCTCTTAGGGCCCTCGAATGCGTCGACGCCCTCCCGTGGACTATCAGAAACTCCGACGCCAAGAGCTCGAGCTGTGTTAACTCAAGCTGCCACTGCTCCCTCAGCTGCCTCCTCACCTGGCTCCGACAGCCCTGGGCTCGAATTCGACGCTCGTTTTGCAGATAACTTCGACGGGATCGACTGGGTAAGGTTGCCGCTGTATACAAAGCCTCTGCGTACGCAGAAGTTCAAGAAATTAGTGCTCTACGCTCATGGATATCGCGTCGCGCTCCGGGCGGACATGAGGCGTATTTTCTTCGTCTGTCACCACTGCCACATACACAGGGTGCCCGGCACCAGAGGGATACTGGAGACAACGAGCTCGACGACAGCGGCGTGGAATCACGTCGAGCAGAGGCGACTCGGCCATGGGCACCTTCGCCCGGGCAAGCAGTCAGCTCAACTGGAGTCAGGACAGCGTACTCTCGGGGCTCTCATGCGTGGCGGCGTAGGTGTGTCGCAGGAGGTGTCCAACGCCCTCGGAAACTTCAATCAGCAGCGTTTTCGACTCGCTGTAGTCGGCTGGCTTGCTGAGAACAATCACCCACTGCGCGAGGTGGAAACGCCGCCGTCCTTTCGAAAGCTCCTGCGCGCTGCCAACCCAGAGGCTGAGCTGGCTACTTTCCGCAGCCATACAAGCGTCGCTGCCTTTCTGCTGAGGTTATACGCAAATCTCCAGCCTCAGGTGCAAGCTGAGCTCTCTCGCGCGCTCAGTAAGGTCCATATAAGCTTCGACGGCTGGACTATGAAGGGTGGCAAGAGCGCGTTTTGTGGGCTCATCGCTCATTATGTCGACAGTCGCGGCAAGCTCTGCGACCTGCCTCTCGCCCTCCCTCAGCTCAGTGGCGCGCATACGGGCGACAGAGTCGCTGAAGTTGTTATCAAAACGCTAGAGGCCTTTGGGATTGACAGCAGCTCAATTTGGTACTTTACGCTTGACAACGCGACAAATAATGATACGGCTGTCAACGCGCTAGGCAATTATTACGACTTTTTCCCGCGGGACCGGCGCCTCCGCTGCTGTCCTCACTCGCTCAATTTAGTAGGGCAAACTGTAATATTTGGAGCTGACAAAGACGCCTTTAACAACGACGCATCGCAGCTTAAAGTAGAGGAGAAATACCTGCGCGAGTGGCGAGAGAAGGGCCCTATTGGAGTCCTTGTGGACGTCATACACTCAATATCAACGCCTCAGCAGCATGACCTTTTTAACGACTTTCAGCAGTCAACGCGCGAGGTGGGAGAGCCTGCGCGGCTGTTAGAGCTCATAAGGCCTGTTGTTACGCGCTGGAACAGCTACCTTGATTTTATGGTGAGAGCCGTCCTTCTCCACCGCCCAATTGATGCCCTCGTTGATCACAGGGCGGAGAGGGCGTTGAGGGATAAGTCCTCAGCTCGCGCGCGCGGCAAGGCTCCTTCTGACCAGACTTGGCAACAATCAAACAGTCAGTCCAGAGAGCGTAGGGACTATTTGACTGCGTTTTCGAGGCCGCTGGACTATTTGTTTGACTGCCAAGCTTTTCAGCGTGAATTGAGACTGTTTAACTGTTTAACAGAGTACGTGGCTTTTGGACTAATTAATTAACTAATTAATTGCTTGTTTGCGTTACCTATACTTAAACTGCTCTAGTTAAGCTTTCAATTTTGTTTAAGTTGTTAAGAGAGGTCTCCAAAGTAGTAGAAGCGTTAGTAGTTGCTAAACGTTTAATGCCTGCTCTCCTCCAGGACTTAACCAACTATAGGGCGGAGATGAGATCGGGCTTCATACGCAGGCGTCGAGGGCCTAAGAGGTCTCTAAGCTCACTAAACATCCTCTCACAGTTAGCAAAGGAGGCTAGTATTAAGTAAATATCAAGCGCAAGCCTAGATAGCGTAGGAAACTACTTCTCCTAAAGAAGCCAGTACTTAATAAGATTAAGCGAAAGCGGATCGTCCTCTATAAGTAGTGTTTGGCGCTTCCAGACTTCATATTCATCCTTAAGGGCCTCCTCTACTTAACAGAGAGCTGCCTTTATAGAGTTTTCAAGAAAGGCTAAGCAGCTAGCAGATGCTGATATACGTGGCTTTTTAGCTAGGCGTGGATCGCTAAGAGAGCTCCTGCCCGACTCAGCTGCCAACTTCTCCCAATAAGATCTGTATAGCTTCATAAAGCCCTTGTAGTTATTCGGCAACCAGTCTCTCTTATAAATAAGGGCCATTTTTCTTCTCGTTGTAGTTATCTAGTACACTCCACAAAGCTTCTAGATAGAGCTTATAGTGTGGATAGAGGATTATTGCGGTGTAGTAGTATATTAGCGAGTTGTTAAACTTCTAGTAGTACTTAGCCAACTTCGCATAGGCTAGATTGATGTTAACTGCTAGGTGATCCTCTAGGGCATTAGGATCGCTAAAGTCCACCTTTTTAAGTCGTGATTTTTGCTCTTTAAGCTCGTCAAGAAGCCACTCGAAAGTAATAACTACTTCCCAGATAGCTCTATAGCGGCCGACGTGGCCTCTGCCCTCTAGTAGCTTTATAGCTTCTTTAAATAGACTTAGCAGCTTAATATATTTGCTAATTGTCGCCCAGTCCTTAGCCGTCAATCCTCCTTCTTATATAAATAACCTAGGCTCAGCGCGCTGCAATTGTGTATTGCGACGCTGCAAGGCCGCCTCTACTCTAGCCTCGTCAATCTTTATATAGGTGTAGTCGTCGATAGGACCGTGAAGCTAGGCAGCTCGCTCCATGGCCCTGTAATAGGAGTTCCACCAAGTCTTAACAGGGCGTATAAGCTCATAAGTCTCTAATAATAACTTGCCTAGCTGCTTGGCCTCCTAAACTTGTAGCTTCTCAAATAACTCTCGGGTTTGCGAAGTACAGATAGACGCGATAATATCGAACAGTACACCAATCGGGCCGTACTTTCGCCACTTATTAAGAAACGCTTCTTCTTCCTAGCAAGTAGTTAGTAGGCGGCAGGAAAGTGAGGAGGCTAGACGCTTAGTTTTACCTATAAATTTGAGTCCTCGTTCTCAAAGGCTTCCTTATCTTTGCCCTATATTACTAATTGAGCGCTTAGGTTGAGGATATGACATGTACAGCGGAGTTGTCGATAGGGCGCCTAGAAGTTGTACTGTGTAGCCAGCGCGTTGACAGCTGCGTCGCTATTCGTCGCGTTATCAAGCACAAAGTAGCTAAGTCGCGATTCGTCGATATCAAAGATCTGGAGAGTCTCACTCACAATGTGGGCAATGTTCTCACTAGAGTGGCGGCTGTAGAGCTGCGGTAGCCCAAGCACATAGTCCTGAATGTCGCCCTGCTCGTCCAGATAATGTACATATATCCTAGTGAGAGCGCGCTTGCCGCCATACGTAGTCCAATTGTCAAAGGATATATGGATAAGGGATCGGGCCTTTTTTAGGTGTTGCGTAACGGCCGGGATCATCGCGTGGTATTCGCTTAGGATATAGCGGCTAAGAGAATTATAACTCCGCCAAAACTAACTACTTTGCAATAGGATTAGCAGCTTTAATTAGCTAGCGGAAGGCAGCAGTTTCTACAACTTAGAGCGACTAGTTATCGGCGACTATCCAGTCAATAAGCGCGTCCCAGAATCGCTTCTATAAGAAGCTTGATGCTATCTCATTTGCCACCTTCTGTAATACTTTAACACCATTCTATTGTAACTAATAGACAATCGAGCTTGTACTTAGCGGCAGGTTAAAGCTTATCAGCCTATCCTTATTAAATCTATAGCCTAGAGTGTTAGCAGAGAGGTGTGTACCAGCAGAGGAAGTTGATGTGTGTACGTTCATATTCGCCACGCGGCATTTTGTGGATATAACAATATTTGCAGAGCTACCACCTCTTTTGCTTCCTACTATGCTATAGAGGCTACCTATATTTGTATATCTAGCTTGTAAAGCCTCTCTTGCTGTCCTCTTTTTATTGCTGTAGGTGTAGGACACGTCTCTACTTAATGCTGTCGAATTGCTTGTCGCGATTATTGTTATCTATTAGTTGGACTTCATTGGGCTCGTCATTAAGTTCGGGAGCAAGGGGGAGGGCGATATTAGGGCCGTATTTTTGCGGTTTGCGCGTGTAACACGCTCGCTAAAGACTCTTTTCGCGTTTCTGTTTATACTATAGAGCAGCGTAGATGTGGGAGGGCGCGTAGAGTGGAGAGTATAGGTGGAAGGGAAGTAGCTAGGTGTTAATAGCGGAAGCTGTGTCGTTAAAAGTTTAGGTAGAGCTGCCTATTTAGGTAAGGCGTCAGATTTTTCGCTCTCCAAAACCTCAACACCAAAAAAGTATCGCGACTTTAGGCTATATATCAACATCGATTTATCCACCAAATCCATAAGAAAAAAGGCTATATTTAGCCAATCAATCAATCAGTCTGGCAACTTTCAGACTGTTTGATTGGATAATTAGAGCCCTTCAGACTGTTTGACTGATTGCTTACAAAGCAATCAAACAATCAGTCTGACTTTTTTCAGACTGTTTGTTGCCAAGTCTACTTCTGACGCTGGAGCTCCCACCAAAGGCCTTAGCGCTGCTGATTGGGCTACAATCAATCAATATATTGAGGTCCTTCAGCCCTTGAAGGAGGCCACAAAGAGACTCGAAGGCCGCGGCGACTCTGGCCGTTTTGGAGCGATTTACGAGGTGTATCCTACTTTTGAGTAGCTCCTCTCTCAGTTTGAGCAGCTTGTCGAGAGCTTTACGAGCGTTGATTTTAATGAGCCCGACGCTCCCGAGGACCACTTAAAAATCAACGTGACAGCAGCCCACACAAAGCTCTCAAAGTATTACACGCTGCTTGAAGAGACGCCAGTTTATTACGCCTCCACAGTCCTCCACCCGTATTACAAGTATTACTTTGTAAACTCATGGACTGGAGAGTACAAAGTATGGCTTGAAAAAGCTAATAGGCAGTTCCAAGAGCTGTGGGCTAAGTACAAATTAGAAGATGCCCGCCCTGTCAACTCTCCTCCGCGTAAACGATTAAAACGCGTTAATAATATTGATGACTACGCTGAGTTACACGTTAAGCCTCTAAGAGCTGAAACTGCAGCTCCTCTCGTTGACAGTACCGACGAATTCGATCGCTGGTGGCACAATGAATTGAGCGTTCCTAAGGATCACACATACCGTACAGATCCTATTGGGTATTGGCTATCTCTCCGCGATACGTATCCCCGCCTTTCTCAGTTGGCTATTGATCTCCTGTCAATCCCGGCATCCTCCTGTTACTGTGAGAGAGTGTTCTCTGAGGTTGGCGATATGATGGAGCCAAAACGTCGAAAAATGAGCCCTCAATTGCTTTCCACAATCACCTGCGTACGGAGCTGGCTGAGAGCTGGATATTCTCCGTCCCAGGAGACGCCCGACGGAGAGCTCCCAGTAGAGCTCTCAGAGCTCGAGATACAAGAGATCTATCTGGTATCGCAGTGGGATGAGCCTCTATAGCTCCCTGCACACAAATATCATCTCTGGGCGATTTTTCCGTCAATCAATCAATCAATCTTCAATCAATACGCCTCCAAAATCACCTTCAATCAATCAAACCAGTTTCTGAGGTCTCTGAGTATCAATCAAATCAATCACAGCTTCAAAACTGATCCTGATTGATTGATGGCAACTCTGATGGCTGGATACGATTGAAAAAGCCTGAGGACTACCTGCTAGGATGGTACAAGTGCGAAATGTATGATAACTATGAAGCTGAATGGGTTTGGAGAGAGGATACTGCTTGAAATTGGACGGTGTCACGCTGCGCTATACTAAGGTACTTCTATACAATGTTGAATTCACGGCGATATATTATACTGCGGATTAAAAGATGCGTGATGACTTAATACATCGGTGACAACTCACTCACTTAGATCTCTGTGCGACGACGGGAGCGAGCTCGGACGCAGAAGGTACCATACCACACCGCGAACCCCCCTCGTAGTGTGACTCAATACTAGCGCAACACCCTGCTATTTAAACCGCTACCCACTGCCTCGCCTCCTCCTCTCCTCTCCTCACTTCCACTCTCCAACAGCCAGCCCAATTCCAACATCCCCCCAAGACCAACCTTTCAACAAAACCATTCACCATGACACCACTATCCCTCCTCCTCATCCTCCTCCCAACCACCACGCTCGCATCGCACGCTCCCAAACCCACCTCCACCACCAACAACAACCTCACTCGCCCTCGAACAGAGAGAATCCAAGTACACGCCCTGCTTCAGTTACAGCGGTGTCAGCGACGACCCAAAAATCGGCCACGGCTACGAAAAAAGCAGGGGATGTCAGGAAATCAATCCTGCCAAGATTCCAGTCAAGTCGGTTCGCGTCGACATTGATCGCTGTACCTGCTACTTTTTCAAGTAAGTCGATGCCTAACTGGCGATAGTTGGTGTCCTTGCTAATCGATATACGTAGCCACAAGTGTGGCAAACAGGGCGATAGCGATTTCACGCTTAAGTATGGGGATAGAGTAAAGGTGTTTGATGCTGAGCATGGAAGACCGGGTCCGAAATATGTCTTGTGTACGGTTACTGGGACAGCGACGCCAGTTGTTGGTGCTTCCGGTATACAGTTGGTGAGTAGGTCGAAACTGCCTTGACCTGCTTGCGTGGGTGGGGATTGTGTTTAGTGCGAGATGGCGGTTTGGAGTCGGGTTCTTGTAGCTAGTAACCTGGGTGCGATAATTTACTCTCCTGATCCGCTGTGGCGGCAAAGTTTGAAAGATTGCGTGAAAGCGACATACGTAACAGGTGCACGAGAATAGAAGAACACAAGGTTTAACATGCGTGGAGAGCTCTAATACTTCGCTTAAGACTTCTTCTATGCGTGCCTTGGGTATTTGCGTAGTGTAAACTAACCGCGCATCCCCTCGAGATTACATCACCCAATGAAGCTAGCGCCACCCAACTACACGAGTGTACGCCTCAAACCCACTCACACACCAACCTACACACACAACCAAACTCCTACATATATACTAATACGTTATCTCTATATACCCACCCCGGCATGCACTCGCTAAACCCCGCCTTTACCCACCCCACAACCGCTCAATTGACTACATAGATAAGAAAGAAAAGCCCCGAGCACTCCACCACACAATCAACCTCCATCCAGCCCTTCGCCCTCAATGTATTGGAGAATGGACATCTCCCTCCCCCCACTCACGCTGCACACATGTATAATACCTCGGCTTCTCGTCCTCAAACCACCCATCGGCAGGATTGCCGCTTCCCACATTCCTCACCGCAGAAATGTTGGACTTGTAGTCATCTTCTTGCCTACAAAAGTAAACGTCAATAGACCGCTGCATACGAAGCATGGGCAAGGACTTACGTGAAGAAAGAACACGCACACGAGCCCGTGTAGATGCTGTAGTTGCTGATTTTGTAATCGTACTTTTGGAACGCGGAGACGCAGCCCGCCACAGGGGGAGAGGAATTGTCCACCACTTGCCCAAGAGTTCATCGAGCCGCAGTGCCAGTAGGAGCCTTCTTTGACACAGCTGCTGTCGATGGAGGGATGTTGGGGGTAGGCGAGAGTTTGGGAGATGGCGGTGAGGAGGAGGGCGAGGAGGGTTGTGTACATGATGGCGGTTAGATGTGTGAGTGTGTAGGAGTAGATTTTGAAATTTGAGGTCTGGTTCTGGGTGCCTTTCGGTGTGGTTATCTTCGCGTTGATTTGTTGTATGTGAGGTAGCAATGTTGAGAAATAAGAAATGTAGATTGCGTGGTGGTGCTTGATCGTGCGGATGTTAGGAGGTAAGAAGAGGTATTAGAAGAGAGAAGAGATATACATAGTGTAGACTATGCATGTCTAATGAGTCGCTCGACCTTGAGCTCTCAACGCGATGAGTCGGAGGAGTTGTTGCGACTCATGGTTTTGAAGGTGACTCACGTCTCAGCAACCCGTCGCACATCTGCGAACGCGAGGACGTGGGTGATGTCGTTGAGATCGATCCGTCAGGCTCACTGCATTCAAAAGTCGGGCCAGGAGTACTATGCTTGCAGGCCGAGCAACGAGTAGACATTGTCTGCCCCTCACCCTGTACCTTATGATTAGTCATCCGGATAGGGTGTGGGAGCCAGTACATCGCCTCGCCTCATATCAGGCTAGCATATGAAAACCGCTTGCCATTGACAATGCGACCCTCCGGTGGCAAACAAACACGCATAGCTACTTCCATATAGCGAATATGACCAGTACAGCAATCGCAGAGCGGTGAGCAATATCGAGTACAGCGCGAGCCACAGTGGTTCGCGGGTCTGGCTCTTGGAAGGCGACGAAGCGTAGTACAAATACTCCATAATAGGGTTAACATATGAGATTGCTTAGCGTGAACGAGTCCCATGCCGGTCTTTCGTCATCTTGCGCGTGGTTGAGTTGCGGGTCGGCAGCTGGGTCCGAGCGTCCAGAAATAGATGCGTGTGCTGTTCATGTCGTTATGCCCAATGATAGTAGTACTAGGTGTCGCCATGTATACGACTCTCTCCACCTTCCATGTTGTTTTGCAAGCTTCGATTTGTGCTAGCGGTACCTTCGGCTTGCCCGATGGTCGATGACGACGAAGAAAAGAGAGTAGGGTTGCATCCTCGGTCTCTTCGTGAGGGCGAGCGACGCTGGCCGAAGAATGGCTTGATGGCTTGCCATGGCGTGACTCCTTCACCAGCAAGGCAGCAATGGTACCGACCTGGTGGCGGACATCAGCGGACGAAGTCAATATTGTTTCGAACAGACCTTGTGCTCCCTATAACCAAGCTCACTAGCCAGCGAAGAAACGGAAGGAGGGCGCTCTATGGCTGTTCCTGATCCAGCGGTGAGCAGCAATCTATTTTAAACGGGAAGCTACATATGCCTCATGGCTGAGGACACGTCGACGCTTCTAGTCCCATATCCTAGGTACGGGCTAACCGGCGACCTTGCAGGCCAAGAGCTACCAGTGGAATCGTTTTGGTACTACAGAAGCTACTGGTAGACCTGTTGCGAGGTTACATGACTGTTCCACGAGGCATGTCTGCAAAGGGCTCGCCACCAAACACAGACTGCCGTTTGCGGGAACCGCTAGGGGAGGGGCGAAGCCGCTTTGTCAAGAGTGTCGGTGAGGACGCATGCACCTGCCAAAGGGGTTGCCCAGGTGGGGGGTTTGAAGGTGAGTGTGGACGGACCTCGGGAAGGGTATTTAGGGGACCTCCACTGCCCGCTTGGTGAGTTCCAGAGTGGCCATATTCAACTCGCACATCGAAAACGCATTTGGGCACCTACACACAGTATCTTCCTCGAAGCTTCCTCGTCCACCCACTCCGGCCTTCCAAACCGCCCCCAAGATGAGGCTGTTCATTCCTCTTGTTGCAGCTGCTTGTACTGTTATTGCGACTCCGTTCTCTCACCATTGGCCACACCCCACGACAATGCTCCCCGGTGCGGCTACGTGCGCATCCACGACAATGACCCGTTCGTCGTAGGCATCCAGACGCACGGAGTCTGCGAGCCCATCTGGAAGGATGAGGCGGCCACCATCTTCCGAATCGACCAGCCAGCCTGCGGATGCGCATTCTTCCTGTAAGTGAATGTACCTCGCCTCTACGATTGCTTCTGATGCGTGGCACAGTACCGAGGGTGACTGCAGGGGGCAAGATGCGCTGCTAATGCATAGAGGACCGAAATTCGAAGAAAGCAGGTTCAGGGAGGAGGAAAAGCCGACATGGGTGCTGTGTCAGAAAATGTGATAAGAGGGATTGTGGTGGAGAGGCTATGACCAATTCGGTAAGTGGCCGCTGCCCTCACAGCTAGCGGGTGCCGTCCAAACTTGAGTTCTGACTCATCCAGTGTAGTCGTCCACCGCTGGACGGAGCACGAATGAACATGGTCTGTCAATGGTGTGGTGGGCGTATTCGGCGGGAACTAGAACCAAGAATGCGGCTAATGACCTGTCTCAACCTTGTGAACAGGTGCGTGGGGAATGTTGGATTGGAGTTGATATTAAATGCTCATTACTGTAGTCTGTCGTATTATCTTTCTTTGAACAATCAGAGATTCACCTAATTTCTATGGTTTTAGTCAAATCGATCTTGGTGCCGAGCGAAGTCGTTGCTTGCCCAAAGCTCATCTTCACGGCCTCGCTCGCGTACACTCTCATCTCTTTTTCGTACGCCTCGGTGATGCCCTCCTTGAATCCACCTGCTTCGGCCAGTAGTCTGCCGAGGAGCTCCGAGTCTCTTACTGCGGTGTTGGCGCCTAAACCGCCAGCCGGTGTCATCGAATGGACTGCGTCCCCGATAAGGGCGACACGAGGCTCGTTGGGCCATTCGGGCACACCGTCTGGCGACGAGCAAGTGATCTTCCAAAAGGCCGCCTCTGACTCGATCATGTTTTCGAACAGGGGCTTGACGCGCGGATGCCAATCCCTCGTGAGCGATTTGGCTATATCGGCGGCAGGCTTGCCGACGAGAGTGTAGTTGTCGTTTGGCGCCTGGATCACACCCGGAGAACTGCCCATGGTCCATCCGAATATCACATCGGGGTCGTCCATGTCCCTAGAGCGCACGTTGGTTATCAAGAAGATCTTGCCACCGGGATGAGTCTTCTCGTCAACTAGGCGAAAAACACCCTCTCCGAGCCCTTTGAAGGCTGTTGTCGGGGCTTGGCCGTGGATCCCGCGAGAGCCGAGGTCGTATACCTTGAGCCTGCCACCAGAGAGCTGCTTCGCCACGCTCGAATAGATGCCCTCGCCTCCGACCAACAGGCATCCTTCCTCTGACTTGGATCCATCTGCGAATATGGCGCGCACGCCATCGGGCGTCAGCTCGTAGGCCTTGACTTGGTGAGCCCAACGTATCGAGTCCTCCAGGCCTTCCAGAAAGACCTTTCGCATCTCGCCACGGCTGATGCCCACCACCTTGCCATCCCGCGACGTGAGCACCTCTTTCACACCTGCGCCCGGTGCGTCCGGTGCGCCAGTCGTGCCGTCTTCCAGAGCCTCGCCGGTGATGGGGTCGATGTTGACTAGGCCCGCGCCGCCCGTTTTGCCGCACACCTCCCAGAACTTGTTGAACTTCTCTGGCCCCAGCGCAGCTTCGATCGCGTCGAGCCCCTCATTGGAGAGCCGCAGCCGGTAGCCCTGGGCGCGAAAGATGGGCGATGTATCGCGCTCGAAGACGATGAAGGGGATCTGGGCGCGCCGCAGGCTGGCTGCGAGCAGGAGGAGCGCAGCGATTCCGCCGCCCGAGATGAGGACGGGCTTGTCGAAGGTCATGGTGGATGCAAGGCTGTGTGCGGGCAGCGTCGTGGACAGCGTCGTGGGCAGCGTACAGAATACATATATGCAAGCAGCACGGATTGCGACACATGCGATGCTGTTTGTAAGCGGCGGCGTTGTGCGAGCGCGAGGATGTTGCCAAGTGAGGAATGGTGAAGGCGTCATCGCCTTAGCGTGAGGTTGAGCGGGCGTGCGGGGCCGAACGTCTTAGTCATCCACTTCTTCATCAGCGAACGCAGATCGTTACGCCAGACCGGGCCGGGGGGAACATCACCAGCCGAACATAGTTCCATTATTTCATGTATCTGGGCGCCGGAATGCTAACCAGGAAAGTCTACACACGCTCAGGTGGTGCGCTAATCACATGCGATGACGACCACACTGGCGCATAACTAGAGCGGACTACATTTTATTCATTCATTCATATCCGTTTATAGTCGACCTAACCCTTTTACAGATTATGAGACTTAACAGCAAGCACAACCAAGGTTCAACAGCCAAAGTACGTAAAAAAAAAGGGCGCGATTGGGATCAACCACAGTGGGGAGCCGAAGCATGACGCGCAATACAATCGTCAACTTCAAACTGTGCACTGTGTAAAACTCAACAAAGTACTCAACGGGTCTGCATCGAAGACCTAGAGCGGACTACACTTACCCTAATCGTACTCATGAACCGTGGTTTGTCTTCACCCGCGAAGGGCAAAGCAGCAATCTCTTTCCCTCGCTTGAACTCAAACCTCAGCCTTCTCGCACACTCCCTTCATCACGCATGCTCAATCCGCGATCACGCACACTCAGCTCTTCATCACTACAACTCCCCGTTAAAGCCGAATACGCCGACTGCTGTTCGACACGCCTTCGTACTCCACTCAGCTATCATGTTCGCTAAACTGCGGACCCAAGTCGACACTTGGTGGCTAGACGCTCCCTTGCCGGCACCAAGTCCCACTCATACGAGGCCTGTGTTCCAGAAATGGCATCACTACAGTCAAGGAGTCTGGACTCCGCACAAGAAATGCGCGCCAACTGATGGAGTCAAACATCGTTGGGCTGGGTCACTACATATTGTGAGCTGGAATGTTGATTCAGGCTCCCCCTACCTGGACCTGGACCTCGAATGTCTGCACTTCTTCGAGTTGTGCAGGCCGAGGGTAGCCCCGACATCATATTCCTCCAGGAGGTGTCCAGACCGGCCCTGGCGACGCTGCGATCGGATCCCTGGATACAACAGAACTGGCACTCAAGCGAATCCGATGATTCCAACTTCGGAAACCAATCGTTCGCTACAGTCACCTTGGTCGCCAAGTCGTGTATGTCTCATCAGGCCATCTCTCTGGGTCCCATATGGAGGGTTCCGTTGCCTAGCCGATTTGCACGGGATGCGTTATGTTGCGACTTGCTTCTTAATCAGACCAAGTCGCCTTCCAGAAAGACAAATGGCTCTGACGTTACCCGATTACGACTAGTCAATGTTCATCTTGACTCTTTGCCAATAAACCCGTCGCGAAGACCGGAACAGCTCTCTATCATTGCTTCGTACCTCCGCACAACAGCTTGCGGGCTTGTTGCGGGCGATTTCAACCCTGTCCTTCCCGAGGACGACGGTATCATTTCCAGCAACGGCTTCGTGGATGCGTGGGAACGTCTTCATCCATCTGATCCGGGGTTCACTTGGGGTGTCGCAGGTGACAAATCCTTTCCACCAAATCGTTTGGATAAGGTTGCTCTATACACCCTCACTCCGTCAAAAATGCGCGTTTTACCAACATGCCCCTTTGATGGTGAGAGTGGGGAGGTGGTATCCGATGGTGGGAAGGATCCAAGTTCTAGGCCGCACTTCAGCGATCATGATGGAATCTCATGCGTTATTACCTGGACCGAGAACTCCACGCCAGACACACACACACACGGTGCTCTTGATGCATTCTTTTTGTTGAAAGATTAGCTCTCCATGGGACAGGGCAGAAGGTCTCACTCGGTTGGGAAGGAGTTTGCATTTCATGGTGGCTTCACGGGTTACCGGGTTTGTGTTACTTCAGGATAGGTAATGTAAAGAGGTCTTACCTGGATTGAACTTCCTACCATGTGCCTGTTCGTGACCTGACCCTAGGACCCAGCTAAAGTATCGAAACAAGGCAAGGCTGCTGGGGGGCAAGTCTACGGTGGTCAGTGTCACTACCATAGGTATGTACGAGGTGGAAATTTCCTCGGTGTTAGTACCGATATTTCACATAGAATGCAACTATGAAATTAATGGAAAGAACTGTAGACCGGGCATCTACTTCGGGGGCAATGTGGCGCGGTGGGAACTTTCACTCGAAGTGCACTAAAGGGTTAGCGTATGATATAAGCATCCCCTTGTCCTTTCGCATAAATTCCTCACTTACGGTCCAGAAACGACACAACTCAACCATACTTATCCATCTCATTGGATCAACACTATCTCGCCTTGGAACAATATCTTCTCTCTAGCTCCCCAGTGTCTAGACTCGACGACACTCACTCATCCCAACATCAAGACTCGAAGACCTTGAACACTTCTCGCAATTATGGGTTCGAATAAACCATTCTTTCGTGTCGCCGAACCCAAAGTCCCCGAAGATAATCCAAACCGAGTTACAATATCTTTACAGCAAGCCCAAGAGCGTAGCAGAAAACTCGCTACCAAGATCTTCAATGACTGGAAGCTCCTGAGGTTTTTATACACTCGCCAGGGACCTCAAATTCACAAGCGATGGTTGAAGCATAGCAAAAAACAGCGACAAGAGATTCTCCTAGCAGCATGGCCCAATATGCCTGCGGTACACCGGCCGGACTTGGCGGCTTTCAATACTCCGGACGAAGATTGGTACACGGCTTCTACACAATGCCGTGACGCATACATGCGGCCTTATATCAACCTGGAAGACCTATCCAAGCCAAAGAACCTCTTGTACTTCCTTCAAGCCCGCGCTAGCAATCGGCTTTGGACATTCGCCATATCGGACTTGGATGCTGCAGAGCTGGGGTTTCGTAGGAAGGTGTTAGTGTGGAGTACGATATCACATGATACCACCAACCTGATGTAGACTAGTTGCTGATCACGATTCTGCTACTTAAGCAGTTTCTCTGTTCAGCTTGTTACAATCAACTCAGTCTCTCATTCCTAATTGCTACCCTACTTATCCCTTACAGTTATAAGCCCGGCCTACGCTTAATTCGACTGCAGTTCACACTCTACCTACTTACTACACACGCGCTTTCCACGACAGAGATTAACTCAACAAGCTCTAGTTTGCCACGATAAGCAACAAAGAGGACGAGCTGATTGTTAAGGAGACAATTATCCTTAACAAGCCAAGCGATTAGTTAAAGTAGATCTTTTTCTGCGAAAGAGGACTGCTGAGGTATACAAGATCTAGGACTATTGTAACCCAAATTTAACAGTAGATACTGTTAAGAAAATCTACAATAAGAAACCTAAGGAGCGACTACTACGCTTATTTAAAAAGGACAACACACCCAACGAAGCTTTAAGCATTATCCAGGGCAACAATAATATTAAACTAGACAAACTCACGAAATCTGAACAAGAGGACTACACCTTCTAGCATAGGTTCTACGCAACAAGCTGGCAGCCTGGCAGAAGAAGGAGAACGCTCTCAACAACCTGGCACGGGAGATTGCAAGGACGATCGCCAGCAGGCATATCCCAGTTATTAAGGATGCTGAAACTCCCTACAAACAACTCATGCAACTCAAGAAGATATTCTGTATGTTAGTAGCAGAACGCAAGTATGAGTTGCTCGAGCAGTACGACAAGATTAAGAAGGTTCCACAACGACAGAAGATGGATGCTTGGTATGAGAGCTACATCACTATCCTTCGCGACATAATCAAACTGAAACTACCTAAAGTCCAGGACTATCAAGCACAGCAGGACTTTCTTCAAGCAATTAGGGGAATTGATAAGTCCTTTGTCACGCACGAAATTCAGGAGATCACGCAAGCCGAGATAAACGGAACCCCGTATATAGATCCTGTTGCACTAGTGGAGAACTATCGACGGTTCCGACGCACCTTGAACCCTATAGCGTCAGCACTTGGAACATACGCCGTTTTAGGACGCCCTAGTCCAAACACCAACAGCAACACCCAGAAACGTACAGTCACGTGCATCTGCGGGGAACAGCACCTGTTTAAACAGTGCTCCTATGTGGTGCCTTCTCTCCGACCTGCTGGATGGAGGCCCGACCTAGCTGTCTCAGCCAAGTTTGACAGAGTTAGGAAACTAGGCAAAGGCAACCCTTTAAGCGCAGCTCTGTTCAGAGCTAAGAAGAAAGCTAGTGAAAAGGCAGCTGCTGCTAACAAGAATAATTTCTCAATAGACACTGGTCACCCTCCATTAAATGCTCAAAACTCAACAGGAGCAGTTATGCACTGGCAAGGCAGCCAGAACGCAGCTCAGGTTGTTACTCCACTTAGTACAGCTGCTGTTCAACAGCCTCCACCGCCATTGATTAACAAGTGGATACTAGATCCTGGCTCCAATCTACATGTCACAAACTATTGGCTAAAGACTTAGGAGAAGATCCAAGATGGACACCCAGATGATATCCTACTAACCGGCACGCAAGCCCTGCAGATACATAAGTGGGGAAATGTTAAGCTGTTTGTTGATACTCTAACTGGCGAACGTTGAGTGACTATAATATAGGTAGCACTTATTCCTATGTTCTTTATATTAGTAGTGTCACTCTCACGCTGTTAATCAGTTGGTATTGAGTTCAACTCGGGACGTAGCTGTCTCTATCTGAGAAGCGCTTCAATATAGACATATTCTGCACACTCAATAAGTAGGGTGGCCATTAGGTTATGGACTCTAACAAGGTAACACGTCCGAACGCATTAGAATTGTACACATTCGCGATTTAATTGAAGTTAGCCAAGCCAAGCCGTATAGAGCGCAAGCCTCGACAAGTCACCCCTATAGAAGCTCATCAGATGCTAGCTCATGCAGGACGACGCGCGGTTGAACACCTAGAGCAGGCAGTAGATGGTATCAAGCTCATCACTGGCCCCTAAGCTCCACAATAGAGGGATGTGAAAAGTGCATCAACTCTAAGCTTTCTAAGATTATCAGTCAACGCCCTTAACGCGAGCCTGCGACACGCCCCTTTTTAAACGTATCGGCATCAACCTTGTACAACTTAGGAAGACGGGTGAAGCTTGCTATAACAGGGACAAGTGGCTCTTACACGCTGTGTGTCAACATAGCAGATACCATTTAGGGAAGACTCTTTGTGATAAGAAGAAGGAGACTCTGACGCGCTTAGTTCGACAGATACTAGCGCTTATACAGACCCAGTTTGACGCGATTGTTGTATACGTTCGCTGTGACAACGAAAAGGGTTATGCTAATCTCTAGGGAGGTCTTTCAAGACCTGGGTATCACAGCTGAGCGACGTGTGTTAGTGCAGAAGAGATGACTGGCCTGCCCAAGAAGGCTAGTAACCTTATTATCACTGCGGCAAGAGCTTTGCGGATTGAAGCAAATTTGCCTAAGGAACTGGCTAACGAGTTATGCCTAACAGCTATTTACATCCTCAATCGATTGCCAACAGAGGTTCTTGACTAGAAGACGCCCTACGAACATGTACGCAAGGTGAAGCCGTCTCTTGCACACATAGACGTTATCGGTGCCAAAGCCCTATTCCGTAATACCAAGGTGGCCAAAGGTGACAAGCTCGAGTCAAGGTCGATTACTGGATGGCTAGTTGGATACGAAGGAACGAATATCTTCCGTGTATGGGTTCCTGGGGCTGACAGTGTTGTTCGAACACGTGATGTTGTCTTCGTACGAGACCAACGCTACTCGGCTCTACAACTTGAGCCTATGACGGAGGAGATACGACGCGTAGTCAGAGTCCTTGATATCGATTCATCGGACGAGGAGGAAGATCCCGTTATCAAGCAGATCCATCGTGATATAACACATCGTCAACATACAGTTGAGGATGATGTTGAGGATCAAGAAGAAGAGGCTACTGGGCCAGATGATGCCGAAGAGCAGATTCAACAGGAGGCCTATGAAGGATTACTCACACCCCAAGAGACACTAGTACCTAGCACTCATAATTGTTCTCAACCAAAAGGCTGGAGAGAGATTGCTTCTGGAGATACTGCGCCAAACCGCCATCAGAATAACGCTCTAAGACGGACAAACCCTAATATTGCTGCAGACAATATCGTTCTAGGGTCCCGTCGTCGGGGAGGTGGTAGAGGAGACGATACGCCTAGGGACCATTTCAGTACGCACGCTTCTCTGTACTGGCAAACGTTTGCTATGGTAATCGTGCAACTGCCCCCAAATGAAGAGTTGAAGAGTTGAAGGTTCACCGTGTTCAACTGCCGCCGCCACCAAAGAACTGGGCTGAGGTCAAATCCCGCCCTGATGCTGATAAGTGGTTCGCTGCTGCGGACAAGGAGATTGAGGAGCAGCTTCACAAAGGTGTATTTGAGAAGGTGAAAGATGATGTGAAGGAGCACCCAGATGCTGAGACCCTGCCGCTAATGTGGGTTTTCACGTACAAGTTCGATGCTGATGGCTACTTGACTAGCTACAAAGCTCTCGACTAGTCGTGAGAGGAGATTTGCAGACGACTTGGGATGATACCTACGCAGCTACCCTCGCGGCTCGAACGCTCCGCTTCCTTATCGCTATTATGTGCGCCTTTGGACTCCTTGCCTACCAGTACGACGTCAAGAATGCTTTCCTCAACGCGTACTTAGCCCGACTCTGTTACGTCTGGACTCCAGATGGGTTCCAAGACAGACTAGGCAATATAATGCAACTACGCCAAGCACTATATAGGCTTAAGGATGCCCCAGCGCTGTGGCACAAAACACCTAAAGAAGACCCTTATTAATATAGGCTTCACTCAAGTCAAGGGTATCCCTTGCCTATTCACCAATAGCAAGCTAATACTATTCTATTACGTAGATAATATATCGTCGTCCTTTTCCGCAAAGGCGATCAACAATATCATCAACAGTTTCAACGCGAGTTCACAAAACAATACAAGACACAAAGCTTAGGAGAACTACGCTAGTTCCTAGGGATACGCATTATTAGAGACTATGCAAAAGGCAAGGTCTGGATGATCCAAGACTCCTATATCGCAAAAGTCTGCCACGACCACAATCTCCTTCAGGGCAGCCGACACCCTAAGGTCCCTCTGCGCGAGTCTTATCTCCCCCCAAGTACAGATGAACCTAACGCGGAGCGCACCCGCCTATATCAGATCCTAGTTAGATGCCTTGGCTTCATCTCATATTTCACCCGGCCTGACGTGGCAAAAGCGCACTCAATACTTGCCCACCATCTAAATAATCCAAGCCAAAAAAAGCATCTTGCTGCTGTCAAGTCTGTGTGGCAATACTTATACAACTTCCAATTCTGGGCAATTAGAGCAACAACAGCACGCTCTAAGAACGCCAACTACATCAGTCAAATTGACAATAAGGAAGCTAAGGAGTTGTTGTTCTTTAGTGCCTCTAATGCCGCGTTTGCTAACAATCCTGATACTGCTCAAAGCTCATTCGCCTATGTGTTTAAGCTCTACGGTATAGTCATTAATTAGAAGGCAAAAATCATAAGATCTGTTACTAAATCAACTACTAAGGCTGAACTGTTTGCCCTGTCAACTGCTGGCACTGAGTTATCCTGGTAGATAAACACCTTTGAAGCTATTAGGTTTAATCCAGAGGTTCGACCTACGTTGTACTGTGATAACCAGCAAACAGTCTCTATCGCTAACAAGGACAAAGAAAAGCTTAACACGAAGCTTAGACATATTAAAGTACATCAGATATGGATCCGCGAGCAAGTTGAAGCCAGGAACATTGACGTTACCTGGATAGGAACTGCTAATATGCCCGCTAATGGATTGACAAAGTCTCTCTCTAATAGTAGCAAGCACAAGCGATTCTTACAGCAATTAGGAATAACTAATATCCGCTAATAAGTTATTAGTTTAGAGGATAAGTTTGTTACATCTGTCGTTACCTGATAGAGTTCTTCCTAGGGAGGTGCCCTAGAGGCCCTCTGTTCACTTATTTTGCTTTGTTATACTTTACAGCACTCCGCTACCCTTTGTGCTGTAGGAGGTGTGTTAGTGTGGAGTACAATATCACATGATACCACCAACCTGATGTAGACTAGTTGCTGATCACGATTCTGCTACTTAAGCAGTTTCTCTGTTCAGCTTGTTACAATCAACTCAGTCTCTCATTCCTAATTGCTACCCTACTTATCCCTTACAGAAGGCTATCGGACTATTGTCTGTCGATGTTCCTTCTGTAATGAATGTCAGATTCGAAACTTCTGCCTCTCCATATGGGAAGATATACTCCTTCGATGAGAACCCGTTGGCCGAAGAATGTTTCAAAAACGGCCGAGGTATTGATCCAGCGGATGGGTTCGTTATTTTGGAGATTCAACAAGGCACCATTGGTGGTCTCGTCAATTGCTGCAAGCATATCATGCACGATGTGTCGATTAAGCAACTGATCAGCCGCTTGTCTCCGATACAACCTCAGGTTACCTTGGCAAGTGAGACCGTCGATGGATTCGAATCGCTCGCCGTCATCGCAGCGGAATCTCCTTATCGGCGATCCAATTGGGACTTTTCTCGTATCGAGGCGCTGATCGCAGCCAAGAGATCTGCTGCAGAGGATCACGTTTGGGCGTTACGTGAAGACCCAGGATACTTTGCGAACGCTCTACTGGTGATACAAGAGCATAGTTATCAGATTATCAAAGGCAAACACGGACCTGTCGAGCCCTTGCCCAACACAGACTACCATTGGTTGTGGATCATCATAAACGTCTTAAGTAGGGCATACCCGCAGCTTGATATTTGGAGCCTACTGCATGCGCAGGCTAGGGAGTTGCTCTGCTACGAAGAAAAATTCACACCGGATCCTCGCTGGAAGGGAATAAAAGGAAACATCAGCGAAGAGCATTTCAGAGCTCTCGTGATCTTTCATGACTATTTGAGATACGCGGCCAGGGCTTGCAACAGTCCGTATTACGGACGGTTTGAGCCCACTACGGTTACGTTACGGTTGCTAGCCATTACTGTACGGACGTTACGGCGGAGAGAGGTCTATACGGTACTGGTAGTAAGCCGTAATAATCAATTTGAGCCTTCTATGGCAAAATTACGGCCAGAAATAATATATAATTGTCCTAATTAGGAAGGAGGTATAAGTTGCGCGTTGACTAGAGCTCTGTTGTTGTTGTTGACTGCTAGAGGTGCGTTCTCCTTGCGATTTATATAAGATGTTAAGTCCTTAAGGTAACTTAGGACGACGTCTCTTGTTAGCTAGTTCTTTTGGAGTTGACAAGCTTTAATTGTGGCCTGGCTGCAACGTCTCTGTCAACTAGGACGCGCGCGTACTTTGTGAGAGTTGACCCACGAGCTCATCATAATGGCGATGGTAACTAAGGTAAAGAAGCTGATTTTTGTATAAGAAACAGGCCAAAAAGTTAGTTAGGAGTTGAAGCTCTGCATTCGCACAATGTGGGTAACATCCTACGCCCAAAGCAGTCCGGATCTGCCACATCTGACGCCCGGACGCCCCCAAACGCTCAACTCACGCCTCCTTCCCAATTATGAACCGTACAGCCGTAATACGGCTTAATAATTGGTACGGTACGGTTGCAATTACTGTGGGAGACCACTACCGTACGGACCGCCGAAAACCGCCTTCGAACGATACCGTACGAACCGTAATACGGACTGTTGCAAGCGCTGTACGCGGCTACAGAAATGGCACTCGATTGCACGCGCCTTGCAGAATCTTCACCTCCTTTGCGTCGGTTTTTCGTCGTAGAGCAGACGTGGCATGATGATTACGAGGAGATCCAAGTTATGAACCTGCCAAGTGTCGGTTTGGATAAACACCAACAGGAATTCCTATGGCTACTGGATGTCTTAAAAAAAATAACAATTACGTATTGGTAACACTCGACTTGCCCTGGGGTTATAGACGAGCTTGAGCGACTTACCCAACGCGAACAAAAGGTTAAGGAGTTGACTTCTCCATGCGTTGCCGACTTCATCTCCGAGCTTGCGATAATGACTGGAATTATTCGACAACTACACGACTATCAGAGTGGACGACGGCTCATGGGTCATGTCTCCTCTGAGTTCCGAGCAACTACAGATCAGACTTTCACAGGCGCCACCCGTGGCTGGATGCATTTGGAAGATGGGGTTGACTGATTTACCGGATACCTATGGTAAAAAGCTTGGCATACTGGGCAAGCCAGTCGGGCTGAAGTTTTCATTACCCAGTTGACAAGAGGCGGACCAAGGAGAACGTGCGAGCTATGCGGTCTGCGGAAAAGAATTTGGATGCATTCTGGTAAGTCACTCTTCGACCAATGTATGTGAGGCATATGCTGACTGCTCACCAACTCTGCAGGTCATTTGCTGATGAAAAAATCCATATCATTATGGAAGGCGAAATGGAGCGTGCATCCAATTGGCATTTATTATCGCAGTCCAGAGTTTTGCAACGCACGCCCGAATGGGTCGAACCGGATAAACAAACTTCACTGAAGCAGCCTCCGCAAGTGCTGACCATTACCAAGTCATTGGCTGATATTCATCTTGACTTGGAGCTTAGAACTGAAAGTACAATCGACCACAGCTCGCATACGAGGAAATTGCCCTCTGTGAAGCCAAAAACTCGGGGTATATCAGCACCGGCACCCCCTGCTGATGAAGATTTCGGAATCGATGAACTGCCGGAAATTCGTCCCACGTTCCACGTCGACGCTCGGGCTCTCAAAGTGTTCAGAACTCTTTCTACACGCCAACTGTCAATGGGACGCCTGGAGAAGTGCCTTGGAAAGACTTCGTACACGCCATGGTTGCGGCTGGATTCGTGCCTGTAAATTTGTCCAGCAGTGTATGGCAGTTTACTCCTACTACACTCAGTGTAAAGAGGGGCATACACTTTCATCAACCGCATCCAAGCACCAAGTATTCTTACAAAATAGCTAGGAACATTGGAATCAGGTTAAATCGTGCTTATGGGTTCGAAGGCGATATGTTCCAGCCAAAGAAACTGTAGTCGTAGTTGCATCAGGGTAATTTCATAGTGTATACAGAGGAAAACCCATTGTTTCCTTGAAGGATGAGCAATATGAGTCAGTGAAAATAAAAGGTAGCGGAAAGCTTGATTGGGAACATCACCACGAGAGAAGCATTTAATGAAGATCGCTAACTCTACTAAGCCATTTGCTACTCGTGTTGAAAGCTACAAATCGCTTCTAATGGCAAGCGCATCATCCGCAACCATAATTCTCATCAATGGCTTATTCAAGGACGCCAGGCTTGGTTTAGGAGCAATGGACTGCTATGTAAATGCGTAACGCTGTGTGTCCGGTGCTGAGTTTAGTGCCTCATGTTTTACCCCCCTCTGTGTATGGTGCGGACTCGAACTAGGTTAGAATCCCACGACGACGATCTTCAATGTAAATGCGTAATATGGTCAAGCCACATCATTATACCCATTGTAATTACAATAATAGCCCCCGTCAACGGCTACACATGTACTCCCAAACTCCTCAACTAGCAATCAGACCTACCAGTGTCCGATTCTTACTCTGCCAAGTCATCCGCATTTCCTCCTTCCACTCAAATTCCCCGTCCCTATTCTCCAACCTTTCAAACTCCCTCAAGATTCTCACAGTCGTGAATGCACACTCTGTAAACACCAGCCTCATCCCAGGACATTGTCAGGGCCCGCCACCAAACGGTAAATACTCCATCCAGCCCTTATCGTCTCCCATCTCTCAAGTAAGAAGACCTCCTCATCAGGCCCCCAAAAGTCGGGATCACGCATCATGGTGCGATAGTCAGCCTCGACGATATCCCCTTTGCGGCAGTAGAGTGGCCCCTTTCCATCAACGCCTCCACCGCAAGGGAGAACAACGTCCTGGAATAACAATCTGATTAGTAGATATCTCTGGAGATTATGATAGGCAATGAGATAGGCTCACATTTAGGCAGATGCGCTGATTGCCATTAACGATCTGTGTCAGGCGGTGCGCTGCATGGAATGAGCAATTGCAAGCTAGACCTCAGGAAGATAAACGCATCACGTACTCTCACGAAAGGTATTTTTCAAATACGTGTACGAGTTGAGTAGCTCGTACGTGATGGGCTTCGACGCATCTTTCATAACTTCTGTACGGAGCTTGCTCCACACTCGAGGGTGTCTTGCGAGATGGAAGAATGCGTTGCTCAATGCGACGGCCGCCCCGTCATGCGCAGGACTAAACACGCTCAATATCAACGACCGTAACGTGTAACGGTCCGTCGTAAGTTTTGCGGCTTCGTCCACAAGCCGCAGGCGCTCCTTCTCCATGCGTCTTTCCTGTCCTTGCTTTCCCCTCTCCATTGCTTCCTCCACGCGTTCGTCGCAGAAGCTGGTGACCATCCTACATGCAGCGTACCACTTTGAATCGCGATGCCAGAACCTGAGGCGTCGAAGCAGCATCCTCAGACCTGTTCCACCCTGCGCATACTCAAACGCTTGCATGAAAGCGATGTCGGGATTGTCTAAGGCGTTTAACGACTGGCCAAATATGAACTCACTCGACGTATCCAAAATCTAGTCATCGCTTAGTATGTTGACCGACTCGAGCAGTCACTGATTAGGACGCTTACCAAGCGCTTAAGAGAGAGGCATCAGATCGATTGCAGTCCCATCGCGAGGGATTAAGCCCATAAACTTCTCAGCGTGATACTCCAGGCGCTCAATATTTGCCGTATGAGCGACATCAAAGCTGCTGCGGATGAAACTGCGGGCCGACGCCCATCTCTGTCCGTCAGCAACGACGATGCCATTACCCCAAAGGTTTTCAGCGAGATGATAGCGGAGTGGCTCGATACCGAAGCCCTTGAAAAAGATAGATTGGTAGTTTTTCACGACTTCGGGGTCGATAGTGTGGTAGGTAGTGCTGCCAAAGGACTTGCTCATGAATGTCTTGCTCGTGAATAGTCTGTAGACTGCGGTGCTGCTTTCAAGACAGGCCCCAGAACTGAGAGCTCGAATCTTTTTGATGAAGAGATCGATTCCCCAGATTGGATCGTTATGAGGGTAAAACGGTGGATCTGCGCAGCCATTTTGGAGTTTGCGGAGGGTGTAGCGTACATGAGCAATGACCTTTCTCGATAACAGAAAGGTGAGGACTGTGAGTAGAACATAATACAACATAGTTGGGGAAATCGAAGACGAGTTTTGGTGGTGGCTGTTATGTGATGGAGAAGCGGTTGCAGAATGTAGAAATAACGTTGGTGGTTTCGCTCTCGTCTTCGTTTCGATGCGGCGCTGCACCTTCAGACTGTGCCGTAATTTACGCAAACCACCCCATACCTCCACCGTCATCATCTACTTTAAGGCTTCGCTCGCCGCCTCTCGACGACCACCAGCACAATACTCGCCCTGGTAAAACTCGACCTGCCCCTTCCAACCTTGGAAATCATCCAATTTTCCCTGTCCCACATATCCCGCGGATTTCCTTTGTCCGTCTTCTCCTTCTCACGCGCCGTTGGCGAGTGCTTGTAGGAGTGAATAATCTTGCAGAAAACATCATCTCGGCCAGCGCTGCTCTCTTGGTAAAGCGAGACGTCCAAGGGCAACCGCGTTACTGTTCCAGCAGCCATGATAACTAACATGTAGTTAGACTGTGCGAGGAGGAAAATCCAGTAACAAATAGAATCTAACGACTATACTACTATGTCACTGCGAGGGTGGCTGGGTGGACTCTCTTTCCTCCTCCCCCCCCCGCCCACGGTATGTTAAATTGAGCAGTGGGATGGTGGGTGGGCTTGTAGCTTGTATTATGACCTGAAGGAGCGCACGGTATGGTATAGTATAGTATACTACAGTGTATCTATGTATGTATGTATATGAGGAATGGAATGGAAAATACCTAGGTAGGATAATTATTTGTACTAATGCTAAGTGGGACTAATACGCTGGTTAGTGTAGGATGTCTTCGACATAGATTTTTTTATGTGTCTACTAGGGTATTAAATGATACAAACACAAGCGGCATGGAAATGTTTGACTCAAATGGGATGGATCTTTAGAAAAAGGGTTGCATAGCGGTTGTTTGATTGGCTAGTCTACCACCGCTGAGAACCCATTCCAAGTTGTACTAAAGATCTTTGATATCCCGCCCATGATGTGTGCACAGCTTTCCTCCATACCGTTGGCAATTTGCCGTGGGTGCATCATGTTTCGTGACGCTATCCAGCACAAGGGTCTGATCACGACCATTTCACAGGTTCGTTGAATCTAGGTCTGACCACGACCATGGCACAGATGGGCAATTAGGAGGTCCATTGCATCTTGAGGGTTCGTTGTACCTAGGTCTGGCCCCGACCATGGCACAGAGGGGCAGTAAGGAGGTCCCTTGGATCCAGAAGGTTCGTTGAGTCCAGTGTCTGACCACGTCCATAATATACCTGGGGATCTAGGAGGTTCTTCGTCGAATCTAGTAAATGACCATGGCACAGAGGGGCAGTAAGGAGGTCCCTTAGATCCAGAAGGTTCGTTGAGTCCAGTGTCTGACCACGACCATAATATACCTGGGGATCTAGGAGGTGAGTAGTAGCATCTAGGAGGTGCGTCGAATCTACATATTCTTGTCAGACTGTACTCTTAACAATGAGCCAGAAACTAATACACACTCTAGAAGAACCACCTTGAGTTGGGTCTTAGTGTATAAGTCATCCATTGCAGTATCAGTATCCTCGAAAGCGTCGCTTTCCTCGACCAGCTTCCACGGGGAGTCTATGGAGTCTGCCTTCCAGACGAGTTGAGCACGGACCTTGTTGTCGTCCTTAGGGCTGCGGGTGGTCACTACGTCGAATACACGGTCCTTGTCGCTCTCGAAGTGGCGGGCTTGGCCTACCAAATATTAGCAGCGGTAGGTGAGCGTGAGCAAAAATTGCTGTGAACTGACCGATGATAGCCTCCTTCGCGTTCTTGAGCTGCTCGTAGTTGATGTTCGCCATCATTCGGTGCACAGTTGAGTTGCTGGGATCGGGGTGACGGGTGTGGCAGAACGAGGCGCCTCGGATGAGAATTCCTTGTTTATAAGTTCCAGTCCAGAACACCAAGACCAGCGTTCGATGGTGAAAGTAAGATTAAGTGAAACAAGCTGAGCACGAGGGTGAAAAGCCGAGTTCCGTCGTAGATAACGCAGAACTCCACGACCAGGAATTATGCCCTAGTCCATAAAACCAGTGAGTGCTGAAGCATTATCTGCAGGTTAGCCTCGTCCGCATAGTAGGCGCTCTACATGAGGAACTCTGACTGGGAAAATCATCGGCGCTAACAATAATGTGATGGCATTAGGAGCGACAGATTGAGAGCCTGGTTCGCAGAAAAAGAACGGAAGGAGGGACACGAGAAAAAAAAATGAATATGGCATGGAAGAGAGCGCGATGACAGGACGGAAGGCTGTTTGGATTTCTATTTTGATGCAGGCGCCGGCGCTTTGTAGTACTTGCTGCCAATGAAGGGCATCTTCGTCACAGTCGCCTTCCTCTTCTTGCCTCTCACCACCACTTGGACCTCCGTCCCGCTCTTGTGCAAGCCATCCTTGATATATCCCATGGAGATGTTCTTCTTCAGCGTGGGCGATGGGCATCCGGAGGTGATGTTGCCAATCTTCTCGCCAGCTTCGTTCACAATCACAGCCCCTTCACGAGCAGGCGATCCCTCGACAATGAGGCCGACGCGTCGCCGGGTGACACCTCCGCCTTCCGATTTCTTCTTCAGCTGCTGCAAGATGACCGAATCGCCGTGGAAGCCGCCGTTGGCGCGACGGTCTTTGCCGATGATCCAGGACAGGCCCGCTTCGACCGGTGTGGTGGTGTCGTCCAAGTCGTGCCCATACAAGCACATACCAGCTTCTAGTCGGAGGGTGTCGCGCGCTCCCAGACCAGCAAAACGCAGCTCGTCCTTGGCAGAGTCCAGCAGGAACTGGGTGACAGCTTCGGTGGCATATGGCGGGATGCTGATTTCAAAGCCATCCTCACCAGTGTATCCACCCCGGCTGATCAAGACCTCGGCGTCGGTGCCCTTAATAGTACCCTGCAGGCACTGGCCAAAGTACAGCGAGCTGAGAGCACCGGCCGACTCGTCACTCAGCACCCGCTCTAGGATGGTGGCGGATAGAGGGCCTTGGAGGGCAACGAGGCCTTGGCCGTCTTTAATGGCCCACTCCACGGTCTTCTCGGGAAAGTCTTTCCTGAATGCTTCCAGCTCGCGAGTCAGATATGCTGTGTCCTTTTCCCTGCAGCCGGCATTGGTAACGACGTAAAACTTCCCGGGCAGGCGCGTGATGACAGTGTCGTCGACAATGCCGCCGGTCTCGGGGTGGAGCAGAGCGGAGAGCGTAGAGTGATTCTCAGAGAGGGATGAGAGTGAAGACGGCGTCAGGCGCTCGAGGAAAGCTTGGGCGCCGGGGCCGGAGAAGTCATGCTGCACCCTATAATCATGTAAGAGATTGCTTCGGAGCTGTTTTGCTGGTAATAACTACTCACATATGTCCAACGTCGAACAAGCTCGCCTTCTCGCGCGTCCAGTTGTGCGAGTCGACGATGCTCAGATCGCTGTACTGCACGGGCATGGAGTAGCCTCCAAAGGGCACGAATTTGGCGCCATGCTTCGCGTGAAGCTCATAGAGACCCGTCTTGCCTAATTGGCCCTCGGAGGCATCAGATGAACTGTACCTGGCGGAGGTGGGTGAAAGCCGAGTCAGCTTGCGGGGTCGAGAAGCTTGGATGGCGAGGTTCCTCGTGGTGATGTGGGGCTGTACGGCGTGGTGAACTGGCACCGACGCATGCTTGAAGCCGCTGGCTGCTGGCCGCAGCACATTCACGGCCCTCTTCGAAGCCATTGTTGTGCGGTGTAGGAGGGAGTGGGCGAGGGCCTGGCCGACAACGGATACCAACGGGCCAGCTTAAATGCCCGGGGCACAACAATTGCCTTTCCGCATTGGGACATGGGACCCGGCCTTTCAGCCCGCCCAGTCTGGTCCGTCCAGGCGGTGATGATCATGGAGCCAGTCTGGCCTTTGCGATGCCCACAAAGCTGGTGATGTAGGGTCCATCTGTGGTGGTGCACCGTAGTCAGTCGCTGTTCGCCGGAGCTCCCATTTGTCGCGCGGTGACGACGGCCGCTAGAGACGTGCCGCGCCCCAAGCTTGGAGCTGCCGTCACGGTCAAGCCCACCAAGCCCACCACCGCACTGCGTCACCGCTTGCCACGCCTGCATTCCCGCCCTCGATCCACGGCCTGTCGCATCCAACATGTCCAAGGGCACCAAGTACCTGCTGGTGTCGCTGCCGACGTCCATAGCGCCCTCGAACCACGCCGACGAAGCCCTCGAGGCCTTGCGCAGCACCATTGGCGGGGAGAATGGCACCACGTACCCGTTCGCAATACCCAACTTCAAGATTGGAACGCTCGATGCGCTGGTGCAGCAGGCCGACGACCTGGCGAAGCTCGAGTCGTCGTGCGAGCAGGTCGTGGCCAAGGTGGGGGACAGCTTGCGGAATATTCTGGACGGGGACGACGACCGCGTGCAGCAGCACAAGACCATCAACGACAGTGCGTGGAGCCCAGTGACGGAGACTATGCGGAAAGAAGCGGCTGACAAGCTGCGCAGAGCCTGTGGACCAGTACCTACGGACTTTCCAGTGGAACAAGATCAAGTACCGGGCAGATAAACCCATCGCCGACCTGATAGACTCGCTGCAGAAGGTGCGTTGTCGTCCGATAACATATATAGCAAAGCTGATCCATCTTGCAGGAGGTCGCAGGTATCGACAACGATGTCAAAGCCAAGTTCTCGCAGTACAACCAGACCAAAACCAACCTCGCAGCCGCAGAACGGAAACGAACGTACGGATGCCTACCCCTAGCCTCAAACATGCTCGAACTAATGTTAACCCCAGAGGCAACCTCTCCACCAAGTCCCTCACTACTGTAGTAGACCCCCGCCTCATCATCCAAGACTCCGAATACCTTGATACCCACCTCATCGCCGTCCCCAACATGGCCACCAAGGACTTCTACAAATCATACGAAACCCTGTCTGAAAAAGTCGTGCCCCGCTCCGCCACTGAAATCGCCAAAGACGACGAGTTTACCCTTTTCGCCGTCGTGACATTCAAG
Organism: Laburnicola sp. JP-R-44; assembly: GCA_009805535.1. Classification (NCBI taxonomy): domain Eukaryota; kingdom Fungi; phylum Ascomycota; class Dothideomycetes; order Pleosporales; family Didymosphaeriaceae; genus Laburnicola; species Laburnicola sp. JP-R-44. Next base: position 1,149,695 of record SELF01000041.1, read on the forward strand.
AAATTTTCCGCCGAATTTGTGCACAAGTGCAGAGAAAAGCGATGGACGCCGCGGGATTACAAATACAAAGAGGGCGGCAAGGAAGAGGAGGCGAAGGAGGCAAGCCAGCTGGAACAGGATTCGAAGAAGTTGTGGGGCGAGGCGCTGCGGCTGGGGCGGACGGGATACAGCGAGAGCGCTATGATCTGGGTACACGTGCTTACTCTACGAGTCTTCGTCGAGACGGTGCTAAGATACGGCTTGCCGCTGGACTTTGTGTGCGGATTAGTGCAGGTCAGTCACCCATCCCATTTCAGGTAACAAGCATACATAACTAATCTTGCCCAGACCAACGCAAAACTCGCCAAAAAGGCGAAAGACAACCTAGACGCCAACTACTCGTACCTGGGCGGTAACGCCTTCAATCACGACAACAAAGGTCGCGTCAAGAAGGATGATGCAGGCTTGACCACCGAGCTGCAGGCCCAGGGCCATATGGGCGACCAGGAATACTCGCCATATGTCTACTACGAGTTTGAGATTGTATAGTTCCTGTAGCGCCCCACTTGAAACATATGAGGATAGCGTCGCATATATGCAACCCTAAGCATATGATATTCAATGTCTTAGCGCCCTATGAAGGCAAATGCAACGTAAGGTCATTGTGCACAACAGAGACCGGCTCTATCGTACCGAGTCTACAGGGCGCACAATGGTAAGGCCATATTTGGCGTTCGCCAACCAGGTAGCCAGGCATAGTTTGTCGAAAACCACGTCTCACGAAGAAAATCGGACCTTACACTCTGCATCATAAGCTTTCAACTGATCCATCTTCATCTCCACTAACTTCTCCATCTCTTCTCTCTTCTTGTCATCAAGTACGTCGTCCCCATCTTTGTGGAGTGCAGCCTAATAGACGGCATCAATATCAAAGCTCTTCCTAATCCCATAATCGAACCAGAACCTCCCCGTCGCCCAAGCATCACGCATCCGTACAGAAAGAAGCGGACTGCTCTGGCTCCCTTGCGCCTTTGTCCTAGCCTCCACGCGTTCTACAGCTCGCAAAAACTGCTCCATCCTTGGCATATAGCGGACCACAAACTCCTCCATAGAGTGGTGTTCAAGCCACATATCCGGCCCCAGGAGAAGCAGCCACCAAGGCAGGTCGTACGCAAACTGCGCAGGCATGCTGTTTGTAAACTCGAAGTCCAACACCGCTGTGATGCGGAGCGTGGCTGGGTCTGCGAGCATATTTGTGGGTTGGAGGTCATCACAGTAGGGCTTGAAAGGGCCGGTATCATCATCGTCGAGGGCGTAGTGAGAGATCAGGTGCTTGAAATGATGGCGTGCGATGAAGCGTTTTCTCGCGTCTTCTTGGGTGTTGGCGAGGTTTCTCTGCGTGCGGAGGTGGACCATGTGCTCGTCTGTGAGATGGTGGAGGAAGGCTTTTGAGGATGTGAATGCGGCGGTGGGAAAGCTGGTTGTGGGGTAGTGCGAGACTACGGTTTGTAGCTCGTTCATGTTGTATGTTAGAGGTCTTTCGGTGGCTATACATGCGTCTAAAGACGCGTCTTTGGATATCGCGCCTAAGGTGGAGAAATCTAGTTGGGAGAGTTGTACCATGTGCTCTGCGGGTTGCTCGTAGATATAGTCGAGTTTCACGTCGTCGACGTCCGTCGCGAGGACCACCTCCTCTTTTTCCGTCGCTGTCGGCTGCTGTAAGATGCTCGCTAGCGATGTGCCCTCCACATACTGCATGATAATAAACGGACCCAGCCGCTGGGGACTATCTCCCGTCGTACCCCCAACTGACCACCCTCGGCACCGGAATCGTAGTCTTCTCGCTAAGAAACCGCAGCGCGTGGACTTCATTTCTGACCTTTTTGTCGCGGAAGTGTGGCGGCGGTGTGGCCTGGTTTTGGAAAGCGGATCACGGCTTTCGGCTCGCTGTCGCTGAATCGGATTACCAGGCTGAGGTTGAATGAGCCTTTGAGGTAGCTGTCGAACTCGCCTGTTGGCTTTGGCTTGCCTGGGCGGCGAGAGGCGACGAAGGAGACTATTTCTTGCTTTGCGTCCAGGAGATGGGAGAGCCAGGTTTTGAATTCGGCGTCTCTGTCTGTTTCGGCTAGCTCGTCGAAGACGGTCATTTTCACAAAGACACAAGACACAGTGAGGGGAGGAAGATACGCTAAGGTAGAAAGCAAAAGAAGAGAAATTGTAGCCAGAGTACAAAAGTGAACAAGTGCAACCATGTAACCGCGTCGCGCACAGCAGCCTAGGGAAGAGTCCAATCCAATCCGTTTTGGACTCAATCTCTGCCGTTGGATTGGTCGCCACACGAGATCCGTTTGCCAGAAGGAATAAAACTTATCCTAGAAACCACAGTTATATGGATTACAGAACGACACTGACTGTAGTATTTGTTCCTAGCTGCTGTGTAGAGGCAAGAAGATATTACGTAAGCCGCAGCGGCCAAAATTCGGAGACGGGATGGCTTATGTAAAGCGCGAACGACCCTCAATTATTGCTGGTCAGGACCTTGAAACTTGCACTAACATGCACGAGTAGGGTCCGGCACGGCGTCACCTAGCAGCCATCTATTTCTGTACTCTGTCCAGCATCTCCCTTGCGAGCTAGATTGCCGGTTCGGCCGAGGTCGATTACTCCTGTCCCCCCACCTTTCCCCCCCCGTGGCACCAGCCACATTCCCCCTCCCCGGCCCTTACTTTTGACGCACACATCCGCAAAGACGCCGGCCTTGTCGAAGCGGCAGCATCCATGTAACGATTTTCTGCGAAATAAACTGTATATATATTATAACGGCGTTAGGCGTAGATTAGGAGACGAGTGACAGTGGGCGAGCGATAGTTGTTCAGCCATATTGAAAGATAACAACTTATCCTATATCATGCCTTATCAGCCATGGATCGCGCGCTACATCTCATCATCTCTCATGCGCTCTGGAAGGTATTCTGCGATATAGATGGTCTGCTATGGAAGGTATTCTGGCAATGGTGCTGTCTAATATATGGCAACAGCCACGGCGTCCGACGACGTGCAAGCGAGCAGGCATTCGGCTCAAGAACTTTCATCCGTATACGACAACTAAGCGCCACTGAGCTAAGTTAAGTAGACCTCAGCTGAGGTCGTAGGTTCAAGCCAATAAGCTATGCGATCCTCCTTTGATAAAGGTACTTTTGTTTCTAGACTCTTCATCAGCTTGGTTTGCTCCAAACACAGCTCCGCGCGAACCTTGGTTCTATCGAGTGTGAAAATTAGCCATGTGGTGGGAAAGGCTGCGAAGCTGTCCACTGTGGGTTTTGGATTGATTGGGGTCTGCTCTTTGAATCTGATCTCTTGGACTATATCTAACATTTGGCAGAGCATGGCGCAACCAAAGGGTCTAGACTCACCCTTCCCAACCAATGGGGACTCGTCTTGGGGGCGTTCGTCGCCCTCTTCGTCAAGCTCGGGGGTGAGCACTTCTGGAAGAGCATCTGTTTTCTTCTGCACCAGATCAACGCATCGCCAAAGAAGCAAGACGACGTACATCATCAGCATCAGCTTGTCTTACGCAACCCAGGAAGCGAGTCGAGTTTGATCCTTAATCTTTTGAAGGTAGGCCTTGCTCATCAGGGTGCCCGCTTCAAATCCTATCGAAGATCTTGTCTCCTCGTACTGCTCGCAACTGCCCACGGTATAGCCTTCTATGCCGCAGCAGGTCTTTCCTCGCGCTATATTTCAAGGAGTGGAGTAGTCCAGGTCATCAGTCGCACTTGTGGAGACTTGAAAGAGCCCAATCTATGTGGGCTATCAGAAGACACTTCCTTTGAAGCAGCTAATGCTATGCTGGTACTGAGCCGGTACGGCTATCGGAGAAGTGCCGCCTATGCGAGAGCTTGCTACTCACAGTCTGGAATCAATGCGACTGCTTGTAGCTCTTACATCCAACCAAAGCTTCCCTACACCCTCACCCGAGATACGCCATGTCCGTTTGATGACAAGATCTGCAATGGCGCAGGCATTACGCTTGAATCTGGGCACATACGCTCTGACATCGACATGGGCTTTGACACACGACCTGGAGATGCCATCTCTGTCAAGAAAGTACTTCGGTGTGCCCCTTTAAGCGGAGAGAAGTACACTACTGGTTGGAAACCGGCCTCAGACGAGTTTGCATTGATCATGGATGTTCCACCGGGTAGCTCATACAAAGCTTACATGTTGGGATCAGTCACAGATACCTCGATCTTTCCTCAATATACCTTCTTAACGACAGATACGTTCATGAGTTTCAGCCGAGTAGTAGCTTATGAATATTGGGTATGTATCTTGATTCTCTCTTATAACTAGCAGGGAGACCCTCTCGATCCCCTAAGCCTCTAGCGACTCCAATGGAGAGCTTGTTGTGCCATCAGCTACTTAACAAATTACATATTTATTTTTATGAAAGAGGACAACTACAGATTTGGCAGAGCGCCTTACTTTGGCCCTCTCCCGCTGCTATACTAGTAGCAGCTCTGCTGGCTGCGCAGCAAAAGCCTAGTATGCTAGGCACGAGCTTCGCAACGTAGTGCAGAATTTCGCTAAAAATAGTAAGACCTAAGTATAAATCCTACAGATCTACTAGAGCGCCTAGGAATATTACAACGTGCATGCAGTTGAGCCAACCACACTAAATATTAGGCCAACCAGAAAATTTTTCAAAATTTTTCAACGCTACTACCGAATCTTAGTGGGACTATTGCAACTACTGTGAAGAGCTTTGCAACGTAGCGTAGAATTTTGCTAAAATTAGTAAGACCTAAGTATAAATCCTATAGATCTACTAGAGGGCTAAGGAATATTACAATTTAATAGTGCCGCTTCTATAGCTAACCTCTACTTTTCTAGTAATAGTTCTATATAATAGTAATACTATGTGTGCTGTTAAATTAACTACTTAGGGGTAGAACGATAAAGGCTTTTATCTTAAATAATATAATAAAAAAAGCAGAGCCCCTTGCTTAGTAATTAAAAAGAGCGTTAAAAAGGTAATTATAAAAAAAGCATAGTAATACTATAAGTCTTCCTAATTATAGCTAATTATTTTTTATTAGGCTGGCAAATAGGTATAGATTAGGCTGGAGTTAGAGTCTTACGTAAGTAGGATTAGGTTAGGGTTAGAGTATTACGTAAGTAGGGTTAGGTTGGGGTTAGAGTCTTACATAATCTTATTATCTAACCCTAATCTAATTCTAGATTATATAAGACCTTACCCTAACCTAACTCTAGAGTATCTATTTAGTCTATAATAAATAGCTATTATAATTAATTAAAAATATACTTTTAAATAATATTAAACTAAGTTTAATTAAGCTAGAGTATTATATAATTAGGCTAGAGTCTTATAATATTAGGTTAGGTATAGGTTATATTTGGTTTAGAGTCTTATATATTAAGTTACTAGTATATTTTATACTTTTTTTTCTATATACTTTTTTTCTATACTTTTTTTCTATACTTTTTTTCTATACTTACTTACTAAGTTACTACTTTGTTTAAAAAAAGTATTAGTTTAGTATTAAATATATTAATACTATAGTTAAAGTATTCACCTTTTTTACGCTCTTTTTAATTACTAAGCAGGGGGCTTTGCTTTTTTTATCATGTTATTTAAGATAAAAGCCTTTGTCGTTCTACTCCTAGATAGTTAATTTAATAATATATAGTTAAAGTATATATATTAAAGTAAAAGAAATAGTTACTATTATTATAATATTTTTTATTAGAAACTTCTTAGTTATAAAGAAAACTATAATTAAAGTAGATATAGTACTATTATATTTAGTAATAGTAATAGCTATATGGCGTTATTTTATCTACCTAGGAGTAGGACGACAAAGGCTTTTATCTTAAATAACATAATAAAAAAAGTAGAGCCCCCTGCTTAGTAATTAAAAAAGGCGTAAAAAGGTAATAATAAAAAAAAGTAATAGCTATAAATATTTTTTATAGTATATTAAATTAATCTACCTAGGAATAAAATAATAAAGACTTTTATTTTAAATAATATAATAAAAAATATGTCTTATTAATTAACTACCTAGGAGTAGAATAAAAAAGGCTTTTATCTTAAATAATATAATAAAAAAAGGTAGAGCCCTCTGCTTAGTAATTAAAAAGAGCGTAAAAAGGTAATTATAGTATATATAATCTTTTATCTTAATCTACTTTAACCTTAAACTAAAAAAAAAAGATTAAAAAAGGCGTTTAGTAAGCTAACTAATAAAAAATATGTAGCGTTAAATTAATTACCTAGGGGTAGCACGACAAAGGCTTTTATCTTAAATAACAACATAATAAAAAAGCAGAGCCCCCTGCTTAGTAATTAAAAAAAGCGTAAAAAGGTAGTTAAAAAAGTAAATAAAAAATATAAAGCTCTCTATTTAGTAAATAAAAAGATTTTTTTTAAAATAGTACTAATAATAGTTATTTTAATTAGTATTAATATTATAAGTAATATAAAGTAGAGTTTATAAACTAGTTAGTACTATACTAATTAGTTTTTTTTATAAATAATAGTAGTTATTACTTCTACTATTATATATATAGAAAAGCGTTTTAAGATATTAATAAAAGAAGGTACTAACTATAAATAATAGTATATATATAAAAGTTTAATAAAATAGCTATTTATATTAGTAGTAAAAGTATATAGTAAGTATTTTATACTAGCTAAATTAACTATATAAAGGACTATTAAATTAAGTACTAAAGTTAACATGTTCTATTAGTAGCCCGAACAGATTAGTTTGCCGAATAGTTTTTTTAGTAACTTCGAGGTCCCCTTATAACTTATTATAGAACACTACTAACGTTACTTTATAGTAACTTATAATAATCTACTATAGTATACAATATACTAAGTTACTATTTAATTTACTTTTATATTATACAGTCTCTTTACGCAGCTATAGTAACTATACAAAGCTAAGAAGTCTTTCTTAGCAGTATAAACTTATAATAAGACTTTCTATAATATATAATATATTATCTACTATATACTATACATAGATTATATATAGTATACTTATTATAATTTATAGTAAAGTATACTATATCTTAAGTAGTACTTTATCTAATTTTTAGTTACTAAGTGTGTACTATTATAAGATAAAGTTAACCTATTATTTTTAGCCTTATAGTAACCTATAATAAAATCACTCTAATTTAATATTAACACTATCTAAAAATAAGCTGCTAAGAATAATATCTAACTCTTCCTCTATCTTTTTATCTATCTAATAGGTCCTTACGTTGTGCCTAGACTCTCTACACCTCCTATAGCGGCATTATATTAAGGGACCTGCCTCTCCCTTACCACTACTACCTCGCGCCCTTTTTAATAACTTTACCCTAATAGAAGGGCTTTCTACTCCTAAATCTACTCCCTAGGCAAAGCCTAGCGTTCTACCTTTTTAAATGCGCTTTCTTTTACGCGTTTTTCGCTTTGTTAGAACCTTAATTTACTTCTTAAGTTCCTTAATACAGGTCTCTTAAAGTACACTATAGTACAGCATAAGTTTAGCACCTTTTATAAGCTGTAAGTAGCTTAATTTAGTATTTAGTAGAGAGACTAAATAAAAGAGTCGCGTACGAGCTTTAACTAGGATTTAAACTTAAGGGTATTACTTAGGGTCCTGGCTTGCCATAGTGTATCTAGTGGGGTATCCTAAGGTGGAGTGTAAATACGCACATTAAGGCGATCTACTACTACTAACACATTTAAAGAAATAAGCCTAGAGGCCTTAAAGGCTTTCTTATAGTTTTTTTAGTATAAATATATTAAAAAACGCGTTGCAAAAGGCTAGTAGAAAGCCCTCTTTGTTAATATAAAAGACGCGTTAGCACGCTAAGTCCTGCACGCACTAGGAGTACTTTAGCTTTAGTAGCGCAAAACAGACTATATTAAGCGGCTAAAGGATATAAGATAAGTGCGCTAGCATACAAAGTGTTAGAATCTTCTGTTTTAGGCAATAATCCTTAAATCCTAGGAGTAGTAGCTCTTATAGCTATCTAGAATAAGTAACCTCTATAACCCTACTATGCGCGGTCTTATATACGCGTTAAAGTAGTACTTTAACTACGTAACTCTAAGCTTATTATTAGTCTAGCTAGTCTTAGAGACTAAGAGCTTCTAATTGCGCGGGGGATACTAGTCTTCTTATACTACGCTAAGATATAGACTCGCCCTTTATAAATAATAAAGGGCAGGGCAGTATATACCTAGCAGCGCAAATACTAAATTACTATAACCTACTCGCAGTTGCCTAGCTAAACAAGCGTAGGTTAAGAATGTCTTTCTAAACTAGTTATAACCTTTATTAAGCTAATAACTCCTATCTAGAAGCCTATCTTATTAAAGTTATAGATATCTTTATCCTACACTCCATACTTGGCTTTTATATCCTCTACTAGCTAAACTAAAACTACGCGTTTATAACCTCTAGGTCTTCCTATTATATTCTCTATTAGTCCTTCACTTAATTAAAAGCCATTTTAAGCTTAGGTACGCGCTTTACAAAGCGCTAAGCCTAGCATTATCCTATAGGCTCTCTATGCTACGCAGCTAGCAGTTTATTAGCTATATCTTCCACCTTTACCTAGCTAGGGTGCAAATCCTCGCAAATCTAGGTTGAGGATATACTATATAAGCGTCTGCTCTTTAGTTATAGTAAGCTTTGCTATACCTAATCGTGTATCTGCTTAGGCGGTAATTCTATTAATTCAATCGCTTAGTATAGACTTTAGGATATTATATACTGCAGCAGCGCGTCGCAGGCTTAAAATTTGCTTATTTCTAATAGGCGTGAAGGGCAAGCTTAATTCTGCCTTCTTAATTAGAGATGATAACGCGTCGTGTTGTTGAGACATTATGATTCATAGTAAAGTGTTGTGGTCTTGGCAAAAACCGTCCGGCGGACTGATCTGTCCGGGCTACTGATAGAATATGTTAAGTTTAGTTAAGTTTTAAGGTTAGAAGAAGAGCTAAGCAACCACTATAGAGAGCCTCGCGAATCCTGCAAATTACTATACCGGTAATGGGTGCCAGACAAAAGCTTAGAGCTACTATCTGTCCTCCGTGTGCAAAGCTGCAACGCTATAGGAATCTTACATATAGTAACGAGGTATGCAAAGAGTGTATAACTAGACTTTCAAGCACTTTAAGGACGTTTCTGTTGCAAGAGCAGGCGAAGTCTGCGACTCTGCGCGCTTAGATCACGTGAGGTCCAGGCTTTTGTCGGATACCCTTTTTACAGCGGGTCTTACGAATCCTCTGAATACTGCCAAAGAGTCTTGCGTTACAGAGGGCCTTGCGGATTCTGTGGACCCATGGAGGGCCTTATGAACAAGTTATGTTCACGAATGTCTTTGTTATGCAGAGCGTTTTGCAACTCTCATGGAATTCCTGTATGGGCGTTGCTCTGGTCGTGCTTCAATTCGTCACGTAACTGTCTATATGCTCTTAGCACAAGCGTAGACAAATAGGTAAGAGCAGAGCTATAGAGAGACCAATTACTACCTTTGCCCAGATCGCCTGTCTGGTTCATGAAAAGTGATATACTGCCCCATCAGCACAGGTTTTATCAAAGCTCTTAATTCCACAATACTACTCCTAGTGCGTACGTAAATGTTCTTCCTGGGCGAAGGATGAATAACTGGAAGCTAACTTAAACTTGTGCGTACGACAGTCTCCAGGAACACTTGGGAATATTAAAAAAAAAACGCAGGATTGGGCTATACTACAAAGTGGACGCACTAGCCCAAAGACCTCAAAGACCTCAAAAGTGCGAATCTCTCGAATCAGACCTTATTCAGTGCTTGATCCTACAGGCGAAGGACGTGGAAAAAAGGACATGCTACGCTATTCCTACGCTTGAACTCCGGTCCTGAAGCGTAGGATTATGACTAAAAAGGCCCGCATATACCTGCCTATGCCGAGCGAGGAAAGCTTGGCTAGAGTCCTTCAGAGTCCAAGCGATACAACCAACATGTTTTTGTGAGTGGAGGGGCCGAAATTTTTTTTGTTCTTGGCATGCACCCGATCACCACCAGAGCATGGAGTGTGTGATGAATAGATTGGGAAACCTAACGCAAAGACCACATACCAGCGTATATATAAACCCTTTCCCTACTCGTCTGAGGATATCGCATCCATCCAGCAATCCACCAACATCCACTCCTCTACAATTGTCCTTCCCAAAATGAAGATCACAACCGTCCCTCTCCGTGCTCTTGTCCGCGGCCTGCGTATCCGCCGGCAACATCTGCCTAGCCGGCGACTTCAAAGCCGCCAGGTTCCGCATCAACCACCCACCACCCCGTAATCTTCGCCGCGGGCTCTCCCTGCGACTCGGAGCGCTCCACCACCCACCTACGACGGCATAAACATCAATAACATCTGCAACCGTCTGCCCACACGGGCGTGCGCATCTGCGGGCAGCAAAACGGCAATCTAGTCAACGACCGCGAACCGCGGCCCGGAGAGTGGGTTTGGGTGTAAAATTGGGTTGGAGATTGATGGGCGGGTTTATACTGGTACGTTAAACGTAGCGTTTTTCTAACATGGATGCTTTGCCATGTGTGGGTGGTGTGAGAGAGGCTAACGTGTATATTTCCAACTAGGAGATAAATACCCCCACAAACCCCCACGACGGCAATGCGCAGAGGGGTCCTTGCGATGCTTCGTGCTGGCTCACCGGTATTGATGGCTTCTTGCACTTCGTCGGCGTACCCATGTGCTAGAGCAGAGCAGACACTGCTGCGCGCACTGGTGACTACTACAATACTTTGTACCTAGCTACGGTGCTCCTTGGAAATGCGAAGAGAAGAGGGAAATGCGAAGAAGAAGAAGGGAAAGGAAGAAAGAATACTAAACATTAAGCATTCATTACACATGATAACTCCTAGCTAGAAAGATAAGGATAGGAGAGTTAGGTATAGTGTGTATATTAAAGTTATTTGTTTATAGTATCTTTTGCTTATACTCTGTGATATTCTCTACTATACTTTCTTTCCAGCTCCGCTTTCGAGGCCTCGACATCCTTTTTTAAGGTTGCTGTCTCCTTGTTGGTGGCGGAGGCTTTGCTTTCGTGTTCCTTCCTTCAGCGTGGCTTGAGCGTCCGCGAGCTCAACGTCTTTGGCGGACGCGGCGGACGTGGCGGTTGCGATGTTGGTTTAGCGTCAAGAGCCTCCTTTGCCTTTTGAGCGTCGGCCAGCTCGGTCTGAGCAGCGGAGAGACTGGCCTTGGTCTCCTCGTGAGAGGCTTCGGCCTTCTTCCTCAAGCTGGCTGTGGAGCTCAGAGACCTTGGCGCCGTCCGCCTTGGCAGCAGCAAGCTCCTTCTTAGCGGCATCCTTGGCCTTCTTGCGCTCCTCGTCGTGAGATGCCTTGGCGCTCTCGAGCGAGATCAGCCTCAAGCTTGGTGACCTATTGTGGGTCACACATATCGCCTAAAAAAAATGGGGGCCCCGCCCTAGACGGGTATCTCACCACTAACTTGTTAGTAGTCACGTGTGTGTGCCAAAGCACATAAATCACAATTTTGCTGTCACTCTGCTTCGGCTCATTATGAGTCGCATATCGCCCGGAAAAAAAAAAAAAATTTTAGGCCCGCCCTAGACGGGTATATCACCAACTAAGTTGTTGGTCGTCACGCCTTCGCTGCCATCGACTTTCCATCGTCCACCCAACCTCGATTCTGATATCCTACCATGCGGTTACCATTCGTCTTACTTCCGCTATGGACATCTGTGGGAGCCACCACAAATGAAAACCCCCAGCACAGTGAGAATTGTGATGGGTCGACATTCACGGCACCGGTCGTGCCAGGCGCAAAGGTCCTTTCGATAAACCGCAGAAGCGAAGCGCCACGTCGACATGCCCGTAGCCCCAGGTTTACTGCAGCCGCTTTCCAACCTAAATTTTTGCGAAATCAAGGTCTATCTTGCCCACGATGGGGTCGATGACAGGGCCTTGGTCCAGACATGGCTGCCCCCTCTCCCAAGACCTTTGGAACGAGCGTTTTCAGGCCACTGGTGGCGGTGCTTGGGCTACAGGAATGCTTGATCTCGCGCTCGGTCCAGCGATTGCGAGCGGCTATGCGCGGCATCGTCCACCGATGGAGGACATCCGTTTGACTTCTTAGCTGCGGATTGGATGCTCGATGAAGACAAGAGCATCAATTGGGATTTGGTGCACAATTTTGCAACGAGAAGTCTAGCCGAGCAGGTGTATGTTGGGAAAAGTCTCACAGAGCAATCAATACTACGGCCTACCGCCCCGCTACTCGTACTGGAACGGATGCTCGCAGGGCGGTCGACAGGGTTTTGCTGTTGCCCAGAGATATCCGGGCTTGCTTGATGGAGTGCTGGCTGCCGCACCCGCCCTCAAGTTGCTTGACGTGGTTTTGTCGGGGATTTGGCCAATTGTTGCGATGAAAGAGGCGGGCACACTGGTCAGCAACTGCGAGTTTGACTGGTTCGCATCCAAGGCTTTGGAAGAATGCGATGTCCTGGACGGTGCCAAGGATGGAGTCATTGGCGACCCGGAAGCTTGCCCATTCGATCCAATGAGTGTCATTGGCCAAAAGATGGAGTGCTCTGGACACAAAGTTGAGGTCACAGCCGCCATGGCCGATGCGGTCCGCCGGATTTGTCAGGGTCCCACCACGCCCTTCGGCATCAACATCTTCCCCCGGCCTCCCTCACGGGACACCGCTCAACGTTTTTTTGAACATCACCATCGACTCTGATGGCGTTCGCACGCTGAAACGACCCGGCGGTGCTGGACGTCTTCCCCCGAGCTGTCCTTCTCAAGGACCCTACGTTCAACGTCTCGAAGCTAACGACGTCTGAGTTTCTTGCTTTGTGGGCACAGGCGAACGAGGAATATGGTTGGATTCTGGACACGGATAATTCGGATCTCTCTGCATTTCGCGACACGGGTGCGAAGCTGCTGAGCTGGCACGGCATCAGCGATGCTATAATACCGTACCAAAACACGGTCAAGTACCGTCAGCGCGTGGAGAGGGAAATGGGAGGTGCAGAAGCAGTTGATGAGTACTTTCGATTGTTCCTTGCTCCAGGTGTGGGGCATTGCGGACTCGGGGCGGGCCCAGTGCCGATTGATCCTCTGGAAAGCTTGAGGGATTGGGTAGAGAAGGGAGAACCACCGGAGACGCTCGCCTCGGAAACCACAAATCAGGACGGGGAATTGGTGACTAGGAAGCTCTGTCGATACCCTGGAAAACCGAAATATCTGGCCACGGGAGACTTCAACAAAGCAAGCAGCTGGGGTTGCGAGGGGGATAGGGCGGAGGGAGGTGATTTTGCAAGTGGTTGGAGGGACGCTCTTTCGCAGGCCGCCGGCTTAGAATGAAATTGATATCTGATATGGACGAATGAGAACGTCTATCACTATCAAAGCTAGAATCATGGCCCTTGTTCGATATAATTGGAGTTTTGGAGAGCTATTCCATGTGATGCTACAGCATTAGCACAGAAGTTGTTCTTTCCTTGTAAGCCTGGGACACCTACAGTCACGTGTATAAAGTAAGCATGAGAAAAGCCTTGATCGGTTGACTTGTTGCACGTACGGGCTTGGTAGCACGAGAATGAATCAGCACTTTTGCAAGTGGCTCATGGGTGCAAGAGTGAACTCATGCTTTTATCCAGGGACAGTTCGCGAACGACTCACGCTGGGACGTCAGAGAGCTTTGGAAGGAACCCTGTCATGCCCAACATGTGTTCGGGAAGCAATGACTAGCTTCCACGGTATTATTGGTACAATATTTAGTTAGGCAGCTATTAAGTATAATAATTAGGGCAACAATAGGTTGTGTGCGTCTAACAATACAATACACTAGCGTTATTAGCCTTTGTATAGCGTGCGCCAGGCGTAACATAAACCACGCCCGCAGAGAACCTAAGTGCCGTCACCTAGAATAGGTTAGTTAAGAGTTTGATTTAGTGGGGTGAGCGTAATCCGATACGAGCGGTGCAAGTTCTCCAACGCGCTCTCTAAGTCAGTCACCTAGGTTCTGAATATTGCGTCGGCGAGAGCCCCCCTTCGTCGCTCCGCTGTAGGAGAAGCGTCGAGGACATCAAGGCACGGCAAGTAATCGAGCAGCAGCCGACCTGCGTTCCGAAGCGGCTGAGAGTATACCACGATGGACGTTCAGGCTTGACCTCTCCGCAGGAAATGATGACGGTCATTCTTGCGAAGGTATCGGCCATGGCTTGTCGGGGCGGCTACTTCACCTGAGATCGGCTGCGGTCCAGGATCAGGGATTTCTCATCCAGCAGCGGCCGTAGACGAATGCTTCATGATCAGGAACACTGGTAATGCGTAGTGGGCGCCGCCGATGGTGTGGGAGGTGGTGGCTTTGGTCATGCATCCCTGCGTGTTGAAACTGCTTGTGGATAGTGACTTCATGATCTCCTGCTGCCCGTACAGCAGTCATCGCTTCCTGCGCGATACGCGAAATATCTACTGCCCATGGTGGATTTATTTTCCCCATCGTACATTGCCAAACGTCCGCGGGACTCGTTGTTGCTTCACCTTGCGGACAGACTATGTTGACACCGCAGCCGCAGCATCATCGTTCTCTTTATCGATTTTGATCCAGTTTACAGCCAGCGCAAGAACAATGTCCATTCCTGACGCAACAGTAACGACATCCTCTCGATGCGTATGACTCCAGGAGCCCCGTTGTCCCATCGTAGCCACCGGTATGCCATCAAGCAAGATGCCCTCCTGGGCACCTAGAACTTCGTTCTGTATTTCTATCGCATGCTTGGATAATGAAGCATCCTGCATAGTGAGATCTACTTCTAGTATCAGATGCAATACTAAGCACAATGTGTGAAGCTCCACTCACTATACTGTGTGCCCGTGAGTCCGCTCTTCAAGGCCAATGTCCAGATTTCATCCCCAGCGGGACTCATGCCGTGGTAAATCGGACTTCTCAGCATAGGAGTCTCCTTGGCTATCCGCATTACCACCTGTCCATCCATAGTCGTGAAACTCATTTCTTTTCGACTTTCACGCAAGATCTGGATAAAGGACTCGCCAGGTTTGCCAGTAGGTGTTGACCGAGTTACAATATAGGAAATCTCTTTCCATTTCCAGGTATCGCGTTCTTTTGTGATGAAAGCTTCAGGCTGCTTGGCGATGAAGCCTGAGATGAGAGTGAATCCTGGGAAGGGAACGGCCGTGAGCTGATCGGCCATTGTGTGAGAGGCTTTGAATGTCATAGGATTGGGATACATCGGAATATATGTTCGTGCGGCCGTTTGCCTGCTTTCCCGAGGTCCCGCTCAGCTCCGCCTGACGTCATGGGCACTAGCGGGAAAGCCATTAATGTAGATGACCGATCAGCATTGGAGGGTTTGATCCATGTCTTGATGACGATCTCCCTTTGTTTACAAGCATGCTGCCGGGGACCCCCCTCCTGCACAACCATTGGATGGCGGAGGATGGCAAGCAAGCGTGCAACATCAGCTGGTTACAAACGTAACGTAGAGACCTGTTTACAACAGGGAGCCCGAAGTGGGCTAGACGCGGTCTGCATGAACAGCGGGGGCGATGCCCACCTCAGTAGGGATTGCCATGCCGTTTCAATTTCGCGTGGGTATGTCTGGAAGAGAAACATCGCAGACCTTTTGGTATACGGTACAACGCTGTAAGGGAAAGCTGTCGCGTGGGTATGTAAGTTGTCGAATACCTAAAAGCTATACAGCACTAGGACAAAGGCCTGAGTACAATGTGTACCCCAGGATAAGCTAAGGCTAACTATACTTAAAATCTTATCCTATAGCTAAAGAGCTTGTAATAAGAACTTTATAATAAATAAGGATATTATATAGCTAATCTTTACATTAGAGCGTTGTGTCAGAGACTAGAAGACTGACAGTTTACAGTCAACGGTGGAGGTGTGACGCATATGCATTGATCACACTTCTCATAGCGAGCGAACAAAGAGGTGGAGACGATATTCAACATGTTATGCCGTTAGTCGATACGTAACTTAGTCTATCCACCATGCAGAACTATTATCCTATTCACGAATCCCACACAGCAAAGTTCAAAACATCACCAAGCACGTCTCATTTATTGATCATGTACAATTTTCATTGAAAAAACAAATGCTAGTCATATCGACATTCATATCCATAACCATGCACCGCCACTTCACTGCCACAAGGCTCAAGCCATGCCATGCCACGCAAGCCATGCAAAAAGAAAGACACACCACAACAAACCACCGCACAAAAATGTCAGGGTATATAGCCAAAAGGTAATAAAAAGAAAATGAAGGACGTGAAGAAGAATATATACTCAAAATCAATTCATGCTAACAGTGGCCAACCCATCCAGTGGATAGCCGTGTAGTCAATAAGACGCGAAGATCGCGTTTAGAAGGAGGAGCGGCGGTGGGCGCGGTGCCTGAAGTGGCGCTTCTTGAGGACCTTGCCGTTATGGCACTGCGTGCCGAGGGAGACGGCTTGCCAGACGACTTGCCCGTTGTTGCAGAGGCCGAATTGCGAATCGCCGTTGCAGACGACCTGGCCGTCGACGGAGCAGGTGCCATTGCCGCCAGCACCACCGCCGGGGAGCGGCAGCGGGAGCGCTCGGGCTGGCTGGTGCGTTCGCGCTGGCGCGGTGGCCGAAGCTGAAGGGGCGGTCACGGTGATCAGAGTGCGGACGACCGAAGTGACAGCGTCGGCGGGTCGCGAAGGCGAGGGAGCCTGCGAGGGAGCGGGCGCGGGATCAGCAGGGGCTGCTGAGGCGGAGGCTACGGGTTTTTGAGGAGCAGCAGGAGTCTCTGCAGCACCACCCTCACCGGCACCAGGAGTGTATTGACCGTTGTTGGCTCCAGATCCCGGTACCAGGGGCTGGCTCTACGGGTGCGTTGCCAGCGTTGCCTGAGTTGCCACCAGTGCTGCCACCGCCGGTAGAGGCACCGCCGCAGAGATCGACGAATGGACCGCTACCGACCTTCTCGACGGAGTCTCCGCCATTGGCGAAAGTGTAGTCAGAGCCCTCAGAGGTCTTGCAGCTCGCGCCGGAACCGACGTTGATGTTTGCGAGAGCCATGTCAGGGAGCGCATCGAACTTGGAGGTATCGTCAGATCCGCCAGAAATGGTGATATGTAAGCGCAGTTCATGTACATCTCGCGGTTGCCGATGTGGTTGAACCAGGTCCATGCAAAGACTGCCTCGCCGTTAGGCAAGGAATCCGGGACCTTGAATTGGAAAGTAGAAGGGCCGCTGACGCCAGGGCAGCCACCCTCGATCGAGTGGATGACCTTAAACTTGGAGTCCTTGGTGGGGTTCTTGTCGGTCGTAACAGCAAGCTGGCAACTACCTCCACCATGGACAGCGGAGCCTGAGAAGGAGAGCTGCTGGTCGGAGCCAACGGCGAACTCGTTCATGGGCCCCTCACCCGCCGTGCCGCTAGTCATCTTGCACGGGTAGTCGGATCCAGAAGGGTCCAAGGGAGAGTTGTTTGGCGAGCCGAATGGCTTGGGAGTAGCCATGATCATGTGGGACTGGACAGAGGGAGCCATGGCTAGCATGGCGAAACCCAAAGTCGAAAGTGTCTGCGAGTTGAACATGGTCGTGGTTGTTTCGTGGATTCGTGGATTCGTGGGTTGAAAGTCGTGTGAGTCGAGTAGTTCAGCTTTTCCGGAAAGCTTTGTAGTCGCAGTTGAGAGTTCTGTCGTGGAAGAAGGGAATGTCAGGAGCCTTAAGTAGGGCAAGCGATAAGTTTCCAGAACTATTGTAGAAGATATACAATGACTGTGAGTGCTCACAATGAGACAACTGAGACAATCGAGACAAAGAATGTACAGGTGAACGAAGGAAGTTGCACCAAGGTGATGTGAAGAACAGTGAGGGTGCACAATGCCATTGTTCTTATACACTGTCAATGAGCCCAGGGATCTTCACTAGGCGCCAAAGTTAGCAATGTGATCGCCACTACGGGCCCGCCGGGAGGCTCTCCCTTCAAATCAAACGCTGCATTTTGAACGAATCAGGCTTTCAGGTATCCTGCCACCCTATTCGAGCACAGTTTTGTGAAGTTTCAAGCGTGGTGGAACGAGTGGCTGAGAAGCGCTGGCCCTGAGTGGCATGAAACATGAACAGATCGATCGAAGCGCCGATACCAAACAGGGTGCTCAGCGCCGAAGGTAGATCATGCATCTCAACACCGCCACCGGAGATCTCGTTTCAGGGCTTTCTTTAACAGCTGGGATCGCACGCGAAGGGCGCTCTTCCGCTTCGCGCAGCTGTTAACCATGTGAAACGCGCAAACGTAACCTTCCAGATGTGGCAAACCATACAGCAGAGGTCGAAGTGGACCCTATATGGTCTCCTGAAAGCTGAAAGGCGATTGGAGAAAAGAGCCTCAGGAGTGCGAGCGCCGAGGAGAATGGCATATGCAGTATGCAGGAAGGGGATGGTGGTTGCCATCGCAGCGCGCCGGTGCCTGACTACCCGAGCAAGGTACCGCTGGATCCATGAAATCCATCCTTATGGGGGTTATGCGGCCCCGAAATGCGCAGTTAATGAATGGTGTGCAAAGAAAAGTTAAGTAGGTATTTACGCTTAAATCTTCATTTGCTGTTATTCAGAAAGTATAGAAGGTGCGTTAAGGTTATCCTAATTAGAAGGCAAGAGCGTTGAGGGCATAATGAGCGTTCTAGGAAGGGCCAAGAACCGTAAGGATGTTTGTGCGTCACGTGCTGAAGGGTTTTCAACATCACGTGGGCTTCCCACGGCCCCGGGGCTGAAATTCACGCTAGTGCAGAAAATGCATTAGCGGCTTAGTGGTGTGCACGGTGCCGCGAAGCATTCACAGTTGCGACGACGACGATGACGATGACAGTCTGTCGGCAGCATTCGCAATCGAAAAGACGATAAGCTGTTAATCAAGGCCAACCCAGCACCATTCATCGCTTCCATTCTCACCCGCACACGTTTCGCACACGCCGCCCTCGCGTCGCTAGCCGGCCCTTGACGCGTCTGATCGACGAGCTCTGTTGAGCTCCCTCGCGGCTTCCGCGTCCCGGCGCGCCACCGCAAGCATGTTCACATCGACGGGCAAGACGGCGCCGCCGCAGGCTTTCATATCGACGTATGCGCCGCGGCTGCGTTCGTACGGGAACTCGCTCATCTCGCCCATCATCCCGCCGTCCAGCACTCTGCCGCCGCCGCGCACGACGAAGCGCGGGACAGTCGTGATCAGCTATGCCGAAGATGGGTACGACGACGATGACTTCGAGGACAGCGAGAATCCGCGACGCGCAACTGGCCTGCGCAGCTTGCGGAGAGACGAGTCGGGGCTGGACAAGATGGCGCAGATAGCGGCCCTAGGCAAAGAGATCTCGGCGCCCGTCGCGGTCCAGGGCATATGGCGCGACTGGATGGGGAGGCCGAAATATACGCGGTGGGTGCTCGCGGGAGATGTTGCCCTCGGGCGGTGACATGGAGAAGACGAAGCTAATGAGCTGCTGCAGAACAGAGAAGCAAGTGCAAGTGCAGGCTGCCCTTCCAGTAACCCTGATTCCCATTCGGATAGACCTGGACATCCAGCCCTTCCGACCAGATGCGCCGCTGCCGACACCTTCGAACGCGCGCGAGTTCGGCATCGATGAAACCCTGCCTGCCTACAAGCAGCCCGAGGTGACGCCCGCATATCGCCTCAAAGATACCTTCCTATGGAATCTACACGAGGCCCTAACAACCCCAGATCAGTTCGCGAAGATCTTTGTCGATGAGATGGATCTGCCCGCCGACCGCAAGCCGCATCTTGTTTTCACAATTGCAAATCAAATACGGCAGCAGCTGGAGGAATATGCAGGGGTTGCTTTACATCCACTATTCCATTCGACAGCATCGCCTACACTTGACGGCACGACAACAGTTAAACCGCCACACGCTATACCCTCACGAGATGGGACGTCAACGCCTGCTGCACCAACCACAAACGGTGCAGCGACTCCGGTGGCTAATGGTGCTGCTCATATAAACGGCACTTCAACACCTGCGGCCATTCCCAACGGCATCACTGCGTCCGCCACAGCTCTGCCATCAGAAGAACTGCACAACCCAGACGACACCTATCGATGCATTGTTACCCTCAACATCAACCTGTTGAACAGATTATACAGCGATAAATTCGAGTGGTCCTTACTCCACCCGCCTGGTTTCGCCGAGATGTTTGCCAAAGTCACTTGCGCTGATCTGGGTCTGGCTGGGGAGTGGGTTCCCGCCATGACCCATGCAATTTATGAAGCCGTGCTCCGCCTGAAGAAGGAAGCCTGCGAAAATGGCGGCCTGGTCGGAGACGGTGAGATCGACAACGATGCCGTCGACCCTGTAATAGGAGCAGGGTGGAGGTACGATCCGGAGCACCTTTGCGATGAATGGGAACCCAAGGTGGAAATCCTCTCACCGGAGGAAATTGAGAGGCGTGAGGGTGACCGAGAAAGACAGATTCGACGCCTGAGGAGAGAAACAGCGCGATTTTCGTCAACAGCCAACATGACAGGCACCCCGCAGAATGACTTCTTTGCAAACCCCGAGCAGGCAGAGAACATGGGTCGTGGCGAGCGCAGCAAAAAGAAGAGGCGTTTCAGGAGTCTCAGTCCAATCGGCCGTGACACTCCAGAGATCGGCTCTGGCTATGGAGGCGGCTATGGAGGGGTGGGTGGTGGCCTACAAGAAAAGTATGTGAATGCTCCCAACGCTACAAACGTGCTAACGCGTGCATCAGTGAACGACAAAACTGGCGATGCGCACACTGCCTCGTATGGGGCAGTGCAGTATGGGCAGTGCGTGATGGACCAAAAGGACCAAGAAGCCTTTGCAACAATTGCGGCTATCTCTACGAGCGGGATAAGAAGCTGCCCCCTTGGTCCGAAAACCTCTTCTACATGGATGCACCGAAGCACGATGTCAGGATTCCCCAACCACCGAGGTAGTGTCCGCAAACTAGTTGGGGGTCTTCTGACTTTGACCGCTGGTGGGAACGAATTAAGAGCCAAATCAGGGGCTACTAATTCAATCTGCGTCCGACGTGGCGCGGAGATGGCATTGTACGCTTTTTGTAGCATTTTCAGCGAAGGCGTTTGGCGGGATACTGTTGCTTTCGAGGATAATCAGGATAGGGAAAGAATGAAAGGGACCTGCGCACTTGGCCATCTGCTCATGGAGAGCACGCAGATTGCGTTGACAGTTAGTTAATTCCAATGCCGAGAAGTAGAACAGTCTTTCAGCTCGCTAAAACAAATCTTCAATAATGATCGCGATCATGCCAACGCCCACGTATGACACCCCCAACCCACAGATTTGCACCCATGTCACACCACCTCTCCTTCTTCCCGCCTCTGTCTCAAGAACAATATCAGCAGCCTACACGCAACGGCCCCATCGCTCTGCCTAATCGCGATCACACCAACCGCAGTACCTACTCTAGGGGCCGGGCTATGCGTTTTTTCGGCGCTAAAGCTGCACTGCCGGCGGTTGCTATTGTTCTTTGTCCGATCGCGTGCTTGGCGGATCTATTCAGGTGCCAATTGATGCCATTGTGCGATGCGTGCTATTGTGCGACGGTTTGCGCGCTGCTAAGCGAGGACACGAGATGTGATGTGAGGTCTGCTCCAGCTGTGGGAGTGAGGTGTTGTGTTTGCTAGGGCGGGAAGTAGTCAGAGAGGAATATGTGTCGGCGCATAGATGACGGATTTGCGTGGTCTGATGGAGATTATTGCGCTGCGGTGCACTGCGTCGGAAATATCAAAATGCAAGAGGGTTGGTAGGCGGTAGAGTTAGGCGGCACGCAGACTGCGCTGCCTGGCGCGGTTTAGCGCGGTTTATTGCAATTGTTGGGGTGTCACAATAGGAAGTGTGGCGTGGAGCAGGGAAGAGGATGGTTACGCATGAGTCTTGCTATTGTGTGCGGGTTTTGGAAAACTTGTCAGGATGCGTGTCGGGGGGAGTATATATTCAACGAGTGCGAACTTCTTCTTGCATTTCACAACTATCTGCTAGACTACGATTCTGCGGTACGGGACTTTAGTTTGGCACTTGGATGGAAAGGTATTGAAAGGTGTGTATGGGGTTCTTTTTGTTTCGCTGTGCACTTGCTTTTCGGCGCGTCGTTCTTTTTGGTTTTCGTTATTGGGACTGTGAAGGGGCAAGTGTTTGTATGGAGTTGTTCGTGGGGAGTTCTGTATCGAGCAGCGAATCATCTTCATCTATCCAACATTTGTAAGTACTCAGCACCATCCTAACGAGCACCCCTCAGCACGACAACACGACATCTCGACCTACCGAACATACTGCCGACCAGATCACGCTCGTGCCCTTTCGTCGGCTGCGCCCGACATTCCCATCGGCACGCTCCAGGTTCCAAACCGTACCTCGCGCCACAACCCAAGTTCCTCACCCCAGCATCACGCCATAAACTTGCGCCTGCCAGCGCGAAACCGGAAATCAAGAGCCAGAATCACCACAACATCGGACGACCACATAGATGGACTCTTTCAGCCACCTTGCCCTCGACAACGCAAAAGTGCAGAGTGATCTACCGGTTCTGCAACCACAAGGGCTAGCGTCTGACTCGGCGGCTGTATATAATTACACAGGCCCTGACATGCCGCCTCCGCCTGCATATCATACAGTCGTAGATCCTGCAGATCCTATTCCGAACATGTACAATCCCTATGATCCAGATGAGGAGGAGAAAGAGGAGGATGTGCCAGAGCTCAACATCAATGCGACGACGCAGATCAGGGGCCATGGCAATATCATCAGCATCGCGCAGATGGACAGCATGAAGATAGCGAATCTGCTCGCGATACTGGTGCATGGAGGCCTACCACCACCGGCAACGGCTCAACCGCAAGCTCAAAGTCAAACCCAAGCGCAAACCCCACCCGCAGAGCCACAACTAAGTCAGGAGAGGAGAGGTGCGCGCCTCTTGCCTAAAATCAATATCAACATCAATTGCGGCGCTACTGTCATTGGAGACCGAAATATCGTGGGTCCTGGCCTGGGGGATGTCGCACGGCACATGCAACAGCAGCGGCAACAACAGCAACAACAACAACAACAACAACAACAGCAACAACAACAACAACAACAGCAACAGAATCAGCAAAACCAGCAGTGCCAGCAGAGCCAACAAACACCCATCGATCCAAGAACCAGCCAAGCCCAGCACACAGGATTTGGACACCCGGTTACGGTTCAGGCTCCACTCGCGACACCACCGATGAGTCGCAGTGCGAGTTTCGGGAGTGAGCACTCTGGTGGCGTGAAGAGAAAGATCGAGGAGGATGCAGCGGAGAGCTCGGCGAAAAGAAGCTGCTGATGGCTCGCTCGCTCGTGTAGGATTCCGGTGTCAGGGTGGGCTGGGCTAGGTGTCATTGTGTAATGGATACAAGGCATTTAGGTTTAGTGTTGGAGTAGGGGGGGTTCTTTGTTTGTTATTCAGCGGGCGTCTGCTGGTGTTGGCTTGTACGAGGATATGGTAATGACTGGACTGGGCATTTGGGAGACATGTATTTCTTAGTTAGCAGTATATCGGCCATCTCTGTGCGAAATACATGGAGAGAGAAGAGGGCAAGACAGTAATGAATATTGGAATGTATGACCAGGTCGATGATGCGCAGCGAGTGTTGGATAATTGTTCGAAACCATGTCTTCGTCGGCCCTATGGATACTGGCACTGCCTCATGGTGGACGGTCTTAGACTCATACCTTACTACTCGGATTCTGTACCCTGGAGCAATGGGCCGGAGGGACGTCCCAGGGAAGCGATTTTGGTTCAAGGGTGTGTGGCGCTTCATATCCAGCGAGATTGGTTACTCGGATCTGATATTGAGGCCAGATGAAAACACATTCCTGCTGCATGTGGGAGTAACACAAGACGCCACGTGCAACCAGGTGCTATGATCAAGAAGACTTCGCGCACTCTCGGTACACGGTACAACCAGGTGCTCTTGAAAGGAAGAACACTGCACTGTGCGGGAGCCCAGCCAGTGATATCAGCCTCAGCGTCCAAGCAAGCGGTTCCGAACCAAATTAATATTCCTCGAAGAAGCTGGCCTGTAGATAACAGTACCAGACGATGGATGTGGCACCGTTGTGACGACACTGCCGATCGGACAGGAGTGCCGTTTCGGTGCTCTCAGGGTCCGACCAGGGGAACGAGCTTCAGCAAGGTGGCATCTTTGGACGGCCCAGGCCCCGCTTGGGTGGTGTGTCCCTACCGCCACCAGCCCAGAGCACCACGATGAGGGACTGCAACTAGAGCAAGCCAATATTTCCAACGAAAACAAATGCAACCAGGCGTCTCTGCCCATCCAATCTGCAGTCTGGCTGTGGTTCGCAGGTCCGACGGCTGATGCAGCGTACGTTCCCTTGGCCTCCACCACTTTGGCGCTAAGCCGCTTCGAGAAAGCGCTGTCCTGTTAGGCGCACCTTCCTTAAGCTCGTCGTCCACGGCCTCCTTGGAACTTTCCCTCCAATTCTCACCTTTCTTTGGTTTCACTCGTATCTGCTTCTCCTCGTGTTGTTTCCGAAGCTCCAGAAACCGTCCATCGGCTAGGCACTGCACTCTCCCGTCGGTGAGCCGCGTTCCCGAGCCGCCTCACCTCGCGCAACCTGTCCTCGCCCTCGACCTGCTGCAGCGCTTGCCGCAGTCGCCTTAACCGCACCGCAACTGCCTCCGCTCTGCTCCAGGGTATAGCCGACGAGCTTCAAGAGGGATCCAGCTTAGTGGCCTGTCCGATCCGGCCCAGGCCCAAACCACAGCCACCGACGAAAGGACCCCTTACTTGAGTCGGCATCAACACCTTAGCTGCGTCGAACGGTCTGCCCGCTCAAATACCGGGCATCGCTAATTGAGCGTTCGCCCTACATTTTCAAGCCTCTCCGTCGACCATTCAGGTGCTCTTCGATTCGGTACCTCTCCTTGAGTGCCCGGCCTCATAGTATCTTACATTATTACATCAGACTTTCACATCACTACAATTATGGAGACTTGGATGAGCTGGGCAGGCTTCCTGTCAATTGTCGCCGTTGCGTACTGGTACTACAACCCTAGGAACAAAAACAGCGGCCAGGATCGAGGCCGTCCCCTACAGCGAGCCTCCGATACAGCGAAGCAATTGGTCGACTGGGACGATTCCGAGAAGAAGTCCAAGCCGAACACAAAGGCATCGAAGCCAAAGGCCCCTCGCAAGTCGGTCAAGAAGTCGGCTCAGGAGGCCGGCAACAAAACAGAGGCTGCTCTCACGAGCTCCTCCGCCGCTGGCGCCGACGATGACGATGACAACTCGACGGCCCAGTCGCCATCCTTGGTCGCCAAGGTTGCAGACAAAGCCCCGAGCGGCAAGGATGTCTCTGACATGCTGGATCCCAAGTCTGTTACCTCAGTCTTGAAGATTGGCGCGTCTGAGAAGCCGACGCGCTCCCCCAAGCCGCAGCAGCGCTCGGAATCCCAGACCGAAACGAAGAAGCAAAGGCAGAACCGGCAGAAGCAGGAGGACGCAAAGGCTGCACGTGAGGTCGCTGAAAAAGAGCGCAAGGCGTTGGAGGAGAAGCAGCGCCGCATGGCTCGAGAAGCCCGTGGAGAGCCTGCTCGCAACGGCCTTCAGCCCAGCCAGCCTCCGGCCTCCACTCCCTGGAACCGTGTCGGTGCTCCCGCTGCCACTCAGCCCGTTAACGGTCAGCTTCTTGACACGATCGATGCCACGTCGACCTCTAGCTCCAGCGAGGCGGCCACCAATGGTACCGCACCGACCCCCGATTCCACCTCGTACTCTAACCTTCCGTCCGAGGAAGACCAGATGAGAGAGGCACTGGCCGAGTCCTCTTGGACCACAGTCCCCAAGGGCAAGAAGAAGAAGACAAACAAGTCTAACGGCGACATGGCTGGCGAGGGCAGCGATTCGGGTCTCTCTTACGAGCCTACGCCTGCTCCGGTCAAACAGGCGCCTGCTCCTATGCCGGCCGCCAAGAAGGAGAATGCCAAGTCCGCCTCCCGCTACGAAGCTCTTTCCGAGCCTATCACCGGCGCAAGCCACCCTATGGACTCTGACTGGCCTGTGGTGTGAGCAATAGCTATTGCTGAGCAAAGACGAGGCATGATTCCCCTTGCATCTACTCCTCACATGCCCTTCACAAGTTCTGTACGTAAGACTGGTGGTTTTGGTGGAGGACGCGATGTTATTACTTGAATCTGGGGTTCTGTTTGGAGTACCGGCGTGATCAGTTTGCAATCGAGCGGACGATCGTTCAGACTGTATGCTACCATGGGGTTCCTTGACAAAGGGTAGGGCTGGTGAGTGATGTACAACAATGGTATCGTGTGTGGGTAAAGTGGGAAGGGGAGAGGGTTACATTGCATGCGCGCGCGACGAGCAGCCCGGTTTTCTTTTCCTTACAAAAGCGGCTTCCATGCAGGGATCACAGCAGGGGCTGGAAGTGGAGGTGTTTCGTGTGTTACTGTTCATGTGCGTCCATCTCGCGCTTCATCTTTAATAGCATTCTATGCAGTGATGACTATAATATACTGTGGACCGCTTGTTGATAAGGTTGCACATTGATTATGGGACACTCTCGGAATGTTGTCTGTATTACTGACATGATTGTTGGAAGGTCAGTATGTCGTGGCGGACTTACGCGACATGGCAACGATGGAATCCACTTGCTAATTCTAGAATTTTCTTTACTCGTTCGCAAGACTCTTGTAGACCGTTTTAATTGTCCATCCGAGACAACAGCAGCTTGTCAAAGATATGGCCCAACCTTGCGTTTTGCAGAGTGAGACTCTTGTGCCAAATGTGTCTGGCTGTCCACGTAGACGTTTCGTTTGCTTCACGGCTTTGTGATTGGGGTGGGACGGAATACGCATGTATTGAGAGAAAGATGTGTGACGCACTGTTTTCTCGTGTGGTTACAAAGTGTGCGTGAGCTGTTGTATGTAAGCGGTGAGTAAAATGGAGGAAAGAGGCTACTGTGCTCAGTGAATAGAAGTGAAATTGTATACCCGCGACAGGGCACCGTGGGAGCACTTTCACCCGCCCAGACAAACGTCGCGCCACCTTATGTATGCGCGCCTTCCACACTTCAACTCTTAGGACAAATCAATTTCGACCACTCGATTGGTGCCCCAGCGAACGCCATGAGAGCTACAACCGCCTGCATCGCCGCCCTGTCGCCGCCAGCACCACCGGACTCTACATTGCAAAGGCCCCAAGCT
This sequence comes from Laburnicola sp. JP-R-44, assembly GCA_009805535.1. Taxonomy (NCBI): domain Eukaryota; kingdom Fungi; phylum Ascomycota; class Dothideomycetes; order Pleosporales; family Didymosphaeriaceae; genus Laburnicola; species Laburnicola sp. JP-R-44. The sequence continues at coordinate 1,176,994 of SELF01000041.1, forward strand.
ATACCATCTCGCCATCCCTCACCTCCTCGCCAGCCGCGAGCAGACGTCCCTCCAGCCTCCGACACCGTCTGGAACGACGCCCAATGCAAAGGGTCAACCTTCCACAAAGTGATGCTGTTGAGCGACGCCGAGGCCGATGGGGGTGAATCGGCGGGTGCATGGTGGCATGGTGCAGCGGCGGCTGACTAAGGCAGCGGCAAGGAAACGGTGTCCCTTCAGAAGAGCTTCAGACACTGAACTAAAAGCTCCGGCCCGCCCACGCAGCGCCTCGATCCCCCGAACCTCCCTTTCTCTCTCCAGCCCCCCGTCCACCGCACCATGGCACAGATCCGCGGCACCGCCGGCTACCACCTGGGCAACCAGAGCCCCTTCGGCGGCGCTGGACGCAGCGATGGCACCACCAACGATCCCAGTCCGCTCGACCAGCTGCGGGAACAGACGAGCAAGATCGAGGACTTTCTCGACACCCTGTCCGAGCCCATGAAACCGTGAGTGCCCCCGGCCTCGAGGGACGCGCGCGCTTTGAGAGGGCCACGCTGACGCGGTGCTGCACAGATATCTGCCCGCGATTGGACGCTTCCTGATTGTCGTTACCTTCCTCGAGGATGCCCTGCGCATAATGACACAATGGACCGACCAGCTCACGTATCTGCACGACTACAGACACAGTACGCACTCCGCCCGAGCGCCCCTGCCAATGTGGGAAAATAGATAGCTGACATGTGCCCTTTCCACAGTCCCGAGCGGTCTCACGCACCTCTTCCTCATTATCAACGTAATCGCCATGACGGCCTGCTCCATCATGATCATCGCACGGAAAAACTCAGAGTACGGTGTTTTCGGCCTCATTGGCGTCGTGGTGCTGCAGGGCCTGGGCTATGGTCTCGTCTTTGACCTCAACTTCTTCCTCCGCAACCTGTCAGTCATGGGAGGCCTGTTCATGGTCTTGTCGGATTCGTGGGTGCGCAAAGAAGTTTGCGCCGGCTGGTCTGCCGCAGCTCGACGAGAAGGACCGCAAGATGTACTTCCAGCTCGCCGGCCGGGTCCTGCTCATCTTCCTCTTCATTGGATTCGTATTCCGCGGCGACTGGAACTTCTGGAGGATCTGCGTCAGCCTGATTGGGCTCGTGGCCTGTGTCATGGTGGTGGTAGGATTCAAGGCCAAGTTCAGCGCCATCATGCTGGTGGTTATCCTCAGCATCTTCAACCTCCTGGTCAACAACTTCTGGACCCTGCACGAGCATCACCCGCACAAGGACTTTGCCAAAGTACGACTTCTTCCAGATCCTTTCCATTGTGTAAGTCACTCTTTGTTCCCCGACGTTACTCTCGTCTAACAAAGCGCAGCGGCGGTCTCCTCCTATTAGTCAACATGGGCCCCGGCCAATTCTCCGTCGACGAGAAGAAGAAGGTTTACTAGATGGCCTCTCCATTCTACCTACGTTCTGCGAAACCAGCATGCAAGCATGGCTGGACGATACATGTGATATCCGAAATCTTGCTATCATCTCACACTCAAACGAACGAACAAGAAGGGGCGACGATTAGGGCATATCCGCCCCGGGGGCGTGCAAGGGAAGAAGACGGGGTCTCCAAAAACTCGGGCAAAAGCTTTAGCAAGGAGTCTGTGGTTGCTACGGCTTTGTGTAGACTATGATAATACTGTCAGACAGTATGGGCGTTAGTAATATGCGCAATTGGATTTTTTTGGACAAAAATATCATGCGTAGCATACGTTTTTTTCTTTTCTCTCAAAGGGTTGGAAAAGGCTCTATGTCGAGAATGGTTGTGTGGACACCTGGACAGAATGGCCGGCGTAGACTATACGTCACTTGCACTGGTCGCCGACCATGGCCCCAGGAAAAAGTGGAACTTTTCCGACTATGCAGACCCTTGCAAGTACACTATTATCTAATCCGCCTCTGGTGGTGGGATGCGGGACTTGCCTTGACGTATACAATCCACAGACCAACACAATACGGTCCACAGTTACGTGACACAAGCAATCCTCCTCCCATTCTGAAACTTTGCAGAACCACTCCAGTCAGCATGGCACCGAATCGCATAATCATAGATACTGACCCGGTGAGTTATTTGTTTGGCTTGGGTGGTAGGTGGTGCGCTGAGCGAGGGCTAATACTGCGGCGAAAAGGGCGTCGATGATGTGCTTGCTATGCTGCTTGCATTTTCGGCTGGGGTGGAGGAGTTGGAGGTTTTGATGTTGGGGATTACGTTTGGGAATGTGGAGGTGGAGAAGTAGGTTTTTTTGAATTCTTAGTTTCTTTTGGTTTTGTCTTTTTTTCTTTCAAGAAGATATTATGCTGATGGGTGGTTTTAGTTGTCTGCGGAATATCGTTACGCTGTTTCACTACATTGAGAAAGAGAGGGCGTGGCGGAAGGAGAATGGGCGGCCGGAGGGGTTTGAGGGGTTGGCGATTACGAAGCCGATTGGTGAGTTTGGGTGGGATGAGAAGATGGAAATTGGGAAAACAGGCTGATTCAGTGTAGTTGCGGTTGGTGCCGAAGAGCCTCTGGCTGAGCATATGACGGTTGCGGATTTCTTTCGTAGGTATTTTCGAAAGCTCGTGTATTGTGAGTTGGTACTTACTGTGAATAGATGGTATCGACGGCTTAGGCGGCATACACCATAGCGTACGATCTTTCCCTTCTCGGGCAGACCAACACAACACTGATATACGCTATCTAGCATCCCCACATGTCCCCAGCCGAGACCTGGAAATCTCTCTTCAAACCTACGCCTGAGCCCCTGAGCGCCGCCGAAGCCGCTGAACTCCAAGCAGTCAAAGAAAGACACTCACTCTTCACACCATCACCCAAGCCGGCACACGAAGCCATGCTACAGCTGCTGCGAGACAACGAGCCGGACACCATCACCATCGTCGCAATCGGTCCGTTAACGAATCTTGCCATCGCCGCGGCGGCCGCGGACCCCGAGACGTTCTTGAGGGTCAAAGAAGTCGTAGTCATGGGCGGTACTATAGATTATCCAGGAAACGTACGTCTACTTCCTTTGCTCGTCTGATTGTCGCGGTTACTCCGCTGAGCTGTGTCATCATCCAGCCACCCGCCATGTCCCTCCTTTCCGCATCTGCCGTTACTTCCATCCCCGTGCCCTCTTTCAATCTCATAAAGCAACCTGATACCCCCATAAGGCGTCGACTAAATGAGAGAAACCAGATGACGCCCGGCGCGGAATTCAACACGCATGCGGACAGCGTAGCCGCCGCCCGCGTGTATGCGCTTACGAGTCCAAATCCCGAAGACCACCATGCCGCCCACTGTGAGCAAGAAGGGGTTAAAACCCTACCCAGAGAATCTATCCCGGCAATTGAAAGTCAAAATGTTTCCGCTCGGTACATCCTCCCCTCTCCCCCTACATCAACCAGACCCCATCGCCACTCACTCACACTCTCACACAAATCCCATCAAAACAATGTACGAGGCCAGTCTGACACTTTTGCAAACAGATATAACAGAACAACACCACCTCCCCCCGCCCCCTCTTCAACGCCCACATCTCCGCAGACCCCCATCCAAGGCTCCCCCCTCAGCGAATGGGCCTCCCTCTTCCTCACCTCCACCTACCGCAAAATCGCCTCCCTAGACACGCATCTCGACCCCAAGACCCTCGGACTGCAACTCCACGACCCGCTCACCATCTGGTACTGCATGGCGTCGTCGGATCCGCGCTGGGAATTCGTAACGGAAGATATTCGCGTATGTGCCCTTTCCTCCCCCTCGCACTCTTATTGCATGTGTTGGGGCGGTGTTGGGATGGGAAGCTGACGGTAGTATGTAGGTTGAAACATCCGGCCAGTGGACGCGTGGATGCTGCGTTGTGGATCGTAGGGGGAGGGAGGTGAAGGAGGGGTTGGAGGGGAGTTTGGAGGAGGAGGTTGTGGGGGATGCGGGGGGGTGGAGGGATGCGAGGAGGGGGAATCGGATTCAGAGGGCGGTGGGGAGTCCCGGGGCGGAGAGGTTTGCGGGGTTGTTGTTGAGTAGGGTGTTTGGCGGGGTGTGATGGGTGGGTGGTGGTGGGTTGTGGGTTGATGGTGTTCTTCACCACTGCATTCTTACCCACAACACACGTAGAGCCATCCTATTACAATTCCACCCTCGCGCCGGCAGAACCCATCATTTATCGACTCTCGAATTTTAATCCCTAAATACTATCCACAGCCTTAAAGTACTGAACTAGAACCCGCGACACACTATATACACCCCAACCCCACAATTTCCCCATGCCAACCTGAAAAAATCCATTTCGTACTCAAGCGACGTGGGTTCAACACGCTATTCTTAGCCTCATGGAAGAGGAAACCGGACAGTTTTAGTTCGACTAAAAATCCAGAGAAGATGTAGGATAGTGTATACTCCCCTGTTACACAGACAGCTGGGCATTGAGTCGCACTGTGTATGTAGGTCTTAAAAATCTACATACGGTGTTTGAGAGCCCATTCTTATACCAAATTCACAAACATGAGAAAGTGAGTGCGGATCTTTTCCTCTCCAGACCTCTCCTGTGGCCGCAGCGCTGGACATCTGGTGTTCTAGGAGTTTTTTTTTCTTAGAGGGCCGTGATGTTTAAGGTATTCTTACGCTTTTACAGCGATACCATGCCTCGTAGTAAGACGTGTCGAGCTGTTTGGCACGCTGCGCAGGAGGGCATCAATATGGTGGTGTGTGGTTTGACTTCTGCTGTTCTTTTCGAGGGCTGAGATGGGTTTAGAGCCATCCCGCATAATGGGACGTGTTAAGCTTTTTAGTGCGCTCCAAAGCAGAGAGCATGACAATGTAGGCGTAATGTTTAGAGTCCTTGGATCGGAAGTCGAGGAATTTTTGGGGGGCGGGGAGATGAGGAGATTGGTATTGTTTTGGGGTACAGGCGCGTAGGACGAGGCATAGTTTTGCGGTGGTATAGTTTTGCGGCGTGAGTGTTTTAGGAGGTATTGTAAAGCCCGTGTGTTTTAAGAGCGCCATCGTAAGGGTATAGTACGAATATAGAGCGGTGTTTGATGGTTTGGAACCCGGTTTACAGGAAGGTGTTAATTTCCTTTTAGAGCGAACGCTCCGCAGCAGAGCATTAACTCGGTGTGCGAGTTTAGTTTTTTTTAAACACTTAAGAGTATTGAGATATATTCCACAAAGAAAAGGCTTTAGTTTATTTGAGCATGCAGACTGCACAGCGGAGCATTGAGATAGGGAAGGTAGGCTTTAGAGAGTTCTGCTATGTGAAAGCTGTTTGTTTGATGATTTGGAAAGAGTTCCATGGAAAAACTGTGGTTTGTTTTAGGAACGCCGGGCGCCGCGGCAGAGCATTAGGGTGTTGTGGTTTTATTTTTAACACCCAGCGCGCTTGAAATATTTCCCAGAAAGAGAAGTCTCCAATCTATTTAAGCTCGAGGCTGCCCGCTTCCCCATCAGCTGAGTGGAAATTTGTTTTAGAGAGTCCTCCCATTGCAAGCTGCTTTGTGGATTTGATGTAGTTCCACAGGCAGTGTCTCCTTTGAGGCACGCACGCTCCGCAGCATCAGCGTAGTATACGAGGTTTTTTAAACACCCAGCATGCTTAAGATATATTCCAGAAAGAGAGAGGTCTTTAATCTATTTAAGCTTGAAGGCTGCCCGCTTCTCCATCGTTTCAAAGTAGAGCTGTTTTAGAGAGTCCTGCCATGGCAAAGACGCTTAATCATTTGGAATCAGGTCGACAGGAGGACATCAATTCCTTTTAGACATGGACGCTCCATAGTAGAGAATTGGGCGGGATTGTATGCCTTTTTAATACCCAGCACGCTTGGGACGTATTCTAGAGAGAGAGCTTGAGGCCTTTACTCAATTTGAGACCCCAGGCTACCTGAGGTACACAACAAAGCATCACGGTGATGTGCGGGTTTTTTTAAACACCCACAAGGCTTGAGACGCATTACAGAAAGAGAGGTCTTCACTCCATTTATACCCGCAGGTTGCCCGCCTCCCCATCGCTTTGTCGCGGGTATGTTTTAGGGCGCTCCGCCATCGCAGATGTGACTTATCTTATCACTTCGAACCAATTACACGCAAAAAGGTATCGTCGTCTCCTTTTAGGAACGTAACCTTCCTAGCCAGACATACGGTTGCTCGGCGATGATTTCAAGCGAAGTCTCCCCATTGGAAGAAACCTTCACTCGTTTGAGTCTGCAGACCGGACGACTCCCGCATTATTTTTTCGGATGTGCGTTTTAGTGCGCCCCGGCATCGCACAGCTTTGTGCTGTGTTTGATTGACTGTATGCCGAACAGAGAAGACTTTACTCCGTCCAATCTGCAGGCTGCCCGCCTCCCCCATGAATTGCTGTAAATACATTTTAGCTTACCCCACTATCACAAAGGTGTTTGATGATTTTGAACCCAATTTTGAACGGAGAAGCCTTTACTCCATCCAGCCCGCAGGCTGGACAAGTCTCCAATCCGTCGTGATGTGCATGTTTTAGAGATTCCCGCCATCGAAATTGTATCCGTAGCTTTGAAACAATCCCAAATAGAAAATCCTCCACTCGATTCCATCCCACAAACTTTAAACCAAGACATCTTCGCTCTCAGTGTACATTTCGCAAGCGCCATGGCAAAGGTGCGACTACCTTTCTTTCAACCCCATGTGAAAAGGGTGATAGGTGTTTTTACTCCGCGCACACAGCACAACCTCTCCATGAGAATTTCTTCTGCGCGTTTCAGGGCGCCATGGCGAAGGGTGGGATGGGTTTTTTAAACCCCACCAGAAAAGGCGTTCAATATTTCCCTCCGCGCGCACACAGCACACATCCCATTGTAGGATTGGACTGCGGTTTTATAGAGACCCATGTGAACTCTCTCAAGGCCTTTTTACACCAATGCCATACGAACAAAACCGTATATTTTTAAGCGGACAGCGCAGCTTCCCCCACAGCAAAGCCTTCACTGCAATTTAGCGCGCAGACTGCACACGTCCCCATCAAGCTGCTGTTCGATACTTTCTAGCGCACCATGGCCAGCACGAACACCCTCTTTTTAAACCCCCATTAGAAAAGGTGTTTAGCATTTTTTTACTCCGCGCAAGCAGCAAAACTCTCCATCGTTTTGGTTGCCGTTTTATTCAGCACCCGCATAAAGTTTATTGCCCAAGTTTTTAAGACCAGATGCGCTGCATGCAAACTTGAGCAGTTCGTTTTCTAGGCGGATTGCACATCTTCCTCCACATGTATGTTTTATATTTGCATTGGAAAGTAGAGATAGCACGCAGAGTGTGGAGAAGAGAAGACAACAGACGCTCACAAGGTATATATATCCCCACACCTGCCCATCTACGATGGGAGACAACAGACATATCGAGTTGCACGTAGGTTCCTGTCCTAAAGGCTGTGGGGCGTGCATGCAGAGCTGCACGTAAGCACAGCCAGCTACAACAACCCTCCAACCCCAACCGGAAACGTTTGTTTACTTCTCCCTCCGCGCAAGCAGCACACCTCCCTCCCAACCCCCATTATTGCCTTTTCGGCGTTTTTCAGCAGCTGCATGGAGTTATCATCTATTGTTTTATAGCGGAAGACTCCACATGACGTATACGATTGTGGAATTTAAACGCTCCCTGCAACGCTCCATCATGATGACAGCCTTGTTTTTGATTTTATTTGTTTGGTTTTACAAAGGATGGTAGGGAGAGGCTGGAGATGATGGATGTACGGTGGGGGGGATATGTATCTACGTCTGCTTATGTACGATGGATGGGAGACGAACAGACATATATTAAGTTCTATGTATGTTTTCGTCCTAAGGGGTGAGGGGCGTCGTAGCAGTACTACCCCAGTTCGTACTTGAATCCCATAGTCTACTCTACTTTCGCGAAGTCCGATCCCATATAATGTCCGGCTCAAATTTTAGACTAGCTAAGCCGCATACAAGAACAAGGGCATCTTTTACGCGCTGCAAAGATCACTCCATAATGTCGTTTTGCGCGTTTTTGGAAAGGAGAGTGAAGGCGTAGTACTAGTAAGTACTTTAACCTATACTTTCCCGCTCGATTTTTTTACACCAGCTAAGCCGCATATCCAAGGATGAGAGCACTTTGTGGCGGGCTGCATAGCTCATTCCATGCAGCTTTTTGCGAATGTTTGGAAAGTAGAGAAAAGGCGTAGTACTGGTTAGTACTTAGACCTTTGTCCACTTTCGCCCCAGCCCCATACAGTTCACAAATCATATCTTCAAACTAGCTCAGGCGCATGTAAAAGCAATGCTATCCTTTACGCGCGCTGCACAGCTCACTCCATGAGATTTTTTTTTTTGTTTTTTTAGAAAATAGAGACAGCAGGCTGTGCAGAAGAGACAGGCGTAGTTGTACACTTGGACCTATATCCTACTTCCGCGAGCTCCCATGCAGTTTCTAGCTTGGATTTTTTACACACCATCTGCGCTGCATACAAGAACCCCAGTATATTTTCAAGCAGGCTGCACAACCTCCCCCATGGCTCATATCTCTCTCTGTTTTGGAAAGTAGAATAGTATAGCGTACAGGAGAGACAGGCGTAGCTGTACTCCTCAGTACTTAGACCCATGCTCTACTTTCTTAAGCTTCCATGCAATTTCTTCCTCGAATGTTTTACACTAACTGAGCGGCATGCAAGGACAACAGTATCTTTTAGGCGAGCTAGACAGCTTCCTCCATACAGTCGTATGCATTGTTTTTGGAAAGTAGAGGTAGTAGGGCTTGCAGAAGACGCAGGCGTAGTTGTACTCCCTTTCGCCCCAGCCGCATCAAATGCTTCCTTGATAATTTTAACACAATCTGCGCTGCACATAAGCACCACGTTATCTTTTAATGCGGGCTGGATAGCTCACACTCCATGCGGTCCTCTTCTCTTTTGTTTTAGAAAGTAGAGAGAACAAGCAGTGTGTAAAGATAAAGCCAACAAGAGCGAACAACCAAGTACATATACGCCTCAGATCGGCTCACGCGCGACAAGAGACATGTGTAGTTGCTTGCGAGCTTGTTGTTTTGGGCGCACGGCACAGCTCTCCGACCAGCCATGCACAGTGGACCTCACTTTTTTCTTTTTTAAGCACGACAAGGCGCGGAATTGATGTGAGAAAGAGATGTGCTGGCGAGGAGAGGATGGCCGGGGTATATATATTTCTTCATCGCACATGCGCGACGAGAAGCATAGGTACATGAAGTGCGAGCTTGGTGTTTTGAGCGCACGGCACAGCTCTCCGACCAGCCACACATAGTTTTTCGCGTTTGTTATTTTTAAGCGCAATAAGGAGCGGAATTAATGTGAGGAAGTGGCGTGCTAGGGAGGAGAGGATGGGCGGGGTATATATATTCCTTCATCTGCTCATGTATGATGGGAGACGTAGGTAGGTAAAAGAAGTTTCACGTGGTTGCGCCATCAAAGTGTGAGGGGCGTATAGTACTTGATGACTTACGCCAAAGTTCCTAGGCTGACATTGCAGCAATCCCATCCTCTATCGGCAATATCCAGCCAAGACCCTGTATCAAAAGCAGCTCCCAGCCCACCGCTGCTCCATCCCGCTCGCATGCAAGCGATGACTCCATCCGCAAACGCCGCCTCCCCATACGCCCAGAGACGTCAGACTCCACCCAGCGCCCGACTCAAAGACCTGACCTGAACGCCGAAACCAGAAAGAGAGAGAGAGAGAGAGAAATACTCACATCCTTGAAACAGGCCCCTCGATCCTTCATGTGGCGGTCTAGCGGAGCACCTTGACCTCGTGGCGATTGCCGCAGATATCGCACTTGAAGCCGAAGCCGGTGACTTCGTGCTTGCCGACGCGGCTCGGAGCCTGGTAGTCCTCTTCGAGCATCTGGAACACACAGCAGGCGTCGTCGTCCTCCAGATTGTATGTCTGCCTGTGGAGCTTCTTCGCGCGTTCAAAAGTCTGGCTGAGGCGCAAGTCTTTGGTCGATTTGATGCTGCGAGCGAGGACCGTTGGGACGGTCTCGCATATCTCCTCGACGAAGTCTTTGCTGGCGTCCCTCGTGATGGGCCGGTCCGTCCGTTGGAGCAGACGTACGGGAACGAGCGAGTGGTTGTTGGTGGAGAGGCAGCTGTCCTCGGGGGCTGACTCTTGATTAATCGGCTCGATGGGGTGGGTTGAGAGTGCGACGGGCTTATACTTACTGATGACTTCAGACATGTCAACCCAGATGATGGGACGTATACCCAGTTCGTGGAGTGCTTTGCGCTTGAAGACCGTGGTGAGTGCGCCGTCTAGCTCGGCCTCGTACCGTTGAACAGCCGCGTAGCTTCCAGAGACGAGAAGATGGTCGCTCGCGTTCTGGTGGATGATCTTGTCGGCCTGACCGAGTTGGTCGATGATGCCCCTGGCGATGGCCTTGGCGAGGACGTCGATCAGGTGAAGTGTCTCGGTCGGGAGATCTGCGCGGGGTTCCATTGTTCTGATCGAGGCTGTTGGCCGATGATAGCAGTGGGTGGTTGTGTTGGGGTTGAGAAGTGGGCAGGGTAAACAGTCAAGGACGGTTGTATACAAGGCGCGGTTGTGCCCATCGGGAGTGAATCGTGTCATATTTGGTGCTCGTTGCCTCCTTGGCGCGGCAGTGACTCTGACAGTGTTCACATTGGCGTCAAATTAAAATTAGTAGGGTGCTCACCGCTGTGAAAGACGACCCGGGGCCGATCTGATGTGAGGGAAAGAGCTTCTGTATCGTGGCGTGACATAGTTCGGCTGCTCTTTCCACCCAGGACCTCATACAGAACTAGGACAAAGTCTTGATGCTGTATTACCATGGAATAGGCCATGCAAAAGTCGAATGTACTCAGCCTGTCTCCAGCAGGTATGGTAGGCGTCGCTGTGAATGAAGGTCGAGTGAAAGATATCCATCAGTGACCCGCGAGCTCTTTCCCCCAGAATCCCACAAGCGCGGAGATGCCACACCGCTCCTCCGGGACGCTATTGCTCCATGCGTTGCAGCCTAAGCCTCGTGACGTAGCGTCGTACGACTCCGTAAGTCCGACGGTGATATCGCGAAAGGAAGGCAGGAACGATACAGCCAGCCGTGATGCGTGAGCTCATATGCCGAATCAGGCTTGGTTGATGGCGACCTCACGATTGTAGTCTTCTGCAAACCAATACATCGCGGCCCCAGGCACAATAGTTATGACGAAAACACCAGTGCGTCAGATGTAGTGGTAAAGAGGGAAGAAAACCCCAAAACAACATAACAGCATTAGCATTACGACTACAGAAACTAGCTACCCAAGACAAGGGAAAGAGATACCACGGCGTCCCCAAACTCCCGTCTCCGAAGAAAGATATAGATCGTTATCATCATCATCAATTTTCCAAACGCCCCATTCCAGGCTTAACAGAGGTTGTCGAGATCTGTCTCTTCTGCAGAGGAAGAGTGTTGTTGAGAACGGGCACTGGCACCGGCAAATCAACAGGCGGCACAGCCAGACCCGGAATCAGAGTCTTGCCCTTGTCCAAGATGTACAGGATAGCCTGGAGGACAGTGGTGCCCCAGTCGATGACTGGGTCGAGGGGGTTATCCGAGTCGTCGTCTCCGGTGCTGTGAAGTGGAGGCAGCAAAGAGTCTAGGTCGGGAAGCGAAAGCTTGAGAGGCTTGGGAAGAGGGATAGTTGGCAGCTCAACCTTGGGCACAGGCGGGATTGACAGGTTATCCAAGCCCGGAAATTTTGGTAAAGCTGGGGGTGCTCCATCGTCCGGAAGAGGGAGCCCAGGGAGAGGAAGATTTGGCAGCTCAACATTAGGCACAGGTGGGATTGACAGATCATCCAAGCCCAGAAGTTTTGGTAAAGCTGGGGGTGCTCCATCGTCCGGAAGAGGGAGCCCAGGGAGAGGAAGATTTGGCAGCTCAACATTAGGCACAGGCGGGATTGACAGATTATCCAAGCCCGGAAGCTCTGGGACAGATGGAAGAGGCAAATCACCCAAGCTCGGGAGATTTGGGACAGGTGGAAGAGACACATCATCCAGACCCGGAAGCTTCGGCAAAGTAGGAGCAGGCAGACTGGGCAGCGGCAGAGGCAAGCTATCCGCCACAGGAAGTTTAGGCAAGCCAGAAGAGAGATTGGGAATCGTCAACGGGACTGATGCAACATCAATGGGTGCCGGAGGCGGGAGAGTAAGACCTATGTCGGCGAAGTAATGTCAGCAAAAATACAAACGAACAAGGTGAGCGGCAAGGCCAGGCCAGGATTGCCACAGCCTTTACATGGTCCATCATGATGGACGTGACCGTTCACAATGAAGAGCGACTGACAAGATAATAATGAGTGTAAAAAATGAGTGACCTCAACGAAGGACTGCCTGGAGAGCGACCACCGGACAGGCTTCAGCGATTCTAAAGACCAACATTGTGAAATGACGGCGACAAAACGCGTCGCGTTGCAAGCATTCTTGTTTGAGGGGTGAATGTAAGGATTCTGGGCATTCCGACGTCCCCAGATTCTCGGATATCGGTGCCAAGGATGAAGCCGCCAAGTCACAGGCCAAACGCCCGAGAGAGAGGAACAGACTTTTGACGGAAACAACAGACAAGACCAAAGAGGTGTTTACATTTTGATGCTCAACTCAAAAAGCCGGAGTGAATGACGCCTCAGACCTCAGTTGCATCTGTAATTAGAGCAATTGTGCTCCAGCACTCGGGAAACAATGCCCGTTCTGAGACATACCACATGATAATTGTTCCTGTGGGTCTCCCCAAAACATACCAAGCTGCGGGCCGTTGCGCATTCCCTTGCTGTCGTGGCATGGCGAATGACGACAAGCAGGCACCGCCCATGGAGGTGTGATTGGCCGGGAAGTTCTTTGGCGGTGTGTATAGTCAGATAATGACGGTCAAGATCTGCGTCGTGGGTAGCTGCGGAATGCGTAGGGGCAACAATGCAGAAGCCTGCATTGAGATGCCCTGGGACGATCACGAAATGCCGGTGCGAGCTCCTCGGGGCGCGAACCCCCTTCCACCCCGGCCCGTTGCTTGCGGCCCACGAGGCTCACGTATTGGTTTCTCTTGGTTGTTCGGCGTGCTTGGTCGACTCGAGCTCGCATCGCTTTTCTGAACAAAGATGGACCCTGGCTTCGGCGAGTAGGCCGGCTCGAACAGCTGTCGCCCGGAGGCAGAAGGCCGAGCCGGGGACTGCTCGCTGCTTGATCGCGGCTGGTTTTCGCGTCCGCCACGCCCTCTGCCCTTTCCTCTGCCTGACTTGTTCGGAGAGGCTCCACGCGACTCATCCGACGCAGCTGGTGAGCCGAATATCTTCTCGCGGGCCTCTGCATATCTACGCTCCTTCTCCGCACGCTCTTTCTGCGCGCGGGCCTTGCGCTCCTCGAATTCGGCCTGGCTCTTCTTCCTCCTCTCTTCCTCGCTGTCGTCCTCGTCGTCCTCTAGGCTCAGTCCAGCCATGCCGGCCGTGGGTCCTTTTCGTGACAGTACCTGGGGCGGCTTGCGGGCGAGCAGAGTCACAGCGGGCTTGAATGTTGATGGTACGGGCAAGTTGTCGCGAGCTTCTAGGAATAGCAGGGGCTCGGGGTTCTCTCTTGTACATATTTCGTCAGTTGCTTGCGGGCACGGGCAGGTGCATACCTACGCGGACTCCCAGATTTGCCGGTTGAACTCGGCATGCTGTGCTCTACGCTCTGCCTTGGACAGCTTCGCCACGGCAGCGGGTTCGCTGTTCTGATCCGTGTCTATTTCTTTCTGCAGCATATGTCAGTGACACGCTGTGGATGCATTCGCCGTCGGAAGACGTACATCGGCGATGGTCTCCCAGTCATCGTCCCAGGCGTCAGCTAATGCGCTCTTCTTGGGTGGCATAGTAACAATAACAGTATCCTGGGACTGTGGGGGGAGAGAATAGAGAAGATGCAAGTGATGTCTTCCACAGTCAACGTGAGGGGCAGTCAATGCCGGGACCCATGGACGGCCCCGGCCAACTCGTAGCTAGCTCCTCGCTTGTATCCGCAGCCTCCACTGCTGCCTCGCCTCGTCATTGTTTGCGCCAGCCCTGCGGTCCTTTCACCAGAGCAACACGCCAGGGAGCCTTCAAAGCAAATCCCCGTCTGCCACCATGTCAGGTAACGCCCCCGCCCTCGAACTCCACCCCACGCCTCCACCATTCGACTGTCTTGCACGATGCACCGCTTCAGTGCCGTCCACGATCTGGCGAATCTAACACCGCCCCACCACGCAGATGTCGATGGCGACTCCACGATGCACTCGTCGCCCGAGCTGGGGGTCGATGACGAGATGTTTCCCGGCGAAGGCCCGTCCACGCCGCGCAACGCCGCCAGCTACACCCTCGATCCCGCCTCCGACCTCTCCCCGCCAAACTCCCAAGGTCGACCCCAAGAGGACAGCAGCTTGTCTGCGCTCGCCGGCGCGCCTTCGATGATCAATGCCAACGGCAAACGTACACACCCCTCAGCTGCAGCGGCCGCCGGTCCTGGTGCCGCTGATGACAAGTCGGGCCCTGTCCACACGGATCCCGCGACCGGCTATCAGTGGTCCAAGACAGAAGATCAGCCTGGACACGAGTGGAAGAATAGCCGCGCCAGGGAAGAAGAGTCGAGGGCCCTGGAAACGATTGTGGATAGGAACCTTCAGATCAGGAGTAAGGTGTCTGTGGAATATTCACGATGATATGTTAACACGGCCAGCTCGCTATGGAGACCCGCTCAAGCGCTGAGACGGAAGGGACGGGACACTGCTAGAATTTGCAGGCATAGGAAGGACGGTATGGACCAGGCCGCGTTGGTATGGCTATGGCTCGGAGCGGCTACGGTATAAGGAGCAAACAGCACTGGAGCTCCTATAGAGGGCGTTGCGTAGAGCAGTACAAGCAGGGCTACTAGGTACCCGCAAGCTCGGTGGGAAACATGCTGCAGCTTGAATTCCTCAGAAGATGCTATATCCAGCAACCGCTTTCTTTTGATTCAACCCGTGCCCCATAACTCGTGGGATATTGTGACCTATACCGAACGCCAGCAAACACCAGCCATGCATAATCGCTGATCAACGACAGCGAAGCGCCCACTTTTCCCTCAGTCGCTCTCATCTCCATCTCCCATCTCATCGTCTGATTGCTCGTTCTCCCTCTCTTCAAGCGGGTCCTCTTCTAACCCTTCCTCGGGCGGGTCCTCGTCCACCTCGTCGTCTTCCACGTCATCATCATCCTGCTCCGCATCTTCCACCGTCTCATCCACATTGTCGTCATCGTCGTCCGAGCCCGCATGCTCTCCGTTTGCCATGCTTGACCTCCGTGCCCTCTTCGCCGGCGGCGAGTCATCGTCGTCATCGCCATTCGCAGGCTTGTCCTTAGCCGCCTTCTTCTCCTCGCGCACCTTTTTACGATACGTATTACGTTTGTCGGCCTGTATTGACGTGAATTTTTGGACTTCGGCTTCGACGCGGGTGATCATGGACTCGAATTCTAGCTCCTGCAGGGCGTCGAAGACATCTTTGGGCATAACCGTCTTCTTGCCGCTGCGCGCGGCATGTTCGGCGGCCCTGGGACATGGTCAGTTCAAAATGTCGCATGACCCCAGGCTGCGGTCGCGTACGTTGAGGTAAGGTAGTTGACGAAGACGGTTGCGCCTTTGGACATGGCGAGCAAAGCATCTTTCTGTATCTGCGTATTCGGCGGGAGCACGCCCTTTGCCAGGCGCTGCACTATCGACTTGGGCAGGTTGAGGTCCTGGTGCAGCTCAGCATTTTTGCGAGGCTTGCGGAGCGCGGGCGCATACTTCTACGCCGAGGCCATCGTCCTTTTCTTTCGCGGAGGGTTTGGGGCCCTCGTCGTTGGACGCGGCCGACACATTACTCTTCCTCGGGGCCATTGCGGGCGTGGAGCGCAGGAAGACGGTTTTGTGTTCGGAAATGCATCAAGGTTCGGTCTGCCCCAAGAGGATCCACAAATGGGCAACGCGTGAAAGCGCGTCGTGTGCGGCTTGGCGCGTTGCTCACTCTCTCACTCTCCTCCTCCCAGTTCAGAGCAGTCACCTCGCACTCAACCCGGTTCTCGCCTTCCATCTACCTTCGTGTCTAGCC
The DNA here is from genome assembly GCA_009805535.1 of Laburnicola sp. JP-R-44. Taxonomy (NCBI): domain Eukaryota; kingdom Fungi; phylum Ascomycota; class Dothideomycetes; order Pleosporales; family Didymosphaeriaceae; genus Laburnicola; species Laburnicola sp. JP-R-44. The sequence continues at coordinate 1,193,074 of SELF01000041.1, forward strand.
GCCTTCTTCTTGTGTACCACGTACTCACCAACCATGTCCAGTTATTCACTGCATCCAAAAGTGCCCCCACGTCGATTGCCATCGCACCATGCACGACGCCATCGAACGCTGGGGTTTGCCCGCCTCTTGGGACATGTAGTAACCTCAGCTGTGATCCGCAACAACCACAACACCTTCGGTGTGTTCTTTTGAAGCCGTGTTCGACTGTCTAGGTTCAGCTGTGGCTGATCTAGACACTGGCCAAGACGATACCCGCTTCTTGGCTGCATCGCTCTCGGCGCTTTTGGGGGCAGTCCAGAATCCAGATAAACTGCCCTGTCTGGGGATAAGCATGGTGGGGAGGGCTTAGTTGCAGGTACACAGTGTGACCGAAGATTCGTACGTATGACCTCAGGACAACGCAGCACCTTTAGCTGGATCCGGTGCTTTTGTCAATCACAAGACAATGCTCGCAACTGTCATTCGTTGAATCAACTCAGTTCGATTGGGGGCTGTTCGCGTCTTCCGCTACCCTGGGTAACAACTGGTTTTGACCGCTGTGCGTTGAACCCCTTATTTACTCACTAATTAGAGGCGCGATTTCCTACTGCCTACATAGACCTCTCCCAAGCAAGCGTCGGGCGTTTCTTTACCTACCTCTTTCTGTTCCTGCCTCTACAGCCCAAGAAATCCAACGTTTCTTGGCGGCTCCTATGGTCCCGGGAAACGTTCTCCCCCAACCCGGAATTGTAGACTACCGATAAGGATCTCTATCGCCGCAGCCTTGCAAGCATTCGGTCCCAATATTTGTTGTTCGTACCTTAGTCTGGTCATTGCAGCACTTCCCTTGTTTGCTTACCTGAAGTTATTATGCGACCGGACTTACGCATCATCGTGGACGGCCATAATACAAGGGTCTATCGTCGAGGGGAAAGGGTCATGGGAAGAGTTGTACTTGCGGTCGGGAATGAGGAGGAGATACGAGCGCTCAAGATTAGCTTTTTAGGGATATGTACTACAACGAACACTCAGCCAGAACCAGGGTACGCGGAGCGCATTCAATTGTTCCACTTCGAGCAAGACCTGCTCCCAGACTGCCTACCTGTACCGACCAAGGAATCTTGGACGTTCGATTTCAAGTTCCCCGAGTTGACGGATCCTAAATACTCACCGCGACAACATCGACTGAAGTATCTTAGAAACCCGTACCCACTGCCGCCATCCTTCCAGACGTACATGAATAATGGCCAGGCAACGATATCGTATTTTCTTCGAGCAAGGCTAGTCCGGACTGGCTCAGCAGGCTTGTTGGAGGCTCACGAACTGTTACCATATCATCCAACTCCCGAGGACATGCAATTGGAGCCAAAAGTGCATTCACGAGTACTTTACGCACAGACCTGGAAGCCACCCTCAGACGGTCGGACAGCTATGAACAAGGCTTTTGCGAAAATATCGCGTCGTAACTCCACAAACAGCGACAACCCAAGAATCATTCCCACACTTTACTATCCCGAAATGATCTCTCCTGGACAGAATATCCCACTCTGTCTTTCACTAAAAAATGTCCAAGAAGCGGTTTTTAACGAACAACACACACAGCCGCAATGTGTGTTAGACTCCGTAACGGTCATCATCACTACCCACACGACAACAAGCTGCGCGGTACCATCCGCACATCTTCACCTCCAGGATGCAATGGTTAAACACGTCAACTGCCTCTCAAAAACGAACATGGCCACCCCAGTACCCTTCGACACAAGAATAAAACTCGCCACCAACTTCCGCCTCGTCGACGATGTAGAATGCGTCCCATCTTTCAAAACCTACACCATCACTCGCCAGTACGACCTTACCGTCGCCATTGGACTCAACTACCAAGGCCGCGACTTCCCCGTTCGTTGCACCACACTACTTGAAATCCTCCCACGCATCCCGCGACACCTCCTCCCCAGCATGCCGGAAAGCGAAGAGGCGGAGATCGATCCGTTGCCCCTGTACGTACCGCGCGAGCCGTCGAGAGAGTTCGCGCCTGATTACGAGTCGCTTTATTCGGGGTCGCATTCGCCGGCTAGTTGCGCATCTTTGGCTTCAACGGAGAGCACAGGGTCGAGCATGGTGTCGAATATGTCGACGCCTGCTTCGGAGCTTGATGAGATGCGTTTCGGCTGATTTTCTATTCGGGCACTGTGAGCGGCTCGGTGTGTTGCAAGACGTCATGTAGTCGTTGAAGTGCGCCAGTCTTTGCGACATACCGCCGCTATCGATGTATCACGAGGTGAAGCATCGTTACGATGTCTTTTTCGAGGCAGGCCTTAATCCTCTGTTTATCTTACTCTCGCCCACCCAGTTTAAACGAGATGATGTGAGTAGCAGTTGATTGGCTAGGTTCATGATGCACATCATTACAACCTACACAAGATGGGACAGACAATCACCAACGTTTCCCTATAAAGAAATAGGAATCTAAGCAACACAATAAGTCTATCTAGCCGACTTCGACAAGCGTTCCTCAAGCTGCTCTTTCGGAGATTTCAGGTCGACCTCGGGGAACCGAACGTCTTTGGTCCAGGGTAGAAAGTCAGAGCCAGCCATCAACCATCTAAATAGCTCGCCTTGGAGCATATTCACAACGGGTACATACTCAGGCTCTGCAGCCAGGTTGTGCATCTCTTGTGGATCCTTCTGTCTATGATAGAGCTCAGCAGGCTCATACAATCGGTAGATATACGTCCACTCCTCATTCCGAATACTGATAGCTTTCCCAACTAACGTTGTGCTCTCATGTTGTAAGCCAGCTTTGATGTCGTAGGGATAGGGAGCTTGCTCGAGCAGAGGCTCCTCGTTGGCGAGAAAGCCACCCTCGGTGAAAGCAAACCGCTTGTGGAACGTTGCGTTGTGCACCAAAGTCGGGATCAAACTCGTGCCGTTATGAGGGAAGTGCTCGCCGATGCCAGCCATCTCAAACATGGTAGGAACCAAATCGACCATTTCGCACATGACGTCTGACACTTTCCCTGCAGGGATGCCGGCGCCTCCAATGAGGAGAGGTTCATGTGTTAGAGAGTCAGATAGGCCTGAAGGCCATTTCTCGACGAGACCGTGATCTCCAAGATATTCTCCATGATCTGTGAAGAACATGGTGACCGTGTCGCCCCATAAAGCTAAGTCGTCGAGCTTCTTGATTATGCGCCCAAATTGGTCGTCTAGTCTTGTTATCATTCCGTAGTATGTTGCTTTGACTTCTGCCCAGATCTCAGGTGTCGCTCGGGCAGTGCCGTACTGCTCCCTTATCGTCTTCATGTAGCGAGGTTCGTAGCCAGTCTTTTTCTCGGGCACGGACACAACGGGATCCATTTTCGACCGGTCATACATGGAGAAATAGGGCTCTTCGACTTGGAATGGGCAGTGAGGGAAAAGTAGCGGCATGAACAGCACCCATGGCTTGTCATCAGGTGGACAGTCGAGCCACTTCAGCGCCGATCGGATAACCGCGTCATCATAATCCAGTGCTTGGTGAGGATTTCGTAGCCCTTTGTAGAACAGTCGACCCCAGATACTTTCGTCTTTCTCGCCGTCGCTGCCTGCGAATTGTGGCACAAACTCCGGTGTTTCCAGGAAACCGTACTCAGTGACGCTGAGTTCAGTTACAGTTGGTGCGAAGGTGTCGCCCCGTGGGGCCAAACATGCGACATGATAGCCATTCTCTTTCAAGCTACGGAACAAGTTGGGTTCCCAGGGTTTGATGAGATTTTCCAGGCTCCTGTGCCCGCTCACATGCGGGTAGGTACCAGTGAACATGCTGCATCGCGACTGAGAGCAGACGGAAGCCTGTACGAAGCAGTTGGTGAAACGAGTGCCTCGTTGGGCAAAGGCATCAATATTAGGTGTCTTGATCTGACTTTCTGGACCGACTAGACAGCCTACAGAATCGAATCGAAGTTGGTCGGGCATGAAAATGACAAAATTTGGCCGGTCGCCGCCATTTTTCGTGTTGACCTTTAGAGGTAGAGGGGCAGGAGGTAACGAGTGAGACATTGTTAGACCAGACGTTCCGTATGTCGAACTGAATCGCGTGCTTTGTGAAAGCATTGACGTTTGGCAGAGACTACCTATATCCATCATGCACATGTGGGTCCAGCGTCGACGCCGATATCCGTGCGCCGACATCCGAGAGGGGGTTGTTGGGTCTCTTTACCGCTACCAGGGCCGACCGGCGCTCGGTGGAGCAAGGGCCTGGATCACAGACACATTATAACAAACCATCATTGGATACCAAGGTTCCCCGGATTCTAACTTTGCTAGTCTGGGGTAGTTTGGTACCGTCTAATTAATTAACCTGGGAAGTCTGCGCGACATATCAAGGCGACAACAAACTACTTTTTCCAACTCATTACGTCTTTTCGAACGAGTTAGCTCCTTTCCACGTGAACAGAATGGCAATCCTCAAGCAATTCAGCTGTTTCAATCGAAGATTGACCCTTGGTTGCCTTCTCATCGCATCTTCCTCGTTCAACTATGGGTTCGACAACCAAGCATTCGCTACCACGCAGGCGATGGATCCTTTCACCAGGCAATTCGGTGTGTGGGATCCGGACACTAACCGCTACGCACTGGAGCCATCCTGGCTATCTCTCTTCAACTCATTGAACTACATTGGATTTGCCGTAGGTAAGGGAGACTGAAAAACTACGCGCGACAACACAATAACTTGCACAGGCGTTTTGATTGGCAGCTTTGTCGCCAACAAGTTTGGCCGACGATGGTGCATGTTTAGCATGAGCATCTATGCCCTTGGTACTGCAACGATCGGTGTCACCGCCCAGAACCGTGACCATATCATGGCCGCAAGAGTCCTGAATTGTGAGTCATTTGCCTGCTGGACTTGCTATATTAATACTGATGTACCACAGATGTATATGTAGGCATGGAGTTGGCCGTCATTCCAGCCTTTCAATCCGAAATCGTTCCCGCCCCGGCTCGCGGTCTCGTAGTGGGTTCCTACCAGCTCAGTCTCGTCATCGGAGGTTTCATCATCAACACTGTCTGTAAAGGAACGAGCACAATAAACGACAACCGGGCTTGGAGAATCCCCCTGGGACTCTTCTACATCATACCCACACTCATTGCCTGCCTAGTCTTTTTCACACCGGAAAGTCCTAGGTGGCTGCTGAAGAACGGAAAGACCGAGCAGGCATACGCCAGTTTGGCCAAATACCGAGAAGGAAAGTTTTCGCAGGATGAAATCGATTCAGAGTTTCGCGAACTGCAGTTCGCGTTAGATCATGAGGTCGAGAAGGGAAGCTTCACCGAGATTTTTAAAGGCCTCAATCTCAAGAGGACGATGTTGGTTCTAGCGATCAACTTCTTTCAGCAAGCCACTGGCCAGGCCTTCGCCAGCCAATATGGGACAATTTAGTAAGCATCAGCCCCATCATCAACATCTCCCACTGGATCTTTGGCTTACATCGGCTAGCATCAAATCGCTTGGGACAGTTAACCCATTTGACATGAATCTCACCTTTGCCGGTATCAACATTGTATCTATCTGCATCACCCTCCTAATAATCGACCGAGTCGGTAGAAGACCCATGCTTCTCATAGGCGCAGCCGCTCAAACAATGGCACTCATGACAATGGGCGGACTAGGCATGGCACCCGAGATCACCGCTGGCCACAAGATTGGAATCGTATCGATGCTCGCTTTCATGGTCGCTGGTTTCAGTATTGGTTGGGCCCCACTATGTTACGTCGTGACAACTGAACTCCCTTCGCTCAAACTTCGCGACGATACTTTGCGACTGGGCTTCTTTGTAAATGTGTGCCTGAAGTAAGTCAGTTCCATACACAATATCGCTTAAGAGGGGTCGTGCTAACTTTGCGGCTTGATAGCTTTTTGGTCAACTTCTCCATCCCGTATCTCATTTACCCGCAGTACGCAGGTTTGGATTCCAAAGTAGGATTCATCTTTGGTTCCATCGCTGCCATTTGCTTCCTCTTTACATACTTCTGCATCCCAGAATGCAAGGGAAAGACCCTGGAACAGATTGATTACATGTTCCACGAGAAGGTTCCCCTGCGACAGTTTGGAAGTTATCAAGTCCCGGACTTCTCCCAGGTTGTCGCGGATGAAAAGGTGCATGAACACCACGTGGAGAAGGTTTGAGATGCAGCCAGAGGCTGGCGATCTTTCGGGTGGAATGCTGTGGTCTTCTGTCACTAGTTCCTCGGTAAACAATCGCAAGTCATGCTGTTAGGTCCGTTGCTCGGAAGGCTGAACCGCGAGGTTGTGATACCGCTAAATCTCCCTAAAGTGTACCGCTTGTTATATGTCTACCCCATGCTTTACAAGTAGAAAGTGAGGGTTATGGGCTCTAAAAGCGTGCAGCGAGCGCTTCGTAGTATTCGTTCAGTAAATGGACAAGCTCGGGACACTTCTTCGCAATCTCTACTGGAGGAGGGTGGTGATTATTGCACTGGAGGTTAACCTTAAATGTCATAAGAAGAGCTTGAGCAATCCCTCGAAACGTTTTCCGGCTAGTTGCTCGATCTCGATATAAGGTGAAGGCAAGCCACAGTGGCGTTGGTTCTGCAGGTGGTGCAAAGTCTGGATAAAGCCTGGGCGATTGAAGCAGAACCTTTACCAGCTCGATATTGGCGTCCTCAACTGCGCGTCTCAAAACAGTTTTTCCATAATTGTCTACGCAGTTTGGATTAACAACTGCTTGCTTCAGAAGCTCCGAGGCCATTTCCGTGGCAGACAAATCGCTCTCTTTTGCGCACCACCATAAAGCTGTCCGACCAAAACGATCTAGTGCGTTCGGATCGCAATCTGCCTTCCCAAGTACGGCGCGGAATGAGCTGAGGTCGCTGCATCGGACAGAATATATAAGTGCAGTGGATCCGTCACCGTTACGAGCTATCGGATCTAAACCGGCAGATAGGAGA